>JAODJU010000062.1:13945041-13995123 GCA_026776725.1 Gnathonemus echidnorhynchus | reverse complement strand
GGGTGGGGGGGCGGGTGAGAAAGACCCGAGGTGGATGGGGGGATGAGTGAAGGCAGATGTGGCAGAGTGGGATGGATAGCTGAGGGGGTCTTTATGCTTCCGGTGGGTGCAGTTGCAACACCAGCAAGGCAAGCGCGGTTCTGCACATCAGCATCGTTTTCCTAGAGATATATGAAGTTCTGGCCCCAGAAATCTCTTAACGCTTGACCTTGGGCTGGATGCATCCCTGAGGGCCGCGGATTACAGCCCCACTACCGTTTTTTTTTTTAATTTTTTTATTTTGACATCATAACCTCGGCATATTTACATGCTCAATAACCAGGGAGAGTCACACACAGAGGAAGGGCTAATGAAATAACTCATAACACTGTTCCTTCAGCTCACACTATGCTCCATTCATAACGTACGCTGTCACCGACTTTCCGGGTGACGCAGGCCAGCGAATTCGATACCAGGACTCCGTTTGAAGCTGGAAGGGGCGGCGAAGCCACGGGACAGATTCCGCCACGGCCTCTGACAGTAAAGCCTACATAAAACCAACACCCAATTATTCTTGGGTCTCCCCCCACACCGGTGGTCTTTCCCGACCCCCCTCTCATTACACGGCTGTAAAGCTTCCATGGTCTGGCAGACCTGCAAAGATGACCCCAGCTGTTCCTGTTGCGGTATCCATTTTAGTTTTTTTCTGTGCCCGCTTTCCGTTCGCTGGACAATTATCATAATCATTTCAGGATACCGGAGTATCCAGTGTTGTGGGAAACGTTTTTCATGTTCCCGTGATTTGCTGGAGCTTCCCCCCCCCCTATTTTTCTGTGTGTATTTTGGACAGAAATTGCAAATGTAGTCCTGGATGAGTATGAACTTTTAAATAGGCTATATTAACAGAAGGACTGTCATTCTGTGGCCGAATCCAAGCCAGATTTCAGTGTGGTCTCCAGATTAATGTAATACTTATGGGACCTGAGCAAAGGTAATGGTCTTGCACAATACTGTGTGCCATTCCTGTTCCTCTTTGAAGACACTGGACGGATCCCGTTCCTGGTTTGAAAAAAAGTCTATATATATATATATTTGTTGAATAATATATAGATAGCGACTATATACAGATGCTTGTGCGTTATAATGTAGCTCTCCACTATACACACAGCCTGCAATTATAGTCTGATTTCTCCACCCCATGAGCACAGAGATGTACTGTATGACAGGTACTGTTCCATTCCTGCCATTCCTTAAAACAGAATATGATTCTTCACTAGCAAATGAGTTCACTGGGATTATATACCAGATACACATGTACTGTGTGAATATTACACTATGGTATCTAGCTATATCTATTTTCATATGAATTGGTTTCCTTGTTAAAATGTTCAATAACACCCAGATCATTTGCTGCTGTGATGTCTATCAGAAATGTATTCTAAGTCTAGCTCCCTCTAGTGGACATATTGCATCATGAAACACGGCATACTTACCAAGCAGGGAGGCAAGATATAAAATGCAAGGTCAAGGTGCCTGGGTTTCCATGCCACAACCTGGTTAGCCTATCAACACACGGAGAAACCAGGGGTCAAGGGTCACATCTGAGCAGATGTTGGGGGGGCTAAATGAAAAAAAGGAGAGCATGCTCTGAAGTTAGAGGCAATCATATAATAATGAAAACCAGTAACGGTCAAGTGAAATCAACAGGATGGATGTAAGGAAGTCTTGAATTGGGTTCTGGTAAGCAGAGCCTCTCAGTCAGTGCCAAGGCACAGTTCCCCTACTTAAGGCATCGGTTCATTGGTTTTGGGCTCAGAGACAAGCCCCACTGTTTGGTTCCAGGTCTTTTAATAGTGTTCATATGCAGTTTGATCAGTCCAGCCCGGATGGGGCGGGGCTTGGGCCCACACGGGTGTGGGTATTGGTACTGGAAGAGAATCGGGTCCACGGATAAGGCTTTGTGGGAGATTCTGCTTAAATACAAACCCGATCCGGAATATGGATGTCTGCACTCAGCTGACTATAGCACAAAGCTCTATACACAGACAGAGAGGAAAAAGGCCACTTCGCTCACTCCGCAAACACACCATATTTCATCGTTTCAACCTCCCCGACCAGAGGCAGGACCCACTCCCAGCCCCATTTTCCTCATTAAGACATATCTCAAGACCGCAGACATTGCAGTGCAGCCTGTTTCAATAAGAAACCGAAAGGGTTTTATCATCTCATTTACTACCTGGAGGAAGTGTGAGAGGCCTTTGGCAGGTGGGGAAGCCTGCGGAAATAAATCTCACTTTGCTTTTGCGTAATGATCGGCTCACCCTCCAACAGATACTGTAACTGTGCTTCCATGCCTCAAATATGTGTTGGTACGACTCCTGTAGAGTAAAAAAACAACACTTTTCACATAGACTGGCTTCATGTAGAAGAGAGCACCTCCAAGACATACAGGCATGCATAGAAAAAGACCCATAAACACTGCGCCCTGCAAAGCAGAACCAGAGTCGAACCCGATGCTTCTATGAGAAGTGGCTTTAAATCTATGTATTTACAAAAAGGCTACTTTTGGCGTGCAGAATGACTTACGCTCTCCCTTCGGAGCTCCAGGTTTGGTGTCTGGTTGAAGTGAAGGGTTCAGAAGTAGCTAATAGGTATCTGGCAGGAATTTGCCCTCACGAGCTGAACCTGAACCCAGAATCTGCTGGTAGACATACCTGTCCCAGGTGTGCTCTCATCCTCACGGTGAACCCGACGGGGTATTGGTGAGGGGGGGGGGGGTACATTCCTGGGCCTTTCGCTTTTTTTCAGGTATCTGCACAATGAGGCCTAACAAATGATCATACCTGAGCAAACCAGTCAGCTGAAATCGCCTGCGAGTCAGAGCACTCCCATTGGCTATAGCCTGCCAGTCAGAGCACTCCCATTGGCTATAGCCTGCCAGTCAGAGCACTCTCATTGGCTGTCCGTATAACTCAATGGCTGTGTTACTGCCAGATGCCCACATGTGGAAGCCATTCACATCGAGGCCCCTCAGCGTGAACATCGAGTGGAGGTCCTCCATTCTATCTCAATCTTTTTATTGCGAGCTCCAAGCCAATGTCCACCATTTCATCAGGATGTCAGACTGATATGTTTTGATATGACTCTATACAGTTAATATTAACCAATAAGAAAGCATAAGTTTGGTAAACAGGTGAACCGCTGATCCAGCGGAAAGGAAAAATGTAGTGAGATTTCTCATAAATTAAAAAATAAAGTAATAAATAACAAAATAACAAAAATATGTGTCAAAGGAGTAAGTCCCATTACTTGGTTAAATTTACTTGGAATTTTCTAAAATGTGAAATCTTTAAAAATTAAATTAGGTTCAGATGGATAAGAGAGAAAGAAATCTCAGCAGTGTCTTTGAAAGTCTGTCTCTGCTCAAAGAATCAACAGACGTCTTGCAAAAAGTGGGATATGCCATAAAAGTTTAATTGCTCTCTGTTTTGTCCACCCTTGCACATCATAGCTTTAAATCCCAATATTTTCTCTCTTGTGACACATTGATCTCCATTTAAAAAGTTTTTTTATTGCGTTCAATTCTTCTGTGGCAACCTTACGACAAACAAATCAAGTGAAGTAAAAACACAACTAAACATAAGCGTATCCCTCTGGCTTAAGATGGTCTCACTACGCTCCCATACTTGCTGATATTGAGGAGATTTATCTGCAGGCCTACTACAGTTGTACACGTGTAAAGCCGATGTTTTATACAGATGTAGGTAACTGTGCATTTCATGTGAGAAATGAGATTCTGATTGGAAATGGGCCTTATGTCCCTGACGTGATATATCTCTCTTTGCTGCGGGGTACAGTGTAAACCCTTTATGAGAGTCAGCTGGAAAGGGATTTTCAGGATAGGGTCCAGGCCAAAATCCGGCCCACTGGAGTCCGCTAAGTGCCTCTCTCACACTGGTCCCAATCCCAGAACACAGCGGGAGAGCTGAGTGAAGACGCCGCGGACAGAGATGGCGATCCAGGGCGATTACAACAGCGGATGAAAAAATCCAGGAGGCATCCCAAACAGGGGGTGGCGAACCTACGAAAGAAAGACTCACCAAGGCTGAGTGACCCGCGCGGGGAGGTACTGGGGGGGGGGGTGCCGACCAGCGTGACCACAAACGAGACAGATATATCCAGGTGAACATGGCCAGACGCCAAGAGACGGCGAGAAAAGCTGCACACACACGTTCCGGACCGTGGAAAAATCCACACATACACACCCAGCTCGCTCTTCTGAAGCTGTTGGTCAACATGGTCGCGTGTCATGTTTACCCGGGACAAATCGAAGCTGTAGTACGAAAACTCACACATACAAGGTGTAGGGCGATTCCACGCAAACGCACATTTGATGTTACACCCACATTGATAAAAAGAGATCAGTGTACCACATTGACAGCAGACGATCTCCTGCTAATTTCCAGAGACCAACCAACTCCTAGTAAGTGTTTGCCAGACTTAAGAAAAACTCACTCACAGTATGACAGTTACAGCTAAGTCACTCAAAGTTTACTACAATAATGAAATAAAAACAACTTTTTCACAAATCAAAATGCTTTATGGAATGATGTTTTCAAGAACAATATTACCAAAGCATCAAAGTACTTTTTTCAGGATTGAGTTTTATATATAAATATTGAATTAATTGACAGATGTTTCTAGCAAGGGTTACAATTAACCCCTCTCATGAGGTAAGCACATTTAATTTCCACCTCTATTTAGTAAAATTGAACAAAATGGTAGCTTGTAGAAACAAACTTCAAGTATACATTTGTAGCAGAGATGTTTATGTTGCTTGCATAAAAATATGATTATCTCAAATATTTTTTAAGTCATTGAGCTAAACCCTAAATGTGTGAGGTCGTGCTCTGTGCTGCCCTATATTGTCATTGTCCCATATTATAGGAGCTGATATAAAGAGGCGTCATACTCTTCTGAAGCTCCGAGACGAGATCCGGCAGGTCCAGTCTACACTTACATATCCACACAGAGCTGGGTGGCGTGACAGGGGCGCAAACAAGCGCGGCAGAAGTGAGACGGAGGGTGACGCCCCAGGAGGAACAGCAAACAGGCACTGGGGAGTCAAAACACACACGCACGTGTGATACTCTCTCTGCAAACAGGTTTCCATTCAACAAACACCAAAGAGAGATGTGAAAACAGTGGGTCCCATTTTCTGGACAATTTCCCAAAACCTCACGGTTAACAGTCTTCCTTCATGTGTATTAAATGTTAATTATTTTCATTAGACTCAGTTCTTGGTCTGGATAAATATTTGAAAAGCTACATGCTTCTAGAAAGTTCTGCCTTTTTCTTCCCACATAGGCAGCGTTAGAACTGTGCCCAAGAATGCCAAATGAGTTTTTTTATTTATTATTGCTATTATTTTTTCAATATTCAGGTTACTGCTTAACAATTAGGTGTTATGCAAGGCTGAAAATTTAATTTCGCAATTTAGAGAGGTAGATAATTCCTTAATTTTCAGTGTTAAGGGACTGAGGGGTGTTTCAAAAAACAAACCTTCGTGTAAAAAAAAAAGTACAAACCAGTTTCTGTGTTTGTTTTAATTGTGAACTGAATGCACAGTGCCAGGAATACAGCCTATTAGTCAATCCTGTCAAGTTTTATTTACATTGGCTTTGATTTCTGTACTGTATCTACGTAATAAAATGATCAATTGCTTTTTTTGTTTGTTTTTGCTTGCCTTTTATTCATCTCCACCTCTTTCCCTCTGATAGGAATGCCTCTTGTCCCATTTGGAAAACAAGATGACGACGACTGATAGATTAATTAGAAAACTCATTAGCACTCATTAATTTTACCATCTGTCTTTTTAAGCACATAGAAGTGCTTTAAATACATCACAGCACCTTATACCAAATACATGCTTCACCTACAGTACTGTTCCTTAGCGTAGACACCTAGTTTTTGCTGCATACAGGGTACATACAGTAATGACATCTGTCTTCAGTGTACCACAGCCCTGACTGATGTCACATGATGATGTCACTGCTGGCCAGGGAGAGGCACGTCCAGGCAGCGACATTCTGCATGCCCGGTTTTCTGCATCCATCGCCTGCAAACTGCAGTACTTTGGACCCCCTGATTTATACTCATTAAACACGTACGGGTCCGTGCAGCTGTTCTAGCAGTGAGAACCTGGAATGGGCTGGTTCTGATTATGGAAAAGCCCTCGTTCCCCACAGTGAAATTAGCTGTTTATCATGCAGCGGGCTGGCTTCCATTAAGGATCACGCCTCCTCTTGGTAGCTCCCTCTTCTCTCTCTCTCTCTCGCTCCGTTACAGTCCAGGACGGGTGATAGATGTCATTTCTCCACACTGTGTTTAGTGCACGATGCGTGAATGTCGACCTGGATTGTCTTTTGAAAGCTTCCTTTGCCGTTGCTGCTGCCGTATTCCGTGTCCCGTTTCAATTTCAACCCAAAACGTTTGGCCAGTACAGTCAGTTTTTCTGGTTCCAAGAACCTATACACATGATATTAATCTAGTATTGCCCTAACACTCTAGCAAGTTTCACATAACGTTAAAACAGCGTTAGACGAGAGTTGTGAAATTGTTGACCCTATTGTCGTTTACATCGCACGGCGAGGAAATTACTCCACAAGCATGTTTGTGTAGTTGATAAGATGGAGATCCTCTGCCCCAATGGCCATCGCAGATCTGTCCTTCTTATCACAGCATCTCAAAGAAATACAGCGAGATCCAGGCCTTCAGGCAAAAATGGATGTTTGTAATTATCATTATAAGCTGTTAACTGACCTACTGCAAAGGACTGGCCTCGGAGCTGATGCATAGGGGATCATTAACTTACGGAGTTCTCCTTTCTGGTCCGTTTTCACACTGCAATTAATTTTTAGCTCCAGGAATCTATGGTCCAGGAATACGGTTTAGAAAGGATATTAATTGAGAAACTGAGCACCTTGGAAACATGTGTCGGGGGTGGGGAGAGGTCTGTTTCCAAATATTTGAGTTTGGTTTTTGGTTGAAAAAAAGGAGCTTAGTGAGATTAAAACATCAGACAAAGGAATGAAGGAATGCTTTTTCTTCAGATAACCCCAGGGTCCTCGACCAGAGAACCACTGGCTATCACGGGACCACGTTTGGCACTTGATAAGGATTAGGCTCAGTCGGACCTGCGAGGTCAGCGGTCATTATGCTAGGGTCACCACTAAAGGACTGGTGACCCTGCCTTGCCCTCCACCCCTGCCTCCCCCCCAGCAGTCCTCACCCACTATCACACAACTTTAGGCTTTTGGAGATTAATGGCACGCCAGCAGACCCAGCAGTCCCTCCTCCTGGAGCATCTGAGCACAGATGGAAATGCCCGGGTCACGTGGGAAACACGCTCAGGAGTAACGGGAGAGTCCCTTGGAAAAAGAGGGATGTGTACGGAGGACCACAAAGCTCATGGAAATTTACAGTTGCATTTACAGACGCTGGACTTTGTAAAAAATCATGCAACTGAAAAATAAGATGTTTTGACAGCACCTTGACTCTGAAACATTGGCTTAGGCATTTTGTTTTTGTGCGCTGCTCTCCTCCAGTAGAGTTTGAATCAAACCACATCGACTTTCTGTCTCCATAAAAGTTTCCCCTTTCATTCCTCTTTTCCTCCTCAGACCATACATTCCTCCCTTCATCCCTCTCATCCTGTCAGTGGTTCTAGGTTTACTTGGACAGTAGGTACCCAACCCCCTCGGGGAGAACCATCTCAGATTTCCTTTTGGGGAGGGGAAGAGTTAATAAAATAAGCATTTTGGCTGCTCCTGTCACATTGCGGCTTCAGCAGGAATGTTGTGATTTAATAAAGGCGAGGTCCCTTTAATAACTCCAAGCAGGAAGTATATTACCCTAAATGAGAGCCATTCCCTGGCCACAGACTGGCTTGGCTTTAATGAAGGGTCACTTGGTGCCATTTAGGAGCCATGTTAAGAGGTACACAGAGGTACATGCTCATACACAAATGGAACCTACTGGCGTGTATAAATAAATATGGCAGAAATGTACTGAAATACTAGTTATTTTTCCTCTTCCAGAAAGACAAGTGATCTGATCTAGACTTAAGTAATTAACAAAATGCTTTAGAAAAATGTTTTCTTTCAGGCCCCGTATTGCTGTCAAGTCTGGATTTTTCCAGACCAGAGCTTTAAAAGCTAGAGGAAGCATATTTTCCTTAGTTTTTATCATTTAAATGTGGTGGTGACTGCTGAGGGAGAGGTGAAACGTCCTGAGAGTACCCCTTAAGAGCCGTTCCAGTGGAGAACCTCGATAATCATCAGCAGCATACTTCAAGCATGTCCACCCTTTACCGGAAGACTGGGCTCGATCAAAATGGCCCGCATTACTTTCCTCTAAGATTGAACATTTGTAGGTTCACCACGCAAGCGTGAGGAAGCTGTCCCCATTGCCTTGGTGCAATCTGGAGATCATGGCCGGTAAACACTAGGTGGAGACATAATTTCCTAAAGGAGATGGAATTATTTCAACCCACAGCTCGATAATCCCTCCCAACACACTGCGGGCTCATCTTACTACTTATTTTATCATTTCCACTGCTTGTAAAAGAGGCCTGGCTCTTGTACTTCTACTCCTCCTTCTAAGGCTCTCATTTGGAGCAAAACCTTCCCAAGATCAGATGCAGATCCTGCTTTGTGTGCCGGATTGTGGATGTCGACGGAGTGTGTAACCTAGGCTGGAAAAAACAAACAACGATGAGGAAGACTTGTACACAAAGTACAGCTCATTAGAACTCCATCGTTCATGGTGGCCATCAGACGGCCTCATCAGTCTACAGTTGTTGAAGTGCTTTGTAGAAGTGGAACCAATAATGACGCCTCGTTATTTTCTGATACCCACATCTGCTCCCAGTTCGGCCTCTCTTAGCCGTTTAGGGGTATCCTGCAAGAGAAGAAGGCATTGGGAGTCATGAAGACGACATCTTAAAGGGAGGTGCAACAGTATTAATAGCAGAAAAGTAGTTTAAGCAGCATATTATAGCATAGAGGTAAGCCAGGCACTTGGGGCTCTGCTTTTGAGGTCTAATGCTCCGGTGGGTTATGAGTTTGAACCTTCTAGGGGTGCTGGGGTTAAGCTGAAGAGCCTGAGTGCCAGGTGTGAATCGTCCTGAGGGGGCCTGCGGTTACCCTGCTCCCCTTAAGCCATCAAAAGCCAGCCAATGAGCTTTGCGGCCGGGAGGAGGGGGTTAACCTCAAGGTCCCCCCCCCCGAGGTCCACGAAGTTCATATATCGCGGACACTTGATCTTCAGGCACGCTGTGGAAAATAAACACGGCGTTTAATCATGTGACGGACAGAGAGAGCAGAGGAGAAATGCAGCGGCCATTATGTGGACGGTTAGACACCATTACATTGTCTGCCTCGTTTAAAGACATTAGCTTCCAAAACCAGATCAAAGTCACTCCCAGTATGTTTTTGAGACGGGAAGTAGAAAAAAAAAAACTCACAAACTTCAGAAACCGCCCCGCTACCATCCTAAATGCCTTTGACATGAGTCCTGCACTCTGGTTTTCTTCAAAATGTTTTCCAAATGCTTTTATGTGTTCAAATCTTTCTGGTGACAAAATAAAGCATATATCTCTCTGTGAGCGAGTATGCCCACATCCCCACTAAGCAAGCACTGGTCTATAAAAAGCACTCCTTCAGAAAACTCTGGGACTCCAAAATATACTTAACCGATCTCCTTGATCTAGCAATTTATTGACGATGAAAACTTCAAAGGCTCGAAACCTGACCCTTGCATGTCTTCGAACCATGGCTGCAGCAATTTCCATAAAGACGAGGCTGGGAGGGATGCAGGGGCCAGCCATTGGTAGGTAGTATATTGGCTATCCTCACTTTTACATAAAGTTAATTCGCTCTTGATGACAACCCGTGGCGAAGGTGAAAGGTGAGAAGAGAAGTTTTTCCATCAAACCGGCTGTTTTATAGACCGGAGCTCACAGACATGGTAATTAATCTCTTCTCCCTCAAGCCCCCACCCTTAGCCGCTATATATTACTGACTGGGAATTTATACTGTCTGAATGAAATGGCAATGGGGCCCTGAGATAGGATGGGGGGGGGGGTAGGAATCCTCTTTTATCGGACGTCGATTTAAATCTGTGGGATGTGTATCCATGGTGGAATATCTGTCATTTCAACATAAGTACCAGCCATAAACAGGGGAATTAAAAGATTCATCTATTCATAAACGAGTCTGTGGAGGACATGAGGAACTAAGGGAATGCAAACAGATAAATTTAATGTCACAAATCTGGGTCGCAGATTGGTGCCAATTACCATGTCCCAGTGGGTGATCAGAACCTTGAGGATCACCCCATAGGGGCAGAACTCACTCTGATGGCACCGTCCCCAAAACATAGCTCCAGGTGCCTTCTGGCAGTCTACCTGGAGGCGGAAGATGGTCACATGGTCACTGGACCTGCCTCTTCACCAAGGACCCGGGAATGTGGCCGCCTCAGAGCCAGAATGCTGCAATTAAACCCACATTTTGATACAGGCCTGTGTTTCTGGAAGGCAAGAGCAGCTGTGGTTTACTAGCCTCTGCTTCTAGAACAGGATGACGGGCCTCTCAAGTTTCAGCGATCGCAGTCAATAATGCCGTCTGGTTTCAGTTACATTTTCATTTCATTATTTCAGATTTATTGCCCTGGTAGTTGCACTAGCTGTTGTCATATGAATTTGAGTATTATCTCTCTGATCCTAATGGATATTCCAAATATTTGACCATAGTCTGAGCTCAGGGATAGCAAGCAGAAATACGGATACCAGACGTAGCTGAGTTTTCTTCCTGCTCTACAATCAATTCCTGAACATATGGGATCAACTGGATCTCCTTTGCTCCTTGCAAAGGCACAATGCAGACCTTGGAAAGGTTCCCTTATTGCTTACACACACGACTCCTCAAACACCTGAGGTGAAAGAAAAATGTCCATATAATATGTTTGCCTCTTAATAGTGAACTTAAATCTGGCCAATATGGTTACTACTTCAAATCACAAAATCTGGTGTTTAAGATGCGACTTTCTGACAATGACACACTCTCCTGTTAAAATTGCCTCACATTATTGGGCTGTTTTATTGGCAATTCAATGTCACAACATTTTAGTTAACTGGTAAAATTTGATGCAGTAATTCACCTTTTTATATTGGGCTTCTGCTATATGCATCTCTAATTGTCTTGGATAATTTTCTTCCAAAATAAAATATACTAATTTCTTTCTTTTTATATCAAAATCTATATCAACAGAAATGCTAATTTTTATAGTTAAGATGAGTCACTTGTAAGAAAAACAATGTGCAATCAAAGCTTCTCACTTTCTTTTTATGAGTTTAAAATACTTCCTTAAAGTGTTTTTTTTTTCCCAAGGAACTGCAGGAAGGGGGGGGGGGGGGGGGGGTCTACAGTCCTCTAATTTCACTGCCCAACTCTCCTGCTCTGCCCCGCTACAGAACCAAAAGTCTTGGTACTCAGTTTCTGGAATTATCCAGAATTATCCCTTCAAACAGGCAGGAGTAAGGTGCATCAAGGACTGTGAGGTCGTTGGGGAGGGTCAGACCCCGGAGGGTGTTTGCACAGCCGTCTGGCAGCACAGCCTGCCTGTCTGGTCGAGGGGCTTGACCCTCAGCTGGCAACAGTAGTGTGAAGGAACCCAGTTGGCCATTAAGCGGTGAAGTTCATTGGACTCGCAATCCTCTCCACAGCTGCCAAGCGGGAATATTTACCAGGCAAAGATGGAGATGAATAAATATATACATAGCCATTAACCCAGATACTGCAGGCATGAGACATCTGGAACTGGACCCTTCAGAGCAAAACATCACATGACAGGTTATAGGTGTACTTTGTCCTACTGTGGTATGTGTAGATGGGGATGGTACAAAGGCATAGTGTCACACCACATCAAGGAATCCATTTCAGTCTTCACAGTTAATTACAAGAAAGCTAAATGAAAAAAAAAAGATCATTTGCTCAGGGGTCATGGCTCCTATTCATGTGACAGAAATGGGGCTTGAGGCTTAGCCTTAGCTGCCATGGCTGCATTTGTGATGGAATTCAAACCCACAACCCCATGGGCACACAAAAGCGGTAGGATACCAGCTGAGCTGCATACCAGCGTAAATTGACATCAACGTACCAAAAGGGGGGCGAGTTCTTGTGTTCCTGCTGAATTAATCATAAGAGACATGCTATCTCAGCAAACACAGAACCCCGCCTTTCCCGTCGAATTCGTATCCTATGTAAATGTTTAAGTTTCAGAGCGCAGCGTTCCTTTCCCCTCCTTCAAAGGGAGCCTAATTAACTACCAAGTTTCTCCCTATCATGAAACAAGGGCAGCGGTATCAGCTATTATAAGCCAAAGCTCAAATGCGGTAAACTTAGACAGAATCAATATTTTAGAAACGATAACAGTATTCGGAAAGTGACCGTGCCATTTCCAACAAGCTTTGTGATCGTGACTATCCCATGCATGGAAGATACACAGTATCATTTTTAAGTGAATGCTGCCATGTTTGCAAGTTTCTTCAGGAGCAGGTCAGAGATCGTTTGAAGGTTAGCATCTACGGAGGGATCCAAATCGCCCAGAGCTTAGTGAAAACACGCAGTGGCTGAGTGACACTTTCGGGGAGAGACTGTGCCAGTCAGCGGCAGCACCTTCATGTTCACAAACTCCCTGCTTCGCTTCTCTATCTGAACTGAATGAATTTGGGCAGAACCCCAAAAACAAAATCAAAGTATTTGCTATATTGCCAAACCAAAGAAAGATCCTGAAAAAGTATATCCTTAAACCCCGTGTTCAGAAATCACAGCTGGAGGCTCTCTCAATATACCTGATGGGGGTCCAGAAACCACACCTTATGACAAGAAAACGAATTAACCTGCAGAGAAGCACAAATACAAAATGGATGCGTTATATCGCTCAGGAAAACCGAGTTAAAAGTATGAATGAATGAGCAAACGGAAACTGAAATTTAAATGAATGAACGCTGGCAGCAATACTGTCATGCATAATTAAACCAGTGAATAAATGCATATATCAAGGTTTTCGCAAACGCAAACAGTTCTGCAAGCGATTCTCTTCACGGATCTTTAAATCAGTCTTTGCGAAAAGAAGCCTGTATGCGTTTTATAACGCAATGATGTAAATATTTACGCACGTTGCATGTATTCAGCATGATTTCCAAGGACTGGCAACAGCGTAACGCAGCGAGACGTGATTTTCGCTGCAGAAGACGCATGTGTATTAAATGCGCATGCGTAAGTGTTCCAAATCCTTAGTGCAGTGTGAATGCCTGCATTACTGAGCAAGTCGCGGCACGCGGTGAGTGACACTAATTCACAGGATAAATGTGTACAAAAGGTATCCACTGCGCTGTGTAGTTAATGAAGGAATATCTAATACTCATCCTGGAATCTCATTCCCTGAATCTTTTGTGTGCAAAGGGGACAAGTAGAGTAAATTAGAGAGCATTTCGCAAATAGACCTATCAAGTACCCGTGACTTTAAAATTAAAGGGTTTCAGTTTGTTGTGCGTTTTGAGTCCTCATTTATGAAGATGTATGCTCAGTTTGAATGTATTTGTACATATTGTCCTAATGTTTTTTTTTTTTTAATCTTTTTTTCTTGTTTATTGCGGAAGAAAGTAGCACCAAACTTCTTAGGAACAGGAGTGTTTCCGACGAAGAAAACAAAAGCCAGAAAGAAATTCTATCTCTGGAGGGAAAAAAGAGAACAGTTTCAAACTCATCTGTGATTAGCATAATAGAATTAGCCCTTCCAACAAAACGGGTATTAGCACACCGGTGGTGGGATTTGGAATGGGATCCATCTCTTTCTTCTCATGGCAGGTTGGAACATGCAGCCAAGGAGAGGGAAAATCTTCTCATTGTTTCTCACTGGCCCATGACTCATGCAAGATGTAGGCAAGGAGTCTGAGCACACAAAAGCACATGCACACACCAACACCAAGTAGGCGCAAAGAGTAAAGAGTGAAAGCGCACACTGCACAGTGCCAGTGCCCACATACACACATGAAGAACCTTACAGCTACACTGCTGCCTGCTGCAGGATATTTATCCATTGTCTAGTGGGGACTAACAGACTTAAATATCACTAGCTTTTGGAGGAGATGTAGAAGATGAGCAGATCTGCTATTCATTTTTTCAAGCTTTGGCAAAACCTTTCCCACATGGTGTGTAAACAGGCTGCTATTTCTGTCATGGGGGTTGGGTCAATGTTAAATTAGGTCAACACAACCATCACTGGATCTAGCTCATAGTCCCAAGCTGTCCCCATCTTTAGTGGTGTGTTTTCAACATGAATACTGTCATAACTCTAAAGAATTCTCCCAAAACAAGCCAAGGGAACAGCTTCATGACCCGTCTCAGCACCAGCGTCAGGGTTCCAAGTGTGGACAGTTCTTGCTAATTCACCTCCCTCTATGTCAAAGCCAGGCTTCAGCAAAGAATAACAGCAGCGGATGCCAACTGCTCATAGCAGACAGCAGACACCTCACACACCAAATCCATCAACTTGCGCTCAGTAGCCCCAGATCTTATTGATTCAGTGCCGGGTTTTGCTGACAAGACAGTGAATATCGTCAGTGCATCTGGGTGGCTTGAGGGTTTTCTGCTGAAAACATGTTTAGGAGGAATTAGGGAGGGGTCCGAAGGTCTCATGGTGTCTGGCATTGCTGGGGCAACAGCAGGGAGGCTGAAGTATGATAATGGGGAGGGGGGGGGGGGCGGGGGGGGCTGATTTCCTGCCCTCGGCCCCCGACATATCCGGGTGGCTGCATGAACCTCCGATGGGAGTTCAAATATAGAAATCAAACTCTGATAACGGTGAGGTCCTGGCAAGGAATCAGGGCTCCCAAGAGATAACATGGCAAGGGAAACAGAGGGAGAGGGAGGGGCGGGGGCTGTCCAAATAGCCATGTCGCCACGGCGATAAAGGTGCAGCAGCAACAACAGCACAGTCTGCAGAGGAGTACATAAAGTGCCTAGGGGGTGATGTCACCGGTCGCCAACTCATAAAAAGCAACACAAAGCTTTACTAAAAACACTCAAGAAGGCGCCCTTGAACTCCAGGCTCTCTAACGTATGAAGCCATAGAATACACAAATGCATTCTTTCTATGAGTAGGATTGGAGTAGTTAATCCCATTATTACCACAAAAGAGGATCTGGGCACGCTCAGGTTCCAGGCCGGGGCTGCCGTTTGTGCAGTCGTCTTGCCCGCCATTGTTTCAACTGCCTTACATCCCCGGGGCCTCCACTTAATGAGCGCACGGTTCCTGGATACGTAAATAGAGGAAGGAAGGCAAGGAGAAGAAAGGTGTTTTATCACTTTAAAGAAAACGCGGTGAGGATGCTTCACGTGCACGTACATGTATGTACGATGCGTGCTTAGACACCCTCACACATCGTACACATGGCCACATGGATAGACAGTGAGAAATATGCAGAGATGTCAACTAGATGTCATCCATAGGCAGCCAAGACTGCTGGGGAAGGTTCTAGGTGAACTTGGCGCCATTGTGTGGTAACAAACTCCCGCCAAGTCTCTCTCTCTCTCTCTCTCTCTCTCTCTCTCTCTCTCGCCACAGAGCCTCAGAAACAACCTGATAAAATTGTGTGAAGTTGAGTATAATCTTTCCATCCATCCATCCATTTTCAGTAACCGCTTGAGCCTGTCCTGGAAGCTACGGGCGCCAGGCAGGGAACAACCCAGGATGGGGCGCCAACCCATCACAGGGCACAATCACACTCCATTCACACACACACACGCACACCTACAGGAAATGTAATAACTCCAATTAACCTCAGCATGTTCTAGACTGTGTGGGGGGGGGGACCCGCTGGAAACCTCACTATAACACAGGAAGAACGTGCAAACTCCGCACATGTAAAGCCATGGCCCAATATCCCAACATGGAAGCACCTGGTTAGAGATGATTATTCAGACTTATCGTTGTTATTTTCCTTAGCCCAAGTGCAACCAACATAACAGCATGCAAGTCAAGCAACATCCATTATATTGACAGCTGCAATTGTTACTGATGACACAAGAGGTGAAGTTTGGAAATTCAGTAGGTGGGGTTTTGCAATCTCTGTCTAGTTTGACCAATGGGAACTCTTGGTATTCATTGAGTGGCAGGATAATCCCATCCAATGACAAAGACTCAATTCTCATTTCATTGTTTATTGTTTTAACCCCAGGATAGCTGCAGTTAAAACCGAACACCTAAAACTTAATTACAAATAGATCCATGTGAAACCTTAAATATGTTGTATAGATCACAATAATAACAATTAACATAGCCTAAAATGTCTTTGGTATGGGTCAATATTTAGCAGATCATGCTAGGTCTTCTCATTAAGCTACTGTTATCCTGGGGGTACGACATTACTGGAAAAATGCAGGGGGGGAGGTGTTCGGGTTCGTGCCTGTATTCATCAGTGGGGTGGCAGGTCTGACATGGGCTGGCAGCTCCCCGAGGGGGGCGGAATGAAAAAAGGGAATAGGCAGGCAGAGAGTTGTACTGGGGGGAGCAGGGGGGACCCCGCAAGACGACAGCCAGTTAGGAACGGGGGGGGGGCAACATATGGGATGTGTCAGGCTGTATTATGTCTGTCTTCTCCAAGACTGAGTGGATCCAGGGCCAGGAAAATGTGTCCGACGTCACGATGCATCAGGCTTTGCCTTTCATGGCACATGGCTCCGGGTTCTAGGGTTCCTGGGGCTGTCACAGCCATTCGTGCAGCGGCGCCGGGAACCACGCGCCCATCTTCTAAAATCCGTTCTTCCCTTTTTCTTTGAGTCACTGGATCCACGGTCCTCCAATCAGCGATCGCCAGATGCTGCCAAAGACCCATATGCAGAAATCTCCTCTACATTTCTAACCTGACCCACAAATGACCTGCATTAAGTCTCGCGGCAAGGAACTTCAGCCATTGCCCACATCCATTCGCGTTTGGAAGTGATTGACACACATGTTGCAGGGGACCGTTACTCTGGCCAGCACTAAGGCCTCTGCAGCCCCAGATGGAAATATACCATCAATGTTAAATGTTATGTAAGTGTTTGCTGAATCACAGCATTTTAAATCACTGGTGGCTCCCCAGTTGGCCCAGCTTCTTGCTCAGAGATGCGCATATGCAGGCCACCAGATGCTAAGATCAAAACGCCAGTATTAGTCACTTACTCCATAGGCAGCCGTCGGCCTCGGATCGCTCGCAGCACCAAGCAGGATGACAAAAGTTCACCGAAAAATTTCTGGGAGCTGAAATTGCGAGCGCTGAACAGTTCCAGACAGGGAGTCCATTCTCCAGATCATCTCATATTCAGACTTCTACTGCCCCCTACTGTCAACTGTGCCCATTACATTTAATTGAAAATTAATTTTGTGGGACAAAATCCAGGCAGAATCTGTTATTTTAACCCATCCCAGCCCTTCTGTTCAGGTTATCAATGCACAGCTAACACAGAATTATAAGTAACACGGTTCTGTTCTATTATAGTTTCATCCTGTTATTGTAAATATTTTTCTGTGGAAAAAATGTCCTTGATTTTCTAGTTTTGGGATTATTGTAGCTAGTATTTATAGTATTAAGTATAAAAAAACCTTCAGTCCCTGCCTATAATAATAATAATAATAATTATCATCATCATCACTATGCATTCTGCACATAAAGGAGGAAAAAAATCTCTGGGGCACAAATATGGTGTGAATGTGAGGATTTAATAAAGCCACGTGTATTCTGGAACGGCATAATAAGTGTCTGTTGTTTACTGCATAAACATTTTCACCTGTACTTCTTAACCCTGACACATGGAATACAGCATCAAAGAGCGTCCGCGTTGGCTTTACATCTGTGTATCAGGCATGCATTTCTCTATATATCCCAGCAGCAGAGTACACTGCATTTAATTAAAATAAAAGCAAATACGAGATGGTGCATTACAGTATTAATGTGGATTATAGCGGTGCATCACAGCTGTGTAGTTATTTAATACATCAATATATGTCCTTTTATGGGCCGTCCAGCTGCAAGCCAGCGCAGGCATGACAGGCTGCCATTGGTCCCCGTCCCCCTTCAAACCCTGGGGACTCCAGGACAGGCCCTTAGCGGCAATCCCTGACTCTCTCTCTCTCTTTCGGCCCAATTCCACCTCAATTCCTGCCCCCCCCCCCCCGACCAATGCCTGCTTTTGCGCTTGGGGTCCCTGCGAATCGCAGCTCTAATGAAAACAGTGTCCCGTGAAGGGGGGCACAGCTGCAATTGGGATAATTGCAAGCGAGAGATGGCAACTGTGACTGTGACTATGACTGTGACTGCCAGGGAGAGTCAGTGTTCATTTCTTTCATAATCATAGGGTTCTTGTGGCACAGGACAGATTGCCATTTTAATGTTGTATTAAGGAGTAAGATTGAATGGTTATTGCAGCAATATTCTCATTGTTGTAACATGGTTTGTTATGATTATGTTGTATGAAAGCCAGCTAATCTATGCTCAGCTATGTCGGTCTGCTAAATATAGAATCTCAGCAACCGAAATGAACGACCCTTACAAAATATATATATACGTACACACACACACATATATATATATCTGTGTGTGTGTGTATAGGCTTACGCATAACAAAATGTGGGTAAAAGAGAATACTAACATTCAAATTTCTTTTTTTGTGGTGTTGTTCCAAGTAATATTGCAGTCATTAAAAACTTAGCCCACATCTACTCGTAAAAAAATCTCTTTATTGAATTCACCATCCCTTTATTTCCCATGCAGATCCCATGCAGCTCATAATCACCAGGATGATTTGTAATATTCTGTAATGTATTCCATTATTCACTGGCAAAATAGTAATTATGACATTTAATCCTTTATGTTGACAGCTGCCTCAGGGTCTATGTCGAAAACATCTGCCAGAGACGGAGCCAAACAGAATTTGGAGATAAAGAGTTTTTCCTCGGGAATCAAGTGATTTACTCACACGAAGTACCAAACCAATCCTCGGCGCAGGGGAGAGCGTCATGGAAAATAACAAGTTAGGTGTTTTCCAAAAAATGACAATGTTCAGCTAGATTCCAGATCTTACATTTCATCAGAGAATTAAGTGGCAAGGATTTATGTCTACAAACCTGAAGACTTCTTGCCTTTGTCTCTTCTCTAAGGTGTCCCCCGAAGGGATGCCATCAAAAGAGGGTCTCTTTGGCTCACATCAGGTTCCTCACTGATACACGTGTAACCAGCAGCAGAATGGTGGTCTAACTGAAGGCGCTTGTTTTGTTCTTTGTCCACTTTGTTGTTCCTCTATTGTGTTCCCAATTTCGTCTGGAATTAATTCACTTGTGTGCTTTTAATGGGAACCTTCTGTGTTGTGTTTACATGCGAGCACAAACACACACACGCACATACATACTGTACTGGCCTGGCGATGGTGTGGGGCGGTAAGTGACAACAAACATGGGAGGAGATGTTTAAAGCCGGCACTCTGGGACTGGGCTACTGGCAAACGCCAGGGTATCTGCAAGTATCAGGTACTTGCTTCAAACCCTGAGGTTCAGCAATGCCTCGCAGTGCATCTGTTGTCAATTAGGGAGGGGGGAATGGTGTATTAAAAATGAGAAGCAGGGGTGCCATGGGTAATTAGAACAGGATTGCTCAAGCTGAAAGTGGCATGGTCGCTGGATCGCTATCCGCTTATTGTCTTGGAGGCTGTTGGTGGTTCTGTGAGCACAAACCACTGATCGATATTCTGGACGCCCATTTTTCCTGCATAGCTATTGAGCTTCAGTTCCACGCACAAGACTTTACATTACTGCTTGAGTTACAGACGTTTTCACTGTCTACTCCAGACCACTCTATAGGGTACTCTTTCACCCAAACATTTTGATCCCTTCTTTCAAATCAAATATCTGTTTGAACTGTTTCACAGCCTACCTCCATTTTGAGAGCATGTATGGGTGTGCTTTTCAGTCTCACGAAGACTGATAGGCACGAATCCATCCAAACACGGCCTGTTGAGTGGCAACGATTTTCTGAGCCTTCTTGAACCTGAACATCACCTATATCTGCGCCTTCTCAGAGACACTCCTTCTACTCAGTGTTAAGGCGACAGAGGTGATTCGGTCAACATCTAATCCCAGAGCACATCACCATGCTTTAAAAGCACCGATTTCCCATAAGACTCCACCCCTAAATCCTGCACGATACCTAAATGCCTAATCGTCTTTCCCATCTCGCATAGGCATGTTTGCTTTGCCCTACATGCATAACTTCTTTCTCACACAAACACACCCCTCTATTCCCCAGAGACACATACAGTATTCATAACTATTTTCCAGACACGTTAAAGCTTGCATGTTCCCCCAGGTAAGACACACGTCCGCACACATGCCGCCTCTTCCTTTCCCCCCCTCGTGCGCCGCTCACGGGACCCGTGTGTCGACTACATCCAGCCGGACGCAGGCAGAAGCGACACACCAATGTCTCGTGGCACAATGCCCTCATTGATGGCTGCATTGAGAGTTTGTAAACAGTGCTGTTTCGCCGTACAGTACGCAGACAGGAAAGCCGCAGAAGCCCTTCTTTAATGGCTTGAGTTTTCAAAGATTATGAACACTGCAGGTCTTCCCAGAACCGATAAAAACAGTCTTGTAAATGTGGTGGAAATACGTCCCCTCCCCTTTGACTCTGCCTAGGGCCTTTCGGCCCTGCATCCTTCTCCTCATCAGGCATCAGGCACGCCGATCTGCGGTTAGGCTACGCTGCAATCTGGCCAGCAGTATGACTTCCATCTAAACAGCATCACATATGGAGGTGTTTCACTGCAGCTCACAATCAAATAGCAACAAAAAGTAGAGACAACATAATCCAAGCAATTACATCACTAATTAAGAGGGGGGGCAGTGGCTGCAAGGTGCTTGTGGGGGCGGGCGGGGGGAGTCTGTATGTTTCATCATCTTTGTCTTGGTAAATTGCTGGGATGATTAAATGGGTGGGTCAAATACCCACGGCCTCTATCATCCAATGGACATCTTCCAGAAGCTTCACTATGTTTACACAGCATCCAAAGCTTCAAATAAACAAGCACAAGGGAGCAAACAGGCCTCAATTGTCTCAGACATGACAAAGTACTTGGGGAAAAAAACATAAAAGCACCATCCAGGACAGTAAGATTATTCTGTTTGAAACTGGTGAATGAACACAATGTGAACAAATAACCAGAGTAACAAATCACTGTTTTTTTATCTAAAAAAAGGATTTTGACATTTATATTCCATAATTCATTTCCTGTGGAAAGTTTCTGCAATACGATTTGTCCTAAACGCACACCATGACAAATGCAATTCGAGTGATAGATTGATCTATCAGCATATGACCAAATTAGAAAGGAACCAGAGGAAAGAGGGGGAGGAAACTTTGAAAATATCACATTATTATCAGTATCTATTAATTACATAATATTTAGTTAATCTGTCATTCTGGAGAGCAGCCAGCTTGGTGGGAAATATGCAGAGCTGCTGGCACCTTATTAGCCAGTTCCGCTCGATAATCTCAGTCGCGAGACGCTGTAGTGACAGACTGATAGTGCAAAGCAGGCTGCATTCGCACTCCAGAGACGTTTGCCAGCACCCCAGCTTTCTCTCCATAGCCTTGTAGCATGACCACCGCACTCATACAGGCAGGTGAATCAAATCAAATCATTTGACACACTACTTGGCACTTGGATGAAAAATTTGCGCATGAGTTTACAATGATAGTGATGGAGTGCAACAAAGCTAGTAGTAAAGACAATAATAAGTAGCATTGTGTACAAATAAGTAAAATAAATAGAATGACTGGCCATATGAAGTATGCTTGTGGTGGATATGGGTGACAGAATGGTTTCAGTGGCCAGAGCTGGGGTGGGGATGGGGGGGGGTGGGGTGGAGAAAAGGATAACGAAGATAAAGAAAGACGAGGAAGAGAACAAAATGGAGAAGCTCAAGTAGAGGCCTGCCAGGGTTGGAGAATATTTTTACGGAGTGTCAGAGATTTCAGTCAGTATCCGGAAATTAGTAGGAGCTGCCCCCCCTTCCAGGGGCTGGGGGGTAATCAAAGTGAGACAAAATAAACTCTCCATAGTACAATTAAATCAAATTACTTGGTCAATGTCCTTTTAAGATCCAAGTTCTAGGCCAAACATGGTGTTCAGAATGTCTCAGTTTAAAATCTGGTAGCTGGATGCTTCTTGGAGAAGGCAGAGGAAAGCATGTGGTCCTATGCTCTATGATCTCACTAAGGATCAGATCCCACAGTTCTCAGGTATAGCGGGTCCACTGCCCTGACCACAACACCACTGTCAGATAGATGGGTCAGATTGACTTGCTCCACTCTCCAATCTGATACGCACCAAGCAGCTGATCCTCTTACACCCAAAAGAGGCGGGACCGGTTAGCAGACCTTTAGTAAACATTAACTGTAAAGCAAACACCAATAATACTGGAATCAAATATCGGGAAGACATTAAACACCTTAAAACACTTATGGTCACAACAGTTAAAGTTATGTAATGATAAATGGGGATTATCTAAAACAGATACTAAATAAGCAGATGTTTTCCCAAGTGAAATATAGCATGCAATCAGTTTACTTAGCTAGATTAAAGTAAGAAACTGATGCCATATACAGTCGGTCCTCAGGTTATGGGTTACAATTGGGTTACATTCTGATAAACCTATTATAAGACAAAATATCTTAAGGTGACAATGCAGTTTAATATAGCACACCTAACCTAGCAAACATCATAGCCTAGCCTAGCTACCTTAAACATGCTTAGAACACTTACATTAGCCCGCAGTTGGGCAAAATCATTAAAACAAAGCCTATTTTATAATAAAGTGTTGAATATCTCGTGTAATTCATTGAATAATGTACTGAAAGTGAGAAACATTTACCCATCGTAAAGGCAAAATATCGTAACACAGACCATGGTAACCTGGTGAGTGGCTGTATGGGTTTTTCTGATCCTGAGTAAAAGATTCTAATAAGCAGAGAAAGACAAACATGGAGCAGGTCAAGCTGGTGTTTCATGCCTGAGATGGAAGGACGCTCAAGATCCCAAAGCAAGGGGGAGAAAAATCACAGGCGCGCAGGGGGAGCGGAGCCCAAAGCGGGCACCTCCAGTCCCAGCTGGGCGTCACCATACATTCAGGCGTCCCTGACATTTTAAACAATATTAAAATAGGGTTGTTTCTCCTCCTGTTCTCACTCCTTTTATGTTCAATTACATGGGATAATGAACAAATTATGAACTGAAAGGCGTTTTTCTAAGGAGGAAGATTAAGTTAAGGGGTGCAGGCTGAGCCAAAAGGGATTTTCTCGTTCTTATAGGGCGGTAAATGTGCCCTGATGTGGATGGCAGGGTACCCCGATGGGGGGGGGGGTAGCATGGCGCAGTTCTTCAGCTCGCCCCTGGGCACCGGAACTAGAGTTTCCCAGGAAACCGTGCGAGACATAAATATAAAAAAAGTACCAACACCATTCAAAACTGCAGTGGGGGGGGAGGTGGGACAAGAGCTGGCTTGGCATTTTAGCTTTCCTCAGGCAGAAGTTTTCTGGGATGAGATCCAGTGACCATGATTTAAACATTTAAAAAAATACGGTGTGGGGAGACTATTTAGAACAGGAACAACCGAGATCATCTTGTGAGGAGAGGAAAAATGAGGAGAGAAAGGACACCTCAAAGGACGACAGCATTCACAGTGGCATTGTTGGCCCTGCATACTAACAACGCAGGTCTAACAGACGGGCCTTACTCCGGAATTCATTCATTAAAACGTCTCGCACAACGAAACCGTTTGTTTGCTGAAAGGCCTTTTGTTTTAAGCTGTTTTTTTTGCTGTTTTTTGTTCTGTTTTTCATTTGTGTCCAATCTCCAGAGTGAGAGAAAGGAACGAATGAAAAATGAAGGGGGGGGGGGTATTTTTAAGTGGAAAAAGGGTATTGCTGATTGTCAGAGGTAAAGCGGCGAGGTGAGCCAACCGTCAGGCTTCTGTGATGGTAATTTTATTATTTTTCATCAGTGTTGGGGGGGAAAACAAAGTGAGCCAGCACATCGAGAACAGTACAGGCTGAGAAGAGGTGGGAACACATGGGGGGGGGGGGGTGTTTGGCAGAAGCATCGTTAGGAAGTGGGGGGGCTTCAAGTGCCTAAAACCTTAAACAGAGCTGAGTGACAGCCCTCATTCTTCTGATTGACTGAGGAGTCCAGGCTGATGTCTGAGGTACAGAGTATGACTCCGATGTGTCTCCCCTGTATATTGTTGCTAGCAAATGTTTCTATTTCCTTTAAATTCCCCACTCTGTGACATCTTGTTACGCTCTTCTATTAATGTCATACTTTTAAAATGCAAATAAAATGAATAGAAACACCATAGCTTTTGATCGAATATACAGCATTGGTGTGTTCTTATTTTCTGCAAAAAATAAGAACACACCAGGTCTAACAGATGCAGCCGTAGTTTTGGAGCAAGGTACAAGCCGTTCATGTTAGTGTGTTTGATTGAGTAACAAAGAAAAACAAATTAAGGCAGAATGATGAAATGGCTCCAAAGCTCCAAACTTCCAGTACCGCACTCCTCAGTCCCTGGTTGTTTTGTAGTAATTTAACTCAGTTAATAATACAGACTGTCATTGTTACTGTAAGTGCACTAAATCAGGGTTTTCAACCCACCCAAAAAGCGAACCATTTTCATTGGGTTAAAGTTAAAAGAAAAAAAAAATAGAAATTAGAAAAACTTTGTAACATCAAGCCTTTAGTAGTCACAAAAGATGTGCAATGTCGTCCTCGAAATCATTCTTTTTTTTTTTTCCGGCAAGGACCCTCCCATCCCCTTATTTTGGTGAAGCAAACAAACAAATGCAATCAAATAAAGGTTGTAATTTAACTGTAAAACGATGGAGGAATAATGTGGGACCTGAGGCTTAACCAATTGAACTACTGCACTATTGAATTGCCAGTTCTTGGCTTGATGCATTTTCATCAAAAGCTATATGCAGTTTTATTTGTTTATTGAAACCAAGTTAACCATGTTAGCCTGAATCCCTTGGATTTTAATACTTGAGTTCCACCTAGTGGTCACTGTGAGAACAAGACACGTTGAAATGAATTTAGCAGACAATGCAAACAGACGGCATGAAAAGAAAATGAAGACACCATTTCAAAGTATTTTATTTCTCATTGTATATACATAAAGCTTTATACAAGTTTTCTACCACAGACATACAGTTCAAACTGGGAAAATTCAATGAACATATTCGAAAGGAAATCAGGCAAAAGTACTTCATTTGATACAATAACTGAACAAGTGAGATAGTCATAACATTCATATACTGTATTTCAATTAATCCAAAAATGAATCACAATCATGAAAACATATAACAGCAGTTATTCAAACAATGATTTTACACAGATTTATAAATGTATTTGAAGTGAATATCCTTGGGAAATAAAGGAGGTCAACAAGAAACACCAGCACTCAGCATTTGAGAAGTGTGTATATTACGATACCTAATGTACAAAATATCGCTGACATGCAGAATACCACCAGACTGTGCACGCACGAATCACAGGGCAATGTACGGATACTGCGGTGGGTAACAGGTTATAAATTGTAACTTAAATAAAAGCAGAACATAGTAACTTTGATCCACCTGCTAATTACCAATGACTCACACTATCAGCAATCATATGTAATTTCAAATTTCAGCTAGAAATCTCATGCCAACACAAAAACTGGCCCTTAACACGAAGTATTACATTGGTATTTGAAATTATTCATCATCTGAAATATAAACTAGTGTGGGTCCTTTCGAAAGACTTTGGGTCACATAATATATCAAATTGTTTATTATCAAATTTGCCTGCTTTTCACTTTTTCTTCCATTGCCAAAAACAATAAACAGGTGAAGAAAAAAGGCAAATGAATTAAAAGTAAGAACTCGGGTGAAGAACGAATGCAAGAAGAAACGGCGGAGAAATTTGGACAGAATTTTACTGCCAAAACAGAAATAAATCAAGTCTGCTGAGATATGGGGCTCACACTGGCCACATATGATCCGACACGAGCATCCCCGAATATTCACCCAGAGGAGGGGGAGGGCTCGGTGGCCTGGGCCAATCACGGCGGAGTGTCCATTCGTCCCACACCGCGCTGAAGGCCCTCTTTAGGAAGCAGGCAGGGGTATCGGAAAGTTTGTGATTCTTCACTCACTCTTCAATACTTTACTCCACGGTTATGTTAATCCCTCTGCTGCAGGGTTCAAATACTTGAAATGCCCCCCCCCCCAATATCCATTCAGAGGCCATATCAAATGCCCTGTTCTCACTAGTATGCGCTACTGGGCGGAAACTGGAGCAGTGAGGCGCATCAGTGCAAATGGGAAAAAAAAGAGGAAATAACGCCTAATCTTACAGATCTGATACCCACCCAAAGGAGCAGGATGTCAGCAAAACAGTTTCTATTCTGGTCTGTATGTTCTCATCACTAATAGCTCCACGTTTTTTGGGTCTTCTTGGGCGGGGGGGGGAGGGGGGAGGAATTACAGCAGACCGTACCTATGGTGAAATCTCCAAAGATGTGGTATTTACAAAAGCAGTTTTTATACATTATTCAAATACTTATTTTTAAACATCTTTGAACAGATTCAAAGCAAGGAAAGCAGGAGTTATGGGGAGGGATTTTGAATTTTACTCAAGTAGTCACAAAGAGAGAGGGTTTGCGTCCAGAGAAGTTCAAAGACCTTCCCCTCGGTCTGCACCAATTACCCATTAGGGAGACCAAGTAAACATCAGACCCATTTCAGACTACAGCCTCCTTTCATGTCTTCTCAAGATCAGACATGTTGTTTATTCAGGCAAAGTGGCTCTGAAGGTAATCACTGCTCTTTTTTTCTACTAAAGTAACACGTTTGCTTTTTTTCCATGAAATGTACATAACCGATATACAGGGTATAATAACCTGATTGTCTGCAATGCCTCTGCAATCTGTTATGAGTTTCACTAGAGGGCGCAATTGTGTATAAAATTCATCCACAAAAAAATGGGAACGTGAACAAACAATACTCCTTTGGAAATGCTTTATAATGCAATTTGATTTCTGTTTATTATAAGCAGAGGGATACTGAGCAGAGATTTCTGTTTCAAATGGGAATGTGGTTACAGTGGAGATGAAGCGAAGCAGATTTTCGACACCCGTTTCTAAAATCCTAAAGTCGGACCAAAGGCTGACACACCTGAGTCTATGACACTCGATGAGAACATATCCTAAAGAGGCCCTTTTACTTGAAAATGGGCCTTTTAAGGTAATCGCCCCATGGGCTGAGCTATTTGGCTTTACACCAGCAAACCTAGCACATTCAGTCATTGATTTAAAAATGAACTTCAACATTTAGAGTTCTGTTAGAAAGGCAAGAGAATTTAAAGCATAAATTTCTGTATCATTTATGGGTAGTCAATTTAAGTGCAATACTACTGAGTAGTGAGCTAGAGCAGTGAGAGAGTTTTATAGGTTTAAACTATTATATCAAGTACAAAACTACCGTTTTGATATCACTAGCCCTGGAAACCTTACATAGGACTGACTGACTGCATGCATGCATGCGTGTTGGCATTTCCCATAACTCTCTCTGCCTACCGGCCTATGACACAGTGTACACACCCGGAAGAGTGCCCTCTAGTGTACTCACAGTGGCATGGCACAAGCCGATTGAATAATCAGGGGAAAAAAAAAACCCATTAAAGTGCAACAAACATCAGGCAGAGCCAACACCGATACAGACGCAATGCACACGGAGGTATGGAATGCACTTCATCTTTAGCCTGGATCTATCCAGTTACTTTTCTACCTAAAGGAAAAGTGAGTACAGAATATGATGCCGGTTTGTTTTGGGGAGGTCCATAGACAGGAAGTAGGACAGGAAGTGAGGTAGAGAAAGGAACTGGGAACTAAAGGGAGTGGAATGTAAGGTTGAAATAGACTGCAATCATAAAAAATGAAATAAAAAATCCTTCCTGCATACATATTCTTATTCATCCTCTTCAATCAGGTGACCACCACCCTAGCTGACCCTACATTGACCCACCCAAGCTGTACCCCCCAAGTCTATTGTCACCATTTTTTTTTTTTACTTGGGGGATTCCAGGAGCCCCTCCGCTTCTTCCAGGCCCCCATCTGCCTCGTCCCCAGGCTGGAAGAGCTCCTCCAGGAGCTCCTCCCCGGCGCCACCAGCTCGTGAGGCCCACAGAGCGGCCCCCTCTCTCAGGCCCAAGGTGCGCAGCAGCCTGGCATAGTCTGCGAAGGCTGAACCAATCAGCTTATGTGCAAACGGCGGGTCAAGGAAGACAAGAAGAGCCACACAGATCCTCTATCAGGGCATTCATGCAGAGAGATCCAGTCAGTACCATCTCTGGCTGACCTTCATTCCAGTGAACTTCCCTTTAAAGGGTTAATAGAAAATGCAAAGCGACTGGGGTGTAGGGGTGCGTGACATCCACATCCACCCATTCTTAAAAACACCTATTCACGTTCAGCCCATCTGCTGAAGCAGGTGCTTTAATCAGACACATCCATCTCTGGTGACACATACATCTCAGAATCTGAAGCTTTATTATTATTTTTAGGGCCAATAGGATTTGAAGTAGCTGTCAACCAAAATGCAATAAATGGAATGATAAATGCAACATTCATGATGTTTTACACACACACACACACACACACACACACACACACACATTTCAAAAATTGTTTAACCGCATATGAGCAGGCATGTTCCCCCTGTGCTGTGTGGGCTCTGTGCATGTTCACCCTGTGCTGTGTGGGCTCTGTGCATGTTCCCCCTGTGCTGTGTGGACTCTGTGCATGTTCCCCTTGTGCTGTGTGGGCTCTGTGCATGTTCCCCCTGTGCTGTGTGGGCTCTGTGCATGTTCCCCCTGTGCTATGTGGGCTCTATGCATGTTCCCCCTGTGCTATGTGGACTCTGTGCAGGTTCCCCCTGTGCTCATAGTGTGTGTGCATGCGCCTGACCTGTGATTGACGGTGTTCTCCTGACCATGCGTCTGACCTGTGATTCATGGTGTTCTCCTGACCATGCGTCTGACCTGTGATTCACGGTGTTCTCCTGACCATGCGTCTGACCTGTGATTCACAGTGTTCTCCTGACCATGCGTCTGACCTGTGATTCACGGTGTTCACCTGAGTGGCCAACATACCAGCTCTGACCCTGTACTGGACAAACGGCTGGAAGATGGACACATGGACAGATCTCTTGTAAGGTGCATCAAATATATAGCATCGAGCTCTGGTAGTTTTTTTCCGTAAAATGTAATTAGTTTTAAAGTGCTAATACATTTGACCAGCAAGAGAACGAAATGTAAATTGTCAGTTTAGTGAATTCAATCCTGGGCTTTTAAACTAGAATCAATTATAGACTGGAGTTGTTTGTTGAATTAAAACCTGAAAATGTATTCCTTAATAAAGGACAGCTCTATGAGTAATCTATATGGGGCATTTATGTTCACTTTTAGGCAATTTCAGGCTATTATACTCAAGCAAGCTTTAAGCCGATCAATAAATAAAGCAGAACTAGAAAATGTTCTGGGTAAGTGGGATGAATAGATGGAAGGATGGATAATTACTTATGATTTTGGATGCAGGTTTGAATGTTTTCTATGCCATAAGGCAACCGCCCCCCCCCCCCCCCCCCACCCGGTTTGGTCCATTAAAATAAACGTCTAAGGAAAAACGAGTAACCAGCACATGGTCGATTGATCTTTATACTGATTAATTAACCATCCCCTATGTACAAAGGGGACAATCTGTTAGAGGAACACAATCCATCTTCCAACTGCTCATACGTCAGAGTGCCCCATGTATGTGGGTCATGGGCATTATACTGTAGGTGGGTGGAGGACTGTCTTTATGGACTGGAGAGAAACCCATGCTACAAAGCACAACCCTGGCAGCGGCGCCATCCACTGGCAGTGAAAACGGTGATTGTGTGTAAATCCAAACAACTACACCATTAGCCCACTCTGTGGTGCAGCTGCTCTCTGTAGCCAACTGGACTGAGGTCCAATGTCTGGATATCAAAGGGAGGAGCCTGATTACTTTCCTGTTGGTCGATTTTGCTGAATAGCAGTGTCACTCATTCGGCAGGGGTCATACGGGTCTGTGGACACGCCTCAGCGGACGCCCCTGACGACTGAGTGCCGGCGAGGGAATTATCGCCACGCTCAACATGGCCGACATTTTAAGCCAAGGGCGAGGCGATTCAGAAGATATCTACTGGTAGAATAAAAGCTAATATGATATGACCAGAATGCATCCTCCAATGTTCCACAATAAAAAGGGAGTTATGTGTGTCGATGCCTGAGAGAGACAGGCCAGGGAGAGCGGGAGAGGCGCTGAGTCGGTCTACCTGGGAAAGGAGATTAGTGTCTATCTGTCTTATCAGGTGAAATAGCAAAGTTGAACTGACAGTAGTAATAGAAATGTCACCCTCACCGAGACAGTATTTTGTTAAGAATTGGGGAGGACGACTGCTCTCTTACATCTTCATGATCTCCAGTGTCTGCAGTAGTTATTTCGATTCTGTGCTCACCCCAACACTCTAGGTGAGCAGGTTTAGGTAAAACAAGGGGCCCCTTGAAACTTTATAACCTTATAACCAAAGATGTTTTTGGTTACACGCAAATAAAGTTTATATGTAGAATCCACTGGATCTGTGTTATAGACCACAGTGAGCAGTGAACAGAGTGAGGAATGGCAGGAAAGCTTACAAAGCATGAAAGCAGGCAGGAATCCCTGGGGATGTCCAGCCCATTTCGCCCAAAGCGACTGAGGACACGTCACACGCCTGCTGTGAGCTCAACACCAGATACTGGCAATTCTGGGAATTCCCTAACTATCACCTTATGCTCCGTGTCAAAAGCCATCCTCTGGTCCACAGCCTCGAAGAGGGCTGGCTTTCAGAAAGGATATTGGTGCCGTCGTTGGCCTCCATGACGCCGTACTTCAAACAGGCCTCGATGAACAGAGCTGTGCGGTCAAAGTACCTCATGCTGGGGGGGTGCAGTGCAGAAACGGGTTAGGTAACACTGCAATAAGTCAACCAGCAGGTTTTCCTTTGTCCCCACACGGCCACCTTTTCCCACGAGTCTGTTCGCCCCCATCTTCAAGGAGAACCTAATTCAGGAACACTTCTACACATTTCACTTGAGGCCCGCCATCAGCATTCATGGCACTCGAGGAGGCCCAGAGGTCCGCGGGCTCAGACGAGACTGGATCGATACGCTTTCAGATTACACAGCCCGGCCCAGCTGGTCCCCGCTGTCATTTCTATGCAAATGAGGCAAATGCAGCTTATCTGGGATTGGAGGCCGAAGGGGGTGGGGGGGGGGGGGGGTTCTTACCTGTGGAGCATCTCGCCAACTTTGTGGAAACAGCCCAGGGAGAGGAGCACTAGGATGGCTTTGGACTTCTGGTTCACCTGAGGGGAGCATAGATGCTCCACCCAGCGCTTTAACACGTCGGAGGCCTCGGAGGGGTTCAGGCGTACCTGCAGACGCATGTCCACAGAGACGCCATCGATGAGAAATGCCCAGCGGCCTCACAGAGAAACTCCAAAACACAAGTTTAATTTAACTGCAAAATTATGGTACAGAGTCACACTACAGGCTGAAATATATTCACAGCTGCCTTGCTCTTCAGCTGATTTTAGAGAAACCTCAATTTCTCACAAATATACAGCTTACGAAACTTTCTGCAGTCTGCTGGAGTAGGATTCCTCCTGGGTTTAAAATGAGCGACTTTTGGGTTATCGGCTCTTAACTGGTGCACAACCAGCTGCCCCTCGCGTCTGGGACAGACAGGGGCTGTCCACTGCTGACATACCAGACACACAGCCCTGCCACAGTTAGACTCCAAGCAGGTTAAGTGATCACCAGTCTTACTGCTGATGACAGATACTGAAAGCCAGTAACAGGACAGCAATAGATTGCTGTGAAACGACCTTTGTCAACAAGATTACTTTATAAAACAGCATGTTTTCTCTTCAAATACTGTAATATGACCTTCATATTGGACCACTGTTCCCTGCTTGTCTTTAGGCAATTAAGATCCCATAGGGCTGAGTAAATTGCAAATGGATTCACAGCTAAAGGTTGTTAGAAATGTCAGGTAGGAGTTACCATTTATTTAAAAGAATATTGAGAATTGATATTTTAAACAATTCACAAAGAAAAACCTGGGGAAGGATGAATAAAACGCAGTTGCTAGGCAACTGAATTCTTTCAGCGGAGGGAGCTAATGCCTAGGTCATGTAGCTACAGGCAGGCAGTGGGATCTATAAATGCTGTCATAAGTAGACTAGCTAACAGCGAGACCATTACGTCATATAATTACTATGATGGTTTTGTGAATTGTTGCTGTGCTGGATGCTGTTCTTCCCCTTTTGGCTCTCCAGCTGCCCTGCGGTGAATTCCTGATTAATTCCCGCTCTTGGGGACAATTTCCTTGGTCTATAAACTTGTATTAATCATATTATACTCTAACCGTACCATACCCTAAAGCCATCATACCCTAGCCCTAGCCCTACCATACCCTAAAGCCATCATACCCTAGCCCTAACCCCACCATACCCTAAAACCATCATACCCTAGCCCTAACCCTACCATACCCTAAAACCATCATACTCTAGCCCTACCATACCCTAAAACCATCATACCCTAGCCCTAACCCTACCATACCCTAAAGCCATCATACCCTAGCCCTACCATACCCTAAAGCCATCATACCCTAGCCCTAACCCCATCATACTGCAGCATACCTTAGCCGATACCTCATCATACCTTGGCCAGCCAGGCAGCACGATTCCACTCCCCATATGTCTGTAAGTAGCGGCAGGCGTCAGCCGCCTTGTCTATTAGGCACAGCAGTTGCACACCCTCTGAAGTGGAGGAAGAGAGAGCATGAAATAGCAAAGGGAAAACATGAAACGGAGCAGTAATTACCAGCAGGCAGTGGGGCACACTTTCAGAAAGGCTCCTCTGGTGCTCTGTGCTAAACTGGCCAGCCCGTTATCTTTGGGGCTGTGTTTGACATACAGACCTCTCTGTATGACAAGTTAGCATTTGCCAACTGTTTTTCAGATGTTCGCGGCAACACAATTGGCTGTGCAGATATATGGGACATGCATACTCTATGGGACATGCATACTCTATGGGACATGCATACTCTATGGGACATGCATTGGCGCATTACCATGACCCACAGAGAGCCGCAATCTGACACAAGGTCTTTTGTATTCATACTAAATATAATTGTGATACATTTTATTTGAAACCATGACCAAACTAATACTAGGAAAGTAATGGAGCATAATGCTATCTATCTGCTTCTCTAACTGGAGTACAGGGGGCCCCGGGAACAGATTCCGTGGTAAACTGGGATTGGTACCTGCCAGCTTTCCATTGGCGATCATGTTGGTGGCCACCAGCTTGATGGTGCTTTGTGAAGGACCTGAAGAGGTGATGGTGGTCACCAGACAGGCCTTCAGAGAGTCGCAGTAGTAGCTAGGGTTGTCTGCACTCGTCTCCAGGAGCAGCTGCACCGCCCGGTCCGTCTGGGGTAGGGAAAGGGGCGGGGCTTAGGCAACCAAACTACGCTAGATGTCAGGAAACATAAGGATGGTCTGCATTCAGACATGTGTTTGATTTTTAAAAAAATATATATGTTTAATACAAAAGCACTGAAGGGGCGGGGAATCCACTGGAGGAAATTGTTTGTTTTACTGCAGCCTGACTATTCCCCTAGTTACTGTCGGTAAATAGCAATGCGTGAATATGAATACAAAATAAAAATGACAAAAGGCCCAACCAAGTTTACTGCGGTGCCACAATAGCCTTGCAAGTTAATGAGATGGAGCTCCAGCGGCTCTGCGATTCTGTTGCTCCGCAGAGGGCGGAGGTAGCTGAAGCAGATCCAGAGCCAGAGCGCGCTCCTCTCCCTGCTTCTCCTCCACCTCCTGCTGCTCCCTGCGTCTGACTCCCTATCTCCTTTACCTCCCCGGGATACCGCCTTGCAGATACATCCTCATTATTGTAATTGAGGTTCCTAACAACACCACAATTATAGCAGGCCTCTGTAGCAGCGATTCGGCGCCGCTCGCCACATCCCGCGGTAATACCATAAAAGGCACAACATCGGGCTTCGAGATTAGAGTCTGAGCGGGAATAATGAATAAAATGAGAGGGATGTAGCTTTGATTAGATGTAATGACAGGCAGCCATTAAGCTGGTTATTTCCTTGGCCGACCCCAAGACGAAGGCCGACACCCCCAACGCTTCACGACGCCTCTGGGCCGCTGGGTGCTTCCTGATGGACTGAGACACGCGCCCATTTTCGCTTTGTTTCAGACACTCATCCATTTCAATTTTACGATGCGAGGCAGAGCGCCTCTTAGTTCATGCTCTCTGTAGTCCTTCATCTGTCTTGCTGACTATCGCTCTGCCGGCCTCCCTTTCTCTCCCTTTCATTTGTACCACAGCTTTATTGCTGTAATTACCACGCCGGTCAGATGAGGTCAGGGCGCCAATTCACACTCCTCTATGTGCCAGCCACAGAGCATCACTCATGGATACGATACAGACAAGCACAATACGCTTTGTCACCTTCACATGGGTCATGGCTTCTTGTTTTTATATATATTGGAAATCAAAATGGCAATTAGTTTCCTATCCACACATGTGCACTGGGGATTTTTTTTATTAATGGTGCTGGGTGGGGGGGTCCTATTATATCTGTTTTAGCAAGCCTCTAATTTCACAAAAGCTTTAAAAATGCAAAACCTGAAAGAACAAAAGACTGAAAAATCATATCCCTGATACAGCGCAAGAGAGAGATTCTACTAAATTATATGTGACAAATTCTTAATGACTGAAAGGCTTTTATGATGTTTCCGTTGGGATTCGTGACACGTCGGATTTTATTAGGACCATTCTGAGTTCCCGGGTTGGCAAGTCGAGACATCTGTGATGAATAGCAGAGAGCGCCACAGAAATCTGCCGTTCCTGGGAGACTAATAGGGTCTTTCTGCCATTATACAGCCATTCGCAAAGGCCATCGTGCCCTGAAATTATGGGCAGAGATGTTTGCTGCTGGGTGGAATTGGCAGGACTTAACACAAATCCCCAAAGAGCAGGAGTCAGAAACTGGGCACTTCCCTGACCTGCATTCAAAAACACCAGCTCTGACACTCCTTTAACTCTCCAACCCAACAAATATTTTACAAAATGGTGCCGGTAGCTTGTGTAATCTACAGATCTAGCCAATTAAAGTAACCCAAATTGACCTTGAGAAGTGCATTCCAGTGGAATGCGTCAGCGTTTGAGTCTGAGGTTTACTTTTTAACTTCCTACTTTCTCTCCGATCAAGCTGTGCAAACTCCGTAACCACGGTGCCAACGGGGCGGCAATATTGAGTGGGAGAGAAGCCACACGGTGCCGACGGCAGCTTTCGGCACCAACATACACCTGGCGAGAGGCACCTGCAGGTGGCAGCTGGCCACCCAAACTGTGGCACGGTGTGTGTGCAGGGGCCACAGTGACTCACCTGTCCCAGCAGGAGAAGCTGGTCGGCACATTTCTTCGTGTGTTCATAGCTAGACCTCTTCAGCTCCTGGAGGTGCACTCGTTCCAACTGAAACCTCTGTCAGAGAAGACAGTCACCTGGTGATTCAGATGAAGGGGGTATGGTGTTTCTCACTAATCAACCCATATAAATTCCCAGCGTATGCCTGGTTCGGTTGTCCTCATTCCACAGCAGGACTCCATCATGCACTGGCTATACAGTGAATTAGACCATTGTGGACTCTGCGGGTGCCAATTCAAGGAGAACTGACCGAAGAAAATCTACCGTTCATCTACCACATTTGGAGAAAAATGGGATGAGCCAGACTAAAGTTTCCTCAAATTTAATCAACGAGATAGAAGCAACTGCACCGGCTCATGGTTCCTGAAGCAAAGTTCTCAGTTCCACACGCCACACGTGATGGGATAAAACGCTGGCCCAGCCTTTTGCTGAATAGCTTCTCGGACATTTCAAAAATGCCATTTCAGAATTAAATTCCATTTCCATTCCGTTTTATCTGCTCTTTTTCCTTTACTATGCGCTGGAGTTTATACAAGTCAAGTTACGGTAGTGTGAGTACTCTAAAAGTGTCATTCTCTGGTGGTGTCTGGAATGAAACGTCAAACGTTCAGAAGATATTCTGCATGAGCTGCATGTAGGGCGACACTAGGATTCGTCATTTAAAAGTCTGGGTGTTTTGAACCGTAATCATAGGACACTGGGGATATGACACTGACTATCAGAACAAATAACAGTTTTTCTCCAGAAATCCAAAATAAGGACAAGGCTGGATGTCAATTCAGATCAAGTCCATTCAAACCACTGATTTTTCCCATATTACATTTGCGTTTGACTGATGGGTTCATCATAGCTGGTGTGGATATGGATGTAATACTGAATTTGTTATTTCATGATGTTTTGGTAGGACGCCCAGGCCCTCTTTCCACATTAATGAAGGGTCTTGCTTTAGTGACAATTTGAATTACTGTTACTGTCTTCTGATTGGACGCTAAATATTCATGGCCAGTTACCATACTGATGAAGTGCACACAAGGCGTTTTATAGAACGCAGGCTTTGTCACACAAAACAATGCTTTTGTTCCTTCCTGTGGATAATTTAAAACTAAAATCACAACCGCTCAAGCAAGCCTTTAGCTTCTGCATTACAAACAGATGCTTTTTTTTAATGGACATCGTTCCTAGCCTAATAGTTTCTCAGAAAAGTCACCAGCATTCAGGAAGCGACCTGACAATCGCAAGTCAGCCATACAAAAAGCCTTCAGAATCCTGTTATCTGGGACGACACGATCGAAACCCACTTATTGCAGCTAAAACGTCACTCGTACAACTGAGATGTATCGCCTCGCTGAGAGGTGGGAGCAGATGCTAGCCAGGACTTTAAATCCACTATCTAAAGAGGCTTAAAGCTGCCAAGAAACATTATGGGGCAAAACGATACAACTGAAGACACTAAACAAATCAAAGATCTAACCCCGGACCCTCACCTTCTCCCTAATAATTGCTCTCTGCGTTGGCCTAGTAACTAAACAATCCAGGATCTCTCCATCTCGTTGTGGCCCCCTCAATTCACTAACCAACATCACTGCGACAGAAAGATCGATGCCTGCATTTAAATCACCTCCCCCACCCCCCCGGCCCTTTAGATCAATGACCGAGGCTGAGATAAGCGCCATCCATTCACACAGTGTAAGCACCCTGCTCCATTGCCCTTCGCGACGCGTGATGAATGGGTCTGACCCAAGGCTAAAGCCCACAAGATAAATAAAATGGTTCTCCTCTCTGTGCTCAAAGGCGTGGGGGAAAACACAGGTACTAATGAAGCAGGTGACAAAGTGTGATGACAGCTGCAAGTCAAGAAGTGTGACCAAAGTTTAAGTCCTTGACCTAGGAATGGGTTAACCAGCTGTCACATTCTCAGTTCTATCCGTTTCTGTTGTTTCATAAACTAAAGCATTTGATTTTTTTAGTTTTTTTCCTTAGCTGTCCTTATACGCGCAATATGGGAACGGACTCTTTACTTCTTCCAGAGAGACCGCCGCCTTTCCTTAAGCCAACTTTGTTGTAAAGCTGGGCTTCGAGTCAAAGCCTTTCTGAGGCTCTACAGAGAGAATGCCAGAGCTGAAAGCTTAGCTTGCCGTATTGGTCTCCGGAGTTCAGAGATGCACTATACTTTTGGGATTCATGCTTTTGCCCTGACACCTGAGATCTCCTTGGCAGACAGAGGGAGGGAGAAAGAGATAGTGATGGAGAGCGATATGCGCCGGGAAGCATCCTCAGCAGGGGGCCAGAGACCCCGCTGTGCCTCACCTGGAAGTAGGCACTCTCGCACAGCGTGTCCTGACAGATCTCCAGATGGCTCACCGGCGCCCCCTGGGAGCTCTCAGCCTGGCCGTCGCTGGCCGTCACACCCGCCTGCCGCTCTTGGGAGAAGGTCTGCAGGTAGTGGGCCGCCACCGTCCAGAATTGCAGGTCCGATTCATCCCCAAATAATCTAAGGTGTCCCAGGACAGACTGCAATGTGTTAACCATAGACCGTTCCTCGGAGGACACCAAACCATATGGTGACATGCTACTCTACACAGGAGCCATAAGCTCTAAGGACTCTAAGCTTTTCTACCAGGGGTGCAAGGTGAGAGCCCAACCAGTCATTCATGAAAATAAATAATAAACTTAATAATAAAAAAAAAAAAACAGTAAAAACATTTACAATAAATTATTATGACACATTGATATAACTGACACAATCCACGTTTGCTAGTATAACTTTACAATAAAATTTTATTTTATTAAACTGAATATGTTCAAATATCATTTTCATCTGACCAGTAGGGGGTGCAATTGCACCCTTGGTAAAATCACCTATGACAGGGGCTAATGTACAGCTAGAGTGATTACATAGACATAGATGGTAGCAGGGGAGATATTTTCTTATGACACCTCTGGAAAAACTTTGTTGTGATAAAGTGCATGCTAAATTGTGAGGCAAGACAGCCTTCAAGAATGACCACAATAATTATACTCTCCTCCTAAACAATCCTCCATTCACACTCTTGCTATTATGCGTTGCCATGGATAAGACCTTCAGTTCAATGACAGACATATCGCTGCAGATCTGGTTTTAGAAGTTTATTGTCCATCAACTTTTTGGAAAAGGCCATTAAGAAGCCCTCAGGGGTCAATATCCTCAACTCCAGGTGTGCTGGGAGAGCCATCGCTTTCACATTTCAGACCAGAGGAGTGATATTAAAGCCACCCCCCGCAGGACTGGCGGGGTGCCACGCTGACCTATGTGCGGAGATAAAGAGGAGCAGCAGGTGAAAGTCAGAGACTCACCGTGACACAAGGAGGCATCGCTGAAGGACGTTTAGCTGTGGGTCCTGCAGAACACTCTTGACGTCGCTAAAAAACAAAAATCCAATACAAAGTTACATTTTAGCTTCGAAAATAACCAAAAATACACCAAGGAACACAACATTTCTTTTCCCGTTGTATGCCTCATATATCAGGGGCCTGTTGCAGCTGGGGGCTACTTCCAATGTTTGGCTATCGCACGTTAAGAAACCTCAAAACGAGAAATAAAATGAGAAATAAAAAGTTGGGAGTGCATTTTATCCAACACTCCATCCAAACCCACAGTCATGCAGGACTGAAGCCCAGGGCAGCTGTAACTTGCAGATCTAAAGCTGCAATTAAGATGCCATTTGATTAGCTGAACGCAGCTTGCTGCTACGTTACCCGGCTCTGCTCTTCCATGACAGACTGATCGGAGGTAAGAACTCACTTGGAGAGGGAGTTTAGCTGCTCCTGGATCAGGCCCTTAATTTCGTCTTTTTCTGTGTAATCCCTACAATATTGGGAGGGAAGAAAGCTGTCATGAGATTAAATATATCAGAAGACACTCTGATGCACGTTTTCCAAGGACAAAGCGCTCTTCGGAACACCGACGGCTTCCATGTGATACCCTGACCCACTTATAAACCGTTTCAGGAAGATTAGAGAAACCACTGATCACTGTCACTTTTGTTGTAGAAGACAAAATGTGGCCAACGAACTGATTAAGCCTTCCTCCTCACCTGAGCATCCTGAATTATCGCAATAGGCATCAGCTATGTTCTCCTATTCAGCAAAGATGGCTGTAACCCACCAGAACTGGGTCATTTAGCATACCATAATAAACAATGAGGGCCAGGGCTTTCCCAGACCAAGCCTGGGGATCCCCTCAAGTGCCTAAATTAGGTATATTAAAATCAAGATGCCAGATCATGAACCATTTTCTGTATTTTTTGACTCCACTAGATGGTGCTAGATGGTTTGTTTTGGGCATTAATTGAGCCCATTTTTGAAAAGTGAGCACCATCTAGTGGTGTCAGAAAACACAACAAATGGTTCATGAAGTTTAATTTGGCCATCACTAGTGGTGATGATGATGATGATGATGCCGTTGATGGGTGGAGGGTGGTTCCTGTCCATCAAAACCAGACTGAAGTAAAGGTGATGCAGGCTGGCCCATCAATCTGAGACCGGGCAAGCCGGCGGACAGAGCGGAGACCTCACACCGTACTGGAGGAGGCTCAGAGAGAATACCTACACCTGGGTGATGTCCATGGTGAAGGAGCCAGACCAGGGCTGCAGCAGGAGGAAAGCCTTCAGAGTGAGGGCGGCCCGGGGGAGCAGGAGATACGGGCACCATACGGGGTCTGGGTGACAGAGGCCAGAGAAGGAGATCAGGGGCCGGGGGAATTCACACAGCCGGACTACATGCAGGTAGCTATTAGCTATGTAGCTGTCTGTTAACGGCCATGTCAGTGACTCATAGCAAGGATTAGGGTCAGTAAGTAAATATTCATGAAGAGACAGGAATCAGATACAATTGGATAAACACAGATATATGAAATAAACCGATTCATGAATTGATGTATAAACAGGCAAATAAATATCAAGATACGTAGTAAAACTGAAAAAGAAATAAAATGTAAATTAAAAGAAATAGAAGTAAAAATGTTCAAAATATAAAATACACATCAAGCTTAATACTACAAGGCAGACATCATATGTATTTGTGATAAAAAATTCTAGCATCCTTCTTGGTGACACATTATTAAAAACTCCTTGCAGTGCAGTAAAGGAGAAGAATTGTTGTCTGTTGGCACAACAGGCAGAACAGTCCAATAAAATGTGCTTTATCATCTGAGGGGATAGAAAGTCCTTAATAAAAATGCATGTGCAAGTCTTGTTTGACCTTTAATGCATCTAGTGTATACCACTTTATGTCTTAATTTTAAGGAACACCCCAGTTTTTGTCAATATCTGGGTTGATGTCATGAACCCTGTTAGTTTATCCCATTCCGTTTTCTGAATGGATGTATGCGTTCAGGACAGGTGTGAGGTCAGATGCTTGCATCTGGTATTCTCCGATCCCAGAGATAAAGGCTGTTTTAGCAGAAAGATCCACCTGTTTGTTGCCTGATAGCCCACTGTGCAGTGGAATCCAGCAAAAAAAAGAGGAATACTAAAAGTTCTGGTTCCGTAAGTACCGTACTTTTTCAAAAATGTAAACCATCACGGGGCGAACAGTCTTCAAAGAGTCAAGTGCCTGAAGGCAAGCTTTGGATTGGGTGAAAATTAGAAAGATCTGTTTGTTAGCTCTGCTTTTTCAATATTTTCCAGTGCTAAAAGTAAAGCCAAGACCATGTGAAGGTGTGTCTTGGCAGATCATACAGTTCTGCTGGGTCATTTCTAAGTTGACTCCATCTATGAACCCTCCCTCCCTCTCTCGCTCCCCCACTCCGTGTCTCACCGGTGAGGTCCTGCTCGTCCATCCGGTAGCTGGCTGACTTCATGGCCATCTCCAGCACCCGGATGCAGCCATCGTCCGACGCCAGCACCACCTTATCGGACGTACACCAGTCGATGTCCAGGATGCGGTAGGTCACGTTCCGGCCGACCCTGAGGCTGCTGACCATCTGGACCTGGTTGGGGAGATGGGGGAGAGAGGTCACTAACCTCTCTAGCCTCTGGGGCATGGGTGAGGTCAGCTGGCACACTTCTGTGCGAGTCTGTCACCCCCTGACATGTCACCAAGCATGGTGGGAAAGGACAGCGCTCCATGGCCAACCCCAACAGGCCCCGGGGAGAAATGTTTCCAACCCACAATCTTGAATCACTTACAGAATTTTTTCCGGCCAGTTAATATTACATTCATTCATCACAGTGCAGGAGAAAGTGTGAACAGGACATTTAAAACAACCCTCAGCTTTGCTAATTTTACTTTGAAATATTTAAAGGAAATAAACTAAATTAAGAATGTGTTTTTTATTTACTGGTCATTAAACCTCATTTTCAGAGCTGGTAACCTGAGCAAAGGGTGTCTTAAATAAAAACTTCCATTTATGTAAACAAAGGTATACATCTAGACACTTTGCAGGAATGAAACACAGCCAAACCACTTAGGCCTACTTCTAACTGAAAAACGACTTTTAATAAGTGGAACTGGACCTCCAACTACCGTCTTGTGTGTGCTTAGCTGCATAAAGACCCCAGGAAGTGATCCCTGTGGGCAACAGCAATGGATACAAATCTCCCACAGCAGAGAATCTGCCTCTCAGAAACACCCCTCCGCGTAAGCAAACGAAATCAAACATTCAGCAAGGACAAGCAAATTCTCACTTGGATTCCCAGAAATTCTCACAAGGAGGACAGGGCCCACCTCTTTGGTGTCCCACACCTCGGCCCCGTCTGTGTACATGACCAGCAGCTTCTGGTTGCCCTTGCCTGGGGCAAAGCGGATCTTCTTCACCCAGCCCCGGTGTGTGGGGATCCCCCTGATGGCAAACGGACAAGCGTAGCTAAGCGCAAATGGAACCCAGCAGATGGATGTTATGGACTCATCCCCAGACCCCAACCTTAGCCTCACCTAGACAAACGCGCCTTCAGATCCCAGAAGTTGAGGTTCCCGTCAACGTCGCCCAGTACCAGGGTGTCCCCCTTCCAAGCGATGCAGGCAATGCTACCCATACTGCCCTGCAGCACAGAGAACAATGTCACGGTTATCAAAGGCAACAGAGGGGAATGAATTCAATTAACGTAACGGTGGCAGGGGGCACAGCAAGAAACAGGGAGGAAACGATTTCCTATCTGAAAGGACGCTGCAGATTGTCACAGGCTATGTGGGGAGAGACTAAGGGACAGAGGGATGCTAATGGAACGGGGTGGGGGGAGAGTCCGAAAGCGAGGCGAAGGGGGGGTCCGTGCGGCGGTAATGACCGCAAGGCGGCTGTTCTCTCTCGTATTCCCAGCCGGAGTGTGAATAGATAGCCTTAATAAATGAGGTGCATTCCATTGCCCCCGGCAACAGCAGCCCTTCCGGCACGTTCCAAATTTCCCCATCGCACCATCTGCTCCGTCAGTAGCACTACTGTTTCCTGTTAGAGGCTAATAGTCTTAAGTGTATAACCCCCCCCCAACCAACGTAAGATAACTAAAGATAAGAGTGAATGTAATTTAAAGGGGGGGGGTGGAGAAAAACAGCCATGTTTTTCTGTCTCAAGAAGCCCCATGCTAGGTTAAAAATAAAATGGACGTAGGGTAGAGACTATTCAGCCAGTGGAGGAGGGAGCGTGTGTCTGGTCTGCGTTTGATTCCAGCAAACTTTGGGGGGGGGGGGATGCACCCACATAGACACTGTCAACATAACGAGATCAGCGGGATGGAGGACAAGAGTCAGACACACAATTACTGAGAAGACAAACTCTGCTGAGTAAAGGCCGCATGTGTGATCACGTCCCCCATATCTCCGTGTTTATCTCCAAACATTGCCTTGTCTCCCCTCATCTGGCGGGAGTGGGGGGGTCGAGACAGCGCACTCACGTCGGGCGGTATGCGCGCCCCGTCCTTCACCGAGTTCCCCTCCACGGTGATGTGGTACACCTGACCGTCCGTGTCGGTGAACACAAAATGCTCGCGAGCGGAGATGCCTTGGCTCAGCTCCGACTTGCTCTCTGCATCCTGCAGCAGGCTGGGGGAGGGGGGGGGGGGGGCGCAGACACCGGGTGTTACTGCGGGTGATTACGGCTAGCCCAGCGCTGTTACCCAGCTGGCCCTCCATCAGTGCCGAACGTTAGTGACCTCTGACCCTTGACCCCTGACCTTATGACTGAGGATTCCACGCTGCTCTGCTCCGTGTCAGACACAGTCTGTCTGGCCATGGCTTCCCGTGCCGCCAGCTGTTTCTTCTTGAGACTCTTCAGGTTGTGAGAAGGTGACCATTCCTACACACAGGTGCGTAACGCAGATCATAAGCAGATCATAAACATGCACAGAACACACATTCTCGCACATTCATCTGTTGCCCCCCTCTGCAGTATCACATAAGTGTCTAGCTATGTTCTCTGACCTGGGTGAGGGCATTGGGATACTTGACTTCATGCTCACTCTGAGGTTAAGAATCATTCACCTTGACAGCATAATCAATATGAAGATCAACAGCATCGTGAGGGTGCTGCATTATTAACACCTCTGATCATATTATATGCATCGCGTCAGTTTTAAAAACCAAAATAAAAACAGCCCGTTTGGAAATACTGCAACGCTTTGCGGAGAATAATAAATATGTTGCCTGTAACTGAATTTCCCTGAATAAATTCTTAACTTTCTGCTGGCGTAAGCAGACCTGTCAGTAAAAAAAAAAATACAAATATTTACGCTATGAAAGGAAACCGGCAATACGAATACTAACTGGTGGTAGCCACAAAGGGCATCGGGCTTAGGGAGGACCTTTCTGGAGGTGAGGGGAAGAGCATTTACCCACAATGATGGAGGGGGGGGGCAATGACGTGACCACGGGGCATCAGGAGAGTGGAGAACGAGTGATTGAGGGGAGCGAGTCCATAAATGTGTGTGTTTGTGCTTTAGAAAGGAGTTCTCTGTGATTAAGGTGTGTGGGTTGTTCTGCCTTAAGAGGGACAACAAAAGCAGGGAAAGAACACAGGTGTCTTATGTAAGACCCAACAGAACTGTACTGTTAATACTCATAATGCAAGAGCCTGCTTGTTACCAGGTTTCTGCAGCTCCAGTGTGATCATTATAATCGGTAATCATTAGTAGTTTGGACGTGGGAAGCGGCTGGTGCCGATCAGTGTGTGTCTGTGTGCCCCGCGTGCGTCTGTGTGCGTCTGCGGGCGTCTGTGTGCGTCTGCGTGCCCCGCGTGCGTCTGCGTGCCCCGTGTGCGTCTGCATGCCCCGTGTGCGTCTCTGTGCGTCTGTGTGCCCCGCGTATGTCTGCGTGCGTCTGTGTGTCCCGCGTGCGTCTGCATGCGTCTGCGTGCGTCTGCATGCGTCTGCGTGCGTCTCTGTGCGTCTCTGTGCGTCTGTGTGCCCCGCGTGCGTCTGTGTGCCCCGCGTGCGTCTGCGTGCCCTGCTCCTACCAGCGCCGTGACGGTGGGGAAGTTCTTGGCCATCTCGCGCAGCAGCGTGCCCGTCCTCACGTCCCACAGCTCCAGGGGCTTCTCCTTAAACACCACCACCAGGTACTGCCTGAGGGGGGGGGAGGAATCCATACACCTAAACACCACCCACAGACTTCATCGGACACACAGAGGCAAAGCGGCAGCTTTGGAAAAGGCAAAATATTGAGCTCAAAGCACAGGGATTGCTGGAGACAAATGAGACATAATGCCCCCCCCGCAACACACTGACTTCATTAGGCCCGTTTTGGGTTCTGCCCTCAGTGAGGGATCCTCTCAGCATTTCCCTCCACATTCTTCTTCCCAGCAAACTGACACACAGCTCTGGACATTCAGTAAGTAATAAAAGGGAGCTATAAGAGTGAGACTGCAGAGATACCGGCCAGTCGAGGGGAGGGCAGCCCACGCCCACCCCCACCCCGCGCCAGCAGCAAACACGGGTATGTGCTGCATTTATAATCCCCGCCATGGATACTCACTTCAGGTGGGAGACTTTAATCATCTCAATGGGCGGCTCGTCGTTCCCTCGCTCACCTCGGAAAGCGAACGTCCTTCCTGAAGAGGAGGGGTAAAGGCTTTCATTAAGGGGACAGTAATCATGGACTGAAAAGGAACGGAAAAGGAAAGGGACTCTGTAAGATGAAAGGCAGAACGCCGCCTTTCCAAAGCTCTGACCTAAATTCCAGCTCAAAACCCTCCTGACAGTCTATGCACCTTGAAGCTGTCCCTCTCATTCCAAACACGCGGCCACATCGGTCGCCCCTCCAGAAGGCCCTGGAGACCAGCAGCAGGGTAGCGAACTCATTTAACCAAAAATCCAAGCCTTCCCTCCACTGTAATATCTTTGCAGGAACGCCATCTCCACAGTAGCTCCTTGAATACCGAGCCGTTAATCATCGATGGCGGATAAGGGGGAACTCAACAGGAAGCCATCCACACATAAATACCCAGTGACACAGTGAGTGGTCTCAGGAACAAGCCACCTGCTCGTGTGGTACCCGCACTTCCTCCCACAATGCAAAGGGAACCCAGGAATTTGACATCACTCCAGTGTGTTTGTGTGAGCATGTGTGCCTGTAAGCTGTACCTTACCTCCAGATGATAATGACCCTAATAATATTTATAATAATAAATGAATATCTATGCCCATTCCAGTAATTTCTTACTGAAATGGTTTACAGAATGAAAAATCATGAGGACGTAAGTCTCTTAGATGGCCCTGTTCCCGAATCACGCCTGTCTCCAACAGCCTACACAGATTCTATTCTGAGGTGCTATTCTGAGGTCCTCAGGGAGGAACCATCACCGAAGGTAAATTAATAATCACGAAGAAGGCAAACAGCCCGAAATTGATCCCGAAGCGGCCCTACTGACAGGGCAGGCTGAGGATACGGTGGACGATACGTGGTTAAAGGGCGGAACCGGAGCTGTCCGTCTCGCTTGCTCAGATTGGGTAGGGGGCTCCCTGCGGCCCCGCCCCCCAGTGCTCACACTGTTTAGCACTGTGCAGTCTTGCTACAGCTCCCAGTTGCCGGATTCTATTCCCTCAAGCTCCCCATAGCCTCATGCTGTCAGGGAGGTGCCGTAATGAGAGTTTATGGCCGAATTCTGCCACGGGCCAACCATCGTCCCAGCTAGAGGGCTCGCCTTGACTCGCCCCGTCTGACACAAGCACATGCATAGACACACACGTGCACACGTGCACACAAGACATGCCAACTGTGACCTCGTTTCACTCGTGAGCATCAGCAGGTAAACGCCGCTTATGTAACCAGCCGCCGTCCACGTGGGAAAATTCATCACCTCGCTCTCATTTTTTGGCAATGATTCACCCGCTGACGTCCTGCCAACAGGGCTGACAGACCGCAGCGACGCACATTAGCCACGCGATGGCACGAAAACAAAAGCAAGGCGCGGTAATTAAGTGCGGCAATTAGTTTACCGCGCTTAACGTGTAACATTCAAGGGAAGGCGTTGCCGTAACAATGCAAGAAGTTAACGAGCTTTCTGGGCGCTGCTTCTAGAATCATCTCCCAGGACCGGATTCCCTTCTGTCTCCTTTGTGTTTACATTTAATGAGCTCTCACATCACTGGGGGCTCCTAGGCTTGCCGTTTACGTATGTGAACACGTTTGCAGACGGACACATGCAGAAGCACATGTAGACACCCCTCCTCTACCCCCTCCTTGACAGCAGACCACAAAGCCATTAATCTAGTTTTGAAGGCCATCACCCATCACTGTCCAGGGGTGCTATTGTGTGTGATTATTCCCCTGCATTCACTAATCTCCAATTACAGGATTTTCGGCTTAACGTGTTTCCCGTAGATGGTGACCAAGGTCACAAGTCCCTCCCCCCCCCCCCCCCCCAATTCTTTTGGTTTCTATTGGTTCCCAGAATGATGTCAAAAAAGAAAGAAGGAACATAAACAATGACTGCTACCCAAATGAAGGCAAAGAGCGAAACAAGGTGTAAGTGCAATGGTGCACTACTTCTCAGAGCGACGGGCACAGAGACATATTAGCGGCTGTCCGCGGGGTCCTGGTCGTCCGCGGGGTCCTGGCCACCCGTCCAACAGCCGTTTGCTCCTATTGAAGCTCCATCAGTAAAACTCGTTCATTTATGGAGGCTGACTTGATTAAGAATAAGTCATAAAAAAATATGTCTCAATCTTTTATTGCTTTGGGTGGAGGCCAGTTATTCTCCGGTATCGAAACTGGAAGTAGCCAGAGGAAGAGGGAAGTGAAATAATGCTGCATCTTTGCAGCTGTCTGAGCCGTCACTGTGATGGACTGCCCTCCGAGGCAAAGAGCAGGACTATGACTAGACTTGGGGGGCGCGGGGGGGTCAGGATTCGGGGGCTTATTACTGATTTTATGTTTTTCAGTTACTTGGTGAGGGATTTGAGGGATGTAGGGTGATAGTCATGACCACAAAGCTATTAACTGCACGGTCCCTACCACTGTTACCCCGTCAAACCGCGGCCCGTCTCATCTGTTTATGACAGACCAGTAACGACCAGCCTCAGTGTAACTAATAACTCTGTCGACTAGCCTCCCCTGGCTACTCCCTCCGTCTCGACACAAAGTCACCCCTCTGCTTTCACTCCGACACGCACCAACAATTCGAAGTGCCACTTCAGTGCAGCTCCAGGAGCCAAAGGAATGGTTAATAGGTCCTACATAAAATCTGAAGACCGAAAACGCGGGATCTTGATATGGGCGGATTAGAGGCACAATGTAGCTGGTACATGGTAATAAACTTGGTGGATAAACAAAGGTAGCATCTAATTGTAGGTGGCCATATGCTGTAGATGTCTGAGACCAAATGTTCTTCTGTTACAAACATGTGCAACACATGCAGATCTCATATGCAGACAGTGGGGTTCTGCAGGGTGTTTGGTCTGACCTGCAGCGTGTGGTAAGTCTGGCATGTATGTTGTGTAACACTGTACTTGATAAGTGATCAAGGAGGAGAGATGGATAGTAGCTTGGAATGGTAGTCGTTGAAGGAACAAGATCGTCTGGATGGCACCAGAAAATCCTAAGCATAAAAGTAAATCTACCACTGGATTTATGTGTCATCTGGGAATGGATGTGTCTCTGCTGGTTTGACCCAACAGAAATACTGAGGAACGAAACAGAAAAACAAGCGTCAAGATAACCAGTAATTGGATCGTTCTGAAGGGAGGACAGATTTGGTCCCACACAAAACAGCATCATGAGCTGAAATGTTAACTTACAATCCATCCATCCATTTGATCATTCATTTCACACAAGTTATCAGTTCCTTCAGTTCATAGTCATCAGCACAATAAATTCAATAGGTAGAGAGAGACGAGGCCAGTGCCTCACCTGTGGGCAGGTGAGTGTGCTGCAGCTCATTCCGCACCAGGCCCAAGTTATTGGGGGCTGAGGTGGCGAAGGACAAGAAGCTGCTGAGACTGACCCACTCGATCCCCCTGGAGAAACAGACAGACACAGACACAAGCACCGATATTTGAGTGTCATGGCTCCTCGGAAAGACAAAGACGGATACACACACGTGCAGGCCTCCCAGCATGCATTGAGACTCCAGAGGAAAGCTGCCGACGGACCAATCAGGCAAGAAGAATGCCGACAGTGGGCGGGCACCGCTGGGAGAATTGATTGGCCGTGGGGCCAATGGGGATGTCACGCCCGATGGGTCACAGTCTACATAGCGAGCAGAGGCAGGATGGGAGGTGTCACATGACCTGTGATGGCACGTGGCCCATGTGCCGGGAATTGGCATTTGTGGGACAACACAGGGACGAAAAAGGCGCCCCACAGAGGATCAGATGGAGTTTCACTCTGAAGGCAGTAGTACTGTCAAAAAAAAAAAAAATCATCAAACATTTAAATAAAGGGAGCGTTCACTAGCCCACATTACTGACTGACGTACCGTCTAATAGGTCTCCAACCATTTAATTCTTCTTTCCAGTTTCTGCTGGGAAAACTTTTCTTAAACGAATGAGGCAGAGTATCCGTCATGATTAATTTGATAGATGGTGCATAATGATCTCTATTAACCTGAAGCGCCCAGGCTTTATCTGGAGAGATTTCACGCGAATCGCAGCCACGGCTAAAGGCTACAGATTAGCAGCCACTGAGAGAATACAGAGGAGCTAACAGACCGAGAAGGGAGTGGAAGGGGGGCTGCAGGGGGGCGACGGGGGAGCGACGGGGGAGCAGCAGGTGGGGTATGGGAGGACGAAGCACGTTACCATTAGGTGACACTTAAAATGTGGGCCAGCTAAAGCATACACAGCAGAAGGGCTAATTAGCAGGGCTGCAGGAAGCATGTGTGAGACGACCTGTTCAATTTCACCACTGGGTGT
>JAODJU010000062.1:13928683-13944796 GCA_026776725.1 Gnathonemus echidnorhynchus | reverse complement strand
CGAGAGGGAGGATGAGGACTGAAGCAAAGGCAGGAGTCGGGGTGTGGGGGGGGCAATCCGTAATGTCATTCACACTCCAGCTACAGAGACTGAGAGAAGCCAGAAAGCGAACGAATGCTTCCAAAATGCTGGATGGAGAGGCACCTGAGCGGGGATGAAAAGGAAGGATGTGACTGAAGATGGGGGATGGTCACAAGATGGGGGGGGGGGGATGCGGGGCAGTCATTTATATTATAGCCAGTCACAGCTATACAGTCCGATCCTCAACACACACACACACACACTCACACTCACACACACACACACACACACACACACACACAGTGCAGTTTCTTTGGGAAGGACGTGAAGGGGGGGGGCAAACCCTAGCCGCAGCTTCAGCCCCAGACTCTGCCTTCATTAACAGCTAACAGCTTCCTGCTTATGACTGCAGAAGGCAGGAGGTGCAGGTTTACAGGAGCAGAGTGAAATGAAGGCAGGTACCATCACAGACGCTAGTCTTAAAGTCTTCTTGGATGCACAAAACTCCAGATGAATTGTGCATGCAGGAAACACCTTGTGCAATGAGTAACTTCTGTAATTAAAGGGCGACCTGACCCTTGGAAAACAGAGGGCCAGCTCCATTGTCCCCGATCAATCTGTAAATTGCTTAATTGATCACATTTCCTGCTTAATGGATCACAGTGAAATTGTTCTAAATGAACCGGTTAACAGCTTCTGGGGCCACACTGGCTATCACACCCAAATTCAAAGGAGACTGTGGTCCATTATGTCAGGGACTGACTGAGGAGCCCAGAACAACAAAGCAAGAACATGCAGGGGAACCAGCTTTTAGCTTCCTTTATATTTGCATTTTCCGTGTTTCCCTGGTGACGGAATGCTAATCTGGCATCATGGACATCGAACCCACATCCTCACTGCAGGACTCATTAGGTTAGTTACTGGGTTCAATTACATGTCTAATATAACCTCCATAACCATAATACCCATACTTATTAAATTTGATATCTTCAAAGACATGGTGTGTGTACACTTAAAAGCTAGCCACTCGTTAAAAGGGATGAGAGAGAATGGTACTAACTAAAGCAGGGAACAAAATGACACTGAAAGGGTTAAGCACGAATCCAGTCTTCCTCCCTTCCTTTCAATAGTCTTTTGTGGCAGCTGATGGTCCCAGAGACACAATCGATGCCTCCTACCCGCACAGACGTGTGCTAGTGCACACAGAGGGGCTGGAGGAACAGGAAGGACCCAAGCATGAAGCATTAGCATAGCATTAGGCACTCTGATTTAAGTCCACCATCGGTGTGAATGCATTATGTTACATAAAGGGGGCAGCGTTCTGGTGTTTTAAAAGAGCTTCGACTAGAGATCAGGAACCGAAATGGATAATTAAAAAGAAAAAAAGAGTAATTACTTCTGAGTTACAGCACTGCATCAAGTAATATGTAACTGGACCAGAACGTTGAGAAACTCAAGGCTGTGACTTACATTTATTATTAATATATTATTTATCTAGCAGTGCTATCGTTAGAGGGGTAATTTACAAAAAAGTTGCCGCAGGAAACAGCAGGGACATCTGTCGGAGTGACATGTAAATTTAGAGTCACCTGACACTGAAATGAGCTGCAAACCTGTGCCGTCGATAAGCCTCCCCCCAGCCTCCCTCCGGTTCTGAAACAACGTTTTGACGGCGGCTGACAGGAAGGCATGAAATGGGCTCGCGAGGAAGGGCTATGAGAGAGGGGGATACCGCACGTCGGCCGTTATCTCAGACTACACATCCGTTCTCATAATGTCACGTCTTGGCAGCTGTCTGCTCAGCTGAAATGGATGTAAATGGATTTTAGATTTCAAGACGAGAATTACGAACACGGCCGTAAATATCAAATTTGTACAGGATAACCAGACTTGACGTGAAGGACTGGGCTAGTCTCCGGCGCAGGAGACACCTGGACGGCCACTGGGAGTGCGTCTGCTCTCACCTGACTTCGCAGGAGTGGCTGCTCAGCTCTTTGTGGAGAAGGCCGCTGGTCAGGTTGTAGATGAGCACTGAGCCGTTGCTCGTACCTGAGGAAAAGGCAGACAAATGATATTTAACCGCTTCCTGTTTCGAGTTGCTCTGAGCATCGATGCCATGGTCCCGGATCAAAGAATTAGGCCACTGCGAAAGTCGTCTCTCAAAAAGCAGACCAATAAGAGCAGTGGTCTCTCTAAAAGCAGACCAATAAAAGCGGTGGTCTCTCCAAAATTGGACCAAAAAAAGCGGTGGTCTCTCCAAATTTAGAATTTAGTGATCAGTTGTCATTGTTGACACACCACAGCACACAACAACGAAACGTGTACTCTGCGTTTAACCCATATGTGACATTGTGACATAGCAGGGGGCAGCTAATTCAGCACCCGGGGAGCAGTGCTTGGGGGCGGTACCTTGCTCAGGGTACCTCAGTGGTGCTTTGCTGGTCGGGATTCGACCCTGCAATCTTTCAATTGCAAGTGCCCTTCCCTAACCATTAAGCCACCACTGCCCACCATAGCGGACCAATAAAAGCAGTGGTCTCTCCAAAAGAGGACAAATAAAAGCAGTGGTCTCTCCAAAAGCAGACCAATAAAAGCTGTGGTCTCGCCAAAAGCAGACAAACTAAAGCAGTGGTCTCTCCAAAAGCAGACCAATAAAAGCAGTGGTCTCTCCAAAAGCAGACCAATAAAAGCAGTGGTCTCTCCAAAAGCAGACCAATAAAAGCAGTGGTCTCTCCAAAAACAGACCAAGAAAAGCAGTAGACTCTCCAAAAGCAGACCAATAAGGTGATTATCAGCCTTTCAACTTCAGAGATCTCTGAAGTGCCCATTCTCATTCAGAAGCAAATCCACCTTACAGTACACCGCCTTACGATAAATTACTCTCCTTACTAAGTGCTAATTGCTCATTAGCATAAAATCTTACCCAAAAAAACATACCCTGCGATACTACTCAGGATAAGTACCTCATCGGGGGCAGAACAGAAGAGCCTCTGGATTCGAATCAGCAATTAAAGGACCATTAACGGCTAAGCTACTTCCTGGCACGCGCGTGACATTCTGTGCTGCTGCTGGGGACGCTGAAGGTCACGTTCCCTCGATTCTGCAGGGCTGGTGCTGCAAACTCAAACAGGACACAGCTAAACTGCAGTCGCACCCCTCTGCCTCCAGGGTGCGTCACAGGTGGAGAGTTCAAATAGGAACCGAACACTGGGAAATAATATTGTGGATCGCCTGCACAGCTGTAAATGTACACAGTTAATTGTCTAATTTGACCAATTAGGCCACCAGGGACAGGCTGAGAACTAATAGCCATATGGCTTTTTTGCGATGTGGTGTTATCCCACACAATCTGCTCTCTAAATCCACAAACCAAAGTAAAAGGAGGACTTGCTGTAGCGCCAGTGGATAATAATTCATGTATAACTGCATACACACACACTGTGCTAACTACTCTCAAGGGAAAAGAAGACCCTATCTGAATATGAAGGACTACGTAATAGGATTTAAAGCAGATTTGTAGTAATACAGGGGTCTCAATAATACCTGCAAACCCTGCTCTACTTTCTCTTTTTGACTCGCTCACTCTGCCTGTCTCCCCCTCTTTCCAGATATGCCCCATTGAGTCACAGGCAGGCTCCTCCTGGCCCTGCGCTACACCTGGCTGCACAGCTGGGGGCGCTGCTCAGATCAGAGGTGGGGGGCTGAGGCTCCACTGCAGTGAAACCCACGTGACGTCTGGGTAATCAGTCACCATGCTGCTGCTGACTGCACCCAAGAGCTACTTAATAAACATCTATAAGGGTTCTTTTCATTAACCTCTCGTCCTCTTTTCCCTCGACTCCAGATTCGCCCTAGATCCAGTAACAGTTTTCTCCTGAGACCATCTTACCAACACCACTATAATTTTTTTGTCATTTTGGGCCCCAGGACAATCTGCAACAGTGCTGACGAAATCTGACAGAACAGGCCAGAACCATACAGAACCATTCGGCGACAGACATCATTCCCTTTCTCCCATCACTATAGCACCTGGCTTCCTCTTCTGGACACAACGGGACCTCTCCTGTCTCTTTCTGCAGTATTTTCCTGATTTAAGAATGCTTGGGGGCGGCATGCATGTATATTAGGGGACTGCAATGGTCATCCACAAACATGGCAACAGGGAGCAGAGTAGGAAGGTGATGAATGCACGCCTAAAACCAGTTTTAACCAGTAAATCCCATTAGTGTCAAAGGAAGATGACAATAAGGGTGTTATATAGGGGCACAGACCCAGAGGACAGGGAGGCTGAGATTGAAGACTACCTTAATCACAAACAGAGACGTGCTGGTGCATGAACAGATGTCTACATACGGAGAGAAGTCATTGAAAGCGGCACTAAATAAGATTTTTGCAAAAATGTGTATGATAGTGTTTTTGCACAGCAGGTAAACTAAGAATAAGCTAGTTGCATAGAAACAAAGGAAAACCACACACAGCTTAATTAATCTGACAGGCATTTCTATATGACTGTGAGTAAAAAGCAGGAAAGCATACTGACAATGTTTTTATATATATATGCTGTACCACATAAATCAATTCCAAGGCAAAATGTCACCACAGTGCTATGGCCAGCTTACTGTATGAGGTCAGAGGGCTTCTGCACCAACGGCCTTCAGGAGTTTCATTCATAAACAGATCCACCTCTCCCTGACTGCATTAAAACGTGTATGAGATTGAGCTGTCAGGACCGAACTCCAACAGACCCTGTAAACATGGAATGTCAAAGAGGCAGGAGGCGGGGAGGGGCAGACTGACCGCCGGAGAAAGAATAGCCCTCAATCATAGCGGGGGTAGCAGAGACAGTTATCAACTCACAGCTGGAAAAATGTTTACAGGGGATGGGGGGGGGGAGAGAGAGAGACTGACTTTTAAAAACTTATTTATTTACACAAATGCACAATTAATCCTTACTCAAAAAAATTGATGAAAAAATATAAGAAAAAAAAGAGACAGAGAGAGAGACAGGGAGAGAGAGAGAGGGACAGGACAGCCCAGTGATGAGAGTTTACTCCTGGTCTGAGTAAAATCCACCAGCATTTAATTAATGTGCCTAATCTATATTTTGGAATTAAATATTGATCTCAAAATGAATTTAACAAAACGTGACCTTAACCACAGAATATATTACTATTAGGTTAAAATGTTTTATTCCACATCATCAAAAGACTGGCATTAAAGTAAACTTTCTGTGGTATATTTCTAAATTTCATTCCAAATGTAAAAACCCCTGGTAATAACAATAGTGAAAGTAAATTTCAATTAAGAAAAGACAGAACATAGTCCGGGTTGAGACAGGATCAGGTAGTGATGCCAGACTCAGTGGAGGTATATCTACATAGCGGTCGCAAATCAGGCATTCAGGGCTGCGACTGCCATGAAGGCAGCCGAATCGGATCCCAGAACATGAAAACATTAGCAGGCACCTCCCCGCACTCAGTAAAATTACATTTATAATGGAAAACATCCCTACGAGTTCTGTAAGGTGGATGTGCACCAGTTCACGACCCAATGACATCATCAGTGGAGTTCAGTAGGGGTACCCAACCCCTGGTCTGTAGCCAGTATTCCACCGGGCTGCAGAAAGCTAGGGTTTTGCACAGGGGTTGGTTAATTAAAAAAAAATAATAATAATAAAAACATTTTACCAGTCCATAACTGGCCATTTTACTGGTCCGTAAAGTTTTTGTACAACATAAACCAGTTTGTGGGAATCTAAAGGTTAGGACCCTTAGCGTAGACACACATCAGTACCTAGCATGTCGTACGTGTGATGGACTTCATTTCCTGTGAGCTAAAATGCAGAGAAATTCAAATCTTTGTAAATATATGTATTTCCGTGGCACATTTTATAGAACATTTTTACAGGGCAAATTAGTCACAGGGGCTCCTATAATGTAACAGCTTGTGGTGGTATTTTATATAACTGCTCTGCAATGTACTGTCCTCCTATGCAGGCTGCAGCCTGCCCTTACACCCTGTGCTGCCTGGGATAGGCTCCAGCCCCCCCCCGCCTCCCCAGACCCGCGCCAGGACAAATGGATGGATGCATTTCAATGCAGACAGGAAGGGAAAATAACAGACATCTAAGCGGACCATCATCCCACCACAGCAAATACAGATTTGCACAACTAATAAAGGTCTGAATAAAATAGAAGTAATGATTGTTTTGAAACGCTGCAAAGGTGAGATCGAGTCCTCAAGCAAATGAGCAATTACTCACGCAGGCAGCCTTTACGTAACTAATAGTATTTTCCCATGGTGTGGTAACAACGCAAACTGCACTCTGGATAAGGGATTTTAACCTGGGAGTTCACACTATGAGATCACGCCAGGGGTCAGCTGTGGGGGCTAGACAGGCTCTTTCACAACAACTGGTGTGGTGCCTCCCAAGTTCGACCCCTACTGTTACAGAGGTGGACAGTTCAGGTTCAGAAAGTTGAAACCCAGACCAAGATTTGTTTCAACCAACAAGTCGAGTATAAAGAGTTACAGTCCTCAACTGGTCGGTTAAAACAAAATCTTGGTCTGGATTTCTACTTTCTGAACCTGAACTTTCCACCTCTGTACTGTTGACCTTTGAACAACCTCAAAATAATGAGGTACAGCTTTGGAAAAAATCGAGCACAGCACAATTTTTTGTTTCACTCATTTCTCAATTCAGGGGTGTGTATCTGTGAATCACATACTTTCTTTGGCTAAGTGCAGCCTGGTTCTTCCCTGCTTCTTACTGATGAAGGCCTTCTTCCTTGCTTTATGGGACTGCTGTCCTGCTTCTAGGAGCCTGATATGAATTGCTTGTCCTAGCACTGCACTGCACTGCACTGCACTTCACACCACTTAATCTTTCCCATTCCTTTTGAAGATCACTTGATGTCATCCTCCGATTCATGAGAAACTTATAAGTTAACAGTCATCTCTGGCATTAGTAAGTTGCTTCTGCCCTCAACCTGGCTGGTTTTTGGTTATTCCCAGTGTCTCCTGCTTCACCTTGTTCTTGTGAACTGCTGTCTTAGACACTCTGAACTTGCAAGAAACCTGCCGCTCAGAGTAGCCTTCTGTCAGCAGAACCAGGATTAAAGCGGGATTTAAAAATGCAGATCTTTTTAAAATATAGAGGTAGAGCAGGTAAGAGGTGACTGATGACAGCGCATTGCCACACCCAGCACACGACAAACCACGTCAGGGATGAGAACCAGAGTGCAGCCATGTGGCAGGTCATACCTCAGCACTGCACTAATCTGAATGGACCAGTAAGTCTCCCTGTAAGTTGAAGGACCTCCTTCAGGGCTGGGTGTAGATTAACGTCGTACCCAGGACGAAGCAATTGCAGGTTTAGGGCCTTGCTCAAGGGCCCAATGGAGTAGGATCACTGCTGACATCCACAGGATTCGAACCAGCGACCTTCCGATTGCTGCCACAGAGGCACCACGCCACCCAATATAGAGTGGTCTCAGTTTTTTCCAGAGCTGCACATAATCAATGGAATGATGAATGTTCTCAAACAAATACTTTGGGTAAACACTGAGGAAAATGAAGGTATTAGCTGAGAAAAGACTAGACTCACCTACGGCCAGGAGGGGCTGGTAGTGGCTGATGTTCTTGGTGGTGAGTGGGGGGCACATGCGGAGGGAGAAGGGAGGCAGGGGTAGCCCCGAGAGGAGGCCCGTCAGCAGGAACTTCAGCAGCACCTCCTGCTGCTGTGGGGCCTGGGCCGGCTCTGCACCCAGAATGGTGCCCTGTCCCGCTGGAAGGACGGAAGGGCACCAAACCAAACCATTCAAAACTGGGTTCTTACATCATATTCGACGCTGCGGCCGGGGGCAATTAACAGGGGTGGGGCAATACTGATCGCGGGCCGATTAACGAGGCGGAGGAAGCTGAATAAACATCACAGCGCGGGGTAATCGTCACGCTGCGCGCGCAGAAAGGGAAATCCTGCCCTATCATATGTTTATATGCTAATATGTGATCTGGCCAGCTTGGCGAGGCCATTATTTTGAAACACAGTAGTGCAGTCCAACGCGAATATTAAAATATCACACGCAAACACTCTAAATCTACCACTGCTCTTGGCAACAAAATACATTTGTGCGCTGTTGGGGATCCCAAAAATGCAGGTGCTGGCATCTCAAAGGGTGTTTATGAAGCTCTGGATTGGCATTAATACAGGATCAACCTCCCTGTAAAGTCTGCAAATAGGCCCTATGCCTCCCCCGATCAACATCTCGCATCTAAAATAAAGTCCTGTCCGGGGGGGGGGGTGATGGGGGGGGGGTTGTGTTTTTCTTTTTGTCACAGCAAGTTTTGCCATTTAGACAGAGAAACGAACGAGTGCTGATGGCGTGGAAAATGGCACCCGAACCCTGTCCTTCAGCGTCTCGGAAGCGACACGGTGGAAATATAAAGCCCCGGAAAGATCTGCATTGGTGGGGGTGGGGGGCTGCAGGAGAACCCGTCACCATGCCAGCCTCGTCTGTGTATAATAAGCACCCCCCCAGGGGGGAGCCCAGCGCATCGAACGCCTCTCTGACGCATCAAACCGCATCCGGCCGCCTTCTGCTGGCAGCTGTGCCGGTGAGAGAGCGGCGTCGGAGAGGACGGCATGATGGAGAGCAAGGAAAAGCAAAAAGAACGGAAGAATGGAGAGAAACAGACGGGGAGAAACGGGAAGGAAAAGCTGCAGAAAAGGTGTGGAGACATATGCTTCTGTATAGAGGCAGATGGATAGACAGAGTGAGGAAGATGAACGGAAACACAAGAGGTGAAAAAGACGCAGCCGATAGGGGACCCCCAGGCAAATCTTACCTATCATGTTGTTGAGGGACAGGTCCGGGATCATCTTCTGGTTGGGGCTCAACTGGGTGCCGCAGAATGACAGCGGGGAGTAGAGGGGGGTCAGGCCAGACCTGGAAGAATAGGAGTGAAATGTACTAATACCCCACTCAGATATATAACCCCAGAGTGTCCTGATTCTGAAGATGAAGGCATGATTTCGTTTTAAGAAACCAGAGCTTCATTAGCAGCTTGGAGATTCTGACAGGCAGGTGTACCCCAGACTGCTGGTGGATCTGGAGGCGTGAGCCTTGAGCTCCCACAGCATGACCCTGCCGTCGCTGACCACCAGGGCGGCGGCGTTCTCGTTGACTGGGCAGATGACCACGCGGTACGGGCGCACCGTCTTGGTGACCCGGATGGCGTCACACTGTGAGCGCAGGTCATACACCAGCTCCTGGACAGCCTGCTCGGGGTCTACTGGGGCAAGAAGGTAGGGGAGGGGGGCAGAATGAGGGGGAAAAATCTACATATATGTATCAGCAGTGCTGTGAGCTCTGTCAGTCACGAACAGATGAAGTGCAGCACACAGGGAGAAAACAAAGGCAGCGAGTGCCAGGGTGGGGGGGCTCTGACCCGATTCATCAGGCGGGGGTGCCCCGGAGCGGCTCAGTCGCAGGGTGATGCAGCCGTTCTCATGCAGGCAGTAGAGGGCATCCCTCTGGGCACATGGCACCACCTGCAGGGCAGATGCGAGGTCAGGGGCTTGCAGGCAGACCGTACAGGGGAGCGTGTGTGTGTGTGTGTGTGTCTGTGAGTGTGAGTGTTGGGCAGTGGCCTGAGTAACTGCCAGAACACAAAAAACACGCCAGTAAACAGGGACCCCAGAGTACACTGAAGGCAGGCGCCTCTCCACAGCCACCAACACAGTGCAGGGCAACTCCAGTGAACTGGGGGGGGAATCAGAGAACCGGGAGGAAATCCCATCCCAAAACTGGGAGGTGCCAGAACCCTCGAGCATTCACTTACAGCTGAGGAAAAAAATAAGAGACCACAACACAATTTTTTTTTCACTAATTTCTCAGTATATGGGTGTGGGTCTGTGAATAATACATTTTTTTGCAAACCGCAACCTAGTTCTTCTCTGTTTCTCACTGATGAAGGCCTTCTTCCTTGCTTTATGGCACTTCAGTCCTACTTCTAGTAGCCTGATATGCACTGTCCTATCGCAGTGCACTTCACACCTGCACTTCATGTTTCCCATTCCTTTTGAAGGTCATTTGACGCCATCCTCCGATTCATGAGATTCTTATGTTAACAGTCATCTGTGGCATTAGAATGTCTCTTCTGCCCTCTACCAGGCTGGAGTCTGGTCATTCCCAGTGTCTCCTGCTTCACCTAATCTTGTGTACTGCAGTCTCAGAAATTTTGAACCTGGAAGCAACCTGCTGCTCAGTATAGCCTTCTGCCAGCAGAACCACAATTAAACTAGGATTTAACAATGTAAAATTGTTTAAAAAATATAGATCGGTCTCTTAATTTTTTCCATGGCTGTACATGGGTGGCTGAAGCACAGTCATATCACACAGCCCTCACCCCTCATGAGCAGGCCTGCCAGTCTGTGGGCACAGTGCCTCCTCTGTCCATCCACTCAGTCATACCACCCAGTTCTAACCCCACCCGAGCAGGCCTGCCAGTCTGTGGGCACAGTGCCCCCTCTGTCCATCCACTCAGTCATACCACCCAGTTCTAACCCCACCCGAGCAGGCCTGCCAGTCTGTGGGCACAGTGCCTCCTCTGTCCATCCACTTAGTGTACACTCTGCCCTGTTGGCTGCGCAAACCAGCAGGTCCCAGGCCACTGCATGCACGTCTGTGTAATATCTTGTTTCAACTAATTTGCACAAGGGTGTATGAGGTGACTGGGAAGGCCCACTCGCCCATTTTGGGGAATGTTCAGCAAGGGATTGGGTCACGAAGGTTTCCTGGCCTGCCGGCATTTAGCAAAGCAGGTCAGGGTGATGGAACAAATCTCAGACGATGGACAGATACGGGTCTTCCTCCGCAGTGACGTCAGCCTGTCGGTCTGAGGTGTAAACAACAGACGCACGGCCCTAAGGTCATTTCTTCAACCGTAATCTTCAATCTAGGCTATGAGGAGGCAGTATCACCACGTAATGACCATGGAGGGCTTCCGTGGGGGATAATGTGGCTGGGCTGAAGAGCAGAAAACCATTTTTATACCCAAAAAAGGACTCTTTAAGAGATGTGGTGCAAAGAATACAAGCATTTGGGAAGTCACATGGTCGGGTGAGTCATCCTTTATCCCGTCCTCGACACCCGGATGAGTAAATGTGCCGTACGCCAGCAGGAGCATCCAGACACCTGTTTCCCTTGGTGAAGGCTTCCGGCGTGGGATGCGTTTTCCAAACACAGCTAGGTAAACGGCAAAAAAAAATAAGACAGAGCCGCTCCGAGCAATAATGCTACTCAAGTGACGGAGCGTTTCCATGCCGACGGGAATGGAATCTTCCAGGGTGACAACGTTTTCATCCATGGGGCCAGAGCCATCACCCAATGGTTTGGTAAACATCCAAAAAAGACAGTCCAATGGTACTGAGCGGTTTTCTAGCCGTGTCTGAGAGATTTTTCCACCACCATAAAAAGAGCATACAATAATTTCATGTAAAACAAAAATGTCATGTCTTTGCAACCAAGTTACAGTCATCAGTACACTCAATACCACTGAGCTCAGTCTGCCTTGGCTCAATGAGGCGTTAAGCCCTGGTAAGACTGGAAATACACAGCTATACAGGCCGTGTAGCCGTTATTGTCCTATAAATCATTGATGTACACAACAGTACAGCCAGTATAAAGTGTGGTATAAGGTTAATGCCAGAGTGTGTGTGTGTGTGTGTGTGTGTGTGTGTGTGTGCTCACGCCTGCATGCATGTGCATCACCAGCTCCGACGCCCCCCCGGCTGGGCCTGGGTCATCACTCATGCAAATTGCCTCACTGACAGGTGCTTTATATCACTTAGGAGATGACGGTGCTCCTGGAGAGGGTGGCCTGATGTCGGGAGACACCATCCTTCTTCCCCACACTTCTGACGAGGCATGTAGGGGACCTGGGCTAGGCACCGGAAGGTTGTTGGTTTGACTCCCAGGTGGGCCTGGGTCAATGCACCCCTAAGTAGTCTCCTGGGGGTGAATATTCTACGTATAATATACCCAGCTGCCAAAAAAGCTCACCTCTACAACTCACTGGTGTTTTTAGGCTGTACTAAAAAGAGACATGCTCCCCCCACCCCCCACAAACACAGCTGAAATATTACGTTTAAATCCTGCCTTGTGTGTCCTGCCTTTCGTTTATGCTTTTTGTGAAAGGACCGGGGGTTACTCTGACCCCCTTCAACTTGACTGTCACCACTGGTCTGAAAGGTGTCGCCTGTGGTAAATAAAACCAACAGGTCTGGCAGAAAGGGGGGGTGTTGGTGAATGCCTACATTGTGCGGGTGAGGGAGCTGTCAGCAATGAGCATAGAAGTGACAGGCAGGGAGAGATGGGAATATTGGGGTAGACAGAGGCTGGGGGGGGGTCACGGCCACCATTTTCCCCTCTTAAAATACAATAGAGACAGAGGAAAACACTCAATTGCTACCGTTCAAAACGTTCTCTGATGGAACAGGATGAAAATAGGTAGTAAATTTGTGACCTGCTTCAGTAAGAATTTTCGTTTTTACTCTGCAGCTCAGGGCAAATGTGATGTGTCTTTGGGTGACGCTGTCTCCTGAGAAACTGTGCGAGGCCGACGTGCGAGGCCGACGTGCGAGGCACCGCGGTCGCGCCCACCTGAATGAAGGGCACGCCGGAGCGTTCGATGGCCACCACGCCCACCGTCTGGCTGAGTTCCAGGTCCAGGATGAGGATCTCGCGCGGGTACAGCAGCACCATGTGGTTCCGCTTCGCGGGCAGGTAGGACAGCTGCAGGCAGTCGTTGAGGGTTACCGCCTCCGAGCTGCTCACACACCAACGAGGAGGAGGGAAGAAGAAAAAGAGAGGAGGGATTCAGAAACGTCACCCCTGTGCACAAGTCCGACAGCTGGCCCTTGGCTCAGGGGGACCCAATCAGGGACTAATTAAACAGACAGGTGACTGTCTTAGCTGGCTAATTCCTCTCAGTATACTCTGTCAACGAATTTGCCTAGCTGGTCAAATGCACCCCCCCCAAAAAAAAAACAAAAAAAACTGGGGACCAGGGCAAAGCTACTACTCCAGTAAAAATATGCAGCTGAATGAATAATATGAGTATAATTTATTAAAAATATCCATCCATCAATCCATTCAGCCACTTCTCCTTATGACAGGGAAACAGATAAAATATTAATCTAAAAAAATGTAACAGCTAAGATTCTTTCCTTACAAAAATATAATATCATGATATGATAAGCAGCATGACTAATTAGCGACTGAGACGAGAGCAGGAACAGTGACGGAGACGAATGAGGCGCAATCGCAGGAGGGATCCTGCAGGCTGCGCTCCGAGCGCGACAGTAACGGCTGGATGACGGGCCTGTGATTCTCAAACCGAGATCAGGGGACGACCGTGACCTTACAGTCAGAGCTACAGTGGTGGGCCAACGAGGAAGTAAACAAAAAACTTCAGGAATCCTAATGTTCTGCATTCTGCTTTGCGCGGGGCTCCAACTTTCCAGAGTGTGATGACGGAGAGGGTCACGCCTGACCATCTGACAACCAAGACTGAATGTGCCAACACATCCCTCTCCATTACCAAGATCATCCCTCCACCTGATGATACATCTTGTCTCCTAATCCCCAATGCGCCTGTTTAGCATTTGGCCTGCAGAGACTAACAGAACAGGACCAGCAAAGCCCACACAGAGGAGGCGTTTACAAACATGTGCCCACAAGCGGAGCCTCACATCTCTCAAGCGTCAATCACAGGCGGAATATGGAGAGCTAGGGGGTTAAGGGCCTTCTTCAAACCAGCAACAATCCACGCTTGGACATTCTACTACCATGATTTAATAATTCCGCCTTCGTAGATTGACAAACTCGTTACAGCTCGTTAACTGGAAATGTCAGCCACTAAATTCTAGGCCTTTTTGTACAAACCCACGGATCCTCGAAACACAAAGTGTTTCCTTGTTGAGAGTTCAGCTGATTTTGTGAATCTGATAAGAAGTAAAATTCCCATCATTTCCGCCCCCTTTGTTGCAGTACTCTGACAGATAACAAGAGTATGAATAAAGATATTTTAATCTGGTTTAATCTTTTCTTAAGGCCAGAAGCTTAGTCTGCCTTATTCCCGCAGCAGGAAGAAGCAAAGACCGTCTGATGTAGGGAACAAAGTACAGGGATGACTGCTAATCAATCACATCCATTTGCAAGATGGCGGCAGGCAAAAGAAACTTTAGCGGCCCTGGGGAGAGGCGATCAATGAAAACGAATCAGAAAAGCGAGGCCTGTGTCATCTGGAGGTCAGGATTGTCCCAAGTGAGAAGGAGAGATGGGCTTCTTTCACAGAGAGCTTTAAGCAACAGCGACCGCTTTTAAAATGGCAGACAAAAGAAAGCGACTGACCAAAGGACGGCCAGAGGGGGCGCTGTCCAGCATCGGTTGCTAACATATAATAGTGTCGCTCCGGCAAAATTCACAAGCTCCTCTTTATTAATGTGATGTTTAATGCTAAAACGAGTTCCGCACTGTGCCCGTAAAATGCATCATGGTGGTGTGAATTTCAGCCTGGGACACTGTGTCTATAAGGCTCTGAGGAAACCTCTGTGCCCAGTATAGGGTCACAGAGATTTTATTCCCATAAGCACGGGGTATAAGGGAGGGAGATAGCAGTCCATCACAGGACACATACACACAGAATCCTTTAACAGCACTACAATCAAGAAGGGAAAAAGGAGACATGGAGAGCTGATATTTATTGAAAGTGTTATAAATGTAGTGTTCAGTCTAGTGCTGCGGCAGAAGAGGCTCACTAACACTGCAGCCGTGAGCCAGAAGTGTCGGCAAGGTGGTGCTTAGCCGTGTTGCCCTGCATGCAGAAGGTTGTTGGGTCTAATCCCTGTGCAGAGGTATCTGGGCCTTAGTAGGGGGAGCCTGTATATATCACTAAAACTGTGCGATTAGTCTTTAATTTTGATGGCAACTAATATTACAGCTCTTTCAAATTAAGTTTAAAATGGACACAGGCAACCATTATGACTTAGAGATGGAAAGGGGAGCTTTTGTGCCCCGAGTCGTGTGAGAGCACTTTGGGGAATTACACCTGGGAAGAGGAATTGGCGGATACAGTATGTAACGGTCCCTGCAGACCCCAGAGTAGCAGTGTGGAGCCAATCTGTGTGCAGCAGACCTTGAGTTTAAGGGACGCTGCCAGCTGCCAGCAGACCCTAAACTGCATTTTATCATCCGAGCTGGAAAAAGCCCCAGACTCTGCATCGACTATCCAGAAGGACACTATAAAGTTACAGCTGCCTGCTCACTTTATCTATTCAGCCAAACCCACCAGTAAAAATATCTAGCACATTTAATTGCATAAGAGTGGCACTGAGGCTGAGTGAGTAGGCCTGAAGCCTCAGGGTTATGGGTTCGGATCCCACCCCCAGCTCTGTGTGGGCTTTTCGTGTTCTCCCTGTGTTCGTATGGATTTCTTCACACAGTCAGTAAAGTGCAGTTTAGATGAACTAGCATCTGTAAATCATTCAGAACACGAGGCCTGATACTGACTGGCTTCCTGGGAGACTTGGACCAGGATAAGAGGTTGGAAAAAGGAAGGATTTTTTTGAGACCTAAAAAAAAAAAACAAGTCAGGAAATTCATCCAGGAATATTTCAAGCCCCTCCCAGTCCCACCTTCACATTTCCAGTGGCAAAAGAGCGACTCTTACCAAACAGAGAGAATAAATCAATCCCCTATGTAACGGAAGCAGATTCATTTTGGGACTTTGGAGTCCTGCTGCAGTACTGCCAGGAACACACTAGACTCTTACCTGGGTTTCTCGTTGGTGATGAGCACTTTGACCTTATTCAGTGCCTTTTTGGCTCCAGTCGGGGGAGCCGGTTTGTTGTGAGCTGGGCTGGCGTGGGGGCTGGCGATGTAGACCTTCTTACCTCCGCTGCCCGGAGGCTTGGAGTGGGAGAAGTCAGTGACGAACACGATCCCTTCGCTGGTCAGTACTGTGGAGGAAGAGTGTGTGTGTGTGTGTGGGGGGGGGGGTATTCAGCTTCCGACTTATTCTACTGCG
>JAODJU010000062.1:13889572-13928583 GCA_026776725.1 Gnathonemus echidnorhynchus | reverse complement strand
ATTCAGCTCTCCAGCAAGAGCTGAATTCCCCCCCCCCCATTCCCTCCTGCTCCAGTACGGAGCAGGAGGGAATGGATGTCAATCCAAGATTACCATGAAGGATATGATCAGCTTTCACTAAAAGAAGTGCAATCATCTTCTCTGCAGGATCACCCTGTTTAGCATCTAACTGGAATTTAACACCAGGCCAGTAGCTGTAGTATAAAACCTATTCATAGGCCGACATTGCTCACTTCTGTAGGAGTGTATCAGATAACAGCCATTTCTGAATTTCTTTCCAATGTCCTCTAGCAGAAGGACCACCCACAATCCCCGTTACTAGTAAGTGTGGGCATGGTGAGCAGCTTAACAAGGAGAAGAGTGAGCCCGGCATCCTACAGGCAAGGTTGGAGGGGTCGAACGGGTCAAAGGAGAAGGACAGGATGTTCTCTGCGTAGCTCTTCTTCCACAGCTTGGCCCCCGTGTCGCCGTTCCAAAGGATGATGTAGTTGGGGGGGTGGACGGCCAGCAGAAGGTCACGTGACGCGTCCTGCGCCCACAGCCACTCCATGTCTGAGGAGCACAGTTTAGAGAAAATTCCACTAAATTAACTGCTTTTTAGCAGCCACCAGGAGGCAGAGTGGTTAAAGACAACGTGCAAGTTCGAGTCACAGGAAAGACGACAACTCTGTATATTTTACCAGCAGCCGTTTAGTATTATTCTACATTTTTCCACCATTAAAATCACGTATCATATTTAATTCCTGCAAATCACAATTATAAAAACGTCAAGAAGGACAGACAGTATAAAAATTTAACTTTAACATAATTTATGTGCCAGTCGCTACAGACTCTTATATCAGCCCACAATCATTTGCAGGAGCGTTATACTCTTCAGCATTGCACAGGACAAGCCATTTCAAAATTTCAAGGTTTTATACATCCAGAAACGGCAGAGGAGGCCCCCAGCTCACCCTGGATGGGCTTGGAGTGCTCCTGGATCTCACAGTGGGCCGTCCCACTAACCACATCCCACACGATGATCTTGCCGGCTGCATCCGCCGAGGCCAGCCGGAGAGAGTAGGGAGCACTCATGCCGTGGTGGTAGTTCTCCCTGGACCATTTCACCTGTGGCAGACAGTGCCCCCCCCTTAGAAAACTTAGGCAAAGTACCACGGATGACATTCCCACAGGGATACAAATTTGGCCAAACTTTATTGCAGCATCTCACATTGACAAATTCCTAATCTCCCCAGGGGAGGACAGTCATGAAAAGCAGTACAATAAACATCATAATCTGAGGGCTGGGAAATGAGCTTGGCAGCGCAACAGAAACAAGATTACTAATAATCAGCCAATTTCATTTACATAATATTATAACTGTACCGACTACTTTATTTTTCATAATTACCATTCAAATAAATCATCTTTTATTGTGCCGACATGTGCTCTCCTTTCACAGAAGCAAATTAGCCCGACTGGAGCTCAACTCAACTGATAGAAAGAGAGGACAGGTAATTAAACAAAGGCCAGAACGAAAGGGGGGAGAATCATGTACAACGACAAGAATAACCCGCATCAGAGTCACCATTCTCCCCCCACGCTGCCCACTCACGGAAAGCAACACCCCCAGGAGACGATTTCTGTCTTCACAGCTGCTTACTTTTGTGTCATTTTGGTCATTATTCCTCCAAAAGGTCAAGCCCTTGATGCTGAACGGGAGGCAGAAATGAGAACCGGCGATCCCCCCCCCCCATCTGGACAAAGTGCTCCTTTGTGTCGCCGATTATTCAAACCGTCCGAGTGGCGCGCCTCCCATTAAAGACACCCCCGCCCTCCCTGAGATGCACAACACTGCACACCTCCCATTAAAGCACCCACTGGCTCATAGCACTAAGCCTAGGATGACAGATAGCACCCACATGACAACGATTCACAGACATTTTTCTTTAGCTGGTAGTTCAGCATACATGAAACATCACCCTATTCTCAAGGCTGGAAATGATGGTTTTTAATAAAGAAAAAAAAATCATCTCCACTTTTCAAAAGGGCCTCACATATCCAGTGAGTCTGATTCCCACCTGGTCCAAAAACACATGGTGTTACGTGGGCTGGTGTCTCTAGATTGATTTTTCTGTCTCTTCCTGGATGTACCCTGTGTCTACTGGGTTGGGCTTCAAGCTCCCTACCGCCCTGTGAACTGTGAGCAGTGCTGGGTGAAGCTCGATCAGGACCAGCCATAAGAAAGCTAAGCACTGGAACTTGATCCTGAACAGTCATCAGACACAAAACAATACAGTTTGACCTTTGTGTCTTGAATTTTATTTAGAATCAAAAGACAGCATATGATTTGGCGAGATGAGCTGCCTTAGAAGAACAAGGCAAAGTTGAGGAAAGCCTGAAGTTACCTTAACAACACTGGCTTTGTGTCTCTCCAGAACCTGAATGGTCTGGGCTGTCTTGGGGTCAATGATGAGGATGCTGGAGTGGCAGCCTTGTGCGACCAGCCCCTGCCATCCCCTGAGAGGGAAAGACAAGAATAAAGAGAAGATAGACATCCAGAAAGGGGATCGGCGAATAGGGAAGAAAGGGACACATAACAAAGTTAGCAGGATTCCACCCATATTGATTATGCTTCCAAGAAAATTCTACACGGCACAAAAGATTACACAAATAATGATGACGCAGCCCTAAGCTTTATTTTTATTGCCCAAAAGTACTGAACAATGCATACAGCTGATAGACACCTCAATAATAGAATATATTACAAAATATTGCAAAAGACAAATTGCAAATAAAGGAACTGGCCTAATAAAAATATTCCACACAGAAACGGGACATTCAAATGCTTGCAGAAAGCTGCCATGACAACAGTATCTAGTGATGCACTGGAATTTAGACTAATAACACAGCTACAATGGGAGCAAAGCCAACACCCAAAATGTTTAAGGAAGTTCTTAAAATAAATATTTTAAGGAAGTGTAAGCTATTGTTACATACCCTTGCAATTAAACAGTATTTAAAATACAACGGATGCATTTGTTTAGTGGTGTCCTGTAAAACCAGTAAGCCACGCTGACTTGGGTTTCCGAATACCTACTTAAAGTCTTACTTTAATAAATTAACCTTTTTTCCGCCATAGTCAGTGAATGAAATTGAGAAATATTTTAATCAACGGCCCCATCAACAAATTACCTCTAACATAAATTTGTATTCATACAGAATACATACAGTTTTCGCACATAAACACTGACACTGTCTAACAGCAGGCATCAAAGTAATTTCAACATTATAGAAGAGCAACTGACACTTCTGTCAGGACGATGACAACTGAACCACCCCTGCCAATCTGACCGGCAATACACAGGACTGTCAGAAAATAACCAACATGGGTACTTCTTACAGTATGGTTAACACTGTAGTGGTTAGATCTTCAAATGTTATTCCTCCTGTTGAATTCTGTCATTAGAAGGCTAAATGGCTACATGCTAATAGTACTACTCACCAGTCGACAGCTGTTTTGTTTTGCAGATGTAACGTGCCAGTCAAAGTCCGAGCAGCCAGCTTTATGTTCACAGTGTAAGGAATCATGACAGCTACTTAAAAGCCAGCAACACTACATCAAAATCATAAATAAGGCTTCACTGTTTATGAGTGAGCCGGTTTATTTAACGATCACACCGAACCGGAAGTGTTGATTCCGTGAGTGGTCGCACTCTAAGTTGGTGGAGGAAATATCGGGAAGCAGATTTATGGTTCCGGGGACACTAAAGTTCCTAGTGTTAATGATAGAATGAACTATCTCACTTGAGGGAAAACAATAATAAAAGGAATTAATCATTAGTAAATAGTGAATTTAAATACATTAATATTAATGGTGGTGGGATATGGGTGGGATCCATTTAACTGGCATTCAACTATCATTGACTGACTTGTTTAACTCAATTAGACTCACAGGAGCTTAGCTTTGTTTTTTTTTGTTTTTGTTTTTTCTTGGACAAGTTTTCCTTTGCAGACTCAGAAAAGTTCAGCAAAAAGTTTTGAAATCTGAGCTTTCTCTGGTATGCAAATCAGATATTCTTATGAGAAAGTAATGTGGAGAAAAAGACCAGGATATTTTCAAATTTTTATGTCAAGCTATGGAACACAACTTCATAAAAGGGAACAATACAGAAATATATCATAATTGTCCACCAATGGTATATACTTGCAGTCCTGGCAGAATGTGCTTCTCATTTGTTTGAAGAGCTCCTCAGCCAGTTCTTTTTCAATTCACCAGAACCCATTTTTTACATGAGGCTCTGCCTTGTTTAAAAAACTCAGTACTCCCACAGTCTCCCACAACTTTAATAAACTTATGTTCTGGCACAATAGAGAGATTTATCGCTCTTTTCTCCCTGGAAGGTGTACACCATACTCATCTCACACCTGGCTTTCCAGAGAACCCCACTGAAGCGAATAACCTGGGGTTGCTACACACCACGTTGATTATGATCAGACTTTCCTTCGCAGTGATCTCTGCCTCAGAACATGTAAGTCAAAAATCTCAGAGCACCTGCTATTCAACAGTACCATTTTTTTTTTTTTTATTCAGTACCTTTAACACATACCACAATGAAAGACCTTGGTGCTTGGCTGGATTTTTTGACAGCTCTCTTTGTATACTTGTCTATCCCACAAAAGTACTTGACAAGTACAAATCGTAGCATTCTTTTAAAGATTCTCTACTGTTTTTTTTTTTTTAGAGTATCTGCCTGGTGAAGATTCTTCTATCATGATATATTCCCATCACACATTTGAAATATATTCTGTCTGTTCTTGACAATCTATATTGTTCTTAAAATGAAGTTTTACTGGTAACTACTAATTAGTGATATCCTTTGAATTGCATATATCAGTAAGTCTTTCCTTTTAGTTTCTATGCATATATATCCTGAAATTAGTAAAGTATAGTATAGTATAGTATAGTATAGTATAGTATAGTATTGTATTGTATAGTACAGTATAGTATAGTATCTATGCAGGTATGAAGTAATGGTAAATTCTTAATCTAAGTCATGCTTTCAATATGAGGGTCAGGCTACTAGCCTATGGTAAAAACAAAGTATCATGTCTGTAAAAGTGCCTTCAGTTTCACCCCCAAGTTGTAATAAGGGTAGCCCTGAGACCTCATCCACTAAGTGTAATTAAGGTTCAGTAATGAGGTCCAAGTAGAGAAATAATCACATGTCACCTGCTATAAAAACCAAGTTACTGTAGACAGATAGGGCCCAGTATCTGCACTGCAGCTCATAGCAAGACCACGGCGGCAGGTCCATCAGCCCTTTCCCCGGTCCTTTCCCCGTCGTTATCGCTACTCAAACTCAAAAGAAAATACCATACTAGCTGAAAACATGGACAGCCATCATCTCTCTATTTCCAATCAGACCTCAGACAGTGCGACATCATGTAAGGAGCAGAGGTGGAAGGAAGCAGCTATCAATGGGGAAATAATTACAGGAAGAGCAAAAAAGTGTTCACCGCCCCGAATTAATCATGGATTTAAAAGTCAACTTGATACTTCAGAAAAGAACAGCTATGGAATATAGATCTGCTATCAATTATTGCAAAGTACCCTAATGTAGACATTGTAACATTCCTGATATTAGGTCCTGGGGTGTCCTAAAAAATTATAAGGCCTAGCACACTTAAGACCTAGCACACTTAAGGCCTAGCACACTTAAGGCCTAGCACACAATCAGGCCTAGCACACTCTCAGGCCTAGCACACTTAAGGCCTAGCACACTCTCAGGCCTAGCACACTCTCAGGCCTAGCACACTTAAGGCCTAGCACACTTAAGGCCTAGCACTCCTAGCTACATTTGTGTATTCTTGATGTTTAACAAGAGATCCGTTCTTATTCACAACTTAAATACCTACAAAAATGAGACTTTTTTGCTTAGGGTACAACTTTTGGTACAAACTTCAGCAGATCTATAGGCAAAAATAAAGAGTCCTAAGGAGGGACCTTTTATTCGACTTGAGTTTTTGATTAGCTGTCGTTTGATGCTCTCAGTGAGAAACAGATTATATCTGCATTAATGCAACGTAGCCAGTTATTTTTGCACAAATGCACCTGCATGTGGGTAGGGCCTTTGCAGTAAGGAGAAGTTTAAAACTGAATGTATTAAAAAGTGATGAGCCATATCTAATTTCAGTGTTATATATGCATCACAGATGATGCATAGCTAATCTAGAGTTGATCTTACACTCACATAGCTCAGTGACAACTTACATGCATAGTGGGGCAAATTTAGAGTAGACCAACTTACCAAAATATAAAGCTGAAACTGAAAATTCAGCCCAGAGGCTAAACACTTTGTCACACTTTGTCAAAGGAAGTATACCACCTTTTTAATATGCAGTTGGCTCTGTTTTTGTTCTCCCTGCTGTTTTTCTGGGTCACAGTGATGTCAATTCATAGGCCCCGCCCTCTATTTGGAGTTTATGAGGTCTCAGAGGATGTCCATATCCGGCTTGGCATCTTTGTTTCTCTCTCTCTGCCAGGTCACAGCAGGTGAAAGAAAAGAAGGAATTTATCCAGCTGGTTTATTTAACAGATGGTTTATTTATTGTTTATCAGTTAGGCACTTAACACAACACACATCTGTGGATGCACACACAAGAAATATCCCTGATCCTATATGTGGATTAAAACTTTCCGGTTATTATTATTGATGAAAAGATGGATATTGCCACCTCTCTCAAGCGCTGCCGCAGGCTGAAAAACTAGCTTGGAAGTTTTGTTTACCAACGCTGTTTACATTTGTTGTCTATTTTTTAGGTCATCTTTAATTTGCAAAAATTTGCATACACGTACTTATGCACAAACGCATAAAGTTACGAGGGCAAGGGTGTGATTTGTTGGTGACCCAGAGTACCTGTGTACAAACACATGCTTTCACATTGACATCTGTTTAATATTCTGCACTGTCATTAGAATGTTATGAGCTGTGACCAAAAGACTCATTGAAACTGCACATCTCTTTTTTTCTCCCTTCTCTTGCTAAGAGATGGATGTCCAAATTGCTTTACTCCAAACTGGCTTATAGGTCAATTCCTACAATATGAAAATTAAGAAACCACATGCAAGCATTTGAAACTAGATCTATCCATGTGGGACACTGAAATATTACTTTAGAATATGAAAGAGCAAAAAAGATATTAAAAATGAGTGTATTAAATGTGTGTGATGTCCCCAAGAGTCCACTTGAAGGAAATCAGTATGCAATTCAGAAGACTGCTGTGAAGTGCAGTTTGAAGATTCGAGATTTGTTGAGAAAGAGGGTAAGAGGATGCTTCCAAAAGGCAGCCCTTTGGACCTGCAGCCCCTGCATGGCTGCATATACAGAAACATGTAGAACAGAGTGATAGCACTGCTCCTCTGGGGAAGATTGCATCTTTAGGGACAAGATGGTGTTTAATCGCAGTTATGCTTGAGTGTTTAATAAATATATTATCTTTTTGCCCATGCAAAGAATTACTATTATTTTTATTAAGACGTTAAATTTTGAATTATTCAACGACTTCAGAAAATTTGAATGAACACCACTCTCTCTGAAAAATATTTTTTCATCTAAATCACTCACTTTTGTTGAGCATATAGTTCACTAAGGGATACCCGATGTCTATATCCCTGCAAAAATAACTGTGGTTTAACTACTTTGAATTATGTTTAAGTACCTTTTAATGTCCTCTCTAATGATGACTGAAGCATCTACTGTACAGTATAAACATCAGACAGGAAACTGGTTGCTTAATGATAGAGTTAGGAAACAAAATGGAAAAAAGGAGAAATTGTTTTATTTCCTAGTTGAGTTAATTACTGAAGTTTAGCTGTGTCTCATGTGGAGCTGAGTTGCTTGCTAGTTACGTACTTAACTTTTCTCATGGTGACAGTTTTCCTGCTGCGGATTGGTTCCGAAGTGTGTGTTTTGCAAAACCCATAAAATAACAGAGTGAATGTTTTTGTTTAGGCTTGTGGTTTGAAATTGTTCTCATTACAGTAGAAAATTATGTATCTGGTGTATTAAGGTGATGCATGCTGCTTGGGCTGCTTGGGCCGTCTGCATTTTATCATCGTCTAGATTGTGTGCTGAAAATGTATAAGCAACATGACAGGAATAATGTAGTTGATCTGGTAGCAATGTTTACCTATTCATTTTACTGTTATTTTACCCTATTTCTTTCATATTAAATCAGTCAAGATAGCCAATACTAAGCATGTTTTTTGAGCTGTGCTGAATCTTTATAGCCACGACTGTAGTAGAGCAGAGATTTGTTTGACATAGCTTACAGAGCATGGTGGACCTCTAACCCGGACTGAAAGCTAGATAGCTATTCACTCCGGCTGCCACTGTTCATTTCTCGCGGGTTATTGCTTTGTTTCAGGTGAGCCACGTGTACATTGCCTGCGTTCAAAATAAATTTCTTCTGTATTTGTTTCACTCGGCAGTTAAAGAAATAGATATAGTCGCTTTGCCATATTTTCAACACAGTGCATCAATGTCTGCTCACTCTCTCCCGTCGTGATGTGTGTCATGCTGGTATCTATGTCGCGAGCAAAGTCAATTTCTAGACTGGTTGTCATTGTCATGATGTACGGCACATTTTCAATGATTTCTCTAGGTAGTCAGATTTATAGCTGATATATAGTTACTGCTTTCTAGGTAATATTAGATCAAATTAATTACATTTTGCTGGAGGGGTGTCTGCAAAACCACCATGTTTGTAACTATTTACATCCCTGCGTTTCATTCTGAAAGACTCCTGCATAATGCTAACAATGCTAACATAATGCAATATTTACATAACACCATATGAACAAGGGCAGCTCCACCTCTCAATATCTATTAATCTATCTATCTATTTATATATCTAATCTAATGTCTGTCTGCCTATCTGCCTAACAGGACTGTTTGGGAAATTAGTGTCTATGTACAGTAATATGAATCATTCCATATGAATAATTTTGAGCAAAAACAAGATTTTCCATCCCCCCAACTCCAAAATCTTTGGTGCTTCTCTGTCCCACTGGGCGATTTGTACCCGACTCTAACCAAGTGAAGTGAAGTCTAATTCCCGAGGCTGCCCCACTGTATGTTTAAGGTCCTTTCAAGACCTATGGCCTGATGAGCGAGTCAAGTTGACTCCCAGCCAAGGTTAAAAATGCATACTCTGCCCTTTGTCCTGTATGCGTGACACAAATGATCACAAAATGGCCGTGAATTGTCAACTCAAAGATCTTTTAATTACCCCATTTAAACACAGTTAAATATCCCAGACAAGAGGGGCTGAGCGGCAAATGGAGATGCTGTGCCAGACATAGGTCTGGGGGTCGTGCAGAGCAGAGTCCCACCCCCTCTGGCAGGGAACCTGGCTTCCTGTCAGTCCAGCCAGCGCCAGACGGCCGGAGATATACTGTGAATTTGGGCCTTAGCCTGGGAGGCACCTCTGACACAATTATGGAGCCGTAAAGCACACGGTCATCTTCCATTCGGGCCACTGGTGGGTGGGCGGTGGGGGGGGCTGACCCGACATGGCACCCAGGCACTTTGTTCATGATTACAGAAGATGGACTCTGACAGGGCGTTCATTGTGTAAACCTCGCAAGAAGACACAAGCTATTCCAACCACAGGTAAAATGCTACTAGCACTCCAGGATTGCATCACCTGAGCAAGCAATGCAACTCTGTGAAACCAGGGGCTAACAGTGCACCAAATGTGATCACAAAATGCACAAAATATCTTTCAGATGATGTAATCACGCATTCTGTTGGCATTCTACCTAACTGTGTGCCACCATGCAAAGGCAGACAGTTTCTAATTGGTGGCAAAAACTTCAGATTGGTACATTTGCTGTCACTGAGCATTTAATTCCTTTCTTTAACTTGTCGATTATTTTCAGGCGCTATGGTGACTTGTCGGCATTGTCACGTGCGAAGGAGGACGGAAGGCGCAGGAGCAGGATAAAGTGCAAAAGAACGGGCTTTATTTAAACCAGTGAAACGGGCAGGGACACAAAGGATCACATGGGACCAAAAACTGGGAAAGGGCAGGTAAGCAGGGCATGACAGGCATTGACGTCTCTTGTCCATAGATCGGCTGGATTGAATCTGACCACAGACTGTGATACTTGTCTAAGTATAATGTTCAGGAGCTCAGCACTTGTTCTGATGATATTTCCTGGGGGAAAGGTTAATGTAAATGTATTTATATACCATAACAAAACAAATGCAATTCAAAGAAATTTATTTTGGTAGGTCAAGCACATAGCAAGGAATAAAAATAATTGCATAAAAATGTGAGATGGAATGCTCGGTCTATAAAACATCGAGTGAGATGGGGGCAGGACTCACGTCCCAGGGTAACTGCTTTTGCAAATTATAATCTGCGGAATGGAAAATATGAAATTAATAGTGTTCAATGTTTGCCTTAGCAACTTGTGCCAAGGAGTATGCTCAAGTTTCATGGAAAACCACTGAAGAAAGATTTGAAGGAACTCTGTTGAGTCTTGTATCAGAGAACATACCCTAAGTGATAATAGACCATGAGAAGACAATGCTTGATGGAATATGGAACATAATTGAATACTCTTTGCCTTTGTATTCATATTGCCCTGTATTCTATGTGTGTTTCCACTTAGATCATGGTAACTTTTTATTTATTGTCAGACTGAAGCAACTAGCAGTGATCCTGTGGAAACTTAAATACATTCACCTGCATATATATTGTAGTTTCATCTTCTATGGCTTCGGGTTTCCAGGAAGTCACCCAGTATTACGGTTTATAACAATTACTTTGACACATTTTATGAAACATATTTAATATTCTCATGACTATAGGATCATTTCCCGAAACAATTCATGCATATAACTCAACGCTGTGGTTTAACGGCATAATGCTATATCTCACCCAAAACAATTAACTCATGCATCAAAAGCAAATAATTCTGTCAAATAATTAGTCAGTGCCGTCAAAATGAAAAGTACAATCATCGTTTTAACCATGAGAGTCAAAATGCTTTGATATATTGTTCAAATGTCATTGTAAGTATGCTCCTGAGCTCAACAATTCTGAATAACAGTCATTTCCTACTTTCTCACTGTCACTAACTGATCATTTTTATTTAACATACTAGTTGTTATACGTATCAACAACACCAGTTTCAGCATTGATTTACAGTATGTGAAGTTCACTGGCAAGAGAAAGCAGTCACATGCACATGTAATTTCAGAGCTCAGGACACAGTTCAATAGCTCTAAAAAAGGTACTTCAATGACAACAAATCAGCAACAAAATCATGTGGAATATACTGTATATTTGAATCATTTTTAAAGCTTGGTGAACTGTTTTGCATGTGGTGGCTTACACGATGGTCAATTACATATAGTTTCATGTGTACATTTATTACAACGCCAAACTACATAATCCATTTTGACTAAAGCAACTGAAAATCATGCCAAATGATGATAATTGTATAAGACAATTTGCATACCTTTACAAAAACATTCACAATTTGAGCAAAACAATGTGAAATGATGTTCTGCTCTGCAAAACTGACATTATGGTATAGGGATTAGATCAGTTGTCTTGCATACAGTATGTTAGTTGTCATTTGAGGGGAAAAAAACTGTATCAAAAAGAGTTTTCTTAACGTTCGTTTGAATGTGTAACTGTAAGAATGGGATTTGAAGCATGTTTGTTTAAATGTTATGTTTTACTGCACAAGCATTTGGGAATAAGTTTAGGATCAATCAAGGGGGGTAAAGCCTTTTAACAATGCTTTCTGTGACTGGGGAATAAAATTTAAAGGGCGATTTTCAATTTTTTTTTTTAACAGTTGAAAGGAAGACTGGAATGTTTACTTCAATTGTATTTATTTTCCAGGGACAAACTGATTTAACTTTAATTATTTTAATACACACAATGTCATGATTACAGTGTTGATATTTATGTGTTGGTTTTAAATGAATATGCTTTTAATAACTGAACCCATAATAAGCTCTCAACAAAAAAATAATTTGTAATGACGGGGGCAGTATAAACAGAGCAATCTGGGGAGAAAAAATCTCTGAGCTGAGATCTTAATTGCTTTGTTTAAATGTATTGGATTATCACATAATGGATATTTACCTCACCTTCTTCCACAGTTCTGTTTTTTTTTCCATCTTTTTGTTTGTATCTTCATGGTTGGGGCTTGAATTCCAATCCACTCTTTTTACATGTATTTTGTGTTTCCTTCTTCTGTTGCTTACATTTCCTCTGACTGTTCTGGGTTCTTCCACATTTAATTTGAATTTGTGTCTCTAAACTTCCCACTGTGCATGTGCCCTGTGATGGACTGGCATCCCATCCTGGGTGTTTCCCCGCCTCGTGCCCTGTGATGGACTGGCATCCCATCCTGGGTGTTTCCCCGCCTCGTGCCCTTTGATGGACTGGCATCCCATCCTGGGTGTTTCCCCACCTCACACCCTATGCTGTCTGTAATTGGCTCCAAGCTCCTAGTGACCCGGTTCCAGACAAGCAATAGGAAGGTCCATGACCAAAATATCATTATACATCATGGTGCCACACCAAAGTCCATTTTTATTCCTCTCTTTAAGATGGAACCTTTGATAGCTAATTATGTATATTCTCCTAATGATACTTGAAAAACCTGCCTTGAGGATACTATTTTAGATTTTAATGAAAATTAGACATTCAACCACAATATCTTTGTTAGCAGCAAATCAAAAGGTGTAAGTGGCATGTGCCCCAATCCAAGGAAAATCTAAGACTCAAAAGGACACCCCCTCTGCAGCTCTCCAGCTTGTCTGGCCCACAGTAATTGGGATGTGAGCTCATCTCAGCCCTGCGAGACACTTCCCCTGGTCCGGCAAAAGGAAACATGATCAGCATCTAAATGTGTTCAAGATCGAGTCTGGTGAAATGTGTCGGTGTGCCCAGACATCATAGACTCGGGGTGTCGAGTCACACTCCGGAATGTTCCATCGCTTGAGATCACATGATGTCCTTTCATCCTGCTCCAGCTGTATGCGACCTGCCAAGGCATGATAGAAATTTCCATGGTAGGTTGGTGCCTGTCAGGACCTGATGGACGACCTCTGAGATTCAAAGCGGATTAACCCATATGATAAAATTCCGGAGCTGCTCGCCACGATGGTATTAAATCTGAATTCAAACAGTTCGTATCGCAGGTGTTGGGGGAGGAAGCCCCACTTTGTCAACACTGTGGCCTTTTAGACGGCTCTGTGTCTTCCCTTATCGACTCTACCCTTGCTGTGCTGGAACTTAGCATATCGCCAGGTAGTGTCCTTTGAGGATCTTCTGGGGCTGCAGAGCGCTGGAGAGATCGCCCCTGCATTATTTATACCTGAAGAATCCAGCACCGAACCTTCACCACAGCTTGACGATTGACGAAGTTCACTTGAGAGGATTTGATTAATTCTTCAAGATGTAGATTTTAATCAGACAGCCTTTGTGGAGATATGCTCTGCTTTGACCACCTTTCTCTTCATCTCCTCACTCGTCCATTTCCCCCGAACCGTTCTTCCTGTGCACCTCAGTTGTTGCCAGGGCAGGAAAAACACATAATATCGATTCTGCGTGAGAGAAGGCATTAAGGCAAGCAGTCAGCTCATTAACAGTGTATTAATTAAACCAATACGATAAGAAGGGGTGAGACAGAATGAGGAATGTCTCTAGTTCATCTGGTCACTCAGTTACATTCTGTCTCTTTGCCTGCACAAAATGCAGAGATTCATGTGAGCTCAACATTTTTGTTCCATGACAGTTTTAGCTGTGTTTCTTCAAAAACGAAGATTCGTGCAATATTAGTCATTATGGTAAAAATCAGCTAAAAATAAACAAAGTCAGAGGAAATATTACACACGGCATTGTACTAGAGTGACATAACACATGGAGGCTTATAATTGATGGAGACCGATATATTTGGAATTACATTTTAACCCTAATGACCCACTTCTCACAGACTGCATAAAAATCCAGATGCTTTTGTAAAATGATTATTAAATTCAACCTTACTCTTGATTTGCACAACACAGTTCTGCTCTTTAACACATTTTGCTATCCAAATCAAATTACTTACTTAACAATAGATGCTCTAAGCAAAAAAAAAAAAAAAAAAAAAGCAGATAGGATTATATTAATAACGAACAAAACTCAAAGGATAATTAATCCTTTAGGTTATTCCTGTGACGTAAACTCGTCCATATAATTCAGGCTTAATACATTTCAAAGCTGTGGTTAAACCATACCATGAACCCGAGCTCTCCGCCCTCCCAAAACAGGAATTGTTTCCTAATGCAACCTTTGTTCTCAGTAATTACTGGTTAAATTGGCAGGTAACTCTAATTCTCAAAGGGTCTAGCAACGTTCTGTGCTTTTAGAAACAAGGCTTTGCATCCCAGCTGGGCGGGTTCATCGTATGCTGTCAATCACCAGGTTAACCTTCTTATATTGGTTAGTTAATTGGCTTTTATTTCAATTAAATGGGGCATTTATTGACAGCAGCTGATTATGTCATTAATTTCCATTGGATTAAAACCTCCGGTTCTAATCCTCAGGTTCTAATCTCATTAGAACCTGATCTAATGCTGGTGGAAGACCCTACTTTCCACTTGTGAAGGTGAAATATTCATATTCACATGTCATATTCAGGTGCTTTGCTGTTGGAGCAAAATGAAAAAAAAAAATGGCGAATGCAAAACTTTAGCTAACATGAGCTAATCATGCTAATGGAAGGTTGATAACTGCATCATGCTAGCAGTCCATTTGCTATGGATAGAAGTTGTTTGTAGTGTAGTTTGTAGTAGTTGTTTGATGACAAGTGTACAGAACACTGATGTACAGAAGCCACCGCTAACATTAGTTGTATTGCTAAAAATAAACAATTATGTATCATCCACCACTGAAAACGTCTTCTTCGCTGCCATGTTGAGAGGTTGAAGATCTTCCCAACTGGGAACTTTGGTATCAAAATTTCCCATTCGAAACTGCGAAATGAAGGGGCGTTCATGTGCAGCTCATAAGCCGGCAACTTGTATTTACCATAATTCTATGCGAAGGTGGTATAAGGCTATATACTGTATGATTTTGGGGTTGAGGCTTTTCAGCTTCATATGCTATGGCAGCTGACACAGAATTCTGATAATATTCTGATAATATTAAGTTGCTCAGTTAGTGCAGTTAGGGATTTGTCATACAGCAGCATGCTTACAAAGACACCCCCAGAATAACACGAAAACATGTGGGTGTCTCTGGCGTGTGGCTAGTAGATCCACCCGGCGTGCCGATGTAAGTCAGACCACCTCTGGTGCAGACCGTCAAATTGCCTGCCTCCTTTCACACAGCTGCCTCCAATTCCGTGGTTTTGTTGAGGCTTATTTATCAAGCTCAGTGTTTCTCAGCCCAGTCCTCGTCCAGACAGTCCATATTTTTGCTCCCTCCCAGGTCCCAGCTTGATAGTCCACATTTTATCTCCCTTGCAGCTGCCTACTGGGAGCTGGGAGGGAGTGAAAACATGGGATGTCTGAGGCCCTCAGAGACTGGATTGAAAAGCACTGATCTAGCTCATTCCCACACGTGTCTCCTATGCCCCACTCATCTGTTCTGTTTGGACAGTATGATTATAAGATGTACAAAACTGTCATGGCTGATGTGTGACGGCTGAAAGAGGGGCTGTGTTTCTGTGCATAATCTGATCTGAAGTCTGCTGTTTTCCCACCTTATACACCAGCTTGAAGCCCGTCTACAAAGACTAAACTGTTCCTAAAGCTTTTATATTTGTTTTTTCCCCCTCTTTTTGTCTTGTTCTGTCCTGTTTCTCCATGCATTGCTTCAAACAAATCATATAAGCATTTGAAAAACGTTCATGTATAATTCCTGTTCATGTATAAGGCTTCCTGATAGGACGATCATGTAGTTTTTGTGGAGTTCTGCGCCTGTTACAGGACCGATCAAGGTTCTCTGTGTGACTGATCCCTAATAGCATGGAGATGGGGATTATTTGCTGGTTAAGTGGGCATACAGTACAATTTAAAGGGCCATGGAGGGAGGATGCATTCAGAAAGGTTTACAGGACTCTGGAGAGGGACTATAATTTATTCATAACACATCTTTCAAATTTGGCACTTTATTAAAAAAACATTTGAAAGCTCTCAGGAAGATGTGTTTGTGAAGGTGTAATAGTGCAAGTATTAGAATAATTGGTTGATCCTTCTCACTTTACCCTGCTAGGATTTAAGAGGCGCAGCAGGGGTCTCTCCTATACCCTTTGTATAGCTACTGCGTAGAGCAGAATAAAGATTGTACTTCTTGAATGTATGCCTCTGGGTTTATCAAGGAGAACAATACTTACTAAAAGGAACATAGATGGGGGAATAGGGCACTTATTGTGCTCTGAAATAGTGGAAGTTAGAGGAGCTGGGAGTCTGTGAATACATTTTTAAAAGCCAGCAGATATGCGACCTGTAACAGATGATGGGATATAAAAATCACATGTGGTGACGTGATTGTTATGGCCTTTATTGGTCACTCGATCTGGTCCCTGTGTGTCGTTAGATTTTTATAGACATTGGCTGAGTGCTGTTGCCTTTGTTTACAGGTAACCTTACTCATGCTGCAGTCCTCTGGAAAGCTGAAGGATAGAGGCCGTGGAACGTCCACCTTCTTTCTTCCGAGTCACCTCCTCTTCGGCCCAGAGTTTTGGATGCCCACGTGCAAACCTCCAGAACTCATGCTGGTTTAGAGCAGGGGTTCCCAACCCTGGGTCCTCTGACTGTTTCCAGACCATAGCCAGTATCCCACTGGGCCACACAATGGCCGCCTGCTGTGTACATTAGGGGGTTGCCCCATATTGAAAAATAAAATGGGGTGTCCTGTATTAATCCGTGAATATATGCAATTTGCCCCATATTTCTGTACATATTGTGTACCTGCCTCCGACCCTTCCAAATTTTATCATCTTTATTTCAAAAGTTTGGGAACCCCCAGTTTAGAGAATAGCCAGCAGGGGGTGTAGTGGCTAAGAAGTGGACAGATATGGTGCAGTCTGTGCTGTAAGTACCAAGAGTGGCACGGTACTTAACCCAACCATCTGAATGGGTGCCGTTGTTATGTTTGGATAAAAATACCGGATTTGAAAAGGCAGATATTGTTTTGGGGAGTGACCCCAGTTCGCCTTCCTGTCCTCTCTTCCCTCCTTCTTTTAGTCCTCACCTGCCTCTATCTCCTCCTGCCTTGCTCCCTACCCTCTGCAGGCTTTGGCAAATTGGAGAAATGAGAGTCCCTCACTTATCGACCCGTGAATATGGATTTGATGGATGTGTCTGGAATGACAGCGGGGGTGCCCTCTGAATGGGGGTGTGCCCTAGTGGCCGAGCCTGAACCGCCCCTTGCGTTTTAGCGCCTTGTTCCCCGATCTCTCCATCCTGCCTTTAGCTACCGCGGGCTGCCTCTCTATGGGTGTAATGCGCCTCCTGTTTCCTATAGTGGAGTAACAACAATGCCTCTAATGATAACCGGATAGCTTGAGATTAAGCAAGGAATCCAGATGCATTTCATAAACGAAGATCCTTCGCCTTGGCTATCAATGTAAAAGAGAGAAAAAAGTACAGATAAAGCAATATATAATTCCTGGTTAAATATTCCAGAGTATTTCCAAACTTTCAGTTTGAATAGAAAAAAATATTGTTTATTTTACTGCCTGATTTGGATACTGGTTCGATTTTAAATTATCAATTTTTCTGTTCCCCACACTGATTAAATTTTATTGTGGGTTATGAATCAGCTATTATATAATTATAAGTGCATGAGCTATGGCTATCACCAATAGCATTGTGCCTGCAGCTTTCAGGATCTCCTCTTTGTTAATTACTCGCTTGTGCAGCGGCATTGTCGCCACGCTGCATTTTTAAATTTATGCCTTCAGTCTGTTAAATGAAATGGCAAAAATGCCATCTCACCGACACAGCACAGTGCGGAGTTTAACCACGTACAGAGTCGGATCGCTCTGTCACGGCCCAGCGTGAGGGCTGATGGGTAATCACTCATTCACGCTGCAGCGATTTCCACGTCTCCAAGTGTCCTTGTGCGGGGGGGGGGGGGAATACAGCTACGACTGCTGACCCAAACGGACTGACACACTGAGAGGCTACAGGAACAAATGTGGGGGTGGAGTTTTACCTGGGGTGGGTGCTGAAAGGTAGTCAAATATGTCTACAGCGGAAATCTCGCCCCATCCCCCTTTCCCTGTTGGCCTTACCAAAGAGCTCGCAGTGGGGGGGGGGGGCTGTCAAAATGGAGAATACATCCAATGTGGGGCTTCTGTTTTTCCCAGAAGGTCTAAAATAGGCATTCCCGTGTGGGTTTCCAGCTTGGGTGTAGTGTGTATACATGTGTGCGTGTAGGGAGGGGGCGAATTCAGGACAAATAGAAATCCGACGTAACTCCTTTTGAAGTGAGGGGGAAAAAAGGCATTCTTTGACATTGTAATTGAATGCCAAAGAAGCCATTTAAATATTTAGTTCCTGTCTCTTGCACGGATTCCCTCCCTTCACCCCCCCCTTCACCCCACCCCCCTGTGGCGCGCTGAATAAAACATGCTAGGTGACAGTTTGTTCTGCGTGCTGATGCAGGCTGCCTCAGAGGCCTGCATAGCCTCGTACACTAAAGCCTTCCTGCATTTCCTACTGGTGTACACCTCCCCCCCATTTCTGCCCCCTCCAGACTTAGATATTTATTAATATTCATCCTCTTTGATATTAATTCATTCACTGTTTACTTTATTTCGGTGCTGCTTTTTAAATATGTGGATTCCAGCAGCTTGAGCCAACGCATGTGACATTCTGATTCGTTCAGGAATGGGTTCTTGGCTGCCCCCTTGAGGCCACTTTTGGGGCTGTCACAGTGTCTTTCCGACTGTGTTGACCTTCATCAGGGGACACTATTAGGATCAGTGGGTCCAAATGCTTATAAAACATATTTTAAAAAGACGATATAAACAACATAGAGATGCTACATCAGTGCATTACAGCTGTACAAATATGGAAACCATAATTCATTGACCATCATAGATTGCCCCCCCCCCCCAACCAAGAACCAAGGCTCCCTTAAGTTACCCTGACTGTATGTGGTTGGGCAGTGTGTGTGTCAGGGTCCAACCAAACCTGCAGTTTAAAGAAAAATATTTGCTTAAAGTACATAAAGATCTATTAGCTTTTACCTTTACTGTCTAAACATGGCTTTTTATTCATTCATATTTTCCCCCTTGATTTATGATAACAAATTGCAAAGATGTTGTTTGGAAAATCTCATTCAAATGCAGATCTGACACATTCTGGGAGGAATACAATGAATCAGTATCCTGTGCGCGGTTCTCCCTTCTCATGTACTGTATTTCCTGGAAAAGCCTTGATGCTCACCTGGCTTGGGTGGATCTATGAATAAATTGAACCAACACACACCATAAAGCCTTGCTTTAGACAATGTAGCCTCCATTGCACCATTTTCACATTTAATAATGACCACCATCACAGCACTGGGGTCTCAGCAAGTGCAAGAACCATGACATGAGCTCCATCCTCATGCGCACAAGGATCTCCTCAACTCAGCAAGCCATTTTAAAATGCTATTAGTTGAATTTTCATGAAGGTGAGGGAACACTAACAAATAGGTAGAGTGACATCATCAATATCCAGGTGCAGAGAGACACTAGCCTGCAGTTCTTCGTAGACTACATATTCTAACTGCTTTACCAAAGATACTAAATATAACTATAGGCCAAGTGTTAGAATAAATGGTTCAACTATTGAGCAGTTATGTCAGTAACATCTTTGAATTATTATTATTAATAAGTTTCATGTGGATCTTTCCACCATCTTATAGAGCTTTTCATTATCCCAAAAAAGTGGATTAAGGGAGAGAATCTCGGGCCCATGGAACATTCTGGGAAATCTCACAAAGGCTCCCGCTATTTGTCTCTCCTTATCAGACCTTCAGTGACAAGTGCAGATCCTATGATGAGCACAAGCACTAACCTGTGTCTTCTCCTAGATTATATCTTAGGTAGCAACACAGCATCTAACACAGACTCTCCCATTCGAGTGGGAGCCAGTAGAATCGCTGATGTGAGCAGGCCTTCAGACAGTCACTGCTAATTATTTTATTTCCCTGCCCTTATTCTCTCCCAGAGTGTGTGGGCTTTTTGCAAGGAAAATTCTAGACACGGGTGTAATATAGAGGTACATTTAGCTCCATTAGCTGGAGATACAATTAAAGACTGGCATGATGAAAGGATGAAGGGACGATTCATGGTACAGCTCTGTCAGAAGGGTTTATTATATATAAGCTGAACACAAAATGTAAGACTAGAAAATAAGGGACCATAAAGGGTCAAACCAAAGCAGGTAGTATCAGAACAAGAACTGAGTAGACTGTAAGTAACACAAAGGGAAAGTAACATTGTACATGCTTAGGGAAACATTGGCATGAAGTCATACAGGAGTTAAGCAGGAACTCAGGAACAAGCATAATGACCGACTGAGGGCACAGACCAAGGGCAGGAACTTAAATACACATGATAGAGTAACAGAAGACTATTATAGCATCTGATATTAACTTGGTCTAGCTCTGCTTACATTCTGCTGGTGATTCTTTGGGTTTCTTAAACCAATGCAGTAAATTAACTGTAGTGAATAAGTGAATCTGAAGCGAACGTGCCTGGATTTCCTCGTTCGAAAAGTCACTACTAAACATGGGCTTAATATTTCTCATCAGACCTCCAGCAGCCAGGCTGAAGACAGCTCATCCATGGTGCCTAATATTGAGCCCCTGAGTTTGAAAATACATTATTAATGAGATATTGACTGTCAGTGCTTTTAGAAAACATCAAGGATACAAAGTACAGCTATGTCAATCTGTGGCTGCGTGTTTCAGTTTGTAAACATGATTTTTGTGTACGTGTGTGTAAGTTATGTATATATTACATTGTGGGGTCCAAATTATTTTGACGTCGTGGGGATTTTTCAGGTCACCATAAAGATCTGTGAATGCAATCAAAAACCTAAAAATGCCAAAAATCACACATATTGTTTAGTTACTTATAGTTAAGGTTAGGCTATGTAGGGTTAGGGTCGTCATGTTGGGATTAAGAAATGATTAGATGGGTCCCAGAAAGATATAAATGTAAACGTGTCTGTGTCTATGTGTGTGTGTGTGTGTTTGTAAAACAGCTCCAGTATGATAAGTGGCTTGCAAAGACTGCAAAAGCTCACTGAAAGGCTGGAGATAATTTTATTGAATTATTTCACATTTAGGTGGCCATTGTATATACAGTCGTGCTTAAATAGTGCCATGCTGACTTACAGGGAGGAAGTTCTCCTGCCTTATTCGTCCTGGGGCTCTGTTCTCAATCACCCAGTTTTTCACATTCTCATTTCACCATGCCGCAAAATAATTTCTTTAATATCTTTCTAAATGTCAGGTTTGGCTCTGATTATACTATTTTTTTAGTTGGCTAGAGCTCTGGGGTGTAATTGCATAAAAGAGACACACGTGTTCATCAGAGGCCTTTGTGAGAACAAGCGTTGACGGTAATATTCAACATTTTGCCCTCAACTGCAATTTAAAGAATCACACAGTGGTTGAATTTAAATCAAATTCCTACTGTAGTCATATTTTAAAAAAAGTGTTTCCTTTGTAATTTCTATTGGCAATCTGTAAAATGGCATAATTCATGATCCAAAACACAATAACTTAACCAAAATGAACTCTAAAAGAACATAATATTTCAATATGAAATATGCTTTCCTCAAAAGAAAAATACACTCCTGTGGCGAGGAGCTTGTTTCCAAAAGTAGCCATTCGTTTAATGTTAAACTGTATCACTCTGCTGCTTTTCAAAGGAAATTCATTTTTGTGGAAGCGGAATGGAGCAGGAAAAATGACAGATTTCTTTGCCTTCATCAGCATTTCATATTTATGCAATAAATGTCTTGCTGATATTTCACGGCAGCAGTTTATTTTCCCATTATAGAGAAGTCTGTTCTTTTCTCAGAAGGTCACTTTGAGCCTTTAATGATTTCAGCTTATGGCTCTTTCAGACCTTAGTGCTGCACAGTTACCACACAAGCTGAAGAGATTCAGTTTCCAGCACACATTTGTAGGAGGCTGACTTTGGGTTCATGCAGTTTGCTGTTTGTGTGTGAATGTATGTATCTCTGTTTGCATGTTTGCTGATCCCATGGGAAAAAATTTATTTTATTTTATTTTTTTGGGGGGGGGGGGGGGGGGACGAGCCAGTAAACCTTAAAAAAGAGATATTGCTCAGAAACCCTAAAACACGCCCGTAATAATAAAATAATAAAGTGTCAAAACTTTTTGTTTGTCAGTTTTCATATACTTTTGAATTTTGTTGGTGTGGAGTTACAAAATATGCAGTGCAATGAAAAGGGAGTTACTGAGAATTTACCTTAGTGACAGGTGTGTGTGTGTGTGTGTGAGAGAGAGAGAGAGAGAGAGAGAGCGAGAGAGAGAAAGTACAAGTCTCCATTTATGGAAGAGTGTAAGGCAAGCTCTCAGAGTCATGGGATTTCATATGAAAGTGAGGAAACGGGCACTATTTCCTCTGATTAAGAAAACACTTCACGCCACCTACAAACCATCCTCTCTTACAGACACACATGCCGGAATAAAGCTTTGAAATGGGTGTGAAAGCAGAGCCGAAATGCAGCAAGACTCTCTACAGGATCCCTGTTGTCATAACCTTTCCTGGAACGTTTTTGGGCCAATTTAATGACACAAGAAGCACATTTTCTTGGCAGTATGAAAAAACCATCTTTCGAAAAGTCAGAAATGGGATTTTTTTTGACAGAGTGAAGCATGATTTATTTTCCTTCTCCCCCTTCATCTTGTCTTATTTCCTACTCCATCATTCGCTCTATAATTATTATGCAGAATGTATTTGGTTGGACGGCTTTCTTGAGAAAAGGAAGAAATGGGACATTTCTTGGTGGAAGTAAACAATTTGGGGTTAAGTTGGTGTAACATGCCAATAATTGGGTGGTATGATGGGATAGCTGGAGAGCAAAGAAGATTATCAATGATGCCTCTAACCAGGGGCCATTATGGGATTCTTTTAAGGTGGGAGGTATAAGAGGGGTCACAATTCAAACTGATTGGCCAACCATATTATTATCCAATGGTATTTTTTGAATCTTTGAGTGACAGGGGAAGGGACCTCTGCGGTCCAGTCATATTTCAGCTGGGGTGCCCCTGTTGCCCCGCCCCTGTATACACCCCTGCCTCTAAAATATGGGGAAGAATAAGTATGAAGATGCTGTTTTTCATCTATTTTCATTGCTGGGGCTTCATAAACATGGATGTCCTTTGGGATACTGGAAGGGATTCTGTCCAGAAGGAGCCAGAAATCCAAGTAAAGACACATGTGAATCGGGCAATAATGTGCACATACTCTGCTATAGTGAGGGGGGTTTCGTCTGTCTCAACGTTTAATTCCCCCGTTCTCTGTCCCCCTGAGGCTACCTGCTTCATAGTCAGCACTTTATTCAACAGGCAAAGTACCAACGTTGTAAATAAACACAAACCCAACTGCTGAATGTAATGATTAACAAAAGCTGATTATCATTTAGTGTCTCCAGTTTAAGCAAATACTTAATTATCACAATTTGCAAATGCAGTCACAGTGTCTGGGGATGTTTCTTATTTCCCTGCCTTTCAGCATTAACGCATGCAGGCCAAGGACCCAGCAGATTCCAACTCAAAAGATGCCAGTCAACTTTGAACTCGCTCTGATAAGAGTCTAAAAATAGTAGTGATGGTGACAGGAAGTGATGCTCCTTGTGTGACTTTCCCAGCATGCTGTACTTCCATCAGGAACTTTTTTTTTGCATGGAAACTATAAAATCTTAGAATCTTCCACTTCAGAAAATAGGCACTTCTTGTAGAACACAGTTAGCACTTTCGACCACACACTAAGAACTGCAGCAATGGCAGAAGTGAGCAAAGAAAGGACAATACAAACTATCAAATTCTTTCTTTATCTGGTTATAGACAGGGGGTAGAGGGGGGTGGTCCATTGCTTTAAATGTAATGACACGCATCTGCTCTCGAAAAACTTCACTACAGCCAGTGATCTACAGCTACCCTGCAACTCACAAAACTCTACAAATGTACACCAGTGGTACACTAGCATTTTTGGCATTACGCTTCAAAAATTACTACACAAATACAGTATTATACAGTATTAAACGGTAATATTTATAAATATTTATAAACCGTCAAAAAATGTTACACATATCATACACTGGACGATTAAGTAACTGGAATAAAGTTCTGCAACCTTTTAAAACTGGAAGTGTTTCAACAATTCTGGCCACTAGTGTATATCTATATCTAAAAATTAGATGCTGATGTTTTAATTGGGTCATTTTTTATTCTTTTGGGGGGGAGGGGGCGCACCTTCTCTTGCAATGGCCTGTGCTCCAACACACAATCTCAGTAGATCAGAAAATTCCAGTGAGATCCCCCAAAGACATCACTTGCCAGCTCCTGCAGCCTGAAGCGACACGGCTGCAGTCATTCTCAGTGCTGAAGGTCACTCAGTGTTGGAAAAAGGTCACGTCTGAAAATTCCACCCACGTGGCCTGGAAAGGGCTAGAAATTGATTAAATCATTCTGGAATAATGTACTTCCAGCTTCAGAGAAGGTCCAGCCTGCTTTACTATTTGTCGTCACTGACTCACTTAGCTTTTTCCTGGAGAAATCCGCACAGGGATTTCTTTAAAAAACACTTTATGTTTGAATTTCCACTGTCATTCAAAGAGGTTTTGGCATCTATAATAACAGCTGCCAATTCACTCCAGTTAAACACTTACTCACTTTAGTTCAGCTGTCAGATTAAAAAATGTGTTTAAGAACATGAGAAACATGTTTATCCAAAAAATGCCTGCTGATTTACATGTTTATTTGTCTATTTGCTATTTTGTCCTGTTTTATCGTTGATAATTTGCCTAACTGGTCGCAGGGGCTGGCTCTGCTCTCGATGGCAAATTGTTTATTTTGGAGCCTCCCGAAAACAAATTACTCACAAATCCATCTGCGTGTTCCTTGTCAGGGAATTTGTCCGTGGTTAACATATGGCCTGGCCAGCGTCAGTGTCCTCGTTTGACCCTCCACGTATCGGTGTTTCAGACGTTAAACTCAAGGTTTGAGTGTGCTCTCAGTCGCGCAATAATGCCAGTCAAGAGAGGGGTTCTGCTTTTATGAAAATTGCTTTCCTAATTAGCTGACTTTTATACAGTGGGACGCTTGCTGAGAATTTAATGCCTCGCTCAAGGGTACAACAGCAGAGTTTCCTGTGGGATTTTAGGTTCAGGCCAATTTATTATCTTCTCTGGCACCTGCTGCCAGAAACAAGGCTGTAACATATTCTATCACAGACTGCTAGTAGTAGCTGTTTGTTTTGACAGACTTCAGTTAGTCTGGGAGGGCTGAACCCACCATTGATCACAGAGGACTAGACTGCCGAGATAGATCATGTTGCCATATGATTATATGCTAAATGGAGAGTTTTGACTTAACAAGCATCACAGACTTTGCCCTGCCGCTCGTTATAGTCCCTTAAATCCTGGTCACAGCCGCTGCCCTGCTCGTGTTGCGTGTGACAGTGCATGTGTATGCATGTCGGTGCCCTTCGCCGGCTGTAGACCAATTTGCAGTCTGGGAAGATGACCTGCTCCACCCTTTGCCAAGGGAAACGCTAACGTCCCCCAGACGATTCACCTCATCCAATATTCAAACTCCAACTTTTGGTGTCAAACATACTGCAAATATGTGTAAAGGAGCAGCAGCGGCAAGAATCTCAGCCCATCCATTCAATTACTCACCATTTCCTACGGTTTGAGGCTATACAGTTGTATGGTTACTTAACAATGGATGAGCCGCTTTTTCTTCTGCGATTGGTAATGCAGTCTGTCCTCTATATTTTCCACTTGCACAGTTTAACCCAATGTTTACACTTACAGAGTTTTGTATTTGTTCTGCTTCATATTCTATGGACGCCCTGTTACCTTATTCTGTTTTCTTGCTGTTGTAAGTTGTGCCCACAAAAATCTCCATAATTCCTATGCCCATAAAGATTCTATTCTATTCTATTCTATTCTATTAACCGCAAACAATACTGTGTTTTGATGATTATATAGGTTTTCAACTTTTACAGAGCCAATTTGCAGAGTAACAATACACAATTTAACATATTTTTATCATATAATTCATATATTATTTCCCTGACTATGTTTCCAGTGTGGCGAGCCTGTACTTTCTGCAAAACCAGGCAATAGGTACCCAGGTCAAAATGCCAGCCCATTTAAGGACACAAACACTATGGGCAATTTACAGCTGCCCATTCACCTCCCTGCCCATACCCCAGGGTGACATAGTGTTGTTTTAAGCCCTCCACAGATCTTCTGTGCAGAAGTAACTCATTGTAAATATGGTTGGAAATACTTATTGAAAAAAGTCCCAATATAGGATAATGCATTTACGCATCGGCCAAGATTTTAGCTAACTTGGACTGTATGTATAAGGAAAATACAATGTAGGCTATTCCCCTGTCAAGATGTCACTCAACTTGACTGGCAATTGCCCGACTGCGATCAGCCAAGAACAACGGGGACGAGGCGTGACAGAGGGGGTGGCACCTTTCTGTTGGGGTGGCCGTCTCTCAGATACGGTGATACGGAATGACAGGCGAGCTGCCATCAGGGAGGGTCGACGTCATGGGGCCACCAAACTAAAAAAAGAGATCTAGCCCACCCTGTCCCTGTGGCCTTACTTATTATTATTATTCTACTTCAGCTAAAAATACATAAGTATCAGTGAAGCAGGTTCTCCTTCCTCCTCTTTGTGTGCCTTGGCCAGAAATACCAAGCAGAGAGTAGTTTTCATGAGGCTCTGTGGGCGACTGCTGCCACGCGCATACGGGGCTGCGGGTTTGAGTGCCACCTCCGCTCCACATGTGTGGCCTTTCCATGTCCTCCTGGTGTCTCCCTGCAGTCCAAAGACATCCAGCAGAACTAATTGCCACATCTCTTACCCACCCAAAGTGTGCGTACTTTGTGTGCTGCAATGGACTGGCATCTTAACCAATCTGTAACCCGGCCAGTGCCTTATGCATGACCCCCCTCCACTCCCCATGGCTCCATGATTTGATAAAATAAAACAGAGAAGTCATTTGAAAAGGAGGGATTTGTTGCTGGATAATGATTTTGGACCAGTCTTATGCACACATACCACAATAATTGGCTCGAGTAGGGCAGCTGGTGCTTTAACCTCAAGCAAGCTGGTATATTCGAATTTGTCCTGTACACTGTTCAGAAAATGCCTCCATAAAGATTCTGCCCAAGTCTATAAAGGCATCTGCTGACAATTGCACTGCAACAGGGTTATGACAAAAAAGTGGCAAAGGCAAGACCCACTGATCTTTACTTCTCCATGCTTATTTAAGAGATACATGAGAGAGGTTCAGCTGTCTACCCATTTTTCCCATCCCCGTATTTGACAGAATTTCCAAAAGCAATTAAAAAAAATTTAAACGATTTCTTGACCCCTTAAAGGAGGCTGACAAAGTAATGCTTCTAGATAATGTCACAGATTTGACATGATGATGGTTTGGCTGTAAAACTTTGACCAGGGGCTGAATCATTTTGATTGGCTGAGGCATGCATTACCCAGGGTGCAGTGCTCCGCTTGCCCATCTGCCACTTGAACCAAATCATTAGCCTCGGTGGGTCGGAACAAATTCCCCAGATAGGGGGATGGTGAGGCAAGGAATGAAAGGTGGCAATGTATCTATCTGTGTATTTCTCTTTCAGCATTCTCACATCACCGCGATGGACCAGATGCTGCCACATGTGGGAGAATAATGATGGACGCCTGCTCCGTGGCCTTGGCACCCATGAAACAAGTCTTCTACCCCAGAAACGGGGAAAGAACAGCCACGATAATTAACTCCTCTGCTGACATTGTCTTGGGTCTTCGTTAAACGCCTCCAGGTGAATGTCACTGTCTCCACCTGCAACCCCACCCACAGCATGTATGCAGTCTGAAGAGCAGTCAGAATCAGAAAGGCGGAGCGGGCTTCGGGGTCTCAGTCTCCCCAGTGATATGTGCCATTCCGGTGCTGTCAAATCCATCGCAACAGAAACGCAAACGATGGTGTGATTTTATTTTTCAGGTACTGTGAATGAATTATTTAGGGGGAAATGGGCACAGCTGTCGGTGCTGATCGATATCAAGACTGTAAGCAGATCACATAGAACTTAGGAAAATGTACCCATAGCTTAGCATCTAGCTTTAACGCTACAAGCAGTGGAATGAGATGCAAGGTTGGCTGCCAACTTCAGGTGACTCTTCCGCATTTATTGGTTTCTTCTTGAGTCAGAATCAGATCATGGACCTGCTTCATAATGACTCAGCCGAGGTCCAAAAATATTGAAATGATCAGCATATGTGTGTATGCATTTTTCAACAAGCAGTGATGTGCCTTAATACAGTAGGATATCCAGGAGTGTTTCCCTTCACTCCCTCAGCATGGGGGGGGTTGTTTGGTACCTTCCCAAGCAGAAGACATTTTCACACTGATGTCTGTCAAGACCGTGTCGCCACAGTGACGCAGCTCTGCCTCTTTCATGATCAGCACAAGTTGACTTATTAGAAATGTGGGAGATAGAAGAAGATGGAAGCCAGGAATGCAGAGCTGGCATAGGAGCTGATATTAATACTGTCCTCTGTTCGCTACCCACACTATGCTAACCCTACCCTCGCTACGCTAACCCTGCCCATGCTAGCCTAACCGTATCGACACTATGCTAACCCTACTCATGTTAGCCTGAGCTCCGCCCAGCGCGGCAAATTAAAAAGCATTTTCCTGACGAAGATGACTTGCGCATCTTTTTTCCTCTTTGCGCGGCGAAAGCTTGCGACAAAATATATATAATATTTTTTCTAGGAGGGGCAGCTTGAGTCAAATAGGGCAGGCGGGCAGTTGCCCAGGCAACCTTAGCCCTGCCCTGTGCACGTCCCTGGTTAGGATACATGGATAAGGTAGTGTAAGATTAGTTTAGCACATGTAGGGTTACAGGGCTCTCAATTTTTGAAGACAGGCAAGAGTGACTTCCACAGGATGCCTTTTCATTGGTTGTTGTGTTGCATTTTACCCAGATACAATAGTACTATTTTCTGATTGGTTATTGTGTAGGCCCCTTTTTTTTTTGATTGGCTGGTAAGTGACAGGCTCTAATGGTGCATTCGTTCTCTCCACGTTGGAACTCGGATGAAAACATCACGAAACGTCACGAAAAACGTCACTTCCCTTCAGAAACACGCCTCTTTTATGACGTTGATGTCAGACAAGATTTTGTTGTCCGAGTTGCCCCTGTGACGTAATTTCAACACGGCGGCTTACACACTCAACAGTAATTCTATTTTATAAATCTTTAAAAATGTTTATTTTGTTAAATGTATTAATAGCTATAAATGTAATTGCACGTGTTTGATTTAGAGAATACCATATCATGACCGTAAACAGTATCCTGTCATGACCTGCTCGTTCGATCCTCCTGTGTGCCACGCCCACCTCGTTACCTCGTGTTACTTCCCGATTGTTTGCACCTGTTTCCTATGAATCCTGGCTTGTCTTGTGTATTTATTCCGCGTCTGTGTCAGTATCCCTAGATCAGTCATTAATGTTCGTGGATGTCTGCCTTTGTATCCCGAATAAACCTGGTTTACCCTTATCTCCGGATCTCTCGCCTGCTTCCTGGTTCGCCTGTACTCCGGACGTAACAGTCCTAGCATGCAATATTAGATTTTTACCAGACTTGTTAGTGTCTTTGGTTTGTTCGTAGCTTGTTTGCCTCTCGAAAAAAGAATATCGCTATGAATATACTAAAATATTTTATAAAGCTTTTAATGTGGTTTGACTAGTTCGTATTTCTTGTTTGTCTCTTGGAAAAAATAATCTCACTCCAAATCTGCTAAAATATAAAGCAACAACACACAGCAGCGTGTTCATGGAGGCAACCATGTTTGTTCCGAGATGTGGTAGCTCGAACGGGAGATTGTCCGACGTGATGTTACTCAACTCATAATTTCCGAATTGCAAAACGAACGCACCATTAGACTCCAGCGGAGACGCGCTTGTTTTATACTGTAGTGAGGCGCTACTGTGCTGCGGTCTGAGAAATATTGGGCGCTGCGGAATATTAAACAAATTATTTTCCCGCGTGAGAAATACAATGTGTAGCGGGAGTGCGTGACAAAAGACTGAAAAGAGTGATGTCACTCTCAATGCGTGACACTTGAGAGCCTGGGGTTAGGCTAATGTGAGTAGGGTTAATGTAGCGTGGATAGTAGTCGCATGCAGTAGCAACTCAACAGCTTCACAACTTAGCGCAGCTCCCTGACCGGCCCATTGCCCTGCAGTGCGCACCTCCTGAACGGCGGCAAACCACGCGCATTTTTTAAAAACACCACCCAAAATGCTTTATGTAAGGTTGAGAGAAATGCATATGGCAGTAACGTTAACATTACAGACTCATTCTGAGACTAGTTATTTCGCCATCAAGCTATTCACGTACACTCGATAAACGTATAGGCAAAGCGAGTGGACGTACAGTAACTTCTGAAAGCTCAGCCGGTCTGTTTTCCCGTTTTAGCTGCGTCGCGCGCACCCACTGCACTAGAGCCAGAGCCTGCATTTTGCAACTGCCCATTACACACTGATGTGGTAGAAATGATTAACAATGAACTATCATCATTTTTTTATGAAATGAATTAAAATCTTAAGTCAGTTTCCCACGTAATGAACCAGTCAGTTACCAGATAGCATGTTCGGTTATCACATGCTAAGTGTCTTGGTAGAAAAAGACTTCTGCTGATGGTTATTCTCGAACATTTGCTTTAACAAGAAGCATAAATGATGGAAGTAATCATTTTTGTTGTGATATGCATTACATTAATTGTTTTATTCAAAATGGTAAAATGCCTAAATCCTATCGCTATTTTGGGTGTTGGGATGCGACACTAAGCTAGAATGTCTTTCGAAAAGAGGATTTTAGAGAGAGAGAGGCAGCTCAGGGAGGCAGCAAAGGGAAGCATATCCTTGCAGAGTTAGTTGCAAGCAAGCAAACCAGCCAGTGAAACAGAGACATTGTGATAGAAATGGCAATCCCTACATTATCTGGTGTGAAATGGGGAAATAGGCCCATATTTTCAGACTTATTTCAGACTAATTGTAATTCGTAATTTTGCACTTTAGAACTATCAAAGATCTTGCCTGTGCAGAACAAACACAACGACAACAATATACTACTGCTTCTAGTAGGGCAATTATTATTATTATTGTTGTTGTTGTTGTTGTTAACATTGGACAGATGATGAGCCAAGTACAACAGACAAAGAGCCAGGACCAGAACAGAACAGACTTGGAAAAAAGGGGAACGGAGAGAAAACACAGAAAGTCAGGTCAGGAGGCCCACAGGGGAGGATGCTGAGATGAAGAGTGAGGCAGAATCCATGAATACAGAATTGGATTTTTTGCTGAGATTGAATTATCCAACTGATCCAGCCCATGTTCAGAGCAATAATCTTAAATACAATCAGGCATTTATCAAATTTTCACATTCAGTTGGGCCTTGCCATCCTTTTTTTTCGGGGGAGAGGGTGTCCTTTTTCAGGTGTGGGCAATGACCCCTTAAAATTCTTGTGCACGTCCCTGATCCTAACCCTTTCCACTCTACCCTAATCTATTCTGCACAAACTCTATCCATGTTAGCCAGACCCTACCTATGCTACGCTAACATTAACCATACTATCCAAACCCAGTTAACCCAGTCCCACTATGGTCTGCTGCTGTCTCTGAGCAAAGGTTTCTGCAAATATCATTAGTACAATTCTACCAACACAGCACAAAAATATTACAATATATATTATCAGGCTGACTGTACTTTTTCAGGGGGCCTAGGCAAAGCTTTACTTGGAAGGCCCCCCTACTGAGAAAAGTGACGATCATTTCCTCCACAACGCAGGAAATTCAGGGGCCCTAAGCAACTGCCTGTTTTGTCTACAGCTATAGAGCCAATTCTGTCTATTATATGTACTCTGTCCTCCATACACATGAAGATGAGTGCCACCCCCCACACCCCCAGCCCCCCCACCCCCCTCCCAGCACCACAGAATGGAGGCAACAGGCACAGGTAGCGCTAATCATGTCGATCGCTGAGGACTGAATGATGCTTTCCGCTCACTGAGCTGGAACACATTGGTGCCGTGCGGAAGACCGGCGAATCAGTCATCCACGTCACCCGAAACCTGTCAGGCCGCTTTGTCTCAGATGATCGAATAATTAAGCCTTATTTATTATCATATTTTTTTCCAGCTGATCTTCTCCACATTCTACTGGCTTATGAGAATAAGTTATTTTTACTTGACATAATTCATTTCCAGGGTGGAGAGTGTATTACTCAAGAAAAGTCTTCCCAGAGCCTTTGATAAACAGTAGCATCAGATAATTTGGCGGCAGAATGACAGGGATCCTTATTTATGACTCTCCAAGGGTTTGAGAATAATTCAGACAGCTCCACAGTGAGCCGGGCAAGTCTTAGAGTGTATCGGGCCATCCCTACGCTCACGTGTCCTTGGGCGCCTCTAAACTCGACGAGGCGGTGATTCCGCTCCACGGGGAGGGGGCTCCCACGATCGCGAGCTGTCAGGCTGAATCCCACAGCTGCATCCAAGCTGCGACTTGCTGTCAGCCTGCAGAACTCCAGGCGGCGGCTGTACACATGCACGCGCAAACCTCGCTGACGTCGGCCTCACTGTGCCCACACCAGCTCGCAGTAGACGATGCAGCTATGCAGCTGTTAGTGATAAAGAAAATGGTACTGCGGCCTCAACTTTGCTCTCCCGAGCTTTTGCAGGCAGCACAGGGCAGTATTTATCGTAAGAATGTAACTCGGGTCGCATGGTTAAAATGAAGCCAGACTTGACCTCCTGTTATAAAGCAGCCCTTCACTATTTGCTCATATACATATTTTTCAATTAATTTTACATAGCCAGGGATGCACATAACTGGTACGCAAGTACGCATTCACCTTTAAAAGCAGTATGTGCAGCAATCTGTTGTAACAGCACAAAAAGCTCATAAAATAAACACGCATTTACGCTGTTCCAAAAACTCTTAAAGGTGAATACGTCTCGGTTATGTGCATCGCTGTACATTACGTCTTTCACAACAGAGCTGCCTCAAGGCATTTGACAAGAGTGTACGGGATTATTACATCCATCATTACATCATTTATACAAAATGGAGCATAAAGCAGGAGAAAGGGGAAGAAAGAATGCTAAGAAAGAATATTAAAAGTTACAAAAATTTATAAGTAGATGTACAGCAGTCAACAGCCTAGACGTCAAGGACCATGGGCATTAAGGATGTCTGACCATGGTCCATGAAACAGTCTGATGCGTTTTAATGAATATCCTTCTGTGATAACTGCTAATGAACTGTTCATCTTTAATATATTTCGAAGATGCTTATTTGAAAGTCAATGTACAGTAATTCAGTGCAAATAATATATTTATTAAACAGCAGATAAAGAGCTTCAACCCAGCAGGTAATCAATATGTTTTATGAAGTACTTGAAACCTTTTTCAGGTTACTAAGATATTACTCCATAACAAGGAGGTGCGGGATACCATACAATATGTCGTGTCGGTTACAGAAACATTCAAAACAGAAATGCAAAATTCATAACAACCCAGACACAACATGTAACACGACACACTGTGTGCGTCAGTCCAAGAAGATGGCTCTGCTGTCTGATGACCGAAATGTGAGAGCCATAATTCTGCTGATAGAATCACCAGTGGGCACTTATGTTACTACTGTACAAACATAAAGGGATACTGAAATGAAATCTTTGAATATTTTATTTTTGAAAATTTATTGAAATGAAATCTACCTGGAAATCGATAATGTCCTGCACTTATTCTGAAATATGAGCATCTCCAGATTCTCTGAATTCGCTCTCTTCATTGAATTTAGGGAATCACCAGATCATTACCCAATCGCTAGCATAAACACTGTGCTGAACAACATGCTCCCATGTCAGTTTTAAATGAAGCACCACCATGCCATCGGAATCAGAAGGTCCCTCCGCACAAGAAGTTGAAATGTAAATACAAGTCCTACATAAATAGCTAATTATTAATAAGAGAAGGAACCAAATTCCAATATTTAATCACACAGGCAGGAGAGGCAGCTCAGAGAGGTCTCAGTTTGATATCCAGGCACTATTTCCTGACTTTCCTCAGCATTGTTCGCCTTTCCACACGCATAACTGTACATTTGATGGGTACCATCAACCTGCAGTTGGATGATAACTCAAGCAGACAATTTCTTTTTCCTTATGGGGTCATATTTTCTACGAAAAGACTCAAGAGAAATGCCTGTATAGAGCATGTCTGAAAATTCCCAGTCAGGCGCAACTGGTCTCGGCTACATGTTTTAATGAAATGCTACAGCTGCGAATAATTAGCTTGTCTTCCCTTTAAAAAAAAAGAAGAAAAAAACAAGGCTAATAGCAAAATAAAATTCAGTTTGGTGGAGTTTTCAGCATCATTAACAGAGGAAAAAAAGGGACACATGTGTCAGTTATTAGCATAATTCTGTAGTTGGCTACTTTCCTATATTTATTAGCATGGGGGCCAGCTTGTGTTTATTTTGCCCTGGTTCCATATTGCTTTAAAAATGAACAGACGACGGTAGCTATTAAAATGGTTCTCTAATGAGAAACAATCACACCACGGAAAATGCTAATCTTTTTGCCAGTTTGAATCAGCTTAAATCGTGAGCTGCCTTCGCCGTGTGTAAGAGCACAAGTGTTTCTGACCATGTTTTCTAATTAAATCTGGAAAGGTTCCTGGGGGTTTTAGGGTTAGGTAAGCTAAACCAGAGCAGTGAGAGTCCAAATAATTTAATTCATACATTTCACTCCCCTGTGGCTTCTAAACAACAGGCATAAACCTAATTTCCAATAGGTTGCCATTAAACCTATATCAAAAGATGTTTGATTTTCTTTCAAGTGAGATTTAAATTTGTAGCAGGAAAGTGCCAAAGCTGGCCTGTGTGACAGTTTCAGTTTCAGTCATTTTATTCAGATTTCTGTGCAATTTTTCAACTCCCGTATAAAAAAGACATAAAAACCAGTTATGAAAATATTAGGCAGCCAGAGAAGACTAGGATAAATAGTTAAGAGTTTAATTCCAGAATTATGTGACAACTCAGTGGGATTGATGGGTTCCTACAGTGGTAAAAATGCATATTAATGGTACTCTGTGCCATTTCCACCAAGTAAAATCCATCACTTTGAACCCATCTCAGAGTAAATGTGGTCCATTCTTACCAGCCAATCAGACATTCACTGTGGAAGTTCAGTGTTTCACTTTCTTTTCCCAATCAAAGACTGCATCCCATAATCAATAATTAACAAGCATCTCATTTCTCTGTTCATTTCTGTATATTTCTAGATCAAATAAATATTTAATTTTCTCCACCTTATATCTAATGCTTGAAATTAGTGTTTTGACAATGTGCACAGGAATAAATTATTCATTTTTTTTCTTTCTTATTTTTTTAAAAATGTGACACTTTATTAATGGAGGCCATGAAGATTTGAATCTGCGCTGGATTTCCTGCTTTGGCAGCTGTATTATAATCACCAGATGCAAGATCATTTTCACAATCCCTTACCCACTACCTTTATGTTTACTTGATTATTCTTTAGCCTTGTTTTTTGATAAATGCTATTCTTGAGCTATTTTTGAGACATTTGAGGCATTGTATTTTTTTAGAATTCTCTAATCCCATATGTTTGTTGTAAAAAGTGACAAGACAAAATACTTTCATCAGGATAACTTCCCTTTGCATTCTTCAGTTGTTTGTCTTGGATATCATTTCTTAGAATGTTCTATTTTGTAGACATGAAACAGATAAATGGATTTCTCCTTTCTGCTGCACTTCACTAACTTAAAAGTGTTATATTTTTGTGTTCCTTCCACATATTGCATCTTTGTTAGACGATCTTAGCAAAAGCCTTAAAAAAAAATCCTGAATTTGGAGACAATTAATTTGATTTACGTGAAAGCGGTGGGTAAGAATAGCCTTTACTTCCAGTAGGTTCTACCCTAGACCAGTAATGAAAAATAAATCCAGTGATCAAAGCCTAAGAGCAAAGTATCTCTCCCTTTAATTATGCTTCTATTTCGAACCCCTTAAGGGGGTAAAAGGATAGATGTGAAAGCACAGATACTGATACTTCCTGTATAAACAGCCTGATGTGATACGAGGGAGGGGCTCAAACTGGGTGCCTGCTGCCACCTTTCACACTGTCGGTCACTGAAGTGATAACAAGCTGTAAACACAACCTTCACCCTGCCAAATGCAGCTCATTCATACATTTATGTGGAATGAGGACGCCATCGTGACTTGCTGAGACTATAAAATGTTTAATCAGCATAGCAACGGTGAATTCCATTGATCTTAATGATATGCATTTTTTTGAAAAAGGTAAACAGTAATTCTCATGAGTGACTGTATGATTATTATGATTGCTAATTACGACGAAATGATAAAGGCAGAGTGTTTTACACGATAATGAATATGCTTGCCAATGGCGTGAGTGATTCTCACAGAAAGGCATGATTCCGGGGGTCCTCTGGGTTTATAAAGGGACCCTTAAGCCACGACAAAGTACCTGCATGTCAGTGTCTGCGAATTACCCAGATGTACGTGAGCACAGGACACCATATGGATTAGCCTGAGGCTGTGTGCAAAGCACAGTCAGGAATCACTAATGTGCCAAATTGCATCTAGAAAGGATCTCAGTCTTTTCTATGAGTGGATCCCTACTGGATCTGACTGGATTCTTACAATCACAGCATCATGCGAGGCTGTCTGCTCTGTACTTGACTTGCATTAATATATAAAAATTGCATCGCATTTAACAAGTCAAATGTCCAAACAAAACAAATATCCATACAAATATCTAACATCTAACATACAGATTTATGATTTTCCTTGATAGTGATGCAATTAACATATTATATATTGTCAAATGAAAGCAATCAATAACACTTTCAAAACCTTAACAGATTAGCCTAATGAACCCTGGATGTAATTTATCTAATGAATCTATTAAAGCTTGGATTGTGGGCTAAATCATTTTTCAAGTTTAATAACTTTGGGGTAATCAGACCTGCCTCCTCTCTGCTCATCCTGAGATCATTAATTGCATGCCATATATCACCCTGGCCGGTGTTGATTTCAACTGCAGTGCCACTGCAACGTTTAAAGGGTCCAAATGACAGCATGAGGGAGGATGCACCTCCTCGGATTGATCAGAGGGACTTCTGGGAAGGGGCATCACTCAGAAGGCCGTTAAATGAGATCATTAAAATGATTTGTGGGCTGGTTTTCCGGAATTCAAACATTTGGAGCCATATCTCAAGATTATCCCATAAGCTTTAAAGTTCAGCTTCGGCCCTCTAGAAGCGGTCTGCTTATTTGTCATCTGGAAGGACGCGGAACCTTCCCCGAGGTTCATTGGTGCAACATTCTTCCTGTACGGCTTCAATTCAAGGAATAGAATCTCAAAGAGTCTGTCAATACAGCAGGCAGACCTGAAGCCCTTAGTAGCGTGACTACACCCCCAGTCTATCAAACGCTCGGTGCCACGTGGAAAGCCCCTGAGTAGAGACTCCTGGAAAGTCTTGGTTTTCAGCTATGGGATTGTAGACAGATTTGTGAAGGAATTTAGCTAATGCTGTGAAAGTTAAATATCTGATGGACAGATAACTTCATAAGACACCCTTTCTAAGCAGGAGAACATTTCTTTTATTCAGATCTCATGCATGAGAAGCTCTTCCAGGTTCTAGGCCCGTTTATACACTTGTGCTGAGCTCTTTTTGCACAGCTTCTTTGACCTTCAAGGTCACGTGCCAGACATCCTGCTCTTCTCATGCAATGTCTTTAAAACATCCCGCTTCAAATCACACATCTCCAAATTAATTGCTTACTTATTAATGCAAATGTCAGTCTTACATTAATACATACCATGCAGCTTATGTACTTGAATTTCACATTTAATACACTCATTTAATCCTTAATACAATTTTCCAGCATTAAAATATTGCTTTCAGTTGCTTCTTCCTGTCTGAATTAGTGCCCGTTTGGCCCTGTCCCATATCTCTCCTTCCCGTTTGGCTAGCAGATCTCGATAGGCACCCCATTTGGTGTTACCCTAGTGCAGGGGTGGGCAATCTTATCTGCGACGGGCCGGTGTGTGTGCAGGTTTTTGGGATAACCTTTAAGTCAGCTGTTCAAACCCTGGTGTGAGGACTCTTCAGCCAACCATTCCTCTAATTAGTAATCTAATTAGGAAGTTGCAGCGAAAACCCGCATACCCAGCAGCCGTTTCTGGATAAGAAACGCCCGCCCCTGCCCTAGTGTATGTCTCTGCTCCCCAGGGCGCCGCATGGCTTATCAGGCTAAGTGGGCGGCCATCATCCACACTCCCTGTTTTCTTGTGGGTTCAAAGATGTCCAGCTAGTTGTTTATCATTTGTGTTTTCTCAGTTTATCATGTGTTTGTGTCTTTCGGTTACTGTCCCTTCTGTTTGTTGGCTGTTCCCTGTTTATAGTTTGTTCTCTTTTCCTAGTTGTACTTTTCCTTGGTGTCTGGACCTTTCTGTGCCTGTTGATTGTAAATGTACCCTGCCTGTTCCTTGTTGCCCCAAGTCCTTTGTGATTGGTTAATTGGTTATGGTTCTCACCTGTTCCTCATCTAGTCTGGTTATCAGTGTATTTAAGTGCCTGCCTTTGTTCTGCTCTTCAGT
>JAODJU010000062.1:13860668-13889472 GCA_026776725.1 Gnathonemus echidnorhynchus | reverse complement strand
TAGTTCCTGTGTGTTAGTTCCTGTGTGTTAGTTCCTGTGTGTTAGTTCCTGTGTGTTAGTTCCTGTGTGTTAGTTCCTGTGTGTTAGTTCCAACGTGTCTTTCTAGTTGTAGTGTTAGTTCTCGTTAGTTCTTCTTTTGCTTGTTTTGTTTTTGACCCCTCCCTGTATTTTCTGGTTCTCCCTTTGTATTCTGCTCTCTGTAATAAAACTTTGAGAGCTGCAACCTGGATTGTCCTTCCCTTCATCATGCCCTGCCATAATATTTTTCTGCAGGCTCAGGTTCTGCTTTCCTCTCATCACATCAAGTCATCATACCCCTAATGGCCGGATATCTGCTGCGTGTTTACATTTCCCCCACCCCTTGTCATGAGCATGCCACTTAAACCTTGGCCTAACATCATTCCTCTCCCAGGCAGAATATCAGGGCATGGTCTTGACTTGTTTTCTTTCTTATTGCCCACACCGAGTCTTTTAGGGAAGCTGCTTATCGTGGCCAGTGCAACCCCCAAAATCTTTTACTGATGACAGCTCTATCTCAGCTTTACTCCAATTTCCTGCCTTGGCAAAGCACTAGAGTATTTAGGTATGGATGACATAGGCAACTGCCCAAGGCAGGATGGGGCATCCACACCAAAAGAAAAATATCTGAATGGGACATTTTCACAATTAGCTTTTTATCACTCATGCACATTACGTCAATAATATCATTTCATCGAATGGGTCAATTAACCCTGTTAGATTGAAGGTCCTGAATTTGTGAGGTAGGCAGGCTACCTTTGGAAGAGATGGGGTGGGGGATGGGGCTAGGTTGACCTCAGGTCTCCCCACTGGAACCCTGAGGTAGGGGGGGCAGGGGATTCTATCAAATAACGCACCTCTAACTTTGTACAGTACTAAAGCAATTAGTGTAATCAGTCACACTACAAAATGCTACCCAAAACATTCATAATACTGTGAATATGTAGTTTCCCAGATATATTGTTGCATTTTGTTCTGATTTGTGAGAAATCATTACGAGTAATATAAAGCCTCTCTGTACACCACCGTGGTGAATTGGTTTAGTCTTGACTCTTGGTTGACAGCGTTGGAGGATGAGTGATGTATTGATGCCAAGTGCCAAATTAACACAAATGGATAAGATTAGAAAAAGAGGAGAAATGTGCAGAAGATAAAGGAATGCAGCTATTTCATCTCTTTTTGAGCATAATATTATGCATGTATGCAGCCAACAGGGTAATACTGTAAAAATGTGATTCTCTTTTTTATTTCTTATTTACATACTACAATTTGTTTCTGTTAGTCTTCAATTTGTTACTTCTTTTTAATGTTCTTATTTTGCATTTTATATAGTTTTACATTTTATCACTACTTGCATCGTTCCAAATGTTCACATAAAAATGAAGGTGAATGGTTCTTTTCTTTGTTTACGGTGGGGGGATGTGGAGTTAAAGGGGGAGTGGGGTGGGGGAGTTTCCCCCAAGGCACCATGCAAACTAGAAGTGCCGCTGAGGCAAGGACGTCCTCAATAAGACACCAGCAGACTAGCTGCTTAACACACACACACACACACATACTGTACACATAAGTCATTGACAGCAATCCCAGCATTCCCCACTGCTCTCATCTCCCTGGATGTTCCTTAATATGCATTCTTGGCCATACTCGGGTTGTCCTGTACCCATTTTATGTCGTCTTCCAAGTTCGTTCTTGAAAGGCAAATTAGAAAGACCGGTCTTGCCAAGACCAAGGTATGGTGGTGGTATTGAGAAAAACTCTGTCTACTCTCCCGATTTTCCCCCACAATGCATAGCCTACAGACTGGTTTCCTTTCATCTCTCAATATGCTAAATTGGAGTTTTAATCACATGGTGATGCAAATTAATTGAGATGGCAATGTTGGGGTGTACCTTCAGGGGTGCTTTGAGTTCTGAAAAACTAATGAGGCGTATTCTTGCACTCTGACATCTTATTGCATCAGCTGATTATTGTGAATCACAATTAAGAATGGCCACAATGTGCACGACTTATGAGTTGTTTCAATTAAGCACAAAAGTTGCAAAGGCAATAGTTCACAATATAATCTTTACATAAAAATCAATTTTTACATAATTGCAGTACTGTTCTTTCTCAGCAGATATGGGGCATTGCCTAATAACATAGAAGGGAGAGAATAAAACACATCACATTGATTTAACATTTATAGACAGTACATACAAGTATGAATGTGCAATACTGGCAAATTGGGGATTCTGTTGAATGCCGTCTAGTTTTCTTAACAAATACTTCTTCTATCGGTTTATATGTAAATGACTTACCTGTGTATCCAGGTTTAGCTGTTTGTGGAGGGTTAATACATTTGATGGTCTTATGAGCCCTCATTTTTTACTTCTATTCAGTGATATTGACTGGCATGAGCTGAAAGCCAATGAATGGTAGGAGCTGAGCCAATCAGAGCCTTTAGTAGAAGATGGAAAGACCATCTCTGTAAGCACTGCTTCAGTCTCTGAATGCAGCCAGTGAGAGCATTGGTGTGCATTGAGCTCTGAGCAGATGCTAAGAAATAAGCCAGTAACTGGGAGACAGGATATTTCTGCAGGTGCTTCAAAGCAGAGAGGCAGGCAAACAATACACGTTTTGGCCATTTAATTTGTCTCGCTTGCTTGGAACGTTTGTTCTGGTTCTTTGTTTGCTAATTTGAAGGGCTAAATGAGAGCCCAAATGGCTTCTTTATGAGTGACATTCATGGACTACAAATTAATTACCATCAAACAAAGCACTCAACCAAGCCTATTAGGAGCATTTGTGAAGGTCCTAAGACTTTTTTTTCTGTCCTAACAGGCACATAGATAGGCACACGCACAGTGGGGTCCTGTAATGCACTATTAATGCCACATGTTGTATAGGTTTTAGCTGCCCATTGCAGACGTGGCCCTTGCCATTATCGTGGTGCACGAGTTTGCACTGCAGCATTGGCTCTGTGGCGCATCACGGCCCAGAACAGCCAATCAACTGTATGTATCATCACAATCTGTATGCACCATTGTATAGATGTACCTGACCAGGGCCTCCACCCACCACCTCCAGAAGATATCTGTTGGCAGAATGGCCGTGTGGCACCGAGACGCCTTCAGCACTCTCTGAACAGGTGTCCTCCACTCCACACGCATCCAAGACCATTCATGTAATATAAAATGATATGTAATATCATTTTACCAGCATTTCATATTTTGTCAGCAGTCTTAATGCTGATGCTATTTTTTCCTGTATTTGTTTTTATCCAGTTTAGGATCTAACTTGTAAACTAACATCTCTGGAAAAAATTAAGAGACATTTTTGGACTACAAATTAATTACATTTTTCATTACATTTTTTTTTGCAAACTTTAGCCTGATTTTTCCCTGCTTCTCATTGAAGGACATCTTCCTTGCTTTAAGGGTTTTCAGATCTGCTTCCAGGAGCCTGTTATGAATTGTCCTAGCAGTGCACTTCACACCATTTAATGATGCCCATTCTTTTTGAAGGTTACTTGAGATCATCCTCTGATTCATGAGGCACTGCCGGGTAAGTTGACTGCCATCTCTGGCTTTAGAAAGTCGCTTGTGCCCTCTGCCTGGCTGCTTTTTGGACACTGCCAGTGTCTCCTGCTTCACCTTGTTCTTGTGTCCTGCTGTCTTAAAAACTTTGAGCCTGGAAGCAGCCTGCCGTGTAGTGTAGCCTTCTGCCAGCAGAACCAGGATTAAACCAGGATTTAACAATGCAGATTTGTTTAAAAAAACAGAGTTGTCTCTTAATTTTTTTCCAGAGCTGTATATGTTATTCAACAATTTTTTTTTAATTTTGATGAATGGTGGTGAAATTCCTGAAATTCCACAGTGCGTTGCTGCACCCACCCCACGACAAACCACCTCAGAGATGAGAACCAGAGTGCAGCCATGTGGTGGGTGATACCTCAGCACCACAGTAGTCCAAATGGACCAGTATAAGGTTTTTTTCCTGTGGCTGGAGTGTCAATCCTGCCACCAACCCCCAAGTTTTTCCACCTGTAAGTTGGATGACCTCCTTATAGGGCTGGATGTAGATTAACATCATACCCAGGACAAAGCAGCTGCAGGTTAAGGGCCTTGCTCAAGGGCCCAACAGAGTGGAAGCCCTCCAGGCATTCACGGGCTTTGAACCACCAACCTTCCAGTTGCTGGCACAGATCCCTACCCTCAGAGCCACCACTCCGTCCCACTGTTAACCCAGAGTTACCAAAGTAACTGTAGGTGTGAACAGTGTGTGTGCACCCTACAATAGGATTGCAACCCATCCTGGGTTGGTCCGTGCCTTACCCTTAGCCACCCCATAACCCAGAATCAGACAAAGCGGTGTAGAAGAAGAATGAATGAATGTACGATTCTACAGTACAGTAGGCGTGAAGTTCCTTTGGGCACTGGCTTCAGCACAAAGCATTCATATCAATTTAACGAAAACTTAACTTCTCTCATCAGACCGTGAAATGCTTTTATAGTTATAAAACCAATACTTTACAGTCTATTCGATGCACTCAGAAAAAGCTTCTGGAAGGCTTTTCATGAGGGCCATTTTCAACCGAAGTCGCACGGAGACTTTACAAACCCAAGACCACAAAATGTTGGATTGTTCATGCAGCAAAAGTCATTCAAAAGTAAAAGTCAAGGGTACCACAAAACTCCAAAACAATCTATCTCTGTGCATGTAGATCCCAGATGAACTCATGCTGTAGTCATTTGTTCAACAATAGAACATTTCCAACATATATAGAATGTTGCCCCCTGCTATCTGAAGACTTCAGTGACCCTGTTTCAATCCGCAGCCCTCAGCCAGCTCAGAACCTCCCATCCTGAAACGGATTGTAAATCTGCACAACCTTCTCTCATTCTTTGTAAAACGAATCAGCATTGAGGCATAATTGTACACAATTTTGTTTCCTTTAATTTAGACCTTTTTATCTTTTATTTGTCTATTTAGAGGATGGCTATACTGTACATACATCTTTACATATACTTTAAATGCCTATGAATTCTATAAAAATTAATCTATCTTTCTAGTGAACACAGCAAGTGAAAGAAATCACCGCGAGCTGGCTTTTTATTTTCTCCAATTTTATGCAAGCCCTTGTGTCGATGCCAAGCTGACAGTGTGAAAGTTTTCTTCTGGAACACCCAGCGGCATCATTATCTAGACCCGTCTCTGCTTTTAATTTTTATCTATTTTTATTTCTATTTTGGTACCAGAAACACCATAACCGAGTGTTATAAGAATTGTCTTCCCCCCTTTTCTAAGAAGTGCCGCTCTCTCTGCTGCACTGCGGAGACTTCGCTGTCGGAGGAGAACGCGTACGCCCCCCCTTCGGGACTTCGGGGGTTTCTCCCCTCGGCAAGCTGGAGAACAGACCCAGGAGCTGCTGGGATGCAGCTCAGAGATTCTGCAGTGATGTGATATTCAACATGGAGCCATTTGGATTATATGTTAATTTGATTATGGCTACCAGTGTGCACAGCTTTCTTTTTTTACAATTTTCCACAACATCTACCTATAAACACAGGTCATGCTGCCTCTATCTTCCATTGCTGGATATAAATAACAGCTGAGTGTGTCTCTTTGTTATCAGATACAGAACTCCGGTGCTATGTCGGGAGACGGCAGAGTCTGCTCGCACTTGCCGTGTTGCTTTTTGTTTGTTTTCTTTTCTCCTGGTCTCTCTGCCACCATGCAGAATGTATAACAAGCACCACGTATCAGCTTTTATTTTTCGTTTTGTCAGATCGCTGCACCTCCTCTTTACTCTCCTCTTCTGCTCCTGCACCTCTAACCCCACCCCACCGTTACAGTTTTCTCGCTCCTGCAGGTCTGCTGGCCACAAATGGGAACTTACAGGCCCCCGCATCAGACTCGATGATGGCTCACGCTGAAGGGCGATTAAGAGACTTGTCCCGGCTGATTCCTTGCTCTCACTCATAGGAATAGAGACAATTTGTTCCAGCAGTAAGGGCATTAGGTCACAAGCTATGGCTGTCGCAGTCTGTAAGTAATAAAGGTTCTTATTAAGAATCTCAACAGGGTGCACAATACCAGTCAAAAGTCTGGACATACATACTTAAGACAATTTGCTTTGGAGATAATGACCCGACCCTGTACACACCTGAAAGTTATGTAAGTACAGTATTACCTTGTGAAAAAGGGATGATACAGAGTGTCGTGACAGATTACCTGGCCCCAACAATCCCCCTATCTAAATCCTACAGAGCCCATTTGGGATGAGTTGGATTGAAGAGTAAGAGCAAGGTAGCCAACTTGTGCCCGGAACTTTTGGAAACTCTGACTGTTAGAGAAGCATTCCAGGTGGCTACATCTGGAAGCTGGTTGAAAGAATGCCGAGAGTCTGCAATGCTGTCATCGAAGCAAAAGGGGGCTATTTTGAAGAGTCTAGATGAGATGTTGAACACTTCTCTTGGTCGTTGCAATATTTGATATGCATTACTTCATTGCCTTGAGGCCTTTTACTGTAAGGTGAATAGTGTGAATGTTAAAATAGCATTAAAAGAAGATCTGTCCAGACTTTTGACTGGTACTCTGTGTGCGTGTATGGCTATATACACACGCAGACTGAGCAATGCAGTGACAGAACTGTGACCTCACGCCTCCAGGATGTGTATTCTCATCCTGCCGCCCCAGTGAGTGTAGAGATTGTGATTGCCCCCCCGAAGACAGCGCCCGAACACGTCGTGTATGCATCATCATCAGAGTGCAATGCCTAACCCTTCAAAGCAGCAGCTTGCATCACACTGGACCCCGATGTCCGCAAACAAAATAAATGGACTTCTTATTCTAATCATTCTAACCCATACAGTCATTGTGATTTCAGATGCTGTTTGGAGATCAGATTTGATGTATGATAAAAAAGCAGAAAGAGGGGACTTGGAGCACCAGGCATCTGCGAATGTGCAGTGTCTCCACAATGCTTTTTTCTGCCTGCTGAATCTTGGAGTCTGTAGGCAGTAGTCACACCTGTCACCCTGCTGATGGACCTAATGAAGAGTAATGTGGTTGGCCTGAAGTAGCCTTCATCACACCAGAGTCTCCTGGCTGGTCCCTGATGCAGGGTCTCTACCTCCCTGCACACCCCAAAGCACCGACTCACCCAACATGACAACGCTGCGCTTACATAACTTCAAAACAGAGAAGCCTGCACATCCCACCTATATGACTGCGGTTCACATATTGCTGGGTATACTGAACAAGGTGCTCTTGAGCGCCACCCGCAGGGTAAATAATATTAGTGGGCTTTGTATAAACAAAACATGCCAGTGAAGGAAGAGCTTTGTTTGCCGTGCGTGAAAAATGGAGTCGGAAGTGACAGTGAGCTTCCCAGCTTTGTGTGTCAGCTGTTGGGTGGATGTTCTTTTTGTGCACCATGCATGTTTTAGATTAGTTTGAACTGAGATTAATTGCTTGCACTATGTGTCAGAGATATTTTGCACTACATACATTTTTGTCTGCATTTTACATACCTTGCTGCTATGTGCACAAGAATTTCCCTCTGGGCCCAATAAAATCCATCTTATCATACTGTGTGCATGCATGTGAATTAGGTTGATATTACTGTACATTGAGGGGACCCAGTGTGCCCACAAATGTAATAAAAACCTGTTTTTTTGACATTGTGGGGACCATTTTTCAGGTCCCCACAAAGATCTGTGAATGCAATTAAAAAAGTCTTGTATTTTGTTTGGTTAGGGCTAAGTAGGTGTTAAGGGTGAATGGAAGATCCCCATTTAGATAGGTACACCATATACCATGTGTGTGTGTGTGTATGTGTACCAATCAGAAGCAGAACACAAGCCAGGCATATCATCATATTTATTTCAAAGGCACTACACCATGGTGCAGCTTTATTAATGAATAACAGCACTACAAATACCCTCACTGTGAACAGGGAGAAACACACGTATCGGTCTAATCCGTTCAGTCCCACCTCGAGCCAGGAACAGACAGACTCCTGCTGCAGCGCTCGGCCGGCTCTGTGCAGATCAACAGCCACCGCGAGCGCAGACTCACGCTCACTGCAGAAGCCTCCTGGTGCTCAGCGCCTGCACACCATATGCTGTATATTCCTATTCAGCCTCTGCTGGAGAGATGCATCATCTCTGGGAGTCCTAATGACGGGAGTTAGGAGGGCAGAGATGGGGGACGATGGGCCGACCCAGCAGGCTCTGGGGTTCCCGTCAGCAGAGTCGTGCTCCGCTGTCACGCTGGCTTACCGCTTAACCGACAACTTCAGATGGATGACATCTAATGGAGAGCTCATTAGCATAAATAAAAATATATATATAATTACCAAACAGCTCCTGGAACGCAGCTAAAAAGCTTTTCATTTAACAACATAATTGTCTTTTCTTAAGTACTGGAATTACTTTGTCTAGGTTTGCTACATATAAGACATTTTCAGTATTTTAAATGTATCTTTACCACAAATGATCGATTTTGCACATCACTCAATCAGCCCACAGTACAGTTCAGTAAATGCATTCATTACCACCTCATGTTCCAGGTCATGCACTATACAGACACTGTTGCATTTGATTGTTATATGTACATAAATAAGCATCACTGCACAAGTCCAGGTTCTCTGAAGGCCAAACATGCTTTTTTCAATGCAAAATAGTCTCTTTTCACATATGGAACTGGCATGCCATGGTAGATAACATTAAAATGGTAAAGGAAGTATCCAACATTGGTTTCAACTTTTGTTTTTTTTTTTTTGTTTGTTTTCAAAAATATAGGCTTGAAATAGAATCCTGTCGATGAGAGAAATGTGAGGCGTGAGGACAGAATCCCAAAGTCTTGAGACGCTTAATATTGTCACTGTAATGATCTGCCCCATGTGACGATGTGTCCTGAAAGGGCGTCAAAACTCTACAGCACAGCACATCTGGTGCCGTAAACGACAGGGAACGACAGGGAACGACGGGGCTTGATGCTGTTTGCTGCGGTCATGACTGCTCACTGAGTGAGTAGTGACGGCAGCACTGGCAATACTAAAACACTACAGGAACACTGAGTATGTTTCGCTCCTACGCTCAGATCTCAAAGGGACGGCTGGATTTCTCAGATAGCTCAGTCCCAGGTTAATAGCACCTACAGAATGTCATGTTACTAACTGTGCCATGGAAAAGCCTTCCTTCTCATCTCATTTCTTTGTTTTGATTCCTCAGTCAGTTTTTTATGGCACATTCCACTCCAATGAACACATAGCTTTATACAATCTCTCAAGAATCCCTTCAGATATGGGAAAACAGGCCAATTCATGGTCACCCCTTTTGGAGAGTCAAAGCCCGGATGACCCAAGCGTCGATGTTCATCTTTGTGTGACGAAAAGTCATTTCCCTTCCCCATACTAAGCAAACAATGTATATTATGAGGCAGTGTCATGGGATACCATGAATCATGCGATGCGTAGGCAAGTCACTAAACTCCCACCCACACGTGTGCACTTCTTTTCACAGATTCTGACGATGTTATCCTCCACAGACCTGGGTGATGCCTTAGGTTTCCTGCAAATAAACAGAGGGATTTGCCGAGGACTCCCCTCCCAGGGAGGTGAAGACACCATATTGTCTGGCACTGGGAGGGGGTGGTCAACGAACAACCTGGTCAACGATAACACAATCGCACTTTAGCGTCATTGCTATGCTAAGCCAAGTCCTGTGATCTTCTGGGCACAATAAAAAAATTTTAATTACTAATACATTCTGGTGGTAGATAATTTACTAATCACAAGATCAGGGCCATTTTAGGGTGACTTGGGGCGTATATAAACTCATTAAGTAATCATCTTTGGTTTTTACATGTAAGAAATTTGACCAGAAGCATATTCTCCATGACTACTTGAAGATACAATGCCTTTATATTTAAAATTAATATTTATGATGGGGGGGGGGGGGGCAGGATTGTGACAGTCTCAGGAGGAAAAAGGGAGACCCAGGCTGGTTTCAACTAACCAGTTGAGTATAAAGAGTCACAGTCACAGAGTACTCAACTGGGTGGCTGAAACAAAATCTTGGTCTGGATTTTCACTTTCTGGACCTGAACATCAAATTCTGGAACCAGGATACTGTAAACTCACTTGGGAAGTAGAAGCTTTTCTGTCCCCAAATACTGTATAAAGCACATTTTCCACCCAGCCTCATATCATGTGCTTCTCTTTACCATCAGGATGTCTTCATTAATGTCTATGTTTGGGTCTAATTGGCTCTTCCTGCAATTCATGCTAAGAATTAATGTCATTATAAAAGGCTCAGCTCAAATTGTTTCCCCAACTCATATGGCAATTCTTTGTCAGTCACAGCTCATCGATCTCTAATCTAAATTTAGACTTAACATCAGTGCGTACTGAGGCAAATTGCTTGTTGCTAATGACATGGAAACATAAAGGAAGGGGTCTCTTTCATATTGCTGGGCAGAATTACTCAGAAGAGACTGATTAGATTTGTATTTATGTCTGTGTTTCTATGGACAACCTCTGCCTTTTCAAAGAAATAACAGAGAAGAATGATTTTACTTTCATCTAAGCTTTCAATGTCTATCAGAGATTAGTTACAGAATCCATCTGTAGTACTCTGTATCAAACGTCAAAAATCAGTTTTTCTGAGCCATCAAATTATATACCTCTAGATTAATGGTAGCATGAATGATGCATGCATAATCCTTCATCTTAGTAACTAGTAATTAATTTGCTAATGATTGGGAGGGGTGGGGGGTGGATTTGAGCCTAGCAGGCAGTAGATAGCATACATATTCAGCACTGGCCCTTTGAAATCAAGGCGGTCCTTGGCTCCCACCCTAAAAGTCCTGTTTTACAATTTGGCCTTTCGAAGTCACGCTAAAAGTGTTAGCTAAAAAACATTACAGGGCTCTCAAGTCTCACGCATTGACCGTGAGACACACGTAATTTCAATTAGTTCACACGCTCACACGTCACACCTTGTATTTCTCAGGCCGAGACGTAAGGGATAACACCCACCAAGGTGTCCCGTTATATAGAATTAGTGGACGATGCGCAAGAATACAGAGTGGAGTTTTCCACTGAGTTCCTGACTGTCTCGAGTTACCCAGAGTTAATAGCTACCAGCCAATCAGAAAATAGCATTTCTTGTTTCCGGGTAAATCCCAAAATAAGCAACACGTAATCCTGCTGCAAGCACATTATTACATGGATGCACACACAGATGGAGTGCAGGAAAGGTGGAAGTGGCAGAACAAGATCCGACGAATGCGGTAGGCAGGGCTCTCAAGTCTCACGCACTGACCGTGAGACACACGTTTCGCCCCTAATGTAATTTCACTCCAAAGTTCTGATGGAACTTGAGAGCCTCGCATTAGCTAGCGCTAATGAAGAGGCTGTTACGAGCGTGCCAGTCGCTTTCTGGGGAGGCTGCAGTTGTAGCCCTTTCCTTCTTCTTGCTCCCCACCCTGATTCGCTCTCTGGCACGTCTTCTCCACAGTGTGTGCACAGGGTCAGTCAAGTACAACAAGATCATCGACAGGAGACAATAACATAAGGAGGGTTAGGACAGAAGGAGGGAGCGGAACAGGAGTCGGGTCCACTGGAATGTTTAAGTGCTTGTAGTCCTTACGGCAGGGAGTTCGTGCTGATGGGGGGCTGGGCTGGTGGTCTCTATTAGTCATACGGGCCCCTCCGTGAGGCCCTCCAGGGGCAGGCTGGTGGCGTTGTCGGTGGGTGAGGCCTCCTCCTGTTGGATGCCAGACTGGGCAGCCAGGCTGGCATAAGGCAGGTGGCAGTCTATGTGCAGGAAAGGAGGGTAGTGTTGCCGGTAGCAGATGTAGGCGAAAGCGAGGCCGATGACTCCGCCCACAAAGGCGTCTGCCAATTACAGGAAAGAGTGAATTAATGGGCGTAATTCACTTCTTCAATGAGGTCTTTTGTGTCTTTTAAAAGCACTGCAAGATATTACCTATTTATAACAGCTAGAGGTAAACAACAAGCATTGAGAACCAGGCTCAATGTTGCTATTAAAGGGCAATCACAGGCAATTACAATTAAGCATTATGTTTAATAAATCTGTTTTGTTCCTACTGCTTAATACTTAATGTGTCTATAAATGGCTGAATAAAAATTGTTAAATCACGTAATAATAATAATAGATGGTTTCCAAGTGCACCGGAAGAAAGCTTTTACTTACCTGTCAACCATGCACATTCACTAAACGCAGGGCTTATCTTTGGTATTAAAACCCTGTCAAGTTATCATCCTAATTTAAATGAAAAGATTTAAAGATTTAAAGCTTCAGTTAGGGTCAAATGAGTGCTGCATGAGTTGTCCTAAATCTGTATCATCCATCAGTGAATTGGAAGGATCGCCCAAAATCCTGCAGCGATTTGTGGTCCTGTGAAGGTCTGATGCTTTGTAATGGCACAGAGATCAGAGACTGAGGGAGTCAACGCAGGCCACAGGGGGGGTGGGGGGGAACATCGCTGATTTAATGAGACAGCTTGTTTGCGCCTTGTCTTTTTAGGGCTGCTGGTGCTGAATAGTGTTGGCACCGTTAATGTGACTTTATATGATTTCACTGATAGGGATAAGCAGATATTAGCAGATAAAATACCATCTTGCATCAATGGACCAAAATGAAGCAATTTGGATAATGGCAATATCCTCTTGGCAGGCCAATAGCCCATCGGTACGGTCAGGGCCGTAGTAAAAGTCTGGGAGCTGGGGAAAGCATCGGGGATCACGACTGGACCACTTTGCAACACGTTCGGTGCAAGGACCGTGAACAGTATCTACAGAGCTACTCAAATAACGTATGTGCCAGAAGTATTTAACATTACATGTGATTAATGTATAGTGATCCCCGGCTATATCGCGGTTCAGCCATCGCACCTATCGCGGATTTTTCCCTGACGCATACCTTGCTTGTTGTTCGACTGTTGTGAGCAAACTTTTTGTGAACCCATACTGAGCTTAAACTGTTTTTTTTTTACATATTCCATTACATATACAGTGAGAAAGAGAGAAACATTACATTATTATTATTATTATTATTATGTTACTCATATCCTTAGACCGACATCCACATATCATATGTGTTTACAAAGTGTGTTTTAATAAGTTTGCATGCGTTTAAAACATGTGGGAGGGGTATTTTAAGGCTTAAACTATATATAAAAAATGTTCATTTATATGGTATTTTTATATCATGGATTTTCATCGTTGATGGGTCTGGAACGTAACTTCCGCGACAGGCGGGGTATCACTGTCTTTCCAATTCTGACTTCACAGATATCCCAAAATCCACCCTGGCTTACGAGAGATGGCCTTTGCCATTCCAGGGGAAACCTCTTTGCATGAAGTCACTTCCTTTTTCTTCCAACCCGAGGTAGCGGAGGTCTTGTCACTCCCGAGATCATGGCAGTGGTGGCATAGTGAGAATATTTCATTACACAATGATCATGGTTCACCGGGCAGGTTAATGTGTGAGCTCCCGGCCGGTGTTTACTGACAGACTGAACAGTCCTCTTCAGGCTTAACTGCTGCAGTCAGTCTCAGCTCTTTGATGACTTATTTTTAGCATTGTGGGGCTAGAAGGGAGCATCTTACTGTGAGAACTACTGCTTTAATATTTCTTTTTCAATGTGTTGCTCGCTAGCTTAAAGTGAGCATTAGGGCTTATCAATAATGCTTGTGAGGTCCATCATTTAGTCAGTGCTGAACACTATCTATAAAGCCTTGGCCATTTTTAAGATACATTGTCTCGTCACTAAGATCTCCAGTCACAGACAGACCCTATTGAAAGGTCATCATGTAGGTATCCGTGAGAAAGACCACGAGCCTGTTCTGTGGCATGTTTCTGGGCTAAACTACAGATAAATAGACATTCTTCCCAACCACGGCCGCTTCTCAGTAACAGAGATGTGGGTTGAGTGTGTCAGCATTCGTGACAGCTTGGTTTAATATAAAAATCACACCCAATCGGTCACAGAGCCCCAGTGCCAATTAGTCGTGAGCGCCTGGCGGCGGATGCTTCCGGAAGACTGGACGTGTTGGCGATGTCACATCTCGCTGGTTTTGATTTTACACGGCTCTGCAACGTGCTGCCTTTCATCTGCAAGCCTCGTAGATTTTTACAGGTGGGGGAGGTCATAATTCACTCCACCTGCTGCTAAAGTGTGGCACTTCCCATTAAGCCCGTGAGACAGGGCCAATTAAACTGCAGCCAGCCATCGATCCTCCGTGGCAGCTGCGCTGTCTGTCTGTCTGTTTGTCTGTCTGTCTGTCCAGGCTACACGAGATGGTGGGTGTGATAGAGGCAAGCAAAGTATACAGGGTGTTTAGTTCTGATTTCTGTCCCCTGGGTAACGCATCACCTGAATAGCACCAGTAAAAATAAAAATAGCTCAGAATAACCAAGAGAGACACCCTCTTAGTCAGTATAAATGAGGGGGGGGGGGTGGAGAAGCACTGAACATGCCGCATAAGATGGGCACTGACCTTGCCAGTGGTGCTTATAGTCGCAGGTGCGGGACAGCGCGATCATCATGGCGCTGTAGAGGGGTAGCACGATGGCACAGAGGCGCCAGCTGCGGCCGCGGCCGCTGTCCGTGAAGCACTGCAGCTTCCCGGCCAGGTAGAAGGATGTGAAGCCCAGGCCAGAGAATGCGACTGAGGGACGGAAAGGCGGGGATCATTAAGAGAGGTGAGCAAATCTTTTTCTGAGTTGCTCAGGCCACACGGACTGCAGTCATTTCCAAGACATACAGACATCCAATATTCCCAGAAAACATGAACAGCCTTAATTCCAAGACAAATAGACATCTAGTTTTCCCAGAAAACATGGCTAGCCACAATTCCAGGACACACAGACAACTGTCATTCCCAGAAAACATGGCCATCCATGATTCCCAGGACACGCAGAACCCATCATTCTGAGGACACACAGATGGGCACCATTCCTAGGCAACACAAAAAATTGTCATTCCCAAGACACACAAACATCCATCATTCCCAGAAAACAAGACCAGCAATGATTCCTAGGATGCACAGACAGCTGACATTCCTAGGAAACATAGGCAGCCAGTATTCCCATGAAACACAGACACCAGCAGACAGAGACCTCCGTCATTCCCAGGGCACACAGACAGGCAGCATTCCCAAGAAACACAGCCGTCAATCCCAAGACACACAGACAGGCAGCATTCCCAAGAAACACAGCCCTCAATCCCGAGACACACAGCCGTCAATCCCAAAACACACAGACAGGCAGCATTCCCAAGAAACACAGCCGTCAATCCCGAGACACACAGACAGCCGTCAATCCCAAGACACACAGACAGGCAGCATTCCCAAGAAACACAGCCGTCAATCCCAAGAAACACAGCCGTCAATCCCAAGAAACACAGCCGTCAATCCCAAGACACACAGACAGCCGTCAATCCCAAGACACACAGACAGGCAGCATTCCCAAGAAACACAGCCGTCAATCCCAAGACACACAGACAGCCGTCACTCCCAGGACACACAGACAGCCGTCAATCCCAAGACACACAGACAGCCGTCAATCCCAGGACACACAGACAGCCGTCAATCCCAAGACACACAGACAGCCGTCAATCCCAAGACACACAGACAGCCGTCACTCCCAGGACACACAGACAGCCGTCACTCCCAGGACACAGACAGGCGTCGCTCCCAGGACACACAGACAGCCGTCACTCCCAGGACACACAGACAGGCGTCACTCCCAGGACACAGACAGGCGTCACTCCCAGGACACAGACAGGCGTCACTCCCAGGACACACAGACAGCCGTCACTCCCAGGACACACAGACAGACGTCACTCCCAGGACACAGACAGGCGTCACTCCCAGGACACACAGACAGGCGTCATTCCCAGGACACACAGACAGGCGTCACTCCCAGGACACACAGCTAGCTGTAGTTCCAGAACTCGCTCCCCTTGAGAGGGTCTCTCCTGTGGGGATGGGATTTTGGCAGGAAGTTAGCAGTGTAGCTTCCCAAGAGAGAAGCTGAGAGATAGGAGCTGAAATTTAGGCAGTGCAGCTGAGTTTCACATCACAGCCTTTTATTAGAACCATCCTTTTATTAGTATCATCGGGGTCTAGAGGAGGGTCACGGGAAATCTGACTACCATTAACGCACCCCCACTGCGGGTAACTTTACGTCCCCCACACCCACATACTGACTATCAACATGCCTGTCTCACAGGACACCATCTTCAGGGCAAACCCAGGCACTCTCTCTCTTTCTCTGTCTCTCTCTCTCTCTCTCTTTTTCTCTCCACAGACAATAACCTGCCAATCCAGAACTGCTTTCTACTTCTCGTCCTTCTGCTTTATTGTCTTCAACCTGTTGCCTTGGCAACTTTGCAGAGACACAATAAAACCTCTGTAAGACAGAAGTGCAATTGGCCCAAACCTCATTAACAATGTATTTTAATGATGCTAAATTGCTAATGCACATGCTATTTCCAGCCTGGGTGGTTGTGAGTGAAAATTTACCCACGACTCCAAAAAACTGATTTAAATATATGATGGGCTTTATTTCCCATCATCTTTTCTGGTGTTTTTGTTTAAATAGATGAAAGACGAATGAAAAACATAAGACAATACCAGACCTAGTCTAAATATGCACTAAATATTTCACTATGTAATAGTTATATATATTTAATGTATTTTCGATGTATGAGTCCTGAATGCCATTCATAATACAAGAGGGTGTGAACAGTGCTAAAACGATGTCTGAACCTCGCAGATCAGCACCATGCGGCCAGTTCGACTCAGTTCCTCATAATCCATAGGTAAACAGACAAACTTCGCACCTGAGTCTGTCATGTACCATCCCAGACTCCTCCAATCAGACTAAAACTGGATTTAATAACACCTTGTATGACATTGGTCTCACATTACAATTCATAGATTCAGACAATGAATATTCAGGACACTACTGCCTGTGTTTGCCGCACGGCATTGTGGGTCTGATTTCCAGCCCGAGCTGTGCGTGTATGTGGAGTTTGCACGTTCACCCTTTTGTGTATAAGCGTGTTTAGCTACACCAGTGCTTATAAATACTCTCCAGTATGTAACTGGGCGACAGTGTCCCCTGTGCTCCAGAGCTCAATGAAAGCCTACATTAGATGAGCAGTAATGGAAAACGGATGGACGGATGGATTTTATTACCACCAGGACAGTACTTAGATCATAAACAGCGAAATATTAAACATGAAGTGTCCTCAGATGTCCGTGTCATTACACTCACTCCACCTCAATGGATCGGCAGTCGGATGCTGTTTGGCAGGTTATATTGCGTATATGAAGAGGAATGGTGCAGAACAAATGGCAACGTTTAATGTCTTTTTCTTTTGGATGGGGGAGGGCACTCAAATGAGAAGAAGACAGTTTGGGGAGGGGGGGGGGGGCAACCATGAGAATTAAAAGCCCAGTGATAGAACGGGCTAAGGCCTGTTGACCCAAGGTCATTAGGTTGTCAGCGCCGACATGGTGACGGCATGATCAAGCGGGGATCTGTCACCCTGCGGGAAAGGCTGCCAAGGCGATACTCATGGCCAATGCGATGGGGCACGGAGATAATGCAGAGGGAGGTGGGGGGAGGAGCTGGGGAAAAGCAGCGACGGGCACAGAGAGAGTCCCCGAAGCTGCACTCGTATCAAACGGAGCACCTCTATAGTACCCACCATGAAGCAGAACACAAAGCTACAGCGCTCAGCACTCACCACCCGTCTTTACCGGCCGCGCACGTACCGGAGTGGCTGTTTGATCGAGCGCTTTAAGAAAAGGCACCGAGCTGGAGTTTATAACACCCATTATTCAAAAGGGACGGGGCTTTCGGTGAAAAATGGGGGCAAAGGCTGCTTCTTTCGCTGCCCTTCATCTGCACATTCTGCAGTATGTGGCGAACGTGATACTGTGACAAAGTAGCACATCTTAGACCTGGAGGAGAACGGAGAACTTGGAGGACAGAAGGGCACAGTCAGAATTCGCCCTGGGCATGTAGGTAGTTTGTTTCCTCTGTTGAATGTACTTACTGTAACGGATAAACTGGTGTCTAGTATACCCTACTATACTTTACTGAATACAGGAGTATGTCAGATGTACTGGATAAACTGGTGTATGGTGTACTATACTATAATATACTCTACCAGACACAGAAGTATACTAGATATACTGGATAAACCAGTGTGAGGTGTATTCTACCATAGTATACTCTACTAGACTCACAAGTATACTAGATGTACTAGATAACTTGGTGTCTAGTATTCTCACTATTTTAGACTCTACTACATACTGTACATGAGCATACTAAATGTACTTGATAAACTGGTGTAAAATATTTTATACTATCATACACTCCACAAAATACATGAGTAAACTACATATACTAGATGGAATTTGCACCTCCCCTGTTTATTTAACAATTATTTTAATTGAAACACAAAAAGAGCAACTGAACCCTTGAAACCCTGAAAGTAACTCGACTAAAGGCAGCTTTTCTTAGTGTGTTGAATGTCCGTGTAACTGGCTGCCGTGAGCCTGGAAAAGCACAAGGACACAAGGCTGGGGAACCATGGCTGGGATGCCAGGTCCGTCACAGGGCACATGCACAATCACCCCCCCCCACACAGGCCAGAGGTGTGAAGCTACACTGCTATCCACTGATTCACTGCGCCGCCCTCATCAGTGGGGCATTACACTAAATCAGACGGCTCTTTCAGAAGCGACTTTGAGAGAGGAACCCACTGTGTCCATCAGGTGCAGTCCATCATGGCCTGATTTAAGGACGGCGGCTTCAGATTTCAGAGTCGTCGCCGTATCCCTGCTAGAATATGACATGTGAAATGCGAACTGAGGCTCACGAACGAGGAGATTCATAATTATAGCAATTCATACATATTTATACCACAATAAAGCTATTCTATCCAGAATAAACAAGGAGGGAAAAAATAATGAGTTTCTGAGCCGTAAAAGAGAAGTTTGATTGCTTGTCTTATCTAGATGAGCACAGGATTATTATATAAAGTTTTCAAACTGGAAAGGGCTTTATATCTGACTCAAACTAACTTTTCACCTCTCAAGGTTAGCTTTTAGATTAGCGCAAAGGCGGGAGCTTAGGTGCTGAGTGTAGAGACAAGAAGAGGCCAGACACAAAAGAATAAAAAGACTGAATTAAAGCCAAGAAACATCAGTAGCCTGATCTCCAGAGGCCTTTAGTAATGCCTAGAAGAACGGCATAAATGTCATTTTCAGAGAATAAATACATAAGTGGTGAATTTAGTACTATAAGTTTAAAATAGTATAACAGCATTCCGATTTGTTTTTAAAAGGATTACAGTTACAGGTATTATTTACTCATAGAAGATGGAGTCAGCAGGCAAATACATGAAGATATAATGAAGAATTCATTAACCAGATTCTATTACAAGACACTGTTGTGTGCAGACTCAGCCAAGCAAATTCTGGAATAAAAACCAGATGTGTAAACACCCAGCAGGGGAGTCTAGTGTGAGGAAGCCTCGCGTATTCAAAAACAGTTGATGCGAGGAAATTTCCATCACATCCCTCAACATCTTTGCAATGGATGTTTCATTCTCCATCCAGAGAGCACAATTCTAATTATCTTGTCTGAATGCCACCACCGCAACAGTAAATAAATCTCGGGAAGGCTTAAGATAATAACAGGCATTCCAAAACACCACTGCGCAGAGTGTTAAGCTGGGCTCTTGCATCACCGTGTCTCCACGTGTCTGCAAAGGCTGTGATAAGCCAGCAGATCCTACTTGGTTGTAGCCTGAAATGAATAAAGTAATTGCATATTCCTCACCTCTTGAGATTCCTTTTCCCCAAAATCAAAATTCTGCAAAATTTGCTTGTAATTTGTTTGTGTTGTTCAATACGATTATCGCTGATAAAACAAGACGCTTTTACCGTACAGGACAATAAGCCATTTTGAATAAATTTACCAATGTTAGGAGGCGGAGATCCCACCCAGGTGTAACCCCATGACAGTGGCTAGGAGGTGGTTAGAGGATGGAAGGAAAACTGGGGGATCATTTCTCTATGAAGATTCATATTTACGTGATAAAACGCTGACAGCTTCTCATTTCCCATAAGTTGTTCTGCATCCTTGCCACATGCTCTCCTTTTTTCATATAAATGCCTCAATCTTCTAAAAGCCCAAGGACATTTTCTGATATTCAGGTAAGAAAACTTTTGAGACTGTTTAATTGCACAAGCTGAGCCCAGAGGCATGAAAACATTCTAGCTTCCAGTTAACAAAAGCAACGGTCCCAGGCCCGCGTTTCCACCGACGGCGTCAGATCCGTCTTTTTCAACCCCAGATTTCTGTCGCTGCTTTGAAACCCATCGGCATCGTTGCTTTTTTAAGCGGTTCCTTTGCTATCAGCAGTAGTTCTCAACCCCGTTCCTGGAGCCCCCACAGCCAGAATGGTTTTATTCCAACCTACCTTTAACCTGCCACATTCCTTATTAGCCTATTATGGGCCATATACGCCTGATTAACATAGGGCTGTAATAGAAACATTCTGATGGGAGTGGCACCAGGAACAGGATTGGGAACAACTGACTTACAGTGTCCCCTCGCACTGTCTTATGTTTGTAAATTGCCCACTGTGTGTGTTCCATGTGACGGACAAGTGTCCCACCCAGGTTATCCCCTGCCTTGTACCCTTTGTCCTTTGGGGTAGGCTCCAGGCTTCCCAGTGACCTAGGACTCAAGGAGTGGTTGGAAGAATCCCAATATTTCCAGTAATGATATTATGATCCTCTGAAGATGAGTGATGGTCTCAGTCCACATCTGATGCAAGAAGACTGTCCATCTCCATAATTAGTAGCTGTCTATGTAACTTCTTCCGCTGTAAGCCTGAGCCCTATGACCTATCAGCCTTTGTCTTTTTCTACGTCTGCCTTGGACATGTCAAGACTGGAATGATACAGCGTGCTATTTGCAGGCCGTCAGCCAGACCGCCATCATGGCGAATGACAGATGACTGATTTTGTAGACGATGCCAAGAAAGAGTCAAGCTGTTGCCGTGGTACCCATGAGAAAAGTTCTCCAATGAAGGTTGAATAGTGGCAGGCTGCAGAATGAATTTAAGGGGAAAACAATATTCATGATGCCCAGAGGTGCCCTTTTAACGTGAAAAAAAAAATAGTGTAATGTAATTGCGGTTTCACATATTGACTTTGCATCTTTTAGGATGCAGTGATGCTCTTCCTTGGACAATGTGAAACATTATGAGAGAAGGAACCTTCAAAGTAAAGGAGAGAAAACATCAATTTTAGGTTGATTCAAGGGACAGAAGGTATTGAGCTGCTCATCCTGTGGATGAAAAAAAAAGTTCTGTGCTGAGGATTGGAAAGGCACTCAGAAGTGAAGCAGAGCTGAAGGTTTAATTCAGGTGTATTAATTTATCTCTAATTGCCGTTAGTTGCAGAAATTAATGAAATGGCAGGCTGAATGTTTCCAAGTCACCTGTGATTTTTGTCTAATAAAGCATATCTGAAAAATCCCAAAGAAATATCCTCTGAAGTTGTTGGTTTGGGTCCAATTGATCTTGCACTGTCAGCCAGAAATGTCTTGCTACCTTTGAAACTTGCTGAATTGCAGGTGAGAGTCCTTGCCAGGTGAAGTTACACAGTTGCGAATAACTGTGCAAGTCGAGTTCAGTTTGTGAATCAACTAAGGCTACATTTTAACTATGATAATCTATTTAACCTGCACTGGATATATATATATATATATATATATATATATATATATATATATATTGAGCCACTGGTGAGACTCATCACCTAAAAGTGCCAGTTAGAGATCAAGGAAGTCCTACAACGTGACTTTACAGTTTTACATATGTTGTTCTGAACCCTTTCAACAAATATTCATGTTTAATTCAACTACACACGCCAAAGGTGTCTTTGAGCTTGAATTTTTCACAGCTGGTTAAATACGATTCCTGTTGCGTGTGAATCTGATTAAAAGGATGAGGGAAACTCCTCCGGTGGATTTATGTGCAATCATATCATGCTCACAGTGCACGGTGAAAATGAAGGCCATCGGCATTTTCCCGCCAGCAAACTGGAACCGGGCATCACGGATAACGAGACGAATCGATATCACGCCAAAGCCTTTCATGAAGAGCTGGGAGAGAAAATTTCAAGTACACTAGATATACGAGGGTTTGCTCAAATATTTGTCCTCTGCGTGTTAAATATGCCCTTACTCCAAATTCTTTTGGAGAATACATCTAATCAGTTTAAAGACAACTTCATATTTAATAGGGTTTATTTACACTGTTTTGCCTGGCTTTGTTAATTTGTGTTTATTGAAATAATTGCATATGTCTTTGGTACTCCAGTCCGTGTTACATACACAGTTATCATGATATACTGTTGTTCCTTACTTCCTCAGATTTTACATAATCGTCTTATTTGCATTCTAATCTGCATACCCAAATGAAGCGGGCTGCTTTTCACAGCTGCATGCATTATATGTTTCAGATTTTCATTGCCGGTGCTCATGTATAGATCTGTAACAAGATGAGCCATAAAGTTAGCAAAGACAGATGGAAACTTCCGGAACTTCATGCAATACAGCTCTCTAAGGATGTACATGTCTCTGCGGTACCCAAAGAGGCAACAGATAGATAAATGAACATGGTCTAGATACACAAGAGATGATGGACAAGAAGTTTAAAGCACGCATTTCATCTGGAATGCAAAACTGTCAAACTGTACCTGTCTGTTTCATTTGTTTCTAAATAAAAAAAAAATAATTAAAAAGTATTTGAACAAATTAACCTTTGAGGTGTCATGCATGAAGTCGCACACTTCAAACAAGAACGACAAATCCATGTGGTCATTCTCCCTTCATGGCGTTATCGATAACATCAATGCAAGCCGTCCTCTGCCTATGACCTCATAGAGGCCGCTGCCCACTGAGCACCAGGCTCTGAAAAACTCTGATTTCTTATAGGCCATGAGGGGAGGGAAAAATTCACACCAAATCAGGCTAGAACTAGGCAGCAGTAGACCAAAGTAAACCCTGATGGAAATCTCACGTCTGCTTCAGCTGAATTTTACATACAAAGGAAAAGTCCTCAGCTGAATTTTGACCGAGAGTTAATTTAATAGTCTCAGATGTAGAACGGTAATAAGACTCATTCTGTTAATTTTTATCCAAGAAAATACTGCTCCCCATAGACCTTGGAAGTTGACAGATAATTCGACAAAGAAATTGAAAGTGCCGTTCTCAAGATTCATTCATATTCCCGATTAAACAGGAACAAGGGACTTCACATCAACAACAAACATTCTGAGTACTTTATACTTTATTTGTAATAGGATTTCTTCGTAACATCAAATTTGCCTTACGTAATTGATGTCCAGAAAACAAAAAAAAGTATATCCATGACTACAAGAATTGCTGAACTGAAACCCTCAGAAGAACCTTGTTCTTTGACATTTCATTAGAAACTTTTAGAAATTCTTTTAGGTACAAAAAGAGGCAAAAGTTATATGTCAACAAATACAAGACCACTTAACGCTACATGCAGACTGAGAGAACTATCAAATCTACACTCTCTGCTGCAAAAAGCGAAAGGGTACCCAATGATGACAGCCGTGCCTTGCTGTCAGGGACTAATGATTATGCAGCAGTTCTGATGAACAGAAACACAAACTTCAGTCTTCACGGTACGGAAGTCAAAATGTACATTGATCCAAAACATGCATCACAATATTCAAAGCAATAATTAACTTAAAATAGTCTCCAGAGCACTTGTACTTAAAACTCTAGGAGGTGGTGTACAAATATAATCCACATGTTCAGAAAATCCTGCAGAAATTCTGGCCAAAGGGCTGATCACAGATTCCCACTGCAAACTTCCATAAGTGTATCAAAAACACTAGCAGCCAGTGCCCTATCACTGTGATCTATTCCTGAGGAGCATCTGCAGAATACTAACTACAGTGCTGTGAATAAACCTAACCTGAAGCTTTTCCTAGGAGTGAAATCTACTACAAAGATGATGGCACTCTTTGTAATCCCATTAGAATTTCTATTATACTATTTCCAGATATATTTCCAATGTGACACGCCCAATTTTTTGTGATTTGTCTTTTCACCGTGGCTATGAATAAATGTTGAAGGAAATCTATTTCATCTGGTTACAGCTAAGAATGTGATATTACACCAGGCACTTGCAGGAAGCTACGCATTTTATACATAATCTCATACCTTGGGTCTGTCAGGGCAGAGTTCTGTAATGTGCGTCAATGTTCATCATATGTTTGGTGCATTCAATTCTTTTCCTGTCTCACATACTGGACACTTTCCAGGCAGTATTTAGACTTGCTGAATTTGCAGAGCCCAACACAGACACTCTTTATTAAGAGCTGATTTGATTCTTTGGTGTTGATTTAAGTCCCTGTGAATATGTTCATATACCTTGTGTGGAAATGCTGGCATGAATCAGGGACTTACAGGAGGAATGACTACTGGGGAAACTCTTGCGTCCCTCAGAAACCAGGTCTGGCTCTCCAGTGCACAACATCTTGGCATTCATTTGTCCATCTGGGAAACAGCGCTGGAAATAGTCAGGCCTCGGCCTGTAGGGGGCAGCACAAACATGCATGCATGTTTTCCAGTGTTTGGTTACCAGACCACTACAATATATAAACTTAGACATAATAAAAGTATTACAATTTTTTTTTTATTATTATTACTATTATTATTATTTAGGTTAAATTAGTACCTTACTATTTCATTAGCTATAGCCAATGCATCTAGTAAAAGTCTGGAAGTTGAGAAATGTGACGAATGGCGCTTGTCAAGATGGGCTCGTTTAATGATTTACCTGCCCACTATCAGCTTGATGGTGTTGGTGAAAACGCCGTTAAGGGCAAGGGCCAGGGAGACAGCTGAAACACGGAGAAAAAGCAAGCAAGGTGAAGAGCTAAGGACTAAAATTAAGGGCAGTCAGTTTTAAAATGAGAATTCACATTACTATGTACTTATGGACAAAGCCATTACCATCTATTATTTCTGCTGCCTCACAACACAGTGGAATAAAAAAACGCATAATGCAGCACTTTTGGGATGACTGATTCAGTCAGAAAGCTCAGAAACTGTAGGGTATAGCAAACTAAGTTTATCATATCGACTTGAGTCTTCAGGTTTTATGTTAAAAAGTTCAACCTTTATTGCTGTAGTAAACACCAGCCTGCTCTGTGCTTATATTGCTTTAGGTATTACGTGCCACTTACTTAACTAATTAAATGATGACTATAAGTAGATATAATGCATTTCTGGCACTTGTATTTGTTGTTGTAGGAATAAGTTTCTTTGCACTTTTGAGAGTAAGCATGCAGGGATTTGTGGATAATAATGAGGATGTCACCACAGGACTCTGACTTAGCGAAAATTAATTGGCGCAAAAGGCATTAATTTATGGTATAACTCTGCTCTAGCAGAATATCCAATTCATTCTTCATTTAATATTATTCCGTGACTCCTTAATGAGATACAGGCAACTTCTACGTATCGTGTGAAAGACACAGGAAGCTCCATACTTTAAGGCAGTAACTTCGAGAAACTTTGTCAAAGATAATTGCGGAAATTCTGCCAAGTTATGTTAACACTCTCAACTCTTCAATAATTCTGCAAATTAATTCAAACGAAAGAGAGTATTAATCCATCTGTTCACACAATGTGTCCCTGGCTCAGCTTAATTGGATTCTGTTAATACTGTTACTTAATGGCATTTGATATTTACTGTATCTGGGTACTTCGAGGCATACAAAGCAGGGCTGATTATTCACCGTGGTGCTGACAAATGACACGAGATTGAAGATGGGCACAGGCACTGTTGTTGCATTGAGATTTTAATTTCCTTCCTTTTCAAGCAAGGCTATACCGATTGTACGGAACAAAAGCTATAAAGGAGAAACAGATAGAGAGGGTAGGAAACCCCGGAATGTGCTAGAAGGCCGCTGCGGGGTTTCAGCCCCAATACTCTACCCAGACACGCTTCTTTAATTTCCGTCTTGTCCGTCCGGCGGATGATCTTCACCACAAATATGACTGCCAGAGGAGTCAGGAAGGAAATAGCCTGTAAGGAGAAGGCCGACGTTATAAAACAATAAAACGTGATAACAATTCCCTTAAAGGGGATTATAGCTTAATATGGACCGTCAGCGGCCTGCTAGTTATGGACCTGGGGTCTGACCAGAGACTAACTGTGAATTGTTTTTGGTTGGGTAAAATTTGAAAGGTTTACTGCAGTTTCTTGACCCATTCTAGTATTTGGGCCATTTAGCGTGAGCGTGTCTCTTGGGTAGCGTGAGAAGCTCATTCTAGACCCTTTTCTCAGGTTCTCCTCAATGGTGGGTTCTTCACTTATTGATTCCAAATTCAGGCCTTCCATTTTTCCCTCTCAGTTGACGCTCAGCATTAAAAGCGGCAATTATAGCTGGAATATCTTTCATGATAAGTGGGAAAGTGTGGAAGAAAGCTACGCCAAAGCACTTCAATCCCAGCTTCAGGAAATGAGCTGCCTCGAGCAGGGCTTTTCATTGTCCTCCACAGTCCTCGAAACACCGGGCTGGTTATTGTTTCTCGTGCCATTGCCCTGACCTCTGGGTGAGTGAAGTGTCCTTATCACCCACATAATTACCACCTTTTCTATTACTGTTGATTGTTACCTGCCATTATGTAATAATCATGCCAGACCTTTGAAAACGGAAGTGCAAGGGTACTCAGAACATCAGCAAAGTCACTTCTTACAATCAGGAGGAGATTTCATGTTCATTGTGACCCTGTTCCACTTTTCTCAACCTTCTCCTTGTTTCTTTAAGTACACAAATGAAGAATATGTGTCTATGTGTGTGTGTGTGTGTGTGAAAAAATATTCTTCTGCAATTCACCCCATCTTCCATGACCCACAGTTTCCTTTGGCCTCAACCTCCCGTGTCTTTCCGAGTCTTTCAAGGGTCAAAACACAGCAAAGGACAGTATGTCAAACAAAGACTCTTATAAAAGGAACAGACATTGTTTTAGTCATAATTGAGTGATGAGAATTAATGGTGAAAGCCAATAATAAATGAGAGGGAATATGTCGTCTTGTTTTTGTCTGTAACCTTTCTTTTCGGCACTTAATACGCAAAAGGTTTCCTGTTAATATCAGTCACTGTGTGTGTGCGCTTGTTTTACGCTCTTTTAACACGATGAGTGCCCCTGAGCGTGTTTTACCCGCTAAAAACCACACTGGGTTAGAGAGCCGAGGGAAAAACGGTAAATGATGGAATAAGTGTCTTCAAGTGTTCTATCAACATGACGAAACACCAAGGATAGGTGCTTTGTCTTCCCCTTCATTGTTTCCCTGAGAGATTTTTATTTTTTAGTCAGAGGCAAGCCCTTGAAGTCAGAGAGCGACACCCCTGTGCTTTAAATCCTTTCTGTGTCACCCCTTTCCATTGTCACTCACCCCCGTGCCACCTGTGAGTGACAGCAGAGTCTATGAGGCCTCAGTCACAGGGGACTGTCAACACAGCACCTGTTTGATGACAGGTAATAATCCACTTTGGAGAACGTCTTTCCAGTAGGTGTTTGTTTCAGGTGTATTTTTTTGTGTTATCATCCAAGTCAAGGAGAATTCACTAGAACCACATGCCATCTGAAGCCTATGAGTGACTGAGCCCCTGTGGAGCTGCCGGTTCAGGCCTTTGAGGTTCGGGCCGGACTCGGGGCTGGGGGGGGGGTAGCCTCTGTCTTCGGTTTTATTGTCTTTCCATACAGAGAGTAGTTTCAAACCACAGTTCATGGCAAAGCGCTGTGGTGAAACCCTGTAGAGTCTGCAGATAGTGCTGCATGTTTTATGTCTGTTTGTTTTGTTAATAAACTGCTCACATTTTGTTATGTCTGAGAACCAAATGCGTAGAAACGATCCACTTTTAATCAATGACAATTACCGCTTAGACCTTATTCAGAGCAGAAATAAAAGAAAGTGAGAGCAGACTATCTGGGCACAGTTAAATACAAAAAACAAGCAATTTCTAAAATTAAGGAGCACTTCATATGTTTGGTCCATGTTTCAAACAAGGCTTTTCCATGCAATGAATATGTATATATATATATGTGTGTGTATGACCCATGGCGCTTCCTGCAATATTGTGCCATTGTTGTGTCACTCCAGAATCTACCACCCTTCATCTATCCATGATCCACACAGCCCTGCCCCTATGGACCTGCTGTCATCCATACTAACCTAGGTTTCACTCTAGTCTCGATTCACTTGATTGAGCCCATTTTCTGTTTGATTAGATGTCCATTGACATCAAGGGACTGATAAATTCTCTATTTCCTTGAGTGGCTGGAGTTGTGAACCACTGTAGAATGAGGAAGACTGCCAGTCAAGTATAGATGGGGTATACAGAGGGGTATACATGGGTGGGGCCGCAGGGGCACTAGCCCCAGCTGAAAAGCTGATTGGCTCGGGAGTGGCCCCTCCCCTGTCACTCATGGATTCAAAGCATATCATTAACTAATAATACAGTTGGCCCACCTTAAAAAATCATAAAACAGCCCCTGAGATAGACAGGATAAGGAATACTGCAAGTTACGTATATAAAATGAGAAGAATAAGAATCTAGCCAGAATCTAAATTGCAATAACAAGAAAGAGTTGAAAATTAATTGAAATTCAACCCTAAT
>JAODJU010000062.1:13842819-13860596 GCA_026776725.1 Gnathonemus echidnorhynchus | reverse complement strand
AAAATCAGCAATTAATCTTGCACATTTGATGTGCTCATCAATGTTACTTAATTTTTAACATAAAAATCTGTCTAGATGAAATTTTTGTTTTCTACTACATTAAATCCAAGCCTATTTTAACAATTTCGGTTTTTAAATGCATTTTTACTGTTTCTCCTGTTCTTCTATTGCTTTTTTATGGTCAGAATATTCAATTAGACCCTTGAAAGCACCCACTAGGACAAATTCATCTAACCCGTATGGAAGCACTTAAAATAAAATGTGGCAGAACAAATGATTTGATATTATGGTTTCTTCTGCCCAGGATGGCTGTAATTCACATGCAGCAGAGCGTGTCGTCATGTTAATGCATTGGACTGCACCGGGCAGGCTTGGGTGCTGGCTGGACACTCACAGTTAAACTATGGGTGACAGGCAGTCACAGGGCTGAAGCTTTTCTTGCTCTGACTCTGTAAAAAGAATGGGATAGTAGATGACGTGAATGTGGAACGGGTACTCACAAACATGACCCTCTTCGGGATGTGATCGGACTCCACCAGGGGGTTCTTGTATAGCCAAACCTCCTCTGGTTGGATCACTCGTTCAAAGGGCTCCAGGAACTCGGTGAAGCTGAAAGATGGACAGGCAGTTAAGGTTTCAGTTTTAGCAAAAGTCCCTAGAGTACTGGAGCAAGGTACTTCTTGCTATGAAAAATTAAACTGCAGGCAGAGTAAACACTGTAAAACACCTTCTGATGCTGCTGTCAACTATGATAATATAAGCAGCATTGCATTTGTTTTGCTTTGCTCATTTGTTTAGTACTGGAGCTTCACACTCAATATGTTGTGAGTTTGAATCCCCAGACTAAGTGGGTTTAATTTTACATGTCCTCCACATGTTTGCATGGGTCTGCCCCAGGTACACTGACCCAAAAACATGTGGTGAGGTGAATCAGTGTCTCAAAAGCAACCATATTCCGTTGGAGTTTATACTCTGTAATACTCTGCCAATCCCAAGCCAGGTGCTCCCCTGCCCTCTGATCTCTGGAATAAGCTCCAGGTTCACCACGTCCCTCATACGTAAGTGCTTATGCAAAAGTAATGGAATACATACAGTCCATTCACTGTATGTCCACTGTATGTGGACACTCCAATGACCGATCCACCTGACCTAAATCAAGCAGGAATGGGTTTGGAGGAGAAAGTGAATGGTTTTGACCAGAAAGTGAAGGAAAAGTAGTCAATAAGTGCTCAGCATATTTATGGGACCTCCTTCAGGACAGTTGGGAAACCATCCCAGGAGGCCACCTCATGAATCTGGCTTTGAGGAGACAGTAGGGTCAGCCAGTCCCTGGAATAGTTGGCGTTAAAGGCGGGATTACTCAGCTCACTAGGATTTGAACAGGCAACCTAATGAGTCCCAAACCACAGAGCTGCCCCCTCCCCCCAACATTTTTTTTGTTTAATGCTTTTTTGTTCAGTGCTTAATTCCATATGTTATTGTATAGTTTTGTTTGTCTTTATAATGAAATGTACAGAATCGTACAAATACAGTAAAACCTTGGATTGCGAGTAACTTGGTCTGCGAGTGTTTTGCAAGAAGAGCAAAAATTTTTGATTAATTTTGACTTAATAAACGAGCGAGGTCTTGCAATATGGGTATTACGTATACGCGTCGTCTGCCGAGTGTCATGTGATCACAGCTGAGCCAATGGTTCTTCTCTCTCTCTCTCGCTGTGGGATTGTGGGTAATCATCTCACAAGCTTGGTCTCAGTCAGCGTGTCTCACTCATATAGTCAAAATTTAGTAGAAAAGCACCACCTGAATAAAGGTGTAGCAATGCATTGTTTAACAACAATGCAATATCCACATTTCCGATCGAAATCGAAAAGGAGGCAGAAGCGGCTGTCATTGAATAGGTTCCTTGTTAAAGTCACACAAAAAGAAAAAGATTCCAGTGAGCCAACAGATAGCAGTGATTCCATTAGTTGTATTGAAAGTCGTCCTACAAAATAACTCTCCTCATCTCCTCTCTCTCGTCTCCCTCACACCATCCACGATTCTTTTCAAAGGTAAAGTGTTAATTTGTTTTATGTATTTTTACTTATATATATTTTTACTTGTTTTATGTATTTTTACTTATTTTACTTATATTTTGTATTAATCATTTTTATGTGAACATTTTTGGGTGGTGGAACGAATCATCTGAGTTTCCATTATTTCTGATGGGAAAATTCGCTTTGATATACAAGTGCTTTGGATTACAAGCATGTTTCCAGAACGAATTAGGCTCACAAACCAAGGTACCACTGTAAACCTGTTCAGTAACATGAAATATTTCTGCTCCTTCATGGCGGGTCAGAAGGCACCTGCTATGCACAGAAAATCTGTGCCAGGAGACGAGGTTTCGAAGCCTGAAGGGGGTGGAGTTTGCATTCTTAAATAAAGGAATGGGAACTAAAAAATTGGCCAATTGCAGTAGAGTTAAGTGGGCTGTAATTGACAGGACATGATAATCCTGACTACTGAGTGTGCGACAGCCTCTTTTTTACATGCACGGTAAATCAAAACAGACAATAAATTATACATAGATGGTTCTGTGCCAGAAGTATCATATATGTAGCTTACATGTCTTATTGTGGTTGTTAATTTATAAAACACAAGCATGAATTACACATAGTTATATAGAGTACATTCAGCATGTGTATAATTTATGTCTGTGTCTTGGTGATTAACTGGGAATTTGCAGTGGTAATGTATTCATTTTAACGGCTTCTGTTCTGCTTCTTCTTGGTTTTGGTTAGACTTCGATAAAGCAGGCAGCTGCACAGTGGTGTAATGCTTCTCAGCCACTACAGTCCAATACAATAAATTAAAAAAAATAATAAAAATCTTGTCACAGCAAGTGAAGCAAGACCATATTAAAGGTGCTGCATATGGGTTCATTTGAATTCAATTTTCTGTCACTGAAATTTTTACATTTATATGATAAATGCCCCCATGCAGGCATATGCATTAACATATTCATGGTCATAGTAAAATATACATCATTGGCTCTGTTTATAGCTACACCTGGCTACTGTGGAATTTATCTTCACGGGTTTGAAGAACTCAGTTTTACGGTAATTAAATTTTGATTCATTCATTTGCATTAAGAGTACTATGCAATTATCGTATGTAGTGTTTTTTTAAGGGGTGAGTGAAGAGAGTCGTGGCATTCAGACTGTCGTATGATCTTCAGTTATGTGCCCACAAAGCTTGTGAGATAATTAGCCCCTGTGTCCTTCTCTGGCACATACTGGCTAACTAGCTTCTGAGGGATTAGCACCCCCCCCCCCACACACACACACACACACGCACCGCCCTGGACCCCATTGAGAGTTTTATCAAACAAGGCCTTGTTCAGCCAGAGTTACAGAGGGTCTTTCTGTCATTCACTGACTGGCCTGTTGGTATCTTGCCGATGGTCATGCTAAAAGCTCTGGAAGCTGTAGGCCGGCCAAACCATGAGGGCCAATGACATCCTATAAGGATCCTTTCATTTAGCCAAATGCCTAAAAAATTACTTTGTTTTATTTCCTTTATTGGTTTTTAACCCAGGTTATCAAGGTGATGTGGTACTATCAAAGTTATGGTCGAAAGCGTTGGGTTAACAGAATATAACTATAAATGCAATAAATAAAGTCATATTTGAATATAGATAACCTTTCATTTTCTTTAATTTTTGGAGGTCACCTTAAGACTTTTGACTCAAAGCCAGTAACACTAGAAAATCATTCTTGGTATTTTTATCTGGTCTAAAAAAAAATTAAAGTGCTTTTGTAAAGCTCTCCAACTTCAGTGATTTTTGTAATTAGATTCTCCTGGTGTCGACACACCCACAAAGGCACACGCAGCAGTACGATCATGTCGGACTGAAAAACGCCAATTAAGAAACTGCAATCGAGATCAAAGCCGGCCGTTTGGTCCCCTGGGAGCCGGCTGTTCTGGGATCAGTTTGTGAGGCTCACAGTGCCGCCACGAGCGGCCTCGCTCAGTGTTACACATGTTCTGTAATAGCCTCTCTGGAGCTGCTGATGAAACAACACTCAATTACGACACCGCATCACACGTGAGTGCAGGGCAGGTCACTGCGATTTGGGTATCCATGGCAGAGATCGGTGTCTCGGATAATAACTAGTCATTTCAGCCATGTTAATGCCTGTCAGGTGGCTGTTTATGATTAACCTGCTACTTCTCTAGCTTTGATGAACAAGGCAGGACATGCTTTATACCAATTTGATTGCTCTTTAAAATGTGTGTGCGTGTGTGTGTCTCTGTGTTTATATTCACCATGCATTTCGCTGGTCTCTGTAGTAAGGGAACTTCAAACATTTTTAATCAAAACCTAACAGGATTTTAATCTTTTTGAAACACGTAACTTTCGGAATGTATCACCCTTCCAACAGCTCATAAATAAATAACATATCTCATTTTCCGGAATACTATAGGGCTCAGGGATGATAGAGCTTTCTTCTTCCTCATTTAACATGACCTTCTCCTATGAAGAGAGAACCCTCTTTAAGGACATTCTTTTTTGAATTAAAATAAAATAAGTGCAGTTTTAAAAATACCCCAACCAAATCCACTAATATGTCTGTAGAAATGCCAGAAAACTACCGAGAGTAGATTCCATTGAATTCTGCTATATTCCACTTTCCAAGTTATTGCATATATTAATGCTAATGATGAGTCTGCACTGGAAAATCAGAGAGCACTTTTCCACTGCACAAAGTACAGTACTTTTGGTACGGTACTTTCGGTACTTTCGCTTTTCCATTGACTTCCAGTTGAGTACCAGTACCGAAAGTTCCAGTACCGAAAGTGCCAAACCAGCTGGGGTACTTCTTTGGTACTTCGGTACTTTGGGGTGGGACTTACAAACGTATTTGCTGTCGATTGGTTATACAAATCCATTCTGAAACACAAAATACACACAGCGAACAGCGAGAAACTAAATAAAAAGCAGAAGAAACAAAAATATAAAAAAAGTAAAACGGAAGGATGGACAAACGAGGAAACACAGGCTTTAATCGCCATATGGTCGGATGAACAGATCCAGTGGGATTTGGATGACACGACTCGGAATAAAAAAGTATTTGCCGTAATAGCAAACCGCTTGGAAGAAATGGGGCACAGGGGAAACACCGAACAATGCCGCTTGAAAATCAAAAAACTTAAGTAGGACTACAGGAAAGTGAAGGATCATGATAACATGTTTGAATTCAGTGAAAGAAATAACGCGTCGCGTTTTGTGATCAGGTCAGTCAGGGGCGATCACTGATGATGTCTTTTGGCGCCGGTACCAGTTTTTACGCCAGTGGAAAACCGACACAAAAGCAGTACCATACTTTTGGTACTTTATGGAAGTACCGAAAGTACGGTACCTGGTGCGGTGGAAAAGAGCCCAGAGTGTCCTCATTTACTTGCACATGTGTGATTGTCCCCACGAGCCTGACCGGTCTGAGGCATGTGTGTGGTTACGTCCCTTTCACAGAATGCATTTTCACACACACTGGGCTGTTGTGCCTCCATCGCGATCGCACTCTGTATTCTCTCTGGACTTCCAAGCAAGTAATCCATCAAAATCCATTCTTTCCCTTTCTTCTCTGTTTTCCTACCAACCTGAGCGCCAGGAAGAAAGATAAAAGTTGTCCCTTAACTCTTAACTTCTTCAGCAGCTGTTTATTGTGTTCATTGGGTGCTACAACTTTCGAATTCCCTACTCTGTCCATTGATATTTGAATGTGGGAGGAGTTTCCCACCACTCTGCCCTTCTATTAGCTGCGTGCCTCTCCCTTTGTGCCCATGAAGAGCATATAAGTGAGGCAGGTAATATAAACCAGTCTGCTTCGGAGAAATCAAATGAATATATTACTCTAAATTCATTAGCTCTTACAATCAGAACATAGCTGCAATTAGTCTTTTTGGGGGAGAATCACACACTCAAGAGCTGGTCAGATCACTCAGACCCTGAGAGCCTGAAACTACCCTGCTCCGTACTGGCACACTTTGGGATCTTTCTGTGTCCTTAGAGAAGCTACTGACCTCTAGCTACCAAAAGCAAGAGAAAAGGTTTCATTAACATCTCTGGGGTGTAGCTGAGGGTAAAGACAGGAGGATACATTCCCTTTTTATTACACAATGTCTGACAACAAACAGCAAGCATCAGCTCACTGCTGATTGCAAGATAGGTACAATAAATTCAAATAAGTGTGTCCTTTATAGTGTAGCTGGAGGGGGTATCTTAGATACAAGATTCCACACAGGCCTATGCAGGACTTCAGTGTCCTCTTGGGGTACAATTATCAGAAAAAAGATTTTTTCTTTCTTTGTGCCAGCTCTAGACTGGTCAGCTTTTCACTACCTGTCAGCCCAGAAACCCTGTGGGCGTGCGGAGGTATGCGTCGGAGTATGAATGGTGTTGAGTCACTAGGCATGCGTGGGGGTCATTGTTTTGCTTCATGATATTTGTCATTTGGGTTGCGGTGTTTGCAGTCCAGGTTATGCACATTTAGTGGTGTGAAGTCAGTGGGGTGAAAGCGAGGGGGAGGGCAAAGTCGGGGAGAGGAAGTAGGAGGAAAACGGTGAGAGAGACTGATTTCCTCTCCACCTGTCTGCCTTGTGATGAGAAAATCTCCCCACGGAAGCTGACACAGGCCCCGAGATCCGTGAAGAGGCGTGTAGGGGCCTGGCCATCAGCGTGAGGCCTGAGACACGCAGACACACCGGCGCCTCCATCCGTCACCAGCACCGCCTGGGTGTCAAGCCCTTCGTCCGGGAGGCTGACAGTCTAGAATAGCCTTCCCTCTGGAGCCCCATCACAGGAAACAGCCAGCAAACTGATTTAAGTGCAACCCGAAACCTGAAAACGCTATATGAAAAAGAATAATAGAGAGCAATGACCTGATAGAGATGTGAGACAGCAATTGGCACATCTTTTTCTGTGGTGGCGTTAAACATTTCGTTTGGCACAGATCCTGTGATTTGTATGCCTGGCTGGCTCTGTACTGACCCTAGAACATGAGCGAGCTCTGGTGTCCTACAAAAGTACAGGGCCTCAAAGGCTTAATTCAGTCAGCGTCTCCCATCCAGCGACACCTGACTCTCCATGATTAGAAATGATGAGCTTTGGGGGCGTTAGCATGAAACCCAATAAGGACCGGCATCGATTTGAAACCCAAGGTTTCAATCTGATTAGAAGGTTCACTGCACACCCAATTGGGGCATAAATAGGAAAGGGTGGAAGGAGGCTGTCTGTTCCGGGGGCTTTTGTTTATTAATTGATCTTCACTGGATGACGGACACGTTCGGCTTTCTGACATTCGGCATACAGTCACGTGTACCCCCCCAGTTGAATAAAATGTAGTTGCTGACAGGGGTGTCAGAGGTTCAGAGTGTGCATAAGAATGATTGGCCAGTTCATCGCATAACAAACAGCAATACATTAATCTGCACAATCACTAAGGCAACGGCTGTATGTTAGACACAGATCTAGAAGCAGTGCGAGCAGCCTTGAATCCATAGATCTATGGTATCAAAACCAGTGGTACTGCACTGAAATACTGTGCCAGTATATCCTTTGCAACTTCCCTGCAGTTAATCCAGTACATACTCTAGATGTAAGACACAGGGTCATCAGAATAGTGAGAATGAACAGCTCTACAACATTGCATGATTAGAACATGAATATCAGACTGAATTACTAGAATAGCAATACAGAACTGTACTCCTTGAACATAGCACCGAACAAACAGGCATCGAATGGCACTAAACAACCAAATCCGTAGGCTAGCAGTACAGCACACAGTGTCATTGCTGTAGATGAATCACGCTGCAGGTGTAGCCCAGAAAATCACAGGGACATCAGTGCTGCATAGATCTAGCACACAGAATCAGGAGATGTGAGGGCTTCAAAGCATAAGCAGGGGCTCAATGACGCATTTAATGGTGGGGAAATCGGCACATCACCATTGAGGGAGGGAATTTCATATGCATGTAAGCTGGGATTTATTTCACCACATCTAGGACCTTTTTGGACAAAGCATGTTTTGGGTTCGTGTTCCAGCATGGCGGTATAATGGGTTGGATAGATATTCGACATACACTCACCAAAGCAAGGACACTACACAGCACTGAGCAACATAATAGATCAGAAAAATAGCAAATACTAGGGCAAGAGTGATACACATACAGCAGAAAGACAGCATGGATGTCCATCTTTCCACCCATCCATCCATCCATCCTTCCACCCATCCATCCATTCTCTATACCCACTTGTCCTATACAGGCTTGTAGGGGTCTGGAGCCTATTTCAGAATAACTCAGGACGGGGCGCCATCCTATCTCACAAGCATGGATATAATATAGAAAAGTCCAAGAATCGATAAAAAAAAATACCAGAATTTCTCTGGCCAGTAAATATGCACATGCTTAGCACCTTTAGCAATCTTTCCTCTGCACCATGGATTCTGCCGGAGTTTTAAAAAAAAAAAAATCACAAGTCAAAAAAAAAAATCAAAAAAACAAAATTATGTTCCATTTGTATATTCTCTCTACCCAGTTGCCTTCCTTTGCTATTTCGTGACAGGGCTTGCGCAAGAACTGTCAGGCTGAGAAGCCGTAAGATTTAGAATTCTAGTTACATTTCGGTGTTGTGCTATGAGGGAAAAAAGGTTTCCTCTTCATGTGTTGACATCTCCTCTTCGCAGTAGCATCTTCCAGCGGAAATGCGTTCAAGCGGAAATCTGGCATATCTCCTACATGGTCCCTGTTGTCTTCAGACATCAGCCTTCCCCATGCCAGCAGTAATCCTACTCAGTTTGTCAGCATCACAGCTCAGGAAGCAAATCTTTTAGCACTTTTGGATATGGACCGAAAGGTTATTTGTTTTATATCTAGGACTCCAGAGCACTTTAGCCTCTGCTTCACCATTCGGACGAAGGCAGAGAAGTGTGACAAGTGTCAGGTCAGTAAGATCTCTCTCCTGTCCTGGCTGCTGTGCTCCCGGTGTCACGTGATGAACTCTCCTGTCATCAAGTCTTTGCTCTGAGCCTCTACAGGCTCACCTGTGATGTCTTTAGTGGGAGTAAGCACCAGGCTGCCTGCCCATTAAAGATGAGAGATCTTAGCTTCTCTTTACTGCCTGTTGTAATTACGGCCCTGGGGGACCCTAATTGACCAGCTGAGATCTCCTATCACCCATCTCATTTCACCCCGTTAACAGGCTGGCTGTCAGTAACGGGCCAGTCATGCTGGGTAGTGTGTTTTTAAGCAAGGTGACATGGGAATTACCTACAGAACTCTCAGACGGCACCCTCCTTTGGAAACATACAGAATAAACCCAGTACGGACTACATTAAATCTCAAGCTCCCAAGAACTTTCTGCTCGTAAAGCAGAACAATTCCATTCACATTTATGATTATTTTGTTGCTCTATAGCCTCCGGACTTATTAAAACAAATAAATGGAAGAAGGAAAAAGGAAACGAAAGAACATAAATGTATGCAGATGTCACCCCAGGAGTCTACCAGGCCTCAGAAGCATCCAGAAGGTCTGTGGCCTTGCTTTTCTGAACACAGTGGTCACACATCTTCTCTGTGCATTGTTATAGACCTCAGTATAGTGTTATGCTCCTCAGAGAGGCGTGGATGATTGGTAAAAGCATACCACAGCTAATTAAATAAGAGGGCCACAAAACTGGCAGGAACAATGGCAGCCAGCTCAGTGATGGTGCTTATGTGGGTACAGCCTGGTCTCACAAACAGTCCTTCCAACACAGACTGGGTGTTCAACGTGCTGCCAGGGTGTCAGTTACACAGGAATCAGCAGCTCCTCTCTTCAGCTGACCTTCATCTGCCCCCCGTCTTCTCTTTGTTATGGACTTGGCTTACATAGATCATGGTGCAGTTCTTCATACTGAGGTTGGGAAGCTTCCACTATTGGGTAGAAGTGTAGACAGCAAGAAGCTGGGAATCAGGGGTAATGTAGAATAATATACGTTTGGAAACTTCAAAGAACACTCCAGGTACAATTTATAATTTGGTTCACAACTTCTTGTATGTTTGGGTTACACAGTCCCTTAGCAACAGGGACGTTTTTGATTCATTTAAAAACATTTTAAATGAATCAAAATTCTACTCAAAACTGTTGTACTGGTGCTTTTTTCACCAACTACTTCATTATTTCGAATCATTCATTTGCAACAGAATATGCAATTATACAAGTTTGTGTGGTGTAACTGATAGTTTTAACTTGACACCTTCTACATCAACAGTCCCCATTTGCAGCAGAATCTGATCAGTTTTCCCAGCGTTGCGCCATAATGAAATTCAGCGGAGTTTAAGATGTTTAAAAGAATAGTCTCTCCCCACTGCCTTTTAATTAAACCCACCAAAAGAAGGAGGTGAGAGTGTAAAGTTAACTGTCCGGGAATGCAAGCGCATCATTAACACACCAGCTGCAGGGCACGTCTCCACGTTCTCCACGATGCATAAGGCAAACATTTCATTTAAATAGTTCATTAAAAGAAAAGACGGCACATTAAAAAAGAGAAAGCACATTGGGCGGAAAACTGCGGTTCAGAAAGACAAAGGGAAAATGAAGAGAAAAGCACAGGAAGTTCCTCTCTTATCTGATTCTGTGGTTTTATCTGATGCCATCCATTCACTGGCCTTCATCCCCCCCATCTCCAGTTGTCGTGGTTCCCAGAGATGGGATGAGGCCGTCACTACACCGAATGACGTCAAGTCTTCCTTTGCAACTCTATTTTTTCACAGTAATACTTTCCAATTTGTAGCATGTCTCAGCTCATCTTCTTATCTTCTTTCATAATATTTTGTTAATTTTTTAGTGTATATATTTCTCTTCCTATCTCACTCCTGATAGAAGGCGGGGCCAGCTGATTATATTAACTACGGCTGATTAATATAAATGCCAGTGTGTGTAATACTCACGCTTTCCACATTTTCTGCTGGAAAATATCTATTAAGCTCCCCGGCCCACCCTACCCCTGAAGCTGGCCTGCCGACAGTGAAGCAGGCCGTCTCTCTTGTTTCCCAAGTAACGGGATGGGAGACGGATATAGGAAAGTGAGAACGCTCTGGCTCCTCCGTGACCCTGGTGCGAGTGCGGCACTGGGAACGAACGACTTCAGTGCCACAGCGGCATGAGCAACCAGCTCCTCATCCTCAAATTCAGCTGCCTTCTGGTTTTGCCCAACATCCATTACAGTTTAGTGACGGGCTATCAGGCTTGTGGGCCACCTTTCTCTGATGGGCTATCAGGCTTGTGGGCCACCTTTCTCTGATGGGCTATCAGGCTTGTGGGCCACCTTTCTCTGTGGCAAAGCCATAAAAGACCCAAATAACCATGACAATCCTGGTTCTTGCTGGTGGGTTTGTCCCATTGTACTACAGTAATATAAGACATTTCTAAGGGAAGCATTTTGTTAGCATTTTATGCTTGCGCAGACCACCAGTACTTGGTTTCAGGTGCTACACTTAAACCACAGAGACCACACTGGGCAGCATGTTGTCACAAATTAGCTTTGGACCAGCCTGAAACCTGCAAGCCATCTAAAACAACAGCCTGGCACTGGTAGCATGAAAACTAATGAGCCTGTTGGTAAAACCTAAATCAACAGCAACAGTGTTTAAACAATGGGATTCTGTTTACATATCTGTAAATATCATTGGCTGCTTCTTACAGGTAAGTAAATTAGTATGTACAGCTAATCCATCAGGCGACTGACTTCCAGATTGAAAGGGGATGTAGCAGTTTTGTGCAAACCGAAACCAAATTAGTGACCTTGTCATTTTCAGGGATCCTGAATTAGGGGAATATTCTGATGTTAGATGACTCTGCGTGATTATTGCCCAAAGTGACTGGGGAACTGCAGACAGTATTGTGTGATATTTAATGACTTAACATTCTCTTCATTGTCAGGCCCATGTCAATCATCCCAGGGTCAATACCCACCAGACCTCTGACTGATGAGGGTTCGAAGTCAAGTGACATAGATGTAAAATGTCACTCATTGGCTCAGGGTGACTGTGCCCAGGCAACTGTTAGTAATTCATTGTGTGATGTTTACATTGCATTAGCATGCATCTGTGACATCATTTCCTATGACACTACACGACTATCATAACAATAAGTGAAGGGCTCTTTTCTGATCGAGCAGCCCAGAAAACATCAGACGCTCTTTGACATCCTGCCAGAATTTCCTCTAATCATTCATTTTCAGGGTCCCACTGCCTTTACCCTTTCAAAATGTATTTTCAACCAAAATAAGTTAAAATTCAAGACACTAGCTAGACTGAAAAAATAAATTGATTTTTATACTTAAGAAATTATTTTCCATTTTTACAGTTTTGTGTGGGGACACTGATCAGCCATAACATTAAAACCACCTGCCAAATGCTGTGTAGGTCCCCCCCCATGCCACAAAAACAGCTCTGACCCCTCAAGCTATGGACAGAAGGTGTCCTGGGGTATCTGCCGCCAAGACATTAGCAGCCGATCCTGCTGCTCTAAGTTGTAAGGTGAGGCCTCCATAGGCCCGACTTGTTTGTCCAGCACATCACTGGACAAATCAAGATTGAGATCTGGGGAATTTGGAGGTGAAGTTAACAGCTTGAACTCTTTTTCATGCTCCTCAAGCCATTCCTGAATAATTTTTGCAGTGTGGCAGGGCACATTAACCTACTGAAAGGGGCCACTGCCGTCTGGGAATACCGTTGCCACGAAGGGGTGTACTTGGTCTGTAGCAATGTTTAGCTAGGCGGTTTGTGTCAAAGTGACATCCACATGAATTGCAGGACCCAAGGTTTCCCAGCAGAACATTGCCAGGGCATCACACTGCCTCCTCCAGCTTGCCTTCTTCCCATAATGCATCCTGACTCCATCTCTTACCGAAGTAAACGACACATATGGACCTGGTTGTGCACATGATGTAACAGGAAACATGACTCATCAGACCAGACCACCTACTTCCATTTGCTACATGGTCCAGTTCTGACGCTCATGTGCCCATTACAGTAAGTGGTAACTTAATGGTTAGGGATGTGCACTTGTAATTGAAAGATTGCAGGTTTGAATCCGCGACCAGCAAGGTACCACTGAGGTACCCTGAGCAAGGTACCGCCCCCAAGCACTGCTTCCCGGGCGAAGAATTAGCTGCCCCCTGCTATGTCACATTGTCACATATGAGTTAAATGTTGTGCACTGTGTGCTGTGGTGTGTCAACAATGACAATTAACCACTTAATTCTAATTCCATTTAGGCACCTTTACAGTGTACAGGGGTCCTTATGGACAGTCCGACCTGTCTGTGGCTATGCAGCCCCACATGCAGCAAGCTGCGATGCCCTGTCTGTTCTGGCACCTTTCTATCATAGCCAGCATCTATGTTCTATCATAACTTTTTCAGCAGTTTGTGTTACAGTAGCTCTCCCGTGTTATCAGTGAGCCTCGGGCGCCCATGACCCCATCGCCAGTTCACCGGTTGGACTTTCTTGGGCCACTTTTAGTAGGTACTGACCACTGTGTACAGGGAACACTCCACAAGACCTGCCGTTTGTGAGATGCTCTGACTCAGTCGCCTAACCATAGCAATTTGGCCCTAGTCAAAGTCGCTCTGATCCTTACACTTGCCTATTTTTCCTGCTTCCAACTCATCAACTTTAAGAACTGACTGTTCACATGACTATTATATAATGGCACCCTTGACAGGTGCCATTGTAATGAGATAATCAATGTTATTCACTTCACCTGTCAGTGGCTGTAATGTTATGCCTATCTAATACGATAAGCATGTACAACTTTAAATCTCAACTTGACGAGTCCACTCTACCTATAATTCAATGAGTGAATGATAATGTAACACGACTAATTATTTTAGGCAGTATAAATTAGTTCATTTTTATTCTACTTTATGTGGGCTGTACAAATCATAATCGATAATAATTATATGTGCACTTGACTAAATGCTGAATACAAATTACGTTGAGAGCCAAGTTCGTTCACAGAGGTGTGATTTCCAAGTTAATGAACTAATCCCATGCTGCTTTGGGCCACGTATTCAGGGAAGGAGTCACATTGAGTCTAAGCCATGGTACACAGAAGCTGTTGAGGTGTTTCTTTGTCACCAAATGTGGGGTTTGCTGTTTTGCGGCTCCACAGCGTTGGACAATATGTTTATGATCGGAATGTCATCAGTTCAAATCCCAGGGTCCTGCTGAGCGATTTCAACATAGGAGCCCTGAGCAAAGGCCCTTTACTCCTCAAATACGTATGTGACTTTGTATAAAAGTGACTTAAATATATGAAATTCATTGCATTACACTATGTAGCAAGAGGTGGGGCAGATCATCGTTAAGCATTTGATCGTTGGGTAACCCTTCACCTTCCTTTGCAGACACAAACACCCTTCGTCACCCCTCATTCTCGAGCTTGAGCGCCTTCGCTGTCTCAGAACAGCATCCACAACTCAGATGTTAACCCTTTTGTTTCAGGGACACCCCGATCACATCAGAGACGTGATGGCATCCGGAAACCAAAATGAAACTCATGGCCACCCCTTTGTTCCCGAGCACCGAAAGTATACCGGTGACTGTTATAACTTTTTTTTTCCGGTTTTCTCTCCTTGAAACAGCGGTCGTCATTTCCATTTTAATCGAAGTGCGATGGTGATGTTCAGCAGCCCTCTTTTTAATCAGACATGCGACTCAGTCTCCGGAACACCCCCCTCTGCCTGCGACCACAGGCAATGCTTGACACTTCGACCCAAGACCTGTCTGGAGAGTCACAGAAGGCTGCCATCAACTAGGCAACCCTTCAAACTCAAATAAGGATGGAGCCTCAATTCACAAGATTTGAATGAACTCTTCCTTACTTTTTATTCCTGACAAAAGTCCCTAGTAAATCAGTAATACTGTTTTGCATAATTTTCACACTCATTGAAGTAGAACCCTTCAGAGGGCACATTATTATACTACATATACATGCATTAATTTCCCTTCCAGTGCATTACAGCTAATTAGCTAGGTGAATTAGCTAGCTGAAGCGCATTGTGAAGAGAGATGATTCTTCTTTAATCAGGCTCATGCAGTTACCAGCATTGTTACCTGTTTTTCCGTGATTGCAGTTGAATTAGCAAATGTAATGGAATAATAGTTATTTGACAAAAAAAGGTTAAATTTGACTGAATAAGCAGCTATGTACCTACAGTCAGTTTGTTTGCATCTCACTGATAAGCAGGCAGGGGTGTTTAGCTGTGGCCTTGTTTACAAGTATTGAATTTCCCTTTTAATTGCAAAATATTCAATCTAGCTAACGGTTTTTCTCATTTTATTATAAAATTTTGACTAATAATTGCTTGAAACATAATCACATGAGCAATAAAAATCCCAATTCAGTCTGATATTAAAAAAGAGAAGAGTGAGGAAACTTTGTTCGGCAAAAAATTCTTTATACAAATAGGACGATTATTCATCCATTGAAACATACGTATTAAATATATTATTTTTCCATGACATCGGTTACCTTTAATTGCATCAGGCTCTCTTCCATATTTCTCCATTATCGAACGCGAAGAGAATCTGAATGCTATGTGCGTGGTTTTCAGCCCCCGGCACAATGTCCCAAGAAAACAGACTATGATTAACGTCGTTGTTTTGGCCCATATCCTTAATACACTCAGTTGATCAGTGTTTAGCACTCAGACAGCACTGTTATTTCTACAACTTTCTGCCTGAGTTTTTTTTTTCTGTAGAAGACACACTGTTGATTTTGCACTCTGCCGGATACATTAACACTGTGTTTTAATTGAGTCAAAGCATCACACTGAATCCGAAATGTTTTAACACATGATTTTTGCCACTATTAAAAAAAACTGGCTTTGAGATGAGGTCTGTGAATTAAGCAAACAACACCATCACTGAAAGCCAATCTTTGGCTGGGGGAACATTCTAGAACATACCCCATTCTTAAATGTTTGTTTCTATTGAATACGTATTGATGTCCTGGAAAATACAAAAATATTTTCTTTTTCTGTTTCTCTATACTTTACACTCACAAACCACAACACTCTGCATAAGCTATGACTGGCAATCTGTGAACAGAGCTAAAATAATTAAATACACTTATGTGTGCCTTTCACTGATCTACTTTTATTGGCTTTCTTTTGTACAAGCACAAGTCATAAGAATGAGGAACAAGCTTCTGGCACATTTAAATTAGGTGAGACAACACAATTTTATGCACTAAAAATTAATATACAAGTGTGCTTGGCATGACAGAAAACATTTGCAGCCTCCATTTGTGGACAAATGCATCCAAAAAATGGCTAAAAACATTGAAGAGGTAAGAAGATAATGCATTTTATAATATAGTAATGATGCATTTTTCCAAAGAAGAGAGAAAATGTGTGAAAATTACAATGAAATTTTATTAATCAGTTATTTCAAAGTTTCTTGTTGTATAATTTAATCACAAAAACAGAGAACTTACTACATCCACCACCTCTATGGACCAGGTGCCTAAGATACCTGCATGGAAACTTTTCTTCTCACTGCGCTCTTTTCATCAGTGTTTCCCAATCCGGTCCTTGGGGACCCACAGAACTGGGAGGGAGCAAAAATGTGGACTGTCTGGCATGGAGTTCGGAGGGAGCAAAAACATGGACCGACTTTGGGTCACTGAGGACCGGACTGGAAAACAGTACTTTACATATTTGGAAGCAGTCCCCGTCCCTCCTTGATTTAAGTTTCCAGTGTCATAACATCCGGCCTCACGGTCAATCCCAGAAAGCCTATGAGCACATCTAATGTACGGTCATCCATTTTTATTAGTGCATTTTACATATGCGCCTGAGTTTATGTCAGAGTATTAAAGATAAAATAACGAGCGACAGCAGCCACACACCAGGCTCGAATAAACAAATATGAGTCCAAATGCCGATGATGAATGACAGCAGGGAAACCGGCGGGCAGAAGTGTCTGTGGCATTAGATATATGGGTCAATCAATCACATGTTCCTTTGCTCTCGGAGAAGCCTGCACGCTCGCTCTCGCATGACAAATGCGTAAATAAACAGGGTATCAGGACGACAGGCAGCCAGAGATATATCGGGGGAGACGTTAAGACTGAGAGAGTATCGATGAAACAGTGATCACATGTGAAAATCTCAATTAATCCCAATATGGGGAGGAGAGGGCTGTCCGTAATACTAGGCTTTCACGCCACACATACTGTAGCCGCCGTTTCTCCGCAGGCGCTTTTTATCGCTCCGAAGTGGGGTCCGGATGAAATATAAATCAAAGGACCGTGGTTTTCTTGCTCCCTGAGCCGTGGGGATTCATCTGCTGCTCCTGCCTAGACTTTGCGTTGGAATTACACTCTGTTCACAGCTCTGCCGTCTTGCTGTCCCCATCCGCAGATCAGCATTCTGAGAGGGTATATTAGCCCAAAGCCAATGTGCGGGCGTCTGGACGGAGGACCTTTTGATCCGCATGTACAGCCCAGAATCACTGCTCTCTGGAATCAATGGGCTTGGGGTAGATTCCTTCTGAGGCGCCTTTGATACTGTTGGCATTGTACTGCTCTATATACACAAATTAATCTTTTACACCTTACAGAAAGCAGGCTATCCCGTTATGCATTTTCATAAAGTGGTTTTCTTTCTGATGTACTGTTTTGATAGTGAGTTAAGCATGTTCTCCCCGTGTCATCGTGGAGTTTCCTCCGGGTATTCTGTCC
>JAODJU010000062.1:13821097-13842737 GCA_026776725.1 Gnathonemus echidnorhynchus | reverse complement strand
GCCCTGAGATGGGTTGGCGTCCCATCCTTGGTTGTTCCCTGCCTTGCTCCCATAGCCTCCAGGATAGGTTCTGGACCCACTGCAACCCTGAATAGGACAAGCGGTTGCAGAAAATGGATGGATGGATGGATGGATGGATGGATGGATGGATGGATGGAGTCAAAAAAAAATGTTTATTATATATTTTGATCATTATTCAAATAATCATTTTGGATTAGAATTATATGTTTTAATATATTAATTATATATTATATATTTAATATAATAATTATTCCAATCGATTTTTCAAGTGTATGACTGGATAGTTGCCTAATGATTAGAGTTGGATTGTGACCCTCCAGGACCGGAACTTGATATATAATCTTGATTAGTACTTTAAATGGTGGACTTATTTTGTGTGTTTATGCTGTGTGTTGTTATAATACACACTTTGGAAAGGATGGCTGACAAAGAGTACAGGTGGATATTCACACAGTATCTGTGTGACACAGGAATCCAGTGAACCACCAAGAAAAGTGGAGTGCATTGTCAGGGCAGATAGTGATCCTGCTGATGGAATTAGGCTAATAACCAAGATGTTAGAGGTTCAACACTGGCACCGTTCAGCAAAACACGTAACCCAAATTGCTTTATTTTAGAAGAACAGGGAGGTGTTACAAAACAGCCCCGTGGGGAAAGTGTTCTGTTAATAACATGAACTTTATATCAAGGTAGGCTTTTGGTGATGGTGCAGACAATCCTATACAATTCATATTCATATATGAATTTACTTACCCCAGAAATCAGGCCCTGTGCAGCAGATATATTAAAAAAATCAATACCAATATGCCTTGATGTTCTGAGGGTATGTGTACCTGTATCATTTATGAAATTAATCCATATGTTGCAAAAACAGAATACATGGTTTCATATACATGCGAATACATTTTCTTGGACCAGACGTTAGTTGAATTACACATGCTGTAGTTCTTTATCAGTGGATATGATTGTGGCTAAGTGTGTTAGAAATCATGTTCTCATCATTATGTATCAGAATCCCAGTGAAATCACCTCTGGCGTTTGCCTGCAGGCTACAAGTGGTTCTCCATCTGTCTGCTGGTTGAGAAGAAAAAAATACCCTCCGCAAGAAGTTGCCAGAAATAAAAAAAGCGCACCTCTATCCCCTGCAGACACAAACCTTCACAACAGCCCCACGCCATTGAAAAAAGTGATTCTCTCTAGAAAAATGACTCGTAGATCGCTATTTTATCTTTACTGGGTCTTTAAGATTATTTTGTTTGTACATTGTATATATGAAATAAAAATAGAATTTTCTGGACAGCTTAAGCCTGGCGTTATATCCACATACAGTAAATATATAGTCAGTTGCATTCAATGTTCCGTATATGTGAACGGTTAAATAGGCTACAGTACAGCTAAACTTGTAGGCAAATATGCCGGAAGGATGCCTTCACTTTGCAATAGACGGGGCAGCCTTGTCAGCTGTTGAATGTTTTCTGCTGGTTGTGGCTTATAGAGACACAGGCGTGCCCCGTCCTTTCAGCACCGCTCACTGGGAGCGGTGGCGTTTAACGTGCCGCTTAAAGGGAATAACAAAGCAAACAAGCAGCTTCACTGAAGCTCTGCGTGGTCACGCCAAAAGGGACTTATTTTAATTAAACGGGTTGCTTTTTGCAAAAGCTCTGCATTGCATGCTTACACGCACGCAGATGCATGAGGAAAGCCTTTTCTCTGTATCCTCCGTCTGAGCATCCAATTTAGTATATGCAATTACCAGGCAACTAATTAGGAGTTGTCTTGCAGATGATTATATTTCTATACACAGCCAAACAATCCATTGTGCTGATTTACATCACATGTGTAGATATACTAATACTGATAGACTGCTAATGAAGAAAAGAGTCATGTTCAATGAAAGAACGAAAAGACCGCAAAGAAACGGCAGATGCCTCATGATTTAATCTGATTCTAGGGATACAAACCGGCCGAAATACCCCTGTACCTGAATATAACAGTGATGCATACCATACTAATTAATAACTAACAGAAAAGTATATCTATGTAATACTGATTAAAACGGAAAGTGTGTTCTGCATATTTAAATTTGTACTCACACGAAAACTCCGAAGAGCAGGACCCGAATGCCTATTTCTATTGCGAAGTCTCGCATGTTTTTCCTGCGATCTGGGGGCGACATCTTCATGATTTTTAAATCCCGGAGAAGCACAATCCGCACTCGGGCAGCTGGGAGCTGAAACAGTCGCGTCCTCGTACTTTTAATCCTGTTCAGGGAGCTAAATCTGAAGCCGTGGAGATCGAGCACCGTGCCATAGATAATGCGAGTTAGTCACCTGAAATGAGCACTTCGCCGCTCGGCGCCGTTCATTAAACCGCCCCACTGGCAGGTTTCAATAAAGATCCTCCTTCACCCTCCCCTCCTTCTTCTCGTCCTCACTCCCTACTCCTTGCTAGCCTACAAATATCGGTTGCACAAACGAATATGTGTATATGGGGATGCGCTCAAGAGACGCGACAGAGAGGATCACGAAAACCAAGTGACACTACTAAGCGGCAAATGCACTTCACTTCTTTCAATCTCCATTAACTTATTCAATTTCCCGTAGCTTTGGTTAAATAATCATTCCCTTATTATGTCCGAAAATTTAAAACCCAAGACATATATTATCATCGGGCACTGAAAATCGAACAATAATAAATGTAACGCAGAAATAAATGTTTTCAGCTGGGAACGCCGAAGTTACGATGCGTTTTGTACAGACGAGCATTTTTCTGTGCTATAGTTATTGCCCAGGTGTGTTTTGCAAGAGCGAAATCAAATTTTCTTTCAAAGCTTTTTATGGGCATCTCAGTCGTTTGAAGTCTAGATGATTTATTGAAATTAACGATCATTACACCTTACTCGATACCTCACATTTTCTTTCAAATGTCAAACATGATATCTGTCACTCAGTGCTTTTTCAGATGTTTCTAAACTAGCAATTTTCTGATTTATTGTGTTGGAAAAGGCGATGACAACAGATGTGTGCTGCGGTATATTTGCATTGTGTCTATCCTATAAACTTAAGTTTGCATGGAGAAACTGATATTTTTACAACACTGGGGGGATTCATCGAGGAGACCTTAAAACCTACAGGTGTACCTCCTTTTGATGGAGATGCTCTGCTCCGCGGTGATAACAGAGGCTGGACGCTGATTTTTCTTGTATTTGAAATAGTGCCTCGTGGATATAAGCTGGGGATGTATCAGGGGACAAACATTTCATCTGGAGGTGGTTAAATCGGGGACCTGGACTTTAAAGATTAGATTTATAAATCAATCATTGCAGTCATGTGCTGCAAAAAGGTACTTATCTTGCAAGAAGACCTGCAAAAAAACCTCACAGGACCGCAAAAACCGGGAACTGTGGAAACAAAAGCCAATAATCTTACCTGGAAATATATTTTAAAGTTTCGTATACTCGTACTTTCACTGTTTTACACAGAGGCTGTTTGTTAACAGGGTTCAAACGCGTAATACGTTTAACATGCTTATTAAATAATTTGTACAACCAATTTCAAGCTCGCCTAACGTATGTCACAAATGTATACAGCAATGTCACGTAACGGTGTTTTTTAACAAAAGAGCAACAACTGACTTTGTTAGACAAGCTGTCAGGAGCGGACTCAGGGAAGGAGTGACAATCCATGAGGCAGCTTAAAATGCCAAAGGGGGCTTCCCCCCCCCCCCCCCCCCCAAAAAAAAAAAAAAAAAATCAAACAAACACCAAACCATGAGGGGTCAAAAACAAAGGCAGGTACACAAGGGCTAAAGCCTAACACACAAATTAACACCAAAGAGACAGTAAAAAACAACAGTAACTAGGGAGCTAAACACAGGCAACAACAAGCAGGAACCGAACCACAAAGCAGTAACATCTACTAAAATCACACAGGACAGGACCATTGCAAAAGCAGACACATATGCACAAGTGACAAGGCTGAAGGAGGGACAAGTGTGGGCTGTTACAAAGTACAAAGAACTACAGGGAACAGGTGAGGGTCATGCACAAGCATTAAGGACTTCAGACACAAGGAGAGACTTGGAACAGGTGAAAGAGAACAGAACCACCAAACTAAAGACTCGAAGGGATGCTTATAAACAAAGACATGCAGCAAAAACCAATACAGAAATACATGAACATACACGAGGCAAAAAAATGTTTAAACCTACAACAGTAGGGCTATATGGTTGTCAGTCACCTGCTTAGCCCATTCAGTCATGTGGCAACCCAGGTACTAATAAAGGTGCTGCAACCCTGAGGAAGGAACGGGATGGCCAGTGACACCTGCTGGCCAAACGGGTGAACAGACAAAACAAGACAAGGCAGGGACTGATCCAGACACAAGCACCCTGTCTAGAATGTCCTCTGTCTTCTGGGATGGGCTCCAGGCTTATAGGAAGAATTAATTGGGTAATCAGTTAGGGAGAGATGATGGATGGATCTATTGATGGATGGATGATAGCATTTGTTTCATTCAATTGTAAGGCAATGATTATATTAAAGTATGCATAAGTTATGGTACAGCTATCAGTTAGAATGTGACTTATTACAGCAGATAGTAACATCTCATTGCTAGCTAACAAGGTCCCGTTACATTAGGAGCTGTGGTTCCCCGGCAGAGTCATTAGCCACACATTCCTGTGGCTCTCAGCTTGGGCTTGGTGCTCCGCATGCAGGCAGTTCCCATCGAATGATTAAAATGCAGTAAGTGAATACTAAGCCCACCTCACATTAACTCTAACACAGATAAAAACTGGCCAGAAAGGAGCGATCCTGGGGATGTTTTCTCACTTTTTCTTTCGTAAGGAAAAGAGAAGAAAAGCGTTTAAAAGCAGTTATTTTTTCTCATGGGCTTCATCACAAGGTCAGTTTTCAGCTCACACTATGCTTCTCCTGCCCTCATGGAGCTCCCCACGAGATCACTAACACAGACACACACGCGCGCGCACACACACACACACACACAGAAGTATACCTAATAGAAAGTATATCTCTCGCATAGACAAAGAGATAATTAAGTCTCCATGTAGCTTATTGGAAAAAGTGAAGAGGAAGTTTTATTCTGTGAAAATGATTATGTGACTAAAGTTTAATTATGTAAGTTATACAAGAATTCCACCCATATTCAAACCATTTATTCAGAGCAGGGTTTGGAGAATAACATGCCACTAAAACATATTAGTGACATTAAATTTGATTTGCTGGCATTTGAAGTTTGATAAATACGATAATGGTTTTTGATTTATCCTATATCAGTTTAAATGGCTCGTTATCCTGTCTAGGATCAGCAGCTTGGATAGGTGGATAATTTAAGTGCTTGAAAAATTAACCAATCAAAAGAAAGCAGTCTAAGACAAAGCAGGGGGATCTGGGACAAGGTGGATGGAGTGAAAGTCCCCCCAGGGAGAGCAATGTACTGAGCAGACCCCATTGCTGTTACTGCAAACATGCCAGTCCATCACCACGCCTGGCCGGGATGACTATCGGGGGGGGGGTCCAAGGCACCCGGGTTTGCCATTTAACAAGAGGCTTCACACCATTGCTTTCAGATCCCTGCATGCCATTGGCTCGGCAATTTAGGCTGGACGTGATGGCCGGGGGGCCACAAGGGCATCAGCAGAACCATATGAATATTTTACACCTTCTGGAATAGATTTGCTATTTACTACCTGCTAGAGAGAGCAGGGGAGTATCGACAGGGAACTTTAAATATGTGGGAGTCCGTGCAATGACATGAGCGGGAAATCCAGGCTTTCTGTCCTGACAACAAGGGGTTATGAGTTTGTTGTTAAATTAATCAGTGTTCAAAGCCTTCGAGCGGTTATTGGGAGAAGAGATTTCTGCTTCCGCCATCATCCCGAACGCAGCCGCACGTACACGGAGCTCTTTCATTTCTTATCGCGATCCTGCATTCTCTATTGCCCCGCACTCTGCCTGTTATCCTCCCCAGCTCACTAATGAGGACAAAACAACAGCAAAGCAACAAAAAGAAACATGAAACGGTTCCTCTGGAGTCGCCATCAAAGGGGCGGGCGTGGTGGTGTTTGTGGGTTTTATCCCACAGAAAAAAACGAAAAGCAGAGAGTTTTCTGGTACAATTCATGCACATTTTAATACTCGGCCCCTACAAACTAAACTGTCAAGTCTCCAAACACCTATTATTGGTTTTTGATGATATAAAGCATTTCGTTTTTGTGGATGTAAGTTACGCAATGATGCCTGATATTTACTGATATTTAATAATAGCTTGGGATATAACATTAACATAAAAAAGTCTCCAAAGACTGTCCCGTTTCACGTGGGTTTGTTGCTGGCTTGGGGTGTGCATGTGTGTATGCCTGTGGCCCGAGGCACCTGGCTGTGACATCACAGTCACATGACTCTTTATCAGCCCACACATCAGGCTGGCCAGCAGAAGGGCTGTGCTTAGTACGTAGGAGCCGGGAGGTGGGAAAGGCTACAGAAGGACCTTCCTCAAAGAGTCTAAATTCAATGGCACATACCTGCTTGTGTATTTGTGTTTGAAGTGGGGGAGGTGGGTGGATCTCACACACCTATATGATGGAAGACTTGTCTGACCCAGGCAGGGTCACAATATATATTTATTTATCTGCTCTTTTTCACAAAATATCTCTGAGGAACAAAAGATTTGTGGGAGATTTACCAACCCTCCATCTACCCGTCGATTTGTGTCATTTTTCATGTGCCTCTCTCCACATTCCCTGGAGTCAGGCGTTCTAGGGATGATTTGCCGCAGAACATTATACATCTTTATAACAAAAAGCGAAGATTAGATGCACGCTCCATAAAGCATTCTATGCATAGGGATAAGCAGGATGGCACCGGAAAATCAAAAGAGATTCTGGATTCATTGCAATGTGCTTTGCCATTATCCCCGGCATCTGATGCATCCTGATGAAGAGTCTATGTTTGTGTGTAAATGTGACCGCTGCTTACTAGTGGCTGGGAGGATTTACTGCGCCATTTTGAGAGAAGTAGGATGCAGTCAGATTAATAAGGCCTTGGCATCGCTCACTGATCCCAACACTCTTAGTGCTGGTGTGTGTCCATTTTTAACATTTAACTGCTTATCAATTATTTGGTCTGTTTCATGTTATATCACATTAGATGTGCAAAGCTGGAAATACACCCACAGTTCTGGGGGGGGATCAACACAGAGTGAACAAGCATAGAACAGGGATCACCCACAGCCCTAGTTTTGGGGGCGGGAGAACAACCAAGCTCGATGCACACAGATCTGAACCTGGAAATGTTAAGTATATTACTACATCTACAGTAAGTTTTATACAAGCAAAAACCTCTGCATATTAAAAAGACCCAATGAGGAAAACTGCTTAGATGGTAAATCATCAATATCATAAAACATCCTTTATAAAAGCATACTTTTGTTAATTACATAATCACATGAAGTTATTCATGATCAGCCTTGTATTGTAGTGTATTAAGTAGTCATTTGTTTGTGGGTGGCCACTGACCAATACTGTTTTCTTTATATCTTTTGATATCTTTTGATTAGTAGGTCTTCTTACTAGAGTGCCTGTATGTTCAGCTTCAAGCGAACTTATTCAGTACACTGTTGGCTCATTTTATTATTATTATTGTTATTATTATTATTATTATTATTATACATTTTATTTATATTGCTCTTTTACAAGATTTCAAAGACGTTTACATAGAAATAAAGTAAATGGATAAAACAAAAATGACAAAACAGAGACAAGTGTTCCTGCTGTATTTCACCTGTGTTGGGCAGTTTTGTTGCCAAATCAGAAGTCAGATGGCTGAGGACTTTCTTGCACATTTACAAAGAGAAAGACTCGCCGCAGGCCCAAAACCCTCAGTCAAGGCTATTCGATACAGCGGTTCGTTACAGGAGTTACGGCAAAATACATTTTTGCAGTTGGATATTTCTGTCTTTCCATTTATTCTCAACAGGCCCTTGTCCAATCGGAGTTACGGTGATCTGTAGGCTATCACTGAAAGCGTGGAGCGTGGGGCAGGCTGTGCTGGGGCGAGGCCCTGGTCCATCAGATGCTGGCCATGAGTGGGTATGTACATTTGCCAAGGTGTGAAACAGCCCTTAGACAAGTTCAGACATATTCCCTTCCCATCAAACGTCTGCTGTTTTATACTCCACTACCCTCCTCTGAAAAGAAACATACCCGAAATGCCCAGATATTTAAATATATATGTTTTGCTTTCGCTTTGTGCAGTGCTGATACGGAACAGTCTCAACAGAGCATTTGAAATGCGAGGCGAAGTGCATTTTATTGGGGAGCACATGCCAGAGTGACTGTTACTCTCCCGCTCGCTCTCTGCTCCCCTGAGAATCCAGCACAGTAACTCAAGACAATGAAACTCGTCTGCGAAGGCGGGCCTCACAACGGAAGATTGATGCAGCGATGATGTTCTCCTCTGAGAAATGCATTATTCATGAGCCCCCCCCCCCCCCCATCTGCCGGAGCACAGCCATTTGGGTGCCAAGCGTGAGGATCAGCTGCAGACAGTGACAGACCACCTGTAATGACAGCAATGTGCTGCAGTGTCCTGACGTTTGTCTACTCGAAGAAACCGTTCATTTCAGTCTCCCTATAACACTTCATGAATTTTATGCATGGAGTACAACTCTTTTAAAGGTTTACCAGCCAAGGTTGTTTCTTGAAACATATTGCCATGTTCTTTTGAATGTTTTCCAAACAACATATTGCAATGTCATTGCATATGCATGCCTGTACTGTAGGGGGCAGTATGCTGCCTTGGTGAGTAGCCATGTGTGCTTAGGAGCTTTGCATGCGCTTCCCCAGCAGTGGCTACCCCAGTGTCTTTTTTTGATTAGACACTTTTATCCAAAGGCATAAACCTTTAAGAAAACAGGGTCAGCCAGTCCCTGGAGGAACTGGGGTTACGGGCCTTGCTCAAGGTCCCGTGGGTGAACGATTCTGTCGACCACGAGATTTAAACCAGCAACCTTCTGATCACACTGTCCCAACCTGCTGAGCTACACAGTGAACCGGCACCTGTCCTGGGTGTCCCGTGTCTCATGTCCAGCATTTCTTGGGATTGGCTCCAGACTCACTGTGAACCTGTACTGTACTAAAACCAGATTTATGGTTGTGTGCAGAATCAACGGTGTTGGTATGCCACAGGTGCGTACCCAGTGCCGTAGCCTGTTGCACACTTTCCCAAAAATGTGACTGTCACAGACTGTGCACAAGTATAAATGCTGACTACAACGTAGGCCACAGTGTAAGCTCTGCTAGAGGCTATCAACAACCATAAATCAGGGTTAACCGGTTATGGAAGATGAATGAACGGGTATAACACAAAGAGAATATAAGAAAGATGTTATACCTCAAATCCCATAAGAATGTGAGTGCAGTAACTTCACAATCTATTACACACAAAAAAAAAAAAAACATTTGCTATCATTATCATTACTAATGGCTGCAGAATGTGCATAATTAATGAAGAGTGATTAATCACGATTCCATGCGGTTGTGACGGAAATGGATGAAAGGTGAACTCATTTCTGCCTCAGATGATACTCAGATCTGCTCAGCTCGTTAAGGTAGCCAAGCAGCTGATGGACAGTTTGTTCTAGAAACCTCGTTATGGGGATTTTATATTATTTGTTACTTTGTCCCCCATCAGGGAGCACTACATGAAATGAAGCAGGTGGTTTCTTTTTTTTCCCCCCGTGGATCTTCTGCCACGTCCGGAATCACCATCAGGTCTAATTAGATGGATGCCAACTCATACTGGGCTCTCAGTGCTCCTGCAAGCACTGCATCATTTTATCTTTTTATTGCTTTATTGCCGAAATACATTTGCAGAGGAGATGAGCAAACCTACACACTCCCACCTGAACACTCACACACACACACACACACGCAGTATATATATTACTGTCATTGTGGGGAAGCTCCACTCATCTCTATTGGCATAAACAAACATCTATGACAACCTTATCAATTTATTATTTAACCAACTTTTGGCATTTTAGGTTTTCTGATTGCATTAACAGATTTTTTATCAAATTGAGGTTTATATTATGGGGACTGGAGAAAGGCCCCCACAGGGCACAAAGTAACAGGGTTGGGGACATCTAAGCCCCACAATGTAATAATTAACATGACTACACACAGACACACACACAGTCACGCCGGCAGGGAACCAAACACTCCTTTAACAATGTCTGTTCCTTCAGTTCTCCCTATACCATCAAAATATTTGCTTAATGTATCTCAAATGTGTGGATTTCTATGAGGCCCTAATGGTCTGGACTATTTGTAGGGTGCATCAGGACGTGAACTCCTGTCCCGAAAAGTGTCTGTCTAAAGTCTGAGTGCAGCAGAACCATGACTGGTACCGTGAAAGGTGCACTAACACACCATTATTTGATTACATATCGAATCACGCAGAGCAGAACCCCAGAGCAGTGGGAATCACATACAGCTCTTTCATATGTAAAATATTTTGAAAGAAGAAAAACACATAAAAGTAACTAAAGCAAAAAAAAAAACATGGAATTTTGGTCAGCCCTGGAGACAAAGGCCTGTTTTAGCTAAGGAATATTCACACTTTTAAGTGTTTTAAGGCATAAAATGCATACAGAGCATGCACTATTAACAAAAACGAGTTTCTGTAAGCGGTGCAAAAAATACCTAGATGTTTTATAAAGTGCATACTGCTTTTTTAAATGTCTAAAATGTAAAATTATTGATGTATCCACACAATTCCTCCAAATGTGAATGTGCATGTTTTGTAACATACGGATAGGCCTATAATGTTCCATTATTCGTTTTACAAGTGCTCATTTGAAACGGCTGACAGTACGCATTGTTATACCCGCCACAGAGTTGTCATGGTAACCGACCTGAAAGCATCAGTAACTGCTAGTTATGCCTGTGAACAGTGAAATGCAGAACTGAAGTTGCCTCTGACACAGAGCTCCATGTAATCTCACCGTAATGGTTTAGGTCAGTATAATACCCTAAGCGCACATGCCATACCAATGATAGCCGCTGTTATACATCAGACTAAAGGAGATTAATTAACACAGATTTGGTTTCATAAACTTCCCGAGATTAATTCCGACTGCTATTTCAAACAATTTCTGATGCTGACAGCGAGATATAATTAGAAAACACTTCATTACACATTGCAGACTCAGTAATTACAAAGTGGGAAATATTTTTATACTCTGAAAATCTTCTGAGACATTTCCTCACAGTATGTGAAACTAGTCTCAATAATTTGTTATTGAGCATTGTGCTATTCAGAAGAACTTTGGGAAATTGTGGTGTTTATCACCATTGAGGTGCAAATTCAGCTGGTCGGCCCCTAGTGTGTCTACAGTATGGATTATCGCATTTGACACAATGCAATCTTTTTCTCCGTTAACACCAGAGGCTTGAAATTTGCAAATGCATTGAATATTGTTTAATAAACGTATTAATATTTTCATGACCTCAGAGTTCAATATAGGCAACTGGATCCCACTGGATATTTTAGAAATCCAAGGTTTGTTTACCCTGGTCTGAGTGGGGAGGAATATCTCTTCCATAAATATTTAATTGTGCTTTTCTCAGTTTTCCTCCTAGATATTCCTCTTATTTATTTGCCACTTCCTGGTGTGTTAATCATTTTTGCTGCTGTAAAACCGCCAGACCACAGGCTGCCATATTATGTGACTGGTTGATCCATCGATTGATTTACACTGTGTATTTGCCAGCTTCTAAATCTCCTCTTCCAAACATTTTGTAGAGGACTCTGAAGAGTCATTTTTACTTCAGATTGATAATTAACATTATACAAAAAAGACAGCAAGGATCGGAATGGATGGCCGAGTCATATTTTTACTTCACAAACAACTGAACACGGACCTTGCATGTTCACCGAGGCGACAGAGAATGTTACAGGACCACATCACTTCTCAGGCATCCTCATTTACATAGTGCTTCTAATCTATTTTCAGTCTGCAAAGGTCAGTTTCTGTATATTTCAGAACATGATGAAAAAGAAGATTGAACCCTTCTACCTCCTCGCTGTGTGGGTCTGAAAGCTGCAGCTTTTGTCTTGCCCTACCTCACCTCTTTCCTGTCCTCCTTTTGTCCAGAGGTTCCTCCTACTGTGAGTACTTTGATCTTGTCTCCTGACCTTGCTCTGGGTTCCCTCTGCGCTGTTTACTTACCTTCTCCTCACTCTCCCCCACCTCCCTCTTTTCTTTATACCACAAAGCTGTGGGAAGCTATTTCCATGTAATATATTTGCACATGTCTGAAGGTGAAATTAAAAGCAGAAGGTGTGCTGAAGGTCAGACTTTCTCTGGATATCTATTGTATACCTCTGGATAAACAACATCCTTCATGTTCATCTCTATGTATCCAGCATGTCAGACGTTGTGTAAAACAATCTGTTGATACAGCTAAAATCAAAGAGGAAAGGAAATCAGAGGTAGCAGACCACGAAAGGCAGGGAAATTGTGGATGTCTTGGGACGAGGGGAGGTCAGGGGGTGAGTCTCTCTGCTTAGCTGTAGAGAATAAAGCAGGGCTGCTGGGTGCAAAGAGCAGTGACCCAGCTGTCACGGGTTAATAGTGGCCGGCTTAATTTAAGGTGCTTTCAACTGCACCAGGTACTGAACTTAAAAACCATTTCCTTTTTACAATAGTACCAGTACTCAGAGGTGATTCTAGGGATCCTGGGGGCCCAAGGCAAAAATACTGTGTGGGGCCCTCCTACATACCCCACCCCACATGGTAAATTTTATGACCACTATTTTAACGCGAAGCCTGAATTAATAATATCAATAAAGGAAATTTAATAAACACAATTCCTTTATTTTCACTTTACTGTGAAAAACAGAATACCCAAATAAAGCAGATTTGTCATTGCAATGTACTATGTAATCAGCCGCCCTCGGGGGCCCCCTTCCAGCTCGGGGCCCCAGGCCATTGCCTGCCCTGCCTGTCTTGTTGTTGCACCTCTGCCAGTGCTGAAGAACCAAACAGGCTGGTGTACTCCTTTGGTATTTTTGTGTAGGATTTGCAGACATGCTTATTGTCCATTGATTATGCAAATAATCTGCCTCTGAAACACAAAATCAAACTGCCATCTCGAGAAAGCCTAGTTACAAACTCAGAAATCAACGATTAACAAAGTAAAAATAAATAATAATAATTGTAATGCAGTTTACTAATTAACTGACCGAAGCTTTAATTGTGATCTGATCGGAAGAACAGATTCATCGAGATCTGGGAGTGTTACATGAAGCTGGATTTCTTGCTTTGCCAAATAACTGGTCGGATTTAAGGTAGGCAGGGCTAAATGGACTTCTATGTTCATTCACTTACATTTAGTGCAGACTACCTTAAATCCGAGAAGTTATCCGGCTAAGCAAGAAATCCTGCTTCGTGGCATGACAAGAAATAAAAAAGTATTTGCTATTGAGCTGCACGATACTGGAAAATTTCATATACTAGATAATCTTGAAAAGGAATTACTAATAAAGGAATGATTGCAAAGTCGCTTGTTAAGTTCTGGTTCCTATGACAGACTAGTATTGTTTTGGAAAAACTTCTCTTCTCCCCCAACCCTTGAAATATTTTATTATCCAAGAAATACCAGAACTGCATTGCACAATGACATTGTTCTTGAAAATACCACATACCACTGACAGTATGAAGGTATGCAAAAGCCTGATCTCAAACCTGTTAAATATTGAAATCCTTGTGATGTGAGAATTGCATGTTAATATCACACATCACCTAGTCCCATAATATACTAAAGCCATTTTTCAGTTCAGTATAAAACATTACACCTCGCGCAGTGATGATGTCATTCTGCCCTGGTACCAGTTTTTCATGCCAGTGTTAAACAACCACAAGAAATACCCATATTTGTTATATTTATGTAATGTAAGTCAATTACATCTAATTACTTCCCAGGTGTAAGCACATATTCAGCAGAATTCAGTTACAGAGGATATGAAAAGGAGAGGACATTGCCACTGAAACAAGGCTTGCTGAGTCAGTGAGGACAGCAACAGAGTAATAAACTAGAACATGACCTGCCTCAGACATTTATCTACTGACAGATTATTTAGATAACAGTAAAAATGTTGTCTCTGATATGGTTCCTAGAGGAAACCTCGTCAATGAACAGATTTTAAGCTCTAGGAAGGTGCTTAAGGCATCTGGTTGAGTGCCAGTGAAGACCTGGTACACATTGTATCTTAAATGTACTTGATGTCCAAGCAAATTACTGATGACTTACTCAGCAGGCATATAGTGAGGTGCGGTTGGCAAATTTTATCTTCTATGGAACCCATATTGAATTGAAAGTGCCAATGGAAGTGGGGAGGGGTAGCCAAGGTGACTTTTTGTCAGGGGACCCAGAATTTATGCACAATACCATGGGAAACCAAGTGATCTTCTGACATGACAATAACATTTACGATGGTCTCATAAAGCAGAGTTTCGTAAATACTCTTTTTACCTTACTCTGTGTGTCTGTCTTAACTCACCTTCTGTGTTCTTATGGGGCAACTGAAAATGAAGCCTCTATTCTGACTCTGCATGAGACTAAATTAACCTCATTAGAAAGCTCTAAATGAACATTTTATATTCACTTTAATCAGCTCTAACGATCAGAGTAATGATACCATACTGTGCCACCAACTTAAAAAATCATTGTCGAGATCAAAAGAGAGGCTTCATTGTTTAAGATGCAATTTGTCTCTAATGTCTGTTATTATCTATTTATTTACTTGATTATGAGCTCATAGAATGGAGAGGGGGTTTCTCTAAGCAGCGCTCCCCCTTGCTGTCACCACTGCCTCCTGCCCTCGTGTCATTCCCACTTATCACGAAGTCTCCCGGAGGCCTCAGACTTGCTGTGTTTTCAGGTGGGGGGTAAAGCCTAGTTTTTACTTCAGTTTTCCACTTGCCGTCATGGTCCTCGAACAGTCCTGTGCGTGGTCTCCTGTGTACATACAACATTTGTTCGTTGACGCACAAACAACTATTCTTCTTCTACTCTTTCACCGTTGACTTCTGTACTTTGAAAGTCAGTGCTGCCACCTACTGGAAATAACTAGTCGGATTCCTTGCGCATGTGCAGTGTACACACACACCGAAATGCATGATGTCCACGAGACAAAGAAATCTGCCAGACAGTCATAACAATGAAATTCATGTCACTCGTTAACAGCACCCGGAAAAGTTAATTATGAATAGGCCTTAAAGTGTGGATATGAGGAGGGTTATAGTTTGATAACTGTCCAAATCTATCAGTTGACCTGTTTCTTTTCTCTTGCCTCCTGGAAACCTGCCCAGACCCCCAGCTTAGCCCTTGGTTTTGCACACCCCTTCTCCCATATTTGGGTGTAGCCTGGAGTGCCTCCTGACCAGAGATGGGCAAAAATGCATCAAAATGTATTTTGATATAAAATACAAAATACCCCATTTGTAAGTGTATCAAAATAAACTGCAAAACACAGTCATCAAGCAAAGTATCAAAATAAGCTACAGTGTTTTGTATTTTAAAAATACATTTCACATACTTCTATTCTATATCACCCTGTACCTTCATAAAGACATTGACTAAAATAGCTAAGCATAAAGCGACATTTTTTTCACTGCTTAACGAGACACAATACAAATGTAAAACCAAACAAAAGATCTAATGTTCTTTGTGTCTTAAATATATCCCGGGTACTTACATGAACACTGAAAAAACACCAAGGCAATCAAATGAAAAAGTAATAATAAACTCAGGAAGATTTGTTTTTTTGTAATGTAATTGACAAAGATGCTTCTTTTTTTGCACCACAGATTCAAGTAACTCAAAACAAAAATGGCAAACACAAATTAAGCGCTTCATTCAGCAACATCAAAAACTTCAAACACAAATAGGCCTGAACAGAGAGCTTGTAAATATTTTGTTTCAACACAAGTGATCAACTATTGACTCTATTTATTATAATGTTGGAAAAAACTAAACTTCCTCCTTGTGTAACACAAACGTTTTGCACACATGACATCATCAATGCTACATTATAGGGAAAGTATTTCTTGTATTTTCAAAATACGAAAATACTGAACATCAAACTATTTTGATAGAAATTACATAATTTAATAAATGTGTATTTTAAATACATTATCAGAAATACTGCCCTACGGTGTTCCTGACATTAGCACTCCTATTTGCTGTTTCCTGGGCACCGCTACATCAGCCATGCAACTCCTTCTGGCTGAGACCCTCACTAAATTAATAAAAAAACCGACAGGGGAAGGATTTAGTCAGGGATGTCACATAGGGGAGAGGAAATTGTTTCTTTTCTCAAGAATCCCATGACTGCTTTCCACACAAATGCATTTCTTAAAGCAGGAATAGCTAATACAGGGCAGACTCGCCTATTCGTTTACCTCCTCGCTGTCTGGAGATCACTGGGCTATGGCGTGTACCACCCTCAACAGGACCACACCCATCTCGTTTTTGTCGTTGGGCTATTCTCAGTTGCTCCTCAAGGGAACCTCAAATTCTTGATAAAACATAAATTACTCCATCTGTTTTTCATCAGTTTAATAGCTTGCAAAACAAATTTCCAGGTGAAATTTCATTTGTGAACCATGCATATGGTAGACTTGCAGAAGATAATTATAAGGACAGTGTGTCATATTCTAGAGAAACATAAAAATATATAAGCAGGCAATTCACCCAGTACAAGCTAGTCTATGTCTTTTTTAACTGTCTTTCTGTAAAAAAGGACCTTGGATTGAAATGGAATTCTGTATTACATATTGGAAATAAATGGTGTAATTATGGTATGCTTTCAGACTTTTAAATCTGCTTTGTAATTAACATAATTAAGAATTTTTAAATCCTCATAATGTACTTTGCTAATTTTGGTGGTTAGGATTGGGAATGTGTGTATGCTTGACTTCTACCCACTGGAAAGTTATTAAAATATTTTCTATTTACATAGTGCATTGTTGCTAAAGGAATTGTGAATATAATTTAAGTACTGATTCAGGGTCAGTTAAGGAGTATTAGACTTGTGATTCCAGATCCAGAAAAAAAAGTCTGATTCAATTTGATTGGCATAACGTGCCTGATTGCTGGGGCTTGACAGCACAGGTTGTGAAAAAACGTACAATTGGCCCCTTTGTGCTCATAATGCTGTGGATCTGGAAGACAATTGGAGGAATGCTTAGCTGAAGGAAGCCTGTAACCATCTGGCTTACATAAGAGTCAGTTGTCCCTAAGTGCGTATGATACTGCAGCCTTTTCATCACACGGCTTTCATGAACGTTCTGCCTTTGCACACAGCCTTGATTTGACTGATGATGGCACAACCATGAGCACACTGTCACATAACAAGTTTGTATTATAGTAAGAAACTGTGAACAAAGTGTGTCACTTTCAGTAGAATTACTTTTGTGAGAAAAATATTGTATCGATCATATGCTTTGGGGTATTTGCATTGTGGTAGGGTGTTTTGCATAAGCCAGCACTTTGGGGATCCATGTCTATTTTTTTGGCTGTGTGGTGGAGTGGAAAGTCCCAAGATGCACAGCTGCAAAGCATGATGGGTCAGAAGGAAGACTTCTACCTCTAGACAGCTTCAAATAATAATACGTTCAAAGAGACTAATACATGCAAATAAAGAGATTCACCATGTGTTAAATTGCTAGTACCTTGTACACATACAATTATCAATCTCAAACAAGTAATTAACTATTTTGTTATATAGATAATTGAATGTCTTGGGGAATTTAATGATAAAGAAGAGAGTTTTTCTTCTCCTTTTCTAACTCTTGTAATTTGATTTAGCTTGGAAAGCACTGCTGTGCGTAGCGGCAAATGAATGCTAGCCCACAATTGACTACTGTGTGGACAGGCTGTCATGACCCTAGAAAAGTATAGAGGACAGAGAATGAGATTTTAAATGAGATACAGAAAGTGTCAATAGTATTCTGTCATTGCTGACATTTTTAATATAACAAAGACCAGAAAATCATCCAAAAATAGGAACAATTAAACAAGCAAATAAAAATTGTTTGGATTTTTTTTCTCTCCAAGTGTTATGTTCTCTTTATGTAAATAATGATATTTCACATTTTCTCTCTACCTTTCTGTGATCTCAAAAAAAAAGAAATGTGTGAAATTTATTCCCTATATATAACCACGTCCTCTGAGAGTCAGCCACGTGTATTTATACAATTTATTTCCATCAGCATCCACCTAAATATGATGTCAGGCCCACAGTGATGAAAATGTCTGTGTCGTGCGTTTATGTATTTCGCCACCACTGGCTCATTTGAAAGGTGCCGGAAATAAATAGTTTATGCCAAGTTTGTCTAGCAGGGAATTGAAATTTATAGAAACGCTCAATAAATGTCACAGTATTTCGAGTCTGCAGTATTCTCTCCATCCACGGAGAGCAGACTGAGCGTCTTTCTGTGACGTTGCTAATGTCCTCATTGTACCGAGATGAATGTATGCAAAGTTTATGGTCCAATCATTGTGTCGGGTAGACTGATGGATGTGGAAATAATGATGAATGGAATCACCTTTTAACATATTTGATACATTTCACATAAGGCATACCGGAGTAATTAATATTTATGAATATATTAATGAATAAGTATTACTCACTACCCCACATGTGATATGTACCGCAGCGATTACTTAATGACTGCAAAGCAAGGGGGTAGATTTGGGTTTGAATGGAAGGGAGGTGTCCTACCAGTGTTGTGGGAGTACCGTGTATCTTTATGGCTGATTTGATCCCTAACAGTATTGAAACCAAACCTCCGCCCTTGCTGCAACGTCACATATTCTTTGTCCTGTGTTAGCTTTCTGTTCCTATCTCTTATGTTAGACGGGTCGGTGCCATAAATCAGCCATAAAATACCCTCAAAACAATAATTTATCATCCAATTTGTTTCTTACCTCTTGGTTACCTTGTTATGCTTCCTTATCCATGAAAAGATTGGTTTTAATATTTTTGGTGTGGCTTTCTGGACCTTTCTTTTGACAGCATACCTCTCGTTTTCAATAAAAGAATAATGGTCAAATATACCTCAAGAGAATTATATAAATAAACTAAATTGGTCTTATCTTACCTTACATGTCCGGGCATGCCTTGCCTACTGATTTTTTTTTATGTATTAATTTTTTTAAATAGATACTCTTGATGCAGTACACAAATTTATGTGCTGCTTTTATGGATGTTAAACTTAAAAACCCCAACACCATAGGAAGGATATAGAAGATATAGCGAATACTGTGTAATTAGCTTATAAATGACAGCTAATATTAACATGAACCTTCATAGCCCCACTCTTCATTCCCAAGTTATGCAGCACAAACTGTTGCTGTTGTCATTGTTTGTAACAATCTGAATATGTTAAACAGAGATTGTTGCATGTAATTTTGTTACATATAATTTTATAATTTTAATTATATGTTAAAAATGCACAAAGAGCAATAAATTACTAACAGCACATACATGCTAATGACTCCAACGCAAAGATTCCTCATTCCAGACCTGTAACGTGAATAGTGCCAATGGAGGAGAGACTGAAGAGATCATACTCTATAATCAGTTGGCTTGGCCAACTCCATGAATGGTAACAAAATGCACAGAATGACTGTACAAGTTACGGAAGAGCATGGGCGTAAATCATGGGAGGATGGGGGTTAACCCCCCCCCCCCCAGTAAGTCAAAACTGCCATAACTGCCAGGGCTGAAAGTGTCTTAATAATAGTAACAGTTGTAAGGAGAGAGGGGGTTTGAGGGAATGATCTCTAACAGGACTAAATGAGACTCTTAGACCTTTCTTATCGACAGATATGTCATGACACAGGATACTGGAATTTAAATTATTTAATTTCTTCTCAATAGAGAATTCAGAGGGGAAGGAAGCCATCCAGGAGCCAGTAAAAATCAAGAGGGTTTCAATGGATTTCAGAACATTTGGAAAAAATAATTTAATACTGCTTAATATATGGTTTCACATCCTACGTAAAAAAAAAAACCTAAACTATTTCTGGGGAGTGCAAACAAGGAGAGTGGACAGTATGATAGGTTGCAATAGCAGTCTAACTTAATAGGATTTAGACAGGACTGTCACTGTGAGAATAGCAGATAGGATGCTAGGATAATTATCCAGAAGCAAGAAGGTTTAAATCAAGTTTTATTAACCCCATATAATGGTTTAGTTAGAGTACTGGGCCCACTCCTCTGATTCAAAGGAAGAGAAGTTTCTTCTAAAGGATGCTCACAGTCAAATCTACTCTCAGTGCATCTACTAGATCTGACGACCCAACGCCGATAAATCCATCTTCCATAACTGCTTATCCATGGGGAACCCAGAGCCACTCTAGAATGGATGCTGACTCGTTATTTGATTATTACCTTTAATACGCATTATGCTTGATGCTGAAGTATTACAGCAATCAGAAGAGGAGATGTTGGAATCAGGTCAGGGTAGACTTCTAACATTTAATTCAGGAGCATAGAATCATTTACTAACAAGACTGATTGAGGAAGAAACTCCTTTGTCCCCTCGGTGCGACACCGTGCTAAGATGCAGTCTGTATTTTGAGAAAAATGGCAAACCCTGTTGGGCTATGCATCTGTTGCAATTGTTTATTGTACATTTTGCAAAAAGGCACTTATACTAATACATATTCTACTGATATAGTGAGGAAAATATGCTTTTACCTAGATAATCAAGCAGGGTCAGAGAGGAGAGACAGATGTGGAGGCAAAAAACATTAATTAATCTGAATTAAGCAGAAATATGTGACCGTCGATTTTCTTTCTATCTATCTATCTATCTATCTATCTATCTATCTATCTATCTATCTATCTATCTATCTAGTGTGTGTGTGTGTGTATGTGTGTGTGTATATAAATATATATATACACACACACATATTTATATTCCTGTGTATATATACATATAGTATGGAACAAGCAGAAATGAGATATAGGTGGGTGACATCTCCTGGGACAGAGGTTACAGAAGACCAGCTTCCTAGTGCAGGCTTTACACAGAATATTACCGGTAACCTGGAGAAGCCGTCTGGAAGATGGATGGATGCATGCATATTAAAAAGGGCCTTCATAGGTCTCTTCAGAGCCAGAGACAGGACAGGCAGATGATGCTGTAAACCATAAAGGGCCAAGCATCTCCCACATGCAGCTACAATACAGCATGATACAGCTGATACCCAGACTCGGAGGATGGTCTAGAACAGGGTTCCTTGATTCTGGTCCTGGAGAGCCAGAATCCAACACAGTTTGTAGGTTTTCCTGCTCAAACACACCTTAATTAGCTAATTACCAGGTTTAGTAGGTGTGTTTGGGCAAATATTCATTGTGTTTGGGAAATCTGCAAACTGAGTTATATTCTGGTCCTCCAAGACTGGAATTGGGGAACAATTCACTTATAGTAAGTGAGTTTTCAGTGAGTATTATTTCTACAAAGAAAATGATGTGCAGGACTATGTGGTGCGGGGGGGGGGGGGGGGGGGCTCCTGG
>JAODJU010000062.1:13796098-13815479 GCA_026776725.1 Gnathonemus echidnorhynchus | reverse complement strand
AAAATAAAGGGTGAGATGTTGCATAAGCCTGTGGAAACAATGCCATGACAAATGTGCCCCATAATCAAAGCTAAAGGCGGTCCAACGAAAAATTCAAATTGTGACTTTTTTTTTGGACGGGCAGTGTAATTTCCCCATATCTTTGATAGGTAAATTTATGTTACAGCAGCAAAAAGAAAACGACCTCGCCCAATTCAACGTTAAATTATGGATTAAAGAAAGAATAGATCTACAGCTTTATAAAGAATAAAGCTATAGATCTATGAGTGTGTCCTCACATAATATGCAACGTTACAGTATACTGCGGCTCAGTAAATTTAAACTTGCAACATACTGTAGACAAATCTGTTAATAGTACTGTCTAAAAGGCCATTTCTGGGTGACTGGCAATTCCACACCAGACAACATTGTAACATTGTGTGTTACACGCCGACTGCCTCAACAAACATGGCTGGATAAGCTTAGGGGTTGAGACCTTTTGCTCACTGAATTGGTCCCCCATGGACTTACCCATCCCTAAGCTTTTGAAGTTCCAAGCTAGTCTTAAAGCACAGCGATCGAGACTCTTTTTAACGGCCGTGAGTTTCCTTACAGAATTACTTCGTTACCTGGTGAATTATTTTCGTTGGACGAATATTCTATTGTTTTTTGATATCAGAATAAAAACTGGTACCATATCGAATAATATCAAGTCCCGAACATGTTTTATGGTACTGTATATGCATGCCGCTGAAGTTAAATATTGGCCTATCGATGGAAACGGCATTAAATGCAGATTTCAGGGAAGATGACCACACGTGACTTTGTGATATAGAATTGCCCCCTGCAATCAATAATTTATATCGATCGGTCCATGATAATGAAACGAGAAGATGATTTATATTCTCGAAAGACTGGTTTAGTCCTGGTTTGATTCCTAGCCTCCAGTGCAACAGATGGCGACAGTAGAAGACAGTTTTAGACAGTAGTCCAAAAATGTGTCAGACAAGCAGAAAAGGGAACTTTAGATCAGTGGCGACTGCTCTAAGACTACAAGGGAAGCTCCGCCTCCTTAGAACTGTCAAATATGTACTGTTGTATTTCCATTGCTATTACAATTAAAGAGCATGCTAGAACATATACAACTTCATAGCTAGTTCATTCAGATTCAGCAATAATTTCTCTCAGGTCGTGTAACGTGTTTTTTTCTCATATATTACGTCCCTATAGCAGCACGGTCCAATAAAACCCTTTGAAGTGCATCTTCACTGGACTTCAATGGCATATCTGTTTTCAATGCAGCAAAGCTAGATGTTTATTGGGCAAATGCTTCAAATGCTTTTTTATTGGGCAAATGCTCTGGGAGCGAATGGGGCCGTGAATGGGGCCAGGGGTGGGCCAGAACGCGGGGCTACTGCATGATGATTGGAGGAGCTGTCAAAGGGGCTGCGCCTAGTTTTGATTGACAGCGTCTGAAATTATACTTCAGCATCGGAGGATTTCAAGTTGAATCCCATGTGAATTTTCGGCAAGTTACGTCTTTTAACTTTTTCTCACTTTTATTTGTACCTATCATACTGTAAATAAAAACAGATATATAACGTTCTTAGGTTTGCTCCTTGTTTCGTTAGTAGGTTAGTAAAGTAAACTGGGTCGTGGGGAGGGGGGGTAGCCAACTAGCTAGCTGAGGGAGAAGTACAGTTCTTTAGAAACTGTAACATGTGCTTCCACTCATCTTCAGATTCATACATTGATTCACTAGTTTCCTGCTAGTTTCAGCCATTTTGGGTTGCTCAGTTAATTTAAGAATTTAATCATTTTACTTCATTTAAATTGAATTTTTGCCAGAATTTTATATTGAGTGAGTGGTTAAAGGTTAATTAAGAGTTTCAGTTATGCAGATATATCACATAATTTTGTATCTCTGTCTGAAATATTCTTTGTGATATTTATGAGCTCAGATTATTCAATATTGTGTAAAATTAGGCTACAAAGGACAATGCTTAGTTTATTGCAGGCTATAAGGAGCTATTTATTGTCACACTAATAAAAGAAAATTAAACCTTATGAACCACGCCTCCAGTATTTCAGTTATTGTTGTATGCATGTTATATTTACAAGGAACACAGATAATATGGAATCTTACTTTGCACAGGGGGCTTATTTTGGGCTTGTTTACTTTGGGGTGGGGTTGCCTGCTTGTCTTGTGAGTCTTGGCAACTCTGGCTTCTTTCAGATATATGTGGTCCGGAATTTAATTTTTCAAATAATGCGTGGCTGTTTTCCACAGTTATGCATTTCCCTCTACAGCTATTCCACAAGGTCTTTGACTGCTGTTAATGACGGCCATGAATTTACAGTTTTCTCTGTGTACCAATTAGACCTGTAAGCTGTTACACTGGTAATTAGTTGGAACAGTTTTACTTGTGATATAAGAGGCAGCAGATGGCGAAATGTCATCGATCTGTTAGCCGTCGTCACAAAAATGTTCATAATGTGTAAAAAACTTTGGGGTTTGTGTCTAATATAAGGATGTTTAGAGAACATTGTATGAAAGGCACGTGCCAGGCCCGTAAAGAAACATCTAAAGGAACAGCAGCTCAGCCTCCAAAAAGGGGAGATTAGATTTTTTTCATCAAAGCAGTGAGTGAGGAGTGGTAGGTCCCACAGAGCTCTGTCACATCTCTCTCTCATGTTCCAGCTACATATTACATACACCCCCTTGCCCCCACAATACAAATGTATTTATAATTTATTATTTATACAAATTACATGCAGCCATATCACTTGGCCATAAATAAACAGTACTTATGATTGTAAAACAGCTGGCCACATAGGACTCTGGCTCTGTTCACACCTGGGTGATCCAATCAGAAGTGGACAGCGCTAATTACAGGTGTGAATGCACCTAAGACGCATTGAGGACGCATTGAGATCAGATCGCTCAAACCACATTCAGAGGTGGTCTGGCACACGTATTCAAGACTCAAGATTCTTTAATTGTTACATACATAGTTATACAAAGTACAGCACGCAGTGAAATGCATCCTGAACCGCTCTTTTGTAGGCTGTGCAAATTTAAAACTCCAATTGTGCTAAAGTTAAAGTGCAAAAGCAGCTAAAATGCAAGCAGAGAAAGTATATTCAAAATGAACGGTAACACAGACATAATTGGCATAATAAAAATTTCTTGCAAATTTGGGAAAAATAAATTGTGTAAGAATTGATTTATTAAAGTTGTTTTGGAATTTGCACACATCATATGTAATGCAAACTTTGACGAAATGTCCTTATTTATCTCAGAGCTGCTCCACTTCGTAAAAATTGCATGAATGTAAAATTAAAGCACGTAGGTAACAATATGTGTTTAATAGCCTATAAAAATGTCAGTAGAAACAAATAATAATAGTATACTTGTTTATATGGTTTTATAATGGAGTGTCTGTGGTCTTGAACTCCTGGTCATAAATTTCAGTCCCACCTCTTTGTTGAAATTTTCATCAATTTTGAGCTTTATTGGTTATGATTAAAAACTGAAATATTATCATATGGAAACCAAACTAATGCATTACAGACTGAATCCTCTGCCCAGTATTAGACTGCCCCAGCTGTATCACAGTACTGAAAGAGCTTTTTAACATGCACATCTGTACTGTGTCGACATGGTTTAAATGCATGTCTACAATGTGAGAAGTTGAACTTTATTGTGAAATACAGTTTGAATTTTTTAAATAATCACATTTGCAAATTTGAAAATATGTTTTAATAATGACTGTCTAGTGAAAATTACAATGTTATTATGAAATATAAACATTATATGTAGAAGATTATGAAATATAATACCCTTTATGGAATTATTAAAAAATAAAAGGACACATTAATTATTTAAATATTTATTTATTCATTTATTTATTTCTAGATATTTATTTCATTTCTGAGTATTATAGTGTTCCATACAAACATTTTAGGTAGTTTGGTTACCCTAAAATGTGCATTTGATTTCTTCTTCTCCTTTTCATGTTGGGCAGATTTTGCATACGGAAGTGTGGAGACGCATGTTAATGCCAGGTGTAAATGGACGTATTTAGTGCTGTCAACATGTGATCGGATCACCCAGGATGCATGTTAATACCAGGTGTGAACTGGTTGACTGTGACTCTGGGCGACTTTGGGCCTTTGATGGGGAAACCATCAGCCCGTCAGACCATCCCATCAGCGGCGTAACCCCCACTGTGCGAGAGAGCCAACAGGCAGACCCTCTCAAGCTCGCCGATCATAAACTCATCCTGCCCTCTCCCCCCTCCCTCCCTGCTCCCCATGTTCCAGGTCAGAAATGGCCACACAGAAAGCCAAAATGGGAAAAACATTATCTGATGTTCATGTAATCGATGTTCATACTCATGCTTGGTCTCATTTGAATGGCCTCAGTGTGACTGATATAATGATCTCAGTCTTAAAACAATATATCATAATATTATGAAGATCTTAAGAATTAGAGAATTCTTGCTTTGTTGGAAGGCTCTGCCCCCCTCAGTGAGCTAAAGGCCCTGATGTTCGCCTCATTAACATTCTGATTGCCCATTGGCTTGAGAACCTATCTGTCTAATGACTTAACTGTACCCTATACCCTGAAGGGGACCACAAGGATATCACAACCTAAAACCGATATCTCTACGTAAAACATGAACCATAGCATCTGGTCAGAGATTGGTGTATCACTGTCTTCAAAGAAAACCCATTGCTTGATCTGGTATTTACTGGCCAGTCCATAACCCCTGTATACATGATAAGTGTGTTTAATATTTCAGTATTTCATACTCACCATGTGTAGCCTTTACTTAGAAGAGATTCTATAATCAGAACTCCCACATAGTGCTGTGCACTTAGCATCTGTAGTCAGATACCTCTCACAACCACCTTTTGCTGGGATATGTCTTGTATGTGTATAATGTAGTTATGTTGGTCCCTGTGTCGTGGTTATGAATGATGATGGATGTATGTTGTTTTACACAGCTGTAGGATCACACACATGCATACACCACGGCTGAGATTCCAGGTTTTATGCCCAGAGGTTTGGAAGCCTGAGATAAGGCCCAGCCTGGTATGAGAGTTACTCCTTGGCTTAGGCACAAAGGGGGGGTTAGTGACCCTCCCACATACACACACATAACAAGGGAGGCCAACATTCCAACTTTTATGGGCCAAAGATTTAGGGACCTACAGACAGCAGAATGGGCCTCAAGGACAGGGATCCCTCAACTTGGCACGTACCCCACCACCCTTTTCCATCCCGCCTTACAAACCACAGACTCACCCAACACCCTAAAGCAGGGGTCTCAAACTCCAGTCCTGGGGGGCCAGAGCCCTGTGTAGCTTAGTTCTTTCCCCCTTCCACCACAAATGATTCAGCTCAAGAACTGCGTGGTAATTAGCACAAGGAGTTGAATCAGGTGTGTTAAATAAGGGTGAACAAAAAACTTTGTAGGGCTCCGGCCCCCCAGGACTGGAGTTTGAGACCCTTGCCCTAAAGAAAGTTCTCTTTTAAGTTTGGCCTGTGTATACCCTGTATATGTGTTTATTTGTTATTGCTAATCTCAATATCCAGATAGGTTATGTTTGTGTCCTTAGACAATCTTAGTATTTGTGTGCCACCATTATAACCGTGTTAAACAGAGTATCACCTATATAGTATCACCCTTCTCACTTGAACCTTTATATAGATATGGATAAATATATATGTATACTGTAGCTACCCCTGCATATATGCTCCCATCTGGATATTCCAGAGGAATCCTGTAAGTTAAATTATGTGCCCAAGTATCTTAGTGTGTCTCCTACCTATCAGAGGTCTTTTCTTTCTTTGTCTAACAACCCCCCCTTTTTGCATTCCTCTCTCGGCCCTTATCTGATCTTTGTGGTCTGTTAGCACTTCTTTGTCCTCTATGTTAAACGACTGAATCAATGTGGATATTATCAATCTGGGAGAGCAAATCATTGGAATCAGCCACACCAACCATAATATGTTGTTTCCAAATGTTTAATTGAAATTGGGTTTCCAACAAACTAACGGCCATGCCTGTCTAGGGTTAACATGTGTTTGGATGTGAATATGGAATGTAATTAATGTCTGTGCAACTTACCCAAAGTGGCAACATCTGGTGATGTGCAACACTAACCATCTGTACTGTATACTGATGTGAGTCATTAACATGTAACACACAATGTAAGAAATTGTTAAGAAATTAATCTAAATTGTATGAGGTGTGAACCTCCAGGCTGGTATGGCATGTTTGGTGTCAAACTGATGGAAAATCGCTCCTGAATTCAAATCCGGTCAGTGCTTATCATGAAATTGTATGTATCAAAAGTTACACCCATTTAATGAAAATCATCGGTAAAGTGGCATCAGCCTAGTCGTAAATACCGAAAGGACTGCGACAGACACCCCTCCGAAAGCCCGCCAACTAGATGGCCAGCCATTGGTTCAGGGGTCGGGTTCCTGGTCATCCATATTCATGAACTTTAGACCATAAAACCTGGTGCCTCAGATTCAGACAGGCGAAGCCCTCCAGAAAACCACCAAGAAACCACCAGAACACCGCAAAGCCCAGTAGAGAAGCCCGTCCAGAAGCCTGCCGGTGAAAGCCTGCTACCCGACAGAGAACTGCAACCCAAGACAAAGCCTTTCACCGTAAAGCTGCCCAAGGAGAGAGAATCCAAGGGGCTCCACTCCAACAACTGCTCCAAACGCTGCGCCTTCTTCAGTGCCACCATTCCAAGTAAACCAACTTCCATTCATTTTAACAACCTAAGCTGTTCTTTTTAATCTGCTTCATAATTTTAAGATTGTTGTGTTTCCACAAACTGTGCTTGCTTTGCAGAACAGTATTTCCCTCTTAAGGTTACCCATTTAAATCTGGTCACTGCATTTTCATATTGCATTCCACTGGATTCATGTGTTCATGTGTTTCTTTTAATGACAGCAGTCAATATAACAACATTGCTTTTTATGACAATTACCCACAAAGTGTGCAGCTTTTGTCACTGCAGTGTATCTTTCTGGGCTTCTGGAAGAACATTTCTAGAGCCTCCTGATATGGGAAGTCAGAAACGTCTGGCCCATTTATTGAGATCCACATGCAGGCTGCAAGGTGGTCTCCTTGCAGTCTGTTGTGGATTTTTGTCTTGAACTTCAAATACAATAACTGTTAGGCTTTAAAAGTGATAGCTGATAGCTTAAAATAGTGATAGTTTAAAGCAGAAAATCCCATTGTGAAATGTATTTATTGCCCTGTTCATGGTTGAGAAGCCCCTCTAACAGTTTACACTGCTGACCGGGTGGTTGACACGACATATTTTCCGACGCGCGCTCTCTGTCCGCTGGTGGGAGTGTGCTCACTAGTGTGTGCGCGCACGTGTCCGTGCGCGTGCATCGGGGCGGAACTCCGCCACGCGCGATACAGAGGAGAATTGTAAACGCGCGGCAAGCTGTTATGTAAATAAGATAAATAAAAGGACAATGTATAGACCAAGGGGGTATTCCACGAAGCAGGATTAAGGGAAAGTCTGGCTTATTTCGGATCTATGTTTCGTTCATCCATTCATTTGGGCTTTTTAAATATCGCGGGCGCGCGCACAAAGTGAGACTATGCAAGTCTGCCTTGAATAAGCCTCGATTAGTTACAGCTGAGCTACGTTCGTGGAACGACATGAGGCTTAATTTGGAGATGCCGCTAATTTGAGTCTCACTTTTTCGCGTAAGTCTGGCTTTATTTAGCTACTTTCAAGGAATACCCCCTGTTCTATAGGAAAAGTAACCTTAAATGACTTCTGGCGCTATACAGAAAATAAAATTAAAATAATATAATGGTAGGGAAAACACTGCATTCTGTTTTGTTCTGTTATATTGTGTTTGTTGTTTGTGTTAAGTGTAATGTCCGTCTTATGTCAGTATAGTGTTAGGAATAAATATATATGCCTTTTATACAACTTCAGCCTCCATTCATGGAGTGCTCGCAATAGTCCCTGCCTCTGTGCGAACTGAAACCTCAAGCTCGTCTGAAAATATCGCGATTCTCTCTCTAAACGGCCATGACAAGAGCATCGCTACCAAACGTTTTCATTACCTGGTGATGCAGCTCGCTGGACGAGCTTTCTAACACAGGTTACTAAGCCATACTGGTAATTAGTGAATCCCACGTAAGTCTCACATTAACAGACTCCCGGGGATTCTGCAATTGAGTTTGGAGGAACCAACCATTCTGCATAACAGTTAGTTAATAATAATAATCAAAAAATAAATAATTAAAATTTAATTTCCCCACACATGGGTGGAGACATTAAAATCACTTGCTAATTTTACCTACACAACTAATAATTTATGTTTTGATTATTTCTTGGTTATCTGAACTTGCTACCTATGGTAAATTCCTGGTTAGAAGTGAAACACAGCATTTCTAGACTTTTTTTAAACTAGGAGATTGGTTGCATTTTACTAGATAATGGTAAATTGTTATCTGGCCATTGAGTTGAGTCTGTCAAACATGCTACCATTGAATTGATCCCTGAACTAACTAATCAATAATTCTGCTTCCTGCTGGTCAGCCTCTGAGTTGAGTTAGCTAGATATACTGTCACATGACCTTTCACAGGGGTGTCAGATGGCTGATGGCTCCCAGGTACCACTTCAGTCCCTGAAACTGAAGCCCTGAAGTGTGATTTCTGTACTTTTCATGTGACCTTGTGAACATGTGGTGACCCAGATGTGCTGCTTAGCAGCTGCTGCTTGTGTTGTGCAGTGTTCTCCTCTGCTTCTTTTAAGCTACTTTGTTCATATATGTTAATTTAATTTTTTACCCCCCTTCCAGGGATCAGTGTGAAGTATCAAGCAAGACAGGGCTTACGGCAACTGGAACAAGCTGAAAGGGTTAGATCTTACTTTGGAGTGAGAGGACTGATGCAACAGAATCAGGTGCTGAGTGTCGGTATTTGTGCGGATGTCTGAAATCACCAGGCTGTAAGTTCTGCACAGCTGAAAATGGAAACGCCAGGTCTGGAATCCCATGAGGTTAAAACAGAAGCCGCTGAACAGGCAGTTTTCGAGAAGGACGGTGGTCCTTACAGCTGCTCCTTGTGCCAGAGGCTGTTTAGATGTGTGACACATCTTCAAGCGCACAAAGAGAACCACGTTCGGCAGGAGCATGGCCAGGCGTGGCCTGCACTTGGGGGAAGAGGACTGCACCACAGTCCTCAAAACAAAAAGACCCGCAGCGACCCACCTAACCTGAAGCTGCATCTCCGGAGTCATGAGGAAGATGCCCCCGTGAAAAGGAAGAAATCACGCTGTGGGGAGTGCGGGAAGAGTGTTTATGACCTTCAGAAACACCGGGCAGTACATTACGCAGAGAAGCCGTTCTGCTGTCCCGTGTGCAGTAAGGCTTTCTGTCACATGCTGTCACTGACACTGCATAAGCGGATTCACACGGGAGAGAGACCGTACAAATGCACTCAGTGTGACAAGTGTTTCACTAGTGGATCGGGCCTCATAGATCACCAGAGGACTCACACAGGAGAGAAGCCGTTCATGTGTACTCTGTGCGGAAAAGGCTTCAGTCTGCAGGGGAACCTGAAGGAACACCAGAGAATCCACTCCGGAGAGCGGCCTTTCCCATGTGGCGAATGCGAGAAGACTTTTAAAACCGCCAGATACCTGCGCATCCACCAGCGCATTCACACGGGAGAGAAGCCGTACCGGTGCACTCACTGCGGGAGAGACTTCAGTCACCTGAATGCCCTGAAGATGCACGAGAAGCTCCATACTGGGGAGAAACCGTACACCTGCCTGGACTGTGGCAGGAGTTTCTGTCATGCCATCTACCTGAAGAGACACCAGCAGGTCCACACGGACTTCCGGCCAGTCTGCTGCGCCGAATGCGGACAGAGCTTCAAGGACTCTGCCCTTCTGAAGAGGCACCAGAGAATTCACACTGGTGTAAAACCATACACATGCGCTCGGTGTGAAAGGGCTTTTCGACACTTATCAACTCTTAAGGTGCATAAATGTAATTAAATTGCCGCCTTCATGAGTAATTTCAGCTGTGTAAATGAGAGGACAGTAATATGGCCCTTGTGATGGGCAATGCAGGCCAATCAATGCACTGATAACTGGGTAAAATCTGTGTATTATGTCAGTCCTTTGCCAAAATCTGTAAACTTTGTGCTCCAACGCGGAGGTCTCACCTGGGCAATCAGTTCAGTCGCATCACCTGTGCTTGACCTATAGGAGATTTGGACTGATGAACCTGCTGGTTTTCATAAGTGGGAGCTGTTGTGGATTGGCCTCGTGTCCAGGGTTGAGCAGTAGGAGGTGCAGTGCTTAAAGGTTTGGTCGTTTAGTGTGAATGTTGCCAGATTGGAACCCAGGAGGCACCCTCATTGTGGTGCTTTCCAGCAAGATACTTAACCTGAATTTCTCTAGTCAGAACATCCCCCTTGTATATCCATCCATTTACTATTCCTTTTTGTCCCATTAGGCTCTGGACCCCCTGCAGCTATGGGCACAAGGCAGGGGGTAACCCAGGGTGGGGCGCCAGCCTATCAGAGGGCACACTCACACATACACACATGGGCAGTTTGCAATCTCCAGTTAACCTTTGGGGGAAGCACAGTATATGGGGAAACCCCACAATGACACAGGGGAAACCCCACAATGACACAGGGACAACATTGAACCTCCCCACACAGGGCCAAGGCAGAGACTTGAACCCAAGTTTTAGAGGTGTGAGGTGAAAGTGCATGCCACTGCACTGCCCCAGTAATGAATGTAAGGTCTTAAATTACTTTGCATGAAGGCATCAGCTACGAGGAGCTGTAAACAAGAAGGGCCAGGTGCTGCTCTGTGACGGCTCCTCGCTTTATGAAACGAAGAGGACGCTTCGGTGCGCTTTAATTGATAGCTGCCTTTTTTCTGGGTATTGTCTAAATGGCGAGAGCTAAAGAGCCAGGCCTCATGGCACGGGATGGCACTGTACACGGAGGAGGCTCTAATTTGTAGCTGGAAAGGCTTTCGCTATTTCTAACAGGAACCCTGGAGCGGGCAGACGTCCTTCGGTGAGATGGGGATCTGCATTGCAAATTCATGTAAAAAACCCTATATTAGAGCAAAAGTTCTGTGTTCTCAAGAGGACAGATGACTTCGCACCAAGTGGGGTTATTAATAAACCCTGATATGCATTTGTTTGCACCACGCTCCTGCACCAGATTAGTTGTCTGCAAAAATGGATGGATGGGTTTGGTTTTCTGCATTCATATTTATTTTTTTGAGTTATTTTTAGTATTTTTGCTAAGGGCCATGTATGTTTTCTCACTTTCTGAATAAAGTTCCACTCACACTTCAGCATAGAGATAAGATTTATAGGCTTGGTGAGATGATCTGTGTCCATATCCACTTGAACCAGCCACGCCCCAACCAGCAGGTGATTGGGGGGGGTTGTTCCGCAAAGTAAGATTTCCCAGTTAGCTGGGTTAAGCTCAAACTCATGATTGTCTGAAAGGAATGCTCCTTACCTAAACTCTTACTAGACAATCGTGACTTCTAGCTTAAGTTAACCCAGCTGAGAAATCCTGCTTTGTGAAACACCACCTGGTCTGCCACCATAAGCCTCTTCATTCTAAATCTTCAGAACTTTGTCACTAGCAAAAGAAAACTTTCATAAGGAGCATTACACAGTATTACACCAGTACCCACAACATGGCTATGCTTCTACAGTGAATACCCCAGAGTATTGTAAAACAGTGGTAAATGGCAGTCCAGACTTCTCTGCATTTATAGCTTCGGATGTTATGCTTCAACTAATTAAGTAGTCAGAATTTAAATGTGGTAGAGTATGGTTTTTAGATGTTTTTACATTATTGTTGTGCAGTTGAGCTAATTCCATTTTGTGCTCTAGTGATGCAGCAAAGCTTTGTATAAATAATCCAGGAGATGGTGACCAGGTAAGCTGAAGGTCAGGGTTTTTAAGGAAACCTACACTATATGGCCAAAATATTCAGACATTACAATTAGGGATTTCCTAGTTAAGCCACGGCCATTGCTGACACGGATCTATAATTAAGCACACAATCACGTAATTTCTGGCAACAAACACTGACGGTGGAATGGGTGGTTAGTGACTTTCCACTTGGCAGCCTCACAGAATGCCATCTTTCTAATGAGTCAGTTTGCATTTCTGCCCTGCTAGAGCTGCCCTGGTCAGCCACAGGGGAACTGATTGTGAAGGTCAGAAGGTCTGGGAGCAGATTTCAGCTCAGCTGTCATGTGGCCACACAAACTCACAGAAAGGGAGGTGATAATCTAACACCAATACTCAACCTGAGTATCCCACCAGCAATGTGCTAACATGTGGAAAAGCTTTCCTCAATGATTAAATGCTATTATAGCAACAAAGAGTCGACCAACTTCATATTAATACCCTTGGTTTTAGAATAAGGTTTTGGACAAGCTGCTGTTCCCCAAACTTTTGGCCATATAGTGTACATGCACATGGTCCTCACCTGCACCTCATACATATACCTGCACCAGGTATATATGTCTGCACTATGTACTTATACCTGCACCATATACATTATGGACCCTGTAAGAAGAGAGGCGACTATGGTTGTCATTTCTATAGTGACGATGGGTAATTTGCTTACAACTGAAAGATTTCAGAATGGGGACAATATATTAGGTTATACAAATTTACTTTAGACAATTTTTTAAAATATTATTAATATTGTTCATTACCTTACACCCCGTGTCTACCCCAAAAACGCCAGTTATCTTGGTTTCATGAACCATTAGATCATTTAGTGTTGACCTGCTGTAGTCAGGAATCAGTCACACTTAATACAGTTGTTTTGGAGTAAATTGGGGGCGGTTCACCTCTAGGATCGAGGTTCGCGTCTAAGCCCCGCCTTGTGTGCAGGTCGCATGTTCTCTCCGTATCGCTGCGGGAAATGAGTCCGTATACCTAATGCTTTTCAGGATCAGGAATGCAACAGTCATCACCAAACGCTAGATGGTGCTACAGTTACACTAACATTGGTCTCTGAATGAAAGCGATTTAGACAGTGATGCTATGTACAAAAAGGATAAAAACGTCATTCAGTTGTAAATGCCTTGTTCTAAATTCGTAAATCCTGATCCATTAATTTCTTTTGCGACTGTCCTCTGACCTCAACGACGCTACATCAAAGCTTTAGCTATATATAGGCAGTCTATTAGGGCCCCCGCACTACCTGTGATGTGGAGGAAGCAGTTTTCTTGGTAGGGGGGGGGACTCTTAAGTAAAGCTTTGGCTAGGGCTTCCGAAAGGGTATGGCCAGCCCTGCTGATGACTTAGGTTACACAGTGACTTTACTGATTTGTTGGATACCATCACGTTCTGCATGATATCTCCGGGATACTGAGTGTCCTCAGTTTTTGAAAACTCCTTTATCAACTGATCCCCTGAAAAAAGCTGCAGTCTTTTAGCAAGTAATGTTAGAACAGATGAAAGGACCGTCTTCATATTCTTTTAAATTGTTCTCTTATCAAGAAGTCTATATACACCTGATATTTCGTCAATTTATTAGTAAAACTGTAAAATTAGAATTAATTATATTGTGCTTCCAAATAATGCGGACAGTCGTGTTAAACAAGGCAATCGCCAAAGGAATTTGTACAGCGCGGCACCACCTGCTAATATTCTTACCGCAATATTGACTGGCGAACGCTAGATGGCAGTGATACTACGTACATATTTGAGCGCCCTTTATTCTACCAGTATACTGCTTCAGTCCTTTTAATTTGCAGACAATTTGCCTTTTCGATAAAAGCAGACTGTAATGTTATTACAAGCTTCAATTTCTTGGAGCGAAGTGTTATATTAAACGTTCGCTTGCATTTTTATGAGAAACCAAATAACACTGATCCATCTTCTCTTTCACTTCTCCCAACTCTGGTTTGGCTAATTGGAATCCTTTGTAAATTGTATCACACTTTAGCCAGAATAAATGTTATAATAATAATAAGACTAATATCTCATATTTACGCGGATCTCCCTAAAATGGGTTACAATCGAGCAGTTACTGGATTGGCTGTTCGCAGAAATGTCCGCTAGAGGGCAGGCGAGTGCTTCCTAATATCGACAGCGGAGAGGTTAGAAGAGCGCAATTAAAGCCCAATACTGCTGAATATTTTGGTGCAAAAAAGAGTGGCAGAAACAATTTTAGTAACAACGTTACATTTCCTACCTTGCTTTCTTACTCATTGTCAGACACAATGTAATTTTTCACAATAGACACCACATCGGTCCCAAGTTATTATTTTGTATGCATAATCGTGATAACTTGAGTAGGCGTATATGAGCCAAAAACTTTATAAAGTGTTTTCTTCACGGACTGAGGTCTGTGTTTAGCGGGCTTTGCCCGTCCCGGAGTCCGGCTCTCAGGTTGGGCAGTCTTCGGCGGAAGAGCGACGATTGGCTGCCAAGCGGGTCTTGATTATTTTAATTAATATTTCTTTGTTTATTTAATGCGCAGCGATGGCGCTCAGACGCACCGAAAAGTACGACAGCAGTGCGGTTCCAAACTGTGGAATAAGAAGACTTAAGAAACGTTAAAATCCGGAGGTGCGCCGGCTGTTGTGGGGGTGGGCATTAATTATAAGTGAGATAGACGTGCTTGTGAAGGAATTTCTAGGTTATTCACTGTGAAGAGAACAGAGAAGAGCTGGATCGGGGGGGAGTGGAAAGAGGGAGGGGGAGTGAGGGAGAGAGGTGCCAAAAAGGAATACCTCTCCTCTCCTCTGCTCCTCTCATCGGAAGACAGCTGGACCATCAGCCGAGCCTCCAAACACTGAGATCCCCGACGAGGCAGGTAAGGTCCCGCAGGAATCGTGCTTTGCTTAATCTGACACGCTTCCAGAGGGGAGGGGAGGGTCGTTTTCGCCAGGGTGGCTTTTCTGCGGCTTTTTCCGCAGCGGTGCGCTTCCTTACCATGTTGATAAAGTCGGGGCTGCCCGGTTATGGGCGATAATTATGAGCGCGCAGCATGGGGTAAAAGAAGGATCGTTTACTAATTTTAAACGAATGTGATCTGCTTGTGGTGGAGAATTAAACTTGCTGGATATCATTACCAATGATCTGTATATTCACTTATCTCATACAGTACATACGATAGTCCCTAAAAGTGACATCCTTTTTACTTGGAGAGTGTCTGCAAATCCATTTAACTTTAAAAGCAGCACGTTTATCCGGCCTCCGAAGTTAATTGATCCGTTTCAGCACCATTATCGTCGTTATTTTCAACGAAGCCAAGTAAGTATCGGGGATCGTGCAGTTGTAATCCCGATTAGAGGACTGAATTCATACTTACTAATTAATTATGGAGAATTGATGGTAAACGGGGTCTCGGCTGTAGTGAGGGGGAGGTAACATTAAGGTGCAGTGTTTCATGTTTAGTGTAGGGTTAGGGGCGTTTTTTTAGCGAATTGCACCTGTTTCAGAGACCCAGCGGTGCCGTAGAGATGTCTGCATGTGCGTGTGCGATCAGGTCCCGGCGCCCGGCTCGGGTGACCAGCCGGCTGTGCTTAGTGCTTATTTATTAATACCCGTCACCTGAACGGACTGATCGCCGGGCTGGGGTGCTGATCAGGGTCTCGGTGAGTCCCTGTGTACGTCATAGGGTTTCATCGGGACGGATGGAACAGCTTAAAGAGGGATTTTCTGAGGGTCTTGAATGAAATGCTTATATGGGTAAGAATATTGAAGACTTGTCATTTGATGGATACGTTTGTTTTAATTAATGCGTGTTTGAGTGATAACACATGTCTGAGAGAATTTGTCAGTTGGTGTGTCTGAGTGAACAGGTCGGTTTTGCTTTTCCAATGAGATCAGTTGCTCTCAGCTAGCATGACAGGGTTTGCGTGATTCACCATCAAATCCACGTGAGCCCGTTACTGCAAAAGATCTCCACTGTTACAGTTTATCAGTCGAAACTCGCTAAGCGGAGGATCTGTCTGTTTCAGTCCAGGTGAGAATTCTCTACCCGACTCTCTATTGGAGCGCAGTGGGCTGAAGGCAGAAAATTCCTACCTAAAGCAAGCGGCATTTGTCTTGAGACAGGTCCAGCAAAAAACCGTGCCTGCAAATATCACCTTTCATTGTAAGTGACTCGATAATTGACCAGTCTCACGGATAAGTAGATACTGAGCAAAAGAATAGTTACAATATAATAGGCAGTAAAACTAATGTACAGGACCCTAAACAAATGAACATTATAGAAAGACACACACACATATAATATATAATATTCCACTTGTCCTAACATCTGCCCCTGATATCCTGTTCAGGAAATGTACTCTCACTCATTGTTCATATATTAATCTTTTTTATGATTATGCATTTTCAGTGCTTGAACATATTTTCAAAGCTGAAAGATCCTGTTACAGCAAAATGTTTGTACATTTGTAGTCAATATAAGAGAAGCCAAAGAGGTAACTTTGTTTATATATTCCTGTATATATTTGTATACACTGGTCCTCTGCACAATGATTGGTAATTAATGGCTTCCATGTTCAGGAGAGAAGGTCCAAAATCAGACCAATGAAATGAGAATTCCCTCCTTGAATGTTGCCAGTAGGATTATGTATATATGCATATGTATTTTATATTATGGATAGATGCTTAGTAAACACTTTTGTTCCCAACTTTTTCTTCTATAAAGTCATTCTGGTCAAATAAGGCTCTTTGGATTTAAACCTTCAGTCTTTCAGTTATTAGTCAGATTTTTTTTTTTTTTTTTGACCACGATGCTGCCTGCGGCTGTGAAAGTCAGGGGCTCCTGTCCGCATTGATGGATTGGACCGCAGTGCACTTCAATGCGTCAGTGTGATTTTTTTGAACTTTCCTATTCGTTTTCAAAGACCTGCTTCTAACAACTGGTTACCGGGTGTGTCCCTCTCTGGCTGCCGTAGTAACCCACCCCAAAATAAGGGCGGAGAGGAAAAACGTTTTAAAGGCACGTCAGGAATATGGTGATGGATTACCGATACAATGATGGAGTCGTCTGCTTTTTACTGGAGTGGGGGTGGTGATTTGGGGGGGGGGGGGGGGGGTCNNNNGGTTCACATGTAAGTAAGGCCCAGAGGTTAGAGTCTTGCTGAGTCGCCACGACCCCCCGCCTTTTGCTTTCCATATCGTCTCATTAGGGGTGCAGAATTTGGGACTTTTCCATGGTTCCCATGTATTCCTGGTAATTCCCATGGAAAGTTTCCAACTTGGAGTATTTCCAAAATTCCCCAGCTTACCGCCCCTTTGCAGTCTCATGTCCCATGGTCTCTCCCTCTTGTTCATCCTGAGTTCATTATATCGGCTGTGTGCGGTCGGCCAGGACAGGTAGAGGGTGAAATAGGGAAGAGGTGAGTTTAGACTAGGGGTGGGCAATCTTATCCGCAAAGGGCCTGTGTGTATGCAGATTTTAGGGATAACCTTTAGGTCAGCTGCTCAAACCCAGGTTTGAGGACTCTTTAGCCAATCAGTTCCTTAATTAGTAATGTAATTAGGGAGTTGCAGCAGAAACCCACATACACAGCGGCCCTTTCTAGATAAGATTGCCCAGCCCTGGCATAGACCGTGGACTGAGTCAGGGTTACTTCAGGGTTACTGAGGGTCCTGCACACTCCGCAACTGTAATGTAAGTCGCAGTAATGCAGGGAAAAATAAAATTGAGCTTCTAGACCATCACAGAACTATACATCAGTATATAGTTTTGTGCCTCCCCCCCAAAAATAAATAAAAAATTCAGATAATTATTGCCTCAGACTTTTCATCTCCAGGGAAATGGGAGCAGTCCTGTAAGAGCTGCAGTGACATGTTCCTGCTCTTATTCCATCATTGTTACTTTTAGTGATAAGCTACGATGTCGAGGACAGGTAAATCTTCAACGGTAATCCGCATGCTACTTGTTAGCAACATGAGTGACCCGGAGCTGGAAAGCGATTCTGATGTCCAGCGGTTCGCATGTGAAACAACGGGGGAAAAATTACAGCAGAAAGACCAGTGCGAATGAAAAAGACACGGTCAACATGAACAGCCCCAGAAACCATCTTCCAAGAAATTTTCATCCCTCTGTGGCCAAATTGGAAATTACTGGCTAGAGTGGTATCATTACGCATTCCATGACATTTAGCAAGGACATTTTTTTTCTTGCTTTTTTTGTAGCTTCTGAGTAAATTGCCTCAGAGTTCTTTAATTCACTTCCCCGCTCCTTGTTCTTTCATCCCTGGTCAGTCCTCCATCGAGCATGTGCTCACGTCACCAACCCCTTTGTTTGGAAGCTTAGATGCAGGTGACCGTTGGCTGCTGACTCCAGCCAATAGGAACGTTTGTACTCCTGTGGCAAGGTGGGGGGCGGGCGGGGGGGGATCACCCTGGCAACCAAAATACACAGATGAGGAGATGGAGAAATGGAGGGATGGAATGATCACTGTGGAAGAAGAAACAACTGGTGAAAGCAAGGATGAGAAGTTCTAATGCAGTTGCCATGGACAGATGGCCTTCCAGAACTGACGGTCTTTGGTCTTCAGTTCCTCGCCTCAGAAGAACCCCCACCGCCGACCTTAACATGTCCAAATCCCGGTTCTGACCACAGACATGTCAGGCACCTTTGTAAGAAGTGCGAACTTCCATGAAGATGCGGGAAGGTTATTAATCGGCTAGTTGGGACAGCTTGCAGAAATTTCTGGGCTCGAGTCCTCGTTCAAGACCAACCCTTATGTGTGCATCTCAAACAGTGAAAGACCATTACTTTCCCACGTCAAAGCAGGACCTTTTCCTTCCATAGGACGGGCATCATAACTTGGCGTGAGACAGACCTGTTGATGATAGTTTTGCTGTGGCCTACTCCTATCTGTCAATGTAAATTTCAGTCAAATTAATGATTCACTTATTCTCTTTCTATTGGTTGGTTCATGCAAATATAGCTTCACGTATCTAACCGTTTTGTTTGTGTCCAGACACGTTTTGCATATTTTGCGCCCACGTGGCCTCACAGCCAGTCCGATTACCGCAGTCTCCCTTTTCTGCAGGTTCTCCTCCATCTGAACGTGCCGACTTATCAGACGAGAGAAAACAGCTAGCACTCTTTCTGAATAATCGCGCTTCGCACAAACGTATGAATAGTTTAGCGGGGGCCACCAGACTCCACACATTTGCTGAATTATTCAGTGAATAATCACGCAGGGCTGAGACAATATTTCAAGATTGCTTCTTTTTTTTTTTTTTTTTTTTTCTTGAATAATGTTTGAAAAAAATCCAATTTACCGAAGAGCCGGGGTTTGGTGGCGCTGATGCCTTGAGTGCAGTAGCCTTGGTGTTCAGCC
>JAODJU010000062.1:13771398-13796088 GCA_026776725.1 Gnathonemus echidnorhynchus | reverse complement strand
GGGGGGGGGTGGGGTGCTGCTTACATGGTCAGAGACTTCGGTGTCACTGGTATTCGCCAAAATGAACGAAAATGCTGTGAAAATAACGTGCAGCGTTTTAGCGTAAGGTGGTAGAAAATGACATATACAACCTTGCTACTATGTTACTGTTTACGGTTTGCCGATCTCTTAAAGTGTATCCACGGTGGGCGGGGGCGGGGGGGGGGCAACCGGATTTTAGCGCTGGAATCGAATGGATAATTGAAGTGGCATAAAGAGCAAAGGCAGCGGCGTTCATGGACAGTCACATGACCAGCTAGCCATTGAATTCCAGGCGTCCGATTCGCGCCTCCCCAGGACGGTTTGTCCACGGCGCGGCGTCACCGCGGGATGGGCGACAATGCAGAAAGGCACAAAAGAGACACGGCAAGCAATTTGTGCCCTTTGTTCCCTCACACAGCGGGGTAATCTTTGTGTCAATAGATTTATGGTTGTTTGTATAAAACTGCAATTGGAGGAATATTTGCAGCCTTTATTACTCGAAGCAAATCGAGCTCTATGGGTGAGCAGGAAGAAGCTTTTGCAAGTCAGTGTCCACTTTTGGATTGAGTGGCAACCCCCCCCCTCCCTATGTTATCAGTTTTCTACGTGACTGGCCAACGAGACAAGTCTCTGTGATTATCGCTCCCCACTGTGCCTTCCGGGGTCTGACTGGCAGCTCCTGTGAATGTTTCCAGTCTCGAGGTGCACCTTCTCCTGTGGTGGAGGGGGTATGCTTTGCACTTTGCTTTATTTTGGCTTAGAGGAAGATCCTGATGCTCTCAGTAAGGGGGTGGGGGGGGGCGGGGGTTACTGATTATCTGTGTGAGCCTGCTGTTGAGTGTGGGATGGCTACCTGGATGAGGTAGGAGTTGCGTGTTGGGCATAGAGAGTTTGATGGGAATGATTAAATGCTTTATAATTAGTCTAGGAGTTTTGAAGGACGTACAAAGATCATCTTTTTGGGATTCCTGGCCTGAAAGCTGTGGTGAAACTAACCTTTTCCCTTAAAGTATATTCGCACTGGGGGAGTGGTAGCCCCGCGAGACCCCATAAGGCTTGTATCTCCCTGAGCTTTGACCAGTTTGCTGTGTGTTTACTGTTCGTTTATGGATTCAAAACCAGTCAACGCGCAGCATGCGTCTCTCAGAAGCTGCGGTTTAAAGTGCATTCTGTCATGTGATATCAGCTCCTCTGTACGTCTGCCGCTGCGTCTTTATGAGAATAAAAAAGGTCACTTCTCCGTTCTGTTTGTCGCTTTGAATGCCATGAAATGGATGGGGGGAATGCAGAGGAAGCCTTACCGCTGCCATCACGGATATCACCCGCATTTTTTGCCTCCTTTCCTGATGGTTTATCGATCCATGTCTGATATTCCCAAGAAGCCACCAACGTGGAGCAGTGATTACACGATAAGTCTCAGCCACTCAGCTTTGTGTAGCCCCACTTCAAACTGACATCTACAAAAGTATGATAAACGTGTAACTGGGTGAGTGCTGATGGCTGAGGGCGCATGACAGTGACACCCTTTTGCGGCTTGGGGAGGGGGAGGGTTGTGGCAGCAGACCTTAATTAACCCTGAAGCTAAGCTTTGTTTGGCTCTGCTACAGACATTTACGGTGGTTTTAAAGTGGATGTTAGTCAGACTGGCCTTCACCTCACCCCGCTGACTGTCCAGCTGCTCGTCACTGAAATATAAGTCAGTGTGACCCCGGATATATGCCTGACCTCATACCTGGAATATGCACAACATACGTCGCTTCTGTTTCTGAACCCGTACATCCGTCTTCTAACCAGTTACCCTAGTCAGGGTCAGAGGTGGGATCTGCAGCCTGTCATGGGGCACCAGCAGGGGTGACTCTGGGCAGCTTGCCAGTCCATCACAGGGCACACACACTATAGGCAGTGCTGGCAGTTCACCTTTTAGACAGGGGATCGACGTATCTATACATGGACAGATGTGACCTTGGCAAGACTGTGGCAAAATGTTTTGATTGAGAACAAAAAATTATGTAGGCTCCGTTTTTAAATATCACGTCCATGGTAAAAACTGCATTGTGCTCAAAATGTTGGTCGGAGCTCGCTGTGGTGTTGACCATGTGTTTCGGACCAAGAGATTAAACCCTATGAACATGAGGAGAGCAGGCGAGCTCCACCCACACTACGCTGGGTCAAGAATAAAACTCCCAGCCCTGAAATCTTTAGATGATTGGCTCTGTTTTCATTAAAATAATAATAATAACAATAATATTTTTTAGCCTCTAGATTAAATCTCATGGTCTGTGCTGTGGAGGTTTATGAATCTGAAGGGTTTGTCTTGGTTTGTTTTTCTTGGCTGGTCTTGGTTCTTGGTCTGGGTTGTTTTTCATGTTTATCGTACCCGATGATACAGATTAAACTCAAAGCGGTGTTCTGAACTCAAACAACCATGTTTGTCTGATGATCTGTCCATGAATATGCAAGAACTGCTGTGACTGTGAGTATAAATAATAAAATAACAGCAAACAAGGCAGACCCATGCACTGTAATGGGGTCTACAATAGACTGACCTGCAGTAATAGGAGAAAAAAGGTCTGTTTTTTTTTTTTTTTCTCTGGCAAATGACTAAATTAGCTTTAGGTTACAATAGAGAGGAGGATATTCATGGAGGAAAAAAATAGTTTACATACGTTTAGTGTAAGCAACTGAAAAATGTAGCAGATAAATGTAGTTGTATACTGTAAATATCAAAAGGTCATTCAAAGAATCACTGTGGTGTGTTTGTTCTTTGATGTTTTAGGACTTTTACAGCTGATTGGTCCCAAATCTGGCCCTAGAGACATATTTCAGGTGAAGTATTTCATGGTTTAATCGGCCTTAACCTTAAAAAGGATAGAATCATGCTTGCTTTTGTTTTTCCATTAAACTGTAAACCAGAAATACCAAAGAAAATGTGCCTGTTTTCCCCTCCATATACCATAAATAACCCTCTCACCCCTAGAGAAGTGCGAGTGCACCCAAGCTAATATACAAAATAAAAGGAGAGTGACACTGAATGACGGCTCTTTTATATAAAATGACGCACATGGAGAAATCAAAGGACAGGAAGAACAGGAATCATGGCCTGGACAGGGACAGGAAGGAATGTGGATGAGTTTTCCTTCCATCGATATTTACATATTCATAACCAATGACACACGGGGTTTTTAGGTTACTGCTGGGAATACGGAGAATCCAGCTAAACAATTAAGGGGGGTTGGTTTTACTGTACTGTCATACACACCTATAAATATGACACATTTCATGTGGGCTCACTTTTAGGTGCTTCCTGTCTATTACGGGATGGAAGTGATTGGCGCAATCTGAGAATTGTTTTTCCTGGAATATATAGGACTTGTTTTTTTCTTAGTTTGAGTGATTGACCTTGTGACATTTTCACATAAAGAATATGGGGTAATGCTTTACATTAACTGCACCTTCATAATGTAATGCATTCATAACATCAACATCATTAAAGAGCTTTGGGACAACTCTGTTGTGAAAGGCACTATATACAACTAAATCAAATTGAATTGAATAATGCATTCATAGAACATTCATAAGCTGCATGTACGTATACCTTAACATTCAACATTAACAAACATTAATAAACATTTTATGATTATAATGTTTGTTGTTCTATAATGTTCGTTATTAATCTATATTAAAGCTGTTAAAGTTTGTTAGGATTCTAAATGATCTTGGATGTTGCATATGAATGTTCTATGAATGCATTATGAAGGTGCACTGAATGTTCTAATAATGCAAAATCAATGCAATTAAAATAAATATAAGCAGTCATATTATCACATGGTTAATCACTTACCGCAACCACTGAAGTTCACGTTGGATGATTACTGCACTCACTGACCACCCACTTTGGTTGGACCGTTCTAATGATGCCACAGATCAGCTCGTTCGGTAGAATGTTCCTTGTGAACTTCCCTCACTTGCTGTTGGATGCAGGTAACACAGGACAAGTAAATTTTCTGCTCCTTTGGGTATTATCGGTCCACCCATCCATAGCTACATCTAGACGGATATCTCTGGCACGTCAGCTTAGCAAGCCAGGTACAACTTAGTCTTGATTAGTTGCAAAATCTGTACATTTTACCCAAAACATGTAGCAGTATGCCAACAGTCACCCTTCATATGGGCAGTAAATTGAAGGAGCACAGTTGCAGCTTTGTGTTCAGATAGTGATCAGTTGTTTTTGTTTGCCACCGTTTCAGTCGCATGGCTGCTAATTACTCCTTGACTTGTGTTCGCAGCAAAGGCTGAGGCTTGTTTCTGATTAGATTTTGCTGGCAGGTGACTTTTTTTAAAAGAGGCACATCTTGACCTTTGTTGGTCTATTGCCAGATATTGTGGGGTGTAATCTCTGCGTGGCAATTTTTTTGGAAATTTACCTGTGCTCCTTCTTAATTATTATTTTTTTATCTGTGACAGTGCCCTTCTCATGCCCTGTAGATCTGTGCCTTATTTCTACATAAGGACAAATCTCACATCAGAGTTGCCTTTTCCTCTGGATAGTTACCAGAGTGGCTTTTTTTACATCAGTCTGCATTGGTTTTCAGAGAATTCAGTACGTTTGTTAAATCTCAGGTTGGCAGTATGTCATTCTGACACCCGTCAATAATGAGCTCATCCATCAACAAATTGCTTTTAATGCATATAGTCATGTTTTAGGGGGCTGTCGTCGTGTCTCTAAACAATAGGAGTCAAGATCTGTTCCCTCTAAAGGTATCTGACACACTGTTGAATCCTTTAATTCCCTCATAAATTCATAATGCGCTTACTGTCATACGTTAAGTACTTTATGAAAACATGGAGTATATTACATGCAATTTGGAAATGTCAAAACATAATTGTATTTTCAGATGTAAATAATGCTCTATGACAAGGAATGCTGAACCTTGCCCAGTTTTTTGTGGCAATTGATTTTAGCAGTGTAATTTATCAGGACTTAAATCTTTGTGCAAGCAGAGAAACACTAAGATTTTTTGGGGGTGGCAAACATCTTGATGGTATCGGGAACCTTTTAAGCTGCATGTTTCGAAGAAAGTTATTTTTCAGTTATTACTGTATAGTGTTTGAATTAGGTTAAAATACAGACTCGAGTCTGACATTCTAGATCTTTAAGCAAATTTTAGGCATAAACTACAACGTTTTAGTCTCAAGGTAATGCTTTCTTCTTTGCTTATGGACAGGTAATGTATAATAACTGAAAATTAATTATTCTGATAAAATGGACCGTACATGAGAGTATACATTTCTCATCTTGTTCTCTCGTTCTCTGTGGTGGGATAATAATGGCTTAAACTACTGTGGGAATGTTTTCTTACTGGTCAAATAGTTTAATATAGCAGAGTTTTACATTAACGGGCACTTGTGAAGACTTAATAAAAGCCACATCAGTCTCAGAGGAGGTAGTTACCACAATTATGGACCTAAATTACCTTGGTTACTCTGAGCGTGAAGATAAGTCAAATGGCACTCTCCCTTCTAGTTCCAGAGGGTACAATGATAAATTTTTTATCAATCCGGTAATAAGAGACAGGTTTCTCATTAGGAATAGATGTGCTATAAGGATCTCATTGATTGTTGGAGCGATCCGAAAGTCTGACTTCTGGGGAAGACCTACCCATTCATTTTATTTTGGGGTTCAGAGCAGTCAGACCGCACTGCTGTAATATCAGTAATGTTAGTAACGTCAGTAGTGTGCCTACCTAGGCGTATGCTGCGGATTTCGTGTAGTTTAGGTTTAGGTTTAGTTCAGTCTTCCATGGAAAAGGATAGGTTGTAAACACTTAGTGATGGAGGTGGTGTAGCATCGGCAGGGTGGCCATGTCCCAGCATGCCCTGAGAGTAATTGTAAAGAGCCCTTTGTTGTACTGTTGTTGATAATAGTGCACCCTGTACCATCCTCGCGTGTCCTTTGTATAAATCTCCCACTGCGTGCGTACCTCACATTTCGCCATTTGACCTCCTCCTGTTTCTGCTATTGAGTTAGGTTTGGTGCACATTGGGTGTCTGTTACAGTCCTGTTAAGGACTGCAGTAAAAGAGCATGTTCTTCCCGGCCAGCAAGTCTCCTCATCCTTCACTGCTCTCCCACTGCCTCCGTCTGCCTGGCGCTAAAATGTTGGATATTTTCAGAGGAAGAACCTTGGAATAAACGTCCAGCCTCAAACACCACAGGAAAAATACAGGGGCGGTTAGAATAGGTTGCCAGCCGTGATCCCGTCGTGTTTTTTCCAAAACCCATCCCAGTGTGGATCATTTACATTCTCATTCTGCGAAAACCCAAACCAGCCTGGAGACCCATTGGTTCCGCTTAGCCCACGTATCCGGGAGGCTGTGGGTTTAATGTTCTGCCGGTGTGCTGTAGGCAGACCTTTCAGCAAAGCCTTTGGCCTTATTAGCTGTAAGTAAACTCTTCAGATGGAGAAGCTTCAGGCTTAAAATGGGACCTGTGGACATTATAAGCTGATGGCGTTTTTATGTTTGACCAACTGGAAAGGGGAGAGAATTGAAAGGTCATCGATGGGTGTGGGGGGGAGGGCATACTGATGGGGGCTGATGGCCTGAAAACAGCCCCAAAGCTGAAGGAAAATGAGGAGAAAAATTTATGTAAAACGGCAGATTCCAGGAAAATTCCAGTTTAAACAAGTAAAACGTTCCAAACAGCTTAGTAGGTTTCAAACGGTGAAATGAGTCTTGTAAATCCAACGTGGCTAGTGGCATATTCCCAGTCAATGCATAGTTTAAACTCATAGGTGGTGCTAGACTGTGATTAGGGGGCCAGTGCTTGGTTTAGAACCTTTGCTCTGGAAAAACACAGAAGGAATCGGGAAAAATGCTTTTGCTGAGCCCAGAGCTACGTGAATTTATCACATGTCACTAGCAGTAAGTAACATAATACATCCATAGGAGGGTTTGTCTATTACACCTATTGTATTACAGATGTGTAGTACAGTCTAAGGAATTTTCTAATGGTGCAGCTCAAGGCCTCAGTCTGCATGTCTATTGGGGTTTAATTCCAAGGATCAAATCCTGGTTAAACCTAACAATGGAAAGTGGATTAAGCCTCTCAGTGACTGACAGGAGGCACTGATCCCACCCAGCACTTTCATTTTTGAATCATTCAGGGTCAACATTTTTTTTAATTCTAGCTATTGTGAACTGTGAACAAAACATCCCTCAGGTTAGAGATGAGTTAGGGCATTTATTGAAGGAAAAAACCAGTGCAGGATAAGGCCTCATTCTGCCCGCATCACGTTTTCCTCTCGCGGTTCCCTTTCTTCCGGTTATTTTCCCATTCCGCGCTGTGTGTTTTCCAGTTTTGCCTCCGGTTCTTCGCCTGCTGCCAAACTGCGCCATAGCAGCTCTCCCCTTCCCTCCTGCAAGGTGCCAGCTGGCTCCTGCAGGAGACGCGGCACCTCCGAGCGTCACGCGTAGAAGATGCTTTAGGATGAATTAGCTGACGCATCAAAACCCCATCTCCCCATCTCCGCCAGAACCCCCCCCCCCCCCTTCCCACTTATTAGGATTCCGGGGGGCGTCCTGCAGGCGGATATTCACTCAGGTCGCTCTGTGAAGCTGCTTTTTCCACAGAATGCCGTGTGAACTGGCAGTCACTTGGGTCTGCTTACAATAGCCTGAACAGATGCACAGATACTGAAATTCTTATGCTGGCATTTTCTGTCCAGAGTTCACTTTCCCTGCGTTTTTTACCAGAGAATCCATTACGACTTTGTTGCTTGTGTGTTGTCTTGTCGTCTGAAGTAATTTATTTAGTGTGGTGTATGCTGCCTGTGATATTTCACTTCTGTTAATGATGGAGAATGGAGAGAGGCACCTCCATTGAGGTTAACCGAGCCCCCTTTTTAGTGGCGGCCCCTGGGCTTCTGCCCGGGTGAACCTGTGCATGGAAGTGCCCCTGGGATTGGATACCTTGATGAGAGTCAGGTGTGAGTTGGTTGGCAGGCCTGCCAGACGGTGACGCGAGCCTGGATCCCCTGCAGCCCAGTCGGCTTAATCCACATCGCCGAAGGCACTGGGTAGTCAGCGGTGACCATGACCCCCCCCGGCCTCGAGATGGTGGGTGGGGCTTCGGACACCGTAGAGGAGATGACAATCCTAATGAAAAAGAATGTCCCTGCTGCACTGACAGTGTCTCTATAGCTACCTCTCTCTGGGGGCACTGGATCACATTTTTGTTGATATTGATGGAACGCTTCTGGAAATCTCTGACGGAATTCCGAAGGCTGACTCACACAGGAGGTGTTTGATAGTTTCTATGTGTTCGAATTTGGTCATGATGTAATGCTGCGTGCTTATTCACACGAGCGTTTCACCTGTGTCAGCGTTGTAGGTTTAACAAAAAAGAAGAAAGAAAAGTGGAACTGGTGTAAAATGTGAAATAATGAGGCAACTGCGCAGCAACGCGCGGGGATGCCATGCCTGCGTTGGCATGGCTGCAGCACGACGTGTCAATTACAAACGGCTTGTGTTCAGGCAACCAGTATCGCATTTCTGATGCATGTCAGCTGCCAAAGGCATCCCTCTGTGAGAGAGACATGTGGGGACTGAAGAGGGTCTGCATGCATTGGCTCCTAGCAACAAGGGCCCCCAGACTCTTTCCTGCTATGTCTTGTTGACACAGGGGGTGTTTCTCAATACCAGGAATGTAAGGACCGTACTTGGTCTTGGTAAGATTGGTCTCGCTAGCTTGCCTTCCAAGTACGAACTAGGGGTGCAAAGAATCATGGGATTGGTCTCGTTCATTGAGGATGCAACCGATATATCCTTGATATTTTGGGTGGGGCAAGAACAATATCTGGCGATTTTTTACTGCCCTCTGTACTTCTGTTTGAGTATTGGAACTGGTATTTAGCACTGGAAGATGATGTGAAAAGGGTACACAGGAATACAAGTACGGTCAAATATGCATATTGAGAAACACCTGTGAGCTCAGTCATTGTCAGGTTGAAGCAGCAAGTGGCTTAGTGGTTAAGGAACTGAACATGCCTGGCATTTTGCCCTGATTGCTAAAGTAAATTTGCAGGTAGCCCTCTGAGTAATTCCTCTGTAAGAGCTTAACATTGTAATTAGATAATAATTTATGTGACTTTCTGTGGAGCAGTGAAACGTAGCATCTGGAGGGTGTGCTAGGAAGTAATGGAGCTGAGGAGAGGAGTCAGTTTAGCTGGAAAGGTGTGTGAACCCCTGATGGTAGAGTCACACAGACACATCCCAGCTGGTGTACCGGTAAATCCTTAACACAGATAGGATCGCGTTCCACGTAGCCAAGGGAGGAATGAAAATGCAGGCGGTGTCAGCGAACTGTGGCTGTCAGGCAACAGGCAAGTGGCCAGGAGGGGTCCTGTGGCGCTAAGCTCTGGCCCCGTGTTCGATCGAAGCAGCGGGATAGGAGATCAGTTGGTTTGGTGTCACTGGTTATAATAGTAAATAACAGGAGGTCTCAAAGCTCTTCAAAACACATGATTAATTTCCGTTTCGCGCTGCGCATCAGCACGCTTTGTTTTTTTTGTACAAATTTTAAACATTTTGATTCAGGCATCCCTGGGAGGGCCAGAGGGCATGTTGGGATTGACGCATAGTTGAAGTAATCATTTAAATGCTAAGTCACCTCACCCGGTGTTTCAGGTGTTAATGAGGCATTAATCGAAATGCATCGTAACACCAGCAGGACTCCATCCGTTCCCCCGTAGGGCAAGATTCATCTTATTAACTTAAAAGATTACCAAGATTACCTCTCATTAACTTAAAAAAATGCTTTTGTTAACCTATTACTGAGTACAACAACCAGTACTGGTCAAAGGCTACGTGATGCTCAAGACAAGCTTCATCGCTCGTGGGAGTTTTACTTACAAAAACTATGTTCTGAGGCCAGAAGATAAAATGATGGTTCAGAGAGGTTACCAATTAGATTGTAGAGAAGGTGGGACTAAGACATCTGATTGGTTGGTCTGACATTTGGCCAATATCTGATTGGTTATCTCTCCGAACCAATAATTTTTTTTTATTCTGCCCGCAGAACATCTTTCGGTAAGTAAAACTTTTGAACATATTGGCAAGATGCCTTGTACTGCAGTATAGTGTCTGGACAGTATGACCATACGGAATATTAAATACCGGCCAAGCCTAGTGCTGACGATGGCCGTGAGGCAGGATGAAAGGCGATACGTGCAGAGCGTGCAACTCAAGAAGGAGCCAATAGGAGGCGCCGTTGTCAAAACGTGGAATGGTGTGTAATCTGAGGCTTTGGAGCATGAGTGGGCAAAGCACGTGGAGGTGAGAGCGAGCAAGGTGGTGAGCAGGTTCCTCACCCTCTGTTTTCCCAGCCATGTGACATTAACAGTAAATACCAGTAAACAAACAATCAAAGTCATGGAAATGGCAGTTTAGTTTAATTACACTGCTGTTATAATACGTATCATTAAGCATCATTAATTGCACCTTACAATTGATTTAATGAAGCAGTGCTAAGCAGGAGTTTTCACTAAATATTTACACGCTTTTTTTTCTTCTTTCTCTTAGCCGGCGAGGGAGTTCCTGGGACTCTTAGCAGCGAGACGTTTCGATTATGAGAATTAAAGGCTGTGCAAATTAGCTGGTGAAATCCCAGACCACATAGCCTGACATTCAGCTCTACTAACAGACAGAGCAGCTTCAAGCACGTAAGACGTGACTCCATGTCCAATGCAGATAATAATTAGGGGCATTTTCAATTTAAAACCCGAAGCACATCATGCTGCCTTTACATATATGTATTTTAATGGCACATTATTTATGAATGTTCCGGAAACTACACTGAGATGGTTGCCAATGCATATTTGATGCAATAATTAGTGGAATGTGAGGTGGAGCATAGATTTTTGTGGAGTGTCAGTGTAAATGTCACAGCCCTTAATGTAGCCCTTTTGCATGAATATGGCTGGTGATGCTTATTTGTTTCCTTCGTTGGGTACGAAGATGGTTGATCGTGATTTAGTCCAGCGCGACTTCCACCTGCTTACTTAACTACCTGTTTGGTGCCCCAGAAGCTCTACCTCATAATCAGCAACAGGAAGTCAGCCGTGTGAACCGATTTTCTCTGTCTACCGTTACGGAAGATTCATCACAATTCACAAACTCCTCTGCGTGAAGTGTGTCTGTGCATCTCGCCTGTGGACACCAGGTGGCGTACTTCTTAAATTAAACTCGCACACGGAGCTTTGCCAGCTTTGCCAATCCTGACAGGGAGATTTGCTGTTGTGCCCTTAAGCCAGGCAATTAACCATAATTGTACGTTTAAACTGCTTTGTTAAAGGCACTTTGTACAGAAATGGAGAATATCTGTAATGCAAACGTAACATGCTTCGCCTCTTTGTGATCAGCAGCATGGTACACGTGGGGGACATGGTGCTGAGGGTGCCCCCTACCTCCTCAGTGGCCGTCTACAAGCTGCTGCTGTCCTGCTTCATCCTGCACTCTGTGGCCCAAGGTGAGTCACCCCCCTCCCCATCCTTTTTCAGACAAACATACATAGGCTGCTCTTGAGATCTTCAGATTTCTGGTGTGTAAATTATCCTTTTCCTTCAGATTTAGATGACAGGAGCCACATTCAGTGTTATTTTTTTGTTTGTTTGTTTTTTTTTTTTGAGACACCTGTTTTTGAGGCACAATGAGTCAGAGCAGAACAGAGAGGCAAACTGGTTAGTTTACAGGGCTGCTTGATATGAGCAGCTGGTAGTCATTAGTACAGGCAGCCCTGTGGGGGGCGCTGTGGTGGATCAGGGCTGCGGGGAGTCCCTCACATCTCACCTGTGCTCCTCTGTGTCCCCGTCTCCCGGGTTACTAAATCCTGGGAAGGGCCCTCTGACAGTGAAGCAGGCGGCTGCTTGCTCCAGGACGCCGGCCTAATCGAGGCTGACGGTCCCGCTCTCTGTCGTTGGTCCCACGCTAATGATGGCAAATTCCTCGCTGCCGGTGTCCCCCTAGGGAGTGAAGGGGGCCACTCAAGCTGGCTGCAGGTCAGCCATGAGACTGGAATTCAGAGACATTTTCTTAGATACTGTCTCCTCTTCAAACACCCCAATCATCTAGATTCCTTGGCAACCAGGTACTTACTGATTAAAGCCTAACCACCTAAACACCCTGAGTCTCACCTCCTGTCGTACGGATGTGCGATTATCAGCACAAATAAATAACCTCGTTCCTAAGCACTTTGAAGGCAAGTGATCACGTGCACGTTTATTTAAAGCGACCCTCCATGAAAATAGCTCTCCTCGTAGATTACATTGCTGTTTCTTGACATTTGCAGTCATTGCGGATTGTTTTCTATAATTATAACCATCAATGTTACACTACTCCTCAGCATTTGAGTAATAATCAAGCACCGATGTCGTACTTTTCCCTTAAACAATCCATTGATATTTGACTGATCATTAATTTACTCAATAATCTGAATAGCATACTAATCATTGTCCTTACATATTTCACCCTAAATCCATCATTGTCAGACTGATACTGTTGTAAGATCTTCCCTTAAAAAAAAAAAAAATCACCATATATATTATCCTAAATATATTTGACAGTATTGTAATGGAACTTCAGGCATGTTCTAAAATAAAAGTGTCAGTATTTTAATGGTAATCCAGTCATATCCAATTACAAATGGATTGTTGTCTTGGTAACAATTCCACAATACTTTTTAATTCTGTTACGGTCCCAGTGAAAATCCAAACTCGTTCCCTCATAAATCCCTGGTTGATCCAAGACTGGGGCAGCCATGCTGATTTGCTGATTTGCTTGTTCCTCCACTTGTTCCCCATAGCCTTCAACCAGCCTCCACGATTCCAGAACTACTTCTTTCAGACGTACCTCCTGATCTATGAAGACACCCCCGTCGGTGAGTCCAATCTGATTGGTTATCGCTCTGAACAAATCATTTTTCCTTCTGTGCTTAGAACATTTTTGTGTAAGTAAAACTCCCATGAACCAAGAAAACCCATGTTCTACCCTCGAGCCTTAAACGGCGTGTGATCCTTGCTGCTCTAAGTAACTGCCCGTCTTTTCCACCTACTCTCGCTCATCTCGTGTCTTTCTGTACTTTGGATCTTCTCTGCTTGGCTCCCTCTCACCTTGCCATCTTTGGTGTTGGTGTATGGTAGCATGGTACCAGGAGAAAAGTGTCCTGTCCCTTTTACCGGGTTCATTTTTTGATTTTGTCCCTCGTTCATATGTTTATGGTGGCCTGTGACTGACAGGGTCATTTGCGCATGGCTGCGTTTTCACACTTAAAAAACAAAATGGGCTGACCCCATGGATCTTCTTAATCTTCAGACTCTATACTCTCCTGGCTATATAACAAAATGGGCTGACCCCATGGATCTTCTTAATCATCAGACTCTATACTCTCCTGGCCTTATCCTGCCTTTTATCTGTGAATAGGTAAACTCTTCGTGCCCCCCCCCCCCCGTCTGTCTCATTGCAGATCTCTCTAGTGGTCTCCTTCCAGGCACTTGGGCGATCAGAGGAGTTCCTAATCTCATATGATTCACCTCTGTAGAGGCGACATCTCCACCCCATCTGGGTCACTTAATTAGATGCATGAAATGCCCCCTCTTCTGTCTGTAGTAAATGTACGGTGCACACATGGATGGCAAAGGGGACCGTGTGATGGAGTGGTTTGACCAGACTGGAGGTCGAATCCACGCTCTCTGACATGCGGGCAAGAGCTGGCCTGAAGTTTGTACCCTGTGAATGACAGAGCTGATGTTGTCCTGTTTTCACTTTGCTGAAACCCTTTAACATCAGCAAGAATAGTGTGGGTGATGCTGTATTCCTCGTCCTTAGAGTGGTCACATAATTAATCGTCAAGAGGCTTAATTATTCTAACTGCTAAATGAACTGCATTTACTTCAGTTATATACTGTTAGCAAAGTTATGCATTTGTCTTAGAGAATGGGGACGCTTTAACTAACCGTTTAATTAGTGCTGCTAATGTCGAACTCAGTTTTGGCGGAAACTGGGGAATGGTCTTGTGTCTGAAAATGCGCAGACCACTGTTGTAATTTTTGATATGATTAATATTATGGCGTCTAAATACTTGTCTGCAGTTCATACCAAAAAGCTTTAGCTCACTTCAGACAACAGAAGAATGCCCCCCTCCACACTGAAACGGTACATTGTCTGACCTGCCCCGCCCAAATTAATTGCAGTCTGAAGGAAAATTTAATACCACACTCTGACACCCCCATATGATTGTCTTACCAGTATATAGTACTGTGCAAAAGTCTTAGGCAGTCACTGAAAACATTTAAATGATCTTCATGCTGGTGTAAAACTACAATTTCTAGCAAAATTTGTCAGCTTAAACATCTCAAAACCTCCCAAAGTCAACCCAGTATTTGCAGCAACCATCCAATACACCCTCGTATTGCTAATCAATACCAGTTATTTAACTGATTAAGTTAATTTTTTAATCAATTGGACTGGGAATGAAATGTTGTTGACCCTTCCATATCTGGAAAAACTGTGTAAAAAATGTTTTGGTCCCCTTAGTAAGTGTGGTGAGCATGCGAGCGGAGCAAAGCGAAAAGATTCCAGGAATGCGAGACACAAAGACCACTGTGAGGTCACTGTGAGGTCACTGCGAGGTCACTGCGAGATATCACGTGAGAGGCTGCTGTAAACGTGCTTGGCGTCCTCCAAATCAGCACTCTACATACTACACATATTTCATGCATTTGAGTTGCTAAACTCTTTGTATGTAGTCTGCTGGTCTTCAGGCGTCATTTGCTGGCCTTTCTCAAGACCCATCTAATTTCTCATGCAGACCCCGTGATATATAGAAACAGTGATGAGTAAAATCTTGATTCGGGGGGGTCGACTGGACATGGAATGGCGGGGGTGCCCCTGAGGAGAGGTTTGGGAACTGAAGCGGTGCTCATCTAGCCATCCAACAAGATATCAGTATCTTTTTGGAGAACAGAAGAAATTCTTACTAGTTTTTATTGTGTTAATATTCACATGTTAAATTGTTTTTATGAGCAAACATACACTTGTACAAATTGCTTTAATTTCAGTTGCACAGTTCTGTATGTACCATAGAAACTTTTCCACTACTATTTGATCTTTAGCTGCATTAATTGTTGGTGGCCATCCATCCATCCATCCATCCATCCTGCACAGAGCACTTCACTGGGGTTCCCCCTGGATGCAGTGCTGTAGGAAATGTGTAATTGTCTTCATTATTCAGATTTTTAAATCTGCTTAACTTGGATTGTTCTGATTTACATTTGACTCGGCCAGCTTATCGAAGTACCTTGGAAAATATTGTTTTTTTTTCTATTCCATTACTTTCCTGTTCTTTGCTTGTTTGGCCTTTCCTGCAAAGTCTTTTGCTAAACGGCATGAGATAAATGCTCTATACTGTATTTGGGGGCAGCTACTGTGGTGTTTTCAGGAACCTGCTGGGTGCAGTATTAACTTTAATATACCATATATTGTACTATGCTGCAGTGTTCCAGGTGAATCTGTTAATAGCCCCAATAAGTTCAGTCATACAGGAGAGTGAGGAGAGCAGCCAGAGGGCAGTTTGACGAGGGAGAGGGAGAGAGAGAGAGAGAAATCCCTCCATGAAAGCTGATTTAGGAACTGACACACAAAGGAGGATCATTTGTCCATCTGTCTTAGAAATGCTTATCCAGTACAGGGTTGTGGTGAGCTGCGAGCCTCTTCCAGCAGGGGGCGCCCCTGTTTGAGTTGGCTGTCTGTTGCAGGGCACGCATGCACACACTCTATCTGGGCGATTTCGAGATGCCGGGCGCCCAAGCCACCATACCCAGGTCATTTATTATCACGTTCCAGCTAAGATGAACCACCCTTGCCTGGTGTTCTGTATTTTACTAATTAAGTAATAAGGATTTTGCCTGGAGGGGGCAACTTTTTAAACCCCTCTGTTTATCAAGGCATTATCAGCATAATTATGTGACCTGATAAGGAAACCCTAGTCTTTTCTGCATTTGCGGAGGCACAGGGTCGGAGCCACAGGGACACTGGCCCCAGCTTAAAGCTGATTGGCCCTTAGAGTGACCCTCTCCTGTCACTCACTGATTCAAACCATATCATTGGCTAATCAGTATTGGCCATTCTTACGCCCGCCCTCCCCCCACTGCTCCCTGTGTGGATCGGTGAGGCCCCCCCATCAGATTGTATCAGGCTGGCCCACACCAGACCCTGCATGCCAGAGCCCTTGAGCTGAGGAAACGCAGGACTGAGCACATCTGCAGAATGAGTTTTACCTGCATAATGTAGTAGAGTCGTTCTGCTGGATGAGGTTCTGGATGGGTTCTGATGTTTGTAAAATGTACCCAAATCTCGGCAAAAGAGTCATCAAGATGCTGCTCTGTGCAACATGAACTCTATGTGTGCATGCAGAGGTAAAAAGGAACATGTCTTTCTTTAAAAGCATTTATTTTTAATACTAATGATAGTCCCAGCTGTTTACCTGCTGTATGGTTCGACTTTGCTGCGCACATTTGAGTCGGCGTGTTTGTTTCCGAGCCTGGGAGACGTGTCTCTCGTCTGCTTGAGAGAGCATGTCGCGCGTGTGTAATGCCTGGGACCTTCGCCTCCGCCCGTGTTGTCCGGTCCGTCTCACCGCAGATCCGCTTTGGAGTGCGGGTGGGTCAGCATCGCCGCTGTGCTCAGGAGTCTTTTCCGGTCCGGATGCTCCCCAGTTCGCCCACGGGAAATCCCACCCGGTCAACTGTCAGGTGGAACCAGTGAGCCAAGCGCAGCCTGGGAGACATCCGACACACACACACACACACACGCAGACACACACACACACACGCAGACACACACACGCGCGCGCCCGCACACACACACACAGCCGTGCATATACTGGTGCGCCCTGGACACACACACAGACTCATTGACATTCTTTCCTTCTGTCTTCCTCTCTTCCTTTCTCTCCCTTCCTTTTATAAAATGCATATCAAATTGTATTTTAAAAAAAATAAATAAATAAAGATTCTCCTCCCCGTATTTCAGTTCTTCTGTGCTTCATTTCTGTGTTTTAAGGTTTATGCAGCAGGAATTCATCACACTTGTGTTCCGTCTGCCTGCCAGTCAGAAGGCCTAATAGCCTGCCTGTAATTTTATTTATTTATTTCCCCCCCCCCGCCCAGTGGGCATGGACTGTTATTGTTTTCCGCTGGTCTGTCATCCGGAATGATAGTCAGGCTGCGCGACTGTTTGACGGCTGCTGCTTTTGTCTGCGCCTGTATTTATTGTTATTTGCTTGTTGTCTCTCGGAGGTGAATGCGCTGTTTGCCCTCTGACCGCCAGCCACAGCCATTTTATTGGTCCCCCGATGAGCCTGCAGGCCCCGCTGTTGGCTGTGTGGCCAATACTTGTGCATCCATGATGGAATTCGCTGTCCTCCTCTCTCTCTCTCTCTCTCTCTCTTTTTTTCTGCCCTTGCCCTGGGTTAACTGGCCCAGCGTCTTCATGACCCCGTATTCCACTGCTCTGTGCAACATAAACTCTCTATATGTGCATGCATAGGTAAAAAAAAGGAAAAAAAAACAGCATGTCTTACTTTAAAAGCATTTATTTTTAAGAGTAATAATAGTTCTATCGGTGTAAAAAGCACTGCATGCGGTGTCAGCCATCAGTCCTGCTAAAGGTACGACACAGAGCTCAGGAAGGCGCTCAGGGGGGTGTGTTGGGGGTGTGTGAGGGTGGAGAATAAGGGCAGGTTATGGGCACCTAATTTGAGCATCCAGAAGAGCGAGAAGGGGGTTGCTGTGTCGTTGGTGGGACTGGGGGGGTTGTATCTTTCTTCACTGGACAGGTAGATGAGTGAAGAATCTGGAGAGTACAGCTTAATTCACATGAATAATCAAGGGGGGGGGGGGGGGTAACAGACTGAGGGTAACATGGTGGAGCAGAGAAAATTGTGAGGAAGTGGGTGCAGGATGGAGATGCTTGGCGAGGCTGTGTAAGAGTCTTCTCCCCCTCTCCCTGTGTGGGTTCACCTCCGCGGCCCCCAGACCATGGAAGGGCGTCAGGCTGCCCACCGTCAACGTGTTTGCTGTGTCAGAGTGTGAGTGGCACTGCTTCCCCCGCTGTGGCGTCCTGCATGCATACTGTCCATCTCTAACCGGACTGCAGTAAAACATGCGACGTCAAACGAGGTTTTCAGGCTCTAGGGTCTTCGTGCTGCCTTGCCTCCTTCGTGTAGCTCTTGCTGAGTGGACGTTGCTTACTCCTTCACCCCAGCCATGTTCTCCTTGTCCCTTTTCAGTTCTTGTAACTCCACACAGATTATTTCAACTTGATAAATTAAGGAACGGTTCCTTCCTGACGTTGAGGCGTTTGGCCGCATCCTCTCACCTCCTTGTTCTTCCTCTCTCCTTCTCTCTCTCCCTTGTTCTCTCTCACTCTTTCCCAGCTGTCCATTCACAGTCTGAGAAATAATGGTTTGCACGGTTCACCGCCGTCTGCAAACACGCCATCCATCACGGCTGCACCCCCGTCCGGTTATGGCGGCCCATGGGCCGGCTCTGCCCAGGTTTTTTTTATAGTCTGTTAGGGTGACATATAGGTAAGGGATCTGAGATGCTTTTACCAAAGTATGATGGCGCCCCCTGCTGTGCGGAGGACCCAAGGCCTGGCAGAGCTTCCCAACCCTCTGCCTCAAGATGGGCATTAATAATTTATCTTCAGTGTCAATAATACAGCCTGTGAATAGCTCTTTTTCTGTCTCCACATTTATAATTCATACAAGTTTAATAACTACTCTAATTAGCGTTTTATGGCTGGGTTTTACAGTGAACACTGAAAAAATATACATTTATTTTGTGCATAGTGGCTTGGTGCTAATGAATTAGCCTTTAAATGGTGCAGTGGTTTTCTTATCATGCTTCTCCTCAAGCCTTAGTGAACAATGCCTGTGTCCCATGATGTGAGAGGACGTACCGATCTTTAGGTTAAAAACCGTTCATTACGTAACCGAACAAAAATGCACTTTGCTGGGTGAAACACTCTCTTTGTTCAAAAATGGCCATGGAGAACACTCTATTGTAATGTATTTCATACCCAGACAAAAGACTCTATATTTTTACCCCAAAAAACTGCAACAGAATATAAACAAAAGTCTTTCTATAACTCATGCACAAAGGCATGTATAAATCTTATATTATTCAGCGTTTTCATGTTTCAATCTCAGCCATCACGGTTAACAAGGTATTGACACTATATGTTACAGTGCATTCTTCTTCATAGGAACAGCTGGATTCATTTATATGATGCATATGACTCTTAAGGTGACAGACTGCTTTGACTCAGGTCGTCAGAGAGCCGTGAGTCATCATAAACGCTTCCTGAAGGACTCTTTGGGTTTGTTTTTTTCAGGATTGCTGCTCAATTAGATGAACCATTCTAGCATTCTTTCAAAGCATGTTTGACAGAAGGCAATCTAAAGACCCTCTCAAACCGTTATTAGATAAGCATTTATTAAATAGGGATGGATTGGGTGTATCCAGCTGTCTGTGCCGTTCTCTTCCCTGGGTGTGTGTGCTTTTGTTTAATGGACTATTAAGAAAAGTGTGGACGATGCAGGAGGTATAATCTGACCGCTTCAGGCAGGGGGTGCAGTTTGCCGGCCCTGCCCTCCCCCAGAGGAATATCCTCCGGCTGCGCCTGTCACTCACTCGCCAGTGTAATTTAAAGAAGGCGGAGTAGAGAACCAGAAGAGTTTGCGAGAGTTAGCACTTACGAACTCGGTACCGCAGCATTGCAACTTCTCATGTGGCATTTTATCCTGTAGGGCTTTGATTTACAGTATCGGTACTTTGATTTACAGTATTGGGACTTTGATTTACAGTATCGGTACTTTGATTTACAGTATCGGTACTTTGATTTACAGTATTGGTACTTTGATTTACAGTATCGGTACTTTGATTTACAGTATCGGTACTTTGATTTACAGTATTGGTAATACTGTAGTTTGGTCAAAGAGAACTGAGTGAAGAGTAGGAGAAACACAGAGACATTAACTCTGTTTTTCGCTCCCTGTCATCTTTCACCGGCCAGCTTCCCACATGCTTTTCAGGTGTCCTTCAGACGTTTCATTAACACTCTCAGGGTGTTGCTTAGGAGGAGGAGTCTGTAAACACTAGTGTATCCTCGGCATCCTGCTTTGAAGGTTTCTCCTGTCCATCTTGGTGCTGTTTACTTTGACTCTGGCTTTTTCCTTGATCTCCCATCCCAGTTTGGACTGCTTGTGGGAGTTTTACTCAACAGTGTGATTGGTTATCTCTCTGAACCAATTTTGAATTTTTCATCCTGCCCTCAGAACATTTTTGTTTGAGTAAAACTCCCATGCGTGTTGGGACTACACACACCTGAACTCGTTGGCCACTTTATTAGGTACACCAGCATGACCAGACCAGCATGACTCCAAAAAGGAGGTCACCCATGAAACGTTGTTGAGCCAGGGGTGACATATTATAACGAGTCTGACCATTCTCCTCTGACGTATCGTATTAATAAGCGTTTTTCGGCCACAGAAATGCCACTGACTGGCATTTTTGTTTAATGGAGCATTTTCTGTCAACTCCAGACACTGTAGCGCATGAGAGTCCCAAGAGAGTGGCTGTTTCTGAGATGCCGGAGCCACTATGTCTGGCACCAACGCAATCACACCACGTTCACGATCACTTAGATCACCCATCCTAGCTGTTCTCATGTTTAGCCAATCAGTACACGAACCTCTTGATCCTGTCTGCATGCTGTGTGTATTCATTTGCAGCCCCATGATTTGCTGTTTGGAGGAACAGGCTGTTTGCTTTAGCAAGCATGTGCGCCTAATAAACAGGCCACTATGCATGGCAATGTCCAGCTAGAAGGGTCCTTAACACTCCAAATTTTCAAGACACCCAGATGGCACTATAATAATAACTGGTTTGAGTGCCCTGCAGTGAGCTGGGTTATCAACTGGCTTGTGCTAGGATTAGCTCCTGAACCCCACAGCACCTGAATAGGACACATATGGGTATGGAGAATGAATGAATGAATGAATGAATGAATGAATGAATGATAGCATTTGTTAAATCACTGTCAGTCTGGAGTGTGGTTCATTTCTGGTTCTTGGTTCGAATTCCTCTGGAAGAAAGGCAGTTGTTAATGATTAATACATATTTTTGAGCGAGAGAAAAGTCCTATGGGTTCTGAGGCATTTCCCGTTCGGTTGGGCTCTTTGTTTCGGAGCGGCTTTCTGTTGGCTCTCCGTCTTTGACCACATCTGAAATGCAAAGCGCTCCCTTGTCCCCCCAGTGTGGGGCGGCTGGTCCGTTCCTCTGTGTGAGTTAATGGGAGGCATCTGGAAGGCTCTGGAGGGAGGGAGGGAGGGAGGGAGTGCGTCTGGTGGCCCCCCTGATGTTTGAAGGGTGTCAGAGAGGTGCAGTGATGTTTATAGGAAGGGGCCGGATAATAGGGCCAGAATACAAGCTTGTGCCCCCCCAGTCGTTAGCCACACAATACCACCTGTCTCCAAGCAATTAACAGCATCGCAGACAGACTGACCGCCGGCGATGCCCCTGCTTACTCCTGCCTCCTTCCTGCGCCTCCGGGGGGCAGATGTGTGCCTTTTTTTATTGTCCTGGTAGTTAAACAGAGCTCTGTACTTAGGCACTTTTCCCAGTTGTGCTTAAAACTTTCATAGCTGTGAAGTGCTCTCAGTACTTTTCTAGTGTCTAGTGTGTGATTATCTCAATGCTGCTATTAGTGAGTGTAAGTGTGTGTGTGTGTGTGTGTGTGTGTGTACTGTATGTGTGTGTGGATTAGGTTTATATATATGCAATAAAAATCTTTTTTTTTTTTTTTTTACTTTGTGGGGACCATTTTTCAGGTTCCCATAAAGATCTGTGAATGCAGTCAAAAAAGTTAAAATGCCAGAAGTCTCGTATTTTGTTTGGTTACTTACTTATGATTAAGGTTAGGGCTGGGTGGCGGTTAAGGTTGTCATGTTGGGATTAGTTTTCTCCATAGAAGTGGAGAAATAGGAGTCCCCACAAAGATATAATTACAAAGCTGTGTGTGGATTAGGTTTATATTACATTGTGGGGACCAAATCTCACCTATAATGTAATAAAAATCTCTTTTTTGACGTTGTGGGGACCCACAAAGATCTGTGAATGCAATCAAAAAAGGAAAAATGCCAAAGGTCTCATATTTTGTTTGGGTACTTATGGGTAAGGTTACAGCTGAGTAGGGGTGTGTGTGTGTGTGTGTGTTTGCGTGGTCCAGGTGTCCCCACAGTGTGATAAAAACTTATTTTGACATTTTGGGGACCATTTTTTCTCTCCCCGCAAGGGGAAATTCAGTTTTGTAAAATGCTCTGACTGCAATCCAAAAACTAAAAATGGCAAAAGTCCTTTATCTAGCGTGGTTACATATGGTTAAGGTTCGGACTGGGTAGGGATTAAGGTTGTCATTGTAGGGATTAGGAGTTTGCCCATAGAAATGAATGGACGGTCCCCACAAAGATATGATTACAGGCCTGTGTGTGTGTGTGTGTGTGTCTGTGTATGTGTGTGTGTGTGTGTGTGTGTGCTTTGCTTGCCCTGCTTTGGGGGCAGATGGGTGTGCAGCACCTGCTTATCAGCTGCAGGTGTGTCACAGCTGATACCTGCCGGAGTCACGGAGAGCAGCTAACCTGGAAATTGACGTCTCACATCGGCGCCCAGCGCTGGGCTCGGCGGTGAGGAGTCTCTCCAGGAGCCTTTGGGCTTCGCTGGGGTGTGAGCGAGGCGAGCGTCTGGGGGTGCATGCCTGAGCGGGAAAGAGAGACTCACTGTCTGGGAGCATTAGCATGTTGTCGGGGACGGCTGCTGGAGTAGCTTGTTTCTGCGCGTTATATTAGGACACTGTGGCCTAATAACGCCATTACTTTTAGACCTGTTATATTCTGTACAGAAAGGTTACAATGTCCTTCGTTTGAAAGCTGACATTTGTTCTCATAAAGGGCAGTACACAGTTGCCAGATAGGATTAATTGACAAGATAGGTGCTCTCCCCATCTCCATCTCTTTATCCTGCCCCCTCCCTTGTCCGTCACCCCCCCAGGCTGATGTGTAAGTGTTCTGCAGGACTGTTCAAGGGGCCAGAGAGGCATCTTATGTTCTCGGTTAACCGCCATCTTCAAACGTGCTGCTGTTCATACGAGTGTTCGCACCTGAGCTGAAAGCTTCCCTTCTGGGTCTCCCCACACTCTGACTCCTCTCCTTTATCTTGCCCTTGATTGCCGCTTTTGCTGTTTTTCCCTCTTCTTAACAGTAGTTAGTCTTTTGAACGCCTCTGTTTCTGCACTAAAGTAGTACCTAAAGAGCTCTGCCACGGTGCCCTAATCCTCGTTCTCCCAGGTGGAGGCGTGGTCTGTCACCACGTCCTGATTGGAGGAGCACAAAGCAGATATGCTGCCTTTGCATCTTTTTGGGTCGGTTAACCTTGAGGAAAAATATCACGTTGTTTAGTCACCTTTGTGTATCCCTGTGCATGTGTGTGTGTGTGTGTGTGTGTGTGTGTGTGTGCGTGTGTGCGCGCGCACATGCAGGACTGTGCTTGGTTGATCAGTTATCCTGTCAAACAGGAGCTTGTATCTCTTCCAACTCTGTCTCTCCCTCCAGATTGCCTGAGAAGGTCAATTGCCAATTTGCTTTTGCTGACATCTTTATCAAAACCAATATAAATTTTTGCTAATTAGGACCTGCAGCTAATGAGCGCTACAGGTAATTAGTTCATTTATAATCCATAAAACAAGCGTGGCTTGTTAGCTGATCAGAAGGCTGGGGCACAATCTCGGATGTGCACTCTTGTATGAGGTCTGCCTGGGAAACCGCAGGGACTCAGAAGAATCAGGATCGGGGCCCGGAATAAATGCGTTCTGACACGGAGGTGGTCACATGACCTCAGGGATAGCTTTTCTGGTCTTTTCTTCGTTTCCTGCCCACCCCCGCTGCCCCCTGCTGTCTGACACGGTCATACCTCTCTCTGACCTCTCATTTCTCTGCAGCCATCTGCAGGTGATGAGTGAGACAGGTGTGTGAAGTCACTTGGAATGAGTGCCTTTTGGCGGGGGGGGCGGGGGGGGACACCGTGGGTGTGGCCTGTTTTTAAGGTGTGGTGTTGCATTGAATGGGTTAGAATCTTAAAACTGCCATTACTTTCACCCATTTGTGCAGATGAATGTCTTTACTGAGGCAGTAGAGGGCACAAACCCCTTCCAAGGGTACAACAGACGGTCTCCAGTCTGTCCGTCACCCTCCGGATCTAGGGTGAAGGCAGTCCGTGACTTATGGTAACCGGATTAATAATGGAAAAGGGGGATAGAGAGTAGTGATGAAAGAAACGAATGGATGTGAAAGAAGACGGAGTGGAACATGGGGGTGGAGGAGAATATCTGACAGGGAGTAAGAGAGTATGCAGCAGATGGGCGGCTGGGATGGTCTGGAAAAGAGCAGCTTTAAAGGTGCGGGAGAGGGGGAACGACGGATGCTGTGTGGAGGAAAAGTGAGGGAGAGGGAGAAGGGGTGTGGAGGAGTGGAGGGGGGGAGGGGGAACGACGGAGGCTG
>JAODJU010000062.1:13652975-13663984 GCA_026776725.1 Gnathonemus echidnorhynchus | reverse complement strand
GAGGGGGGGGGGGGGGGGGGCGGGGGGGGGGGGGGGGGGGGGGGAGGGGGGGGCGGTCAGATCTCAGTGGCATGGTCATAGAGGCAGGGCACACTGAGGTGTGGCAGGGGGGTGGTAGACGGCGACGCCCTCCTGTCAGGCCGTCGCTGGGGGGGCCTCCGGAAAGAAGACGTCAGGGAGCGACGCATGGAGCCCAGCCGCTTCCACAGGCGCAGCTGCGGCTCACTGGGCGGGGATGGGCTGCAAGGGAGGGGCTCCCCAAGGCCACACCCCCCGTGGGAGAGCCCCGCCCCTGTAGATGGCCTGCACACAGCCAGGAAGGTGGCACAGCTCAGAAAGAGGATGAAGAGGCAGAACACGACGATGATGGTGGGGAGCGGGGGGGACAGGGCGGCTGGCAGAAAGGTGGGGCTGGGGGGGCTGCTGAAATTCATGGACAGCGCCTCCGTCGGAGGGAAGGAGGAAGCGTTGATCACTGGGATGCTCATCTTTTATGGATCTGGGTAGAAATGAAGGATGAGCACATTATTATTCAGCTGAACTTTTTATCCGGGGCACTGTGCACTTTACACATTAAGTACTTCACTGTGGGGCACTGCAGCTTGTCCTGGGACTTAAACCAGCAGTCCATACCCTTCACAGCTCTGCTATATTTCCTCCTCTCATTGCTCATTTATGGCAAATTTAGTTTGTTATAAATAGCTTAATCAGCATCTTGCTGCTGTAGCCGTCTACAGCGTGCACCCGCTCACGCAGCCCCCGCAGCCCCCGCCTGCCGCTTTGCTAGATGGCACTGCTTCCGCTCGCACGTCCCTCATTTCCCCTCACGATCGTGACCTTTAGCATTTGTGCGCCTCTTAGCTTTCGCTTGGCTTGAGCTCATATTCTCGAGCACGTAAACACAGCTTGGACCCACACAGGCCAGGGTGCCCTTACGCCAATCACACCAGTCACCTCTGCTTTAACCCCCTGGAGCCGGCGGTTCCGGCCGTGGGAGCAAACAGAAATCTCACCAAACCGTTTAAAAAATCCTGCTATTCATTACTTTAATTTAACTAATGATCCAGCGAACCTGTTCCAATGTTGCTTTTATTTTTAAAAATTTTTTTTCTTCTTTTATGCCTTTTCTAATTGTTGGAAAATACATTCAGTTTAATAAATCCTGCACTACCTAAAACTTTGAGTATCAAAGTCAGGTCTGGTAGTGCCACACACAAGTACACACACATCTTTGCATGCACTGACATTTCAGGCAATTACATAGTTGCTTAATAAGTGACCGAACAAGATTCTTTCTGCAGCATTTTACAAATAGTCTTTGTTGCTATGAACCTCCCCCAGCAACCCACCCTCCCTGGGACCACGGTTCTGTGCCCCCCCACCACCCTGTACACCTCCTCCACCCTGTACACCTCCTCCACCCTTTACACCTCCTCCACCCTTTGGGCACTGCCCCAAGTCACAGATCTTAACCATAACGTTTCTAAATGTCATCGGGTCTCATTCAGTGGAAACAATGTAGAACTTATCGGTTTGTGGCACTGGGCCATAAACTCATAAAGTCAGTTTTGAGAGGAAAAAACATCTGTGACAGAAATGTGGCGGACATCGCGTGTCAGAACCACAGGTCTGCAATCCCCCTTCCAGCTCTCATGTGATCCCTGCTGGCTGCACCTGCCAGATAAAATACTCACACAGACCCGCCTGTCACTGGTCTGTCCTCTTCCATTCAGCAATTAAAATTCACACATGCGTACTCACTATAACTCTGAGATTCTTAGCCCCTCCTCATTTAATCGCACACAGGCACACAATACCATTTATACCAAGATCAGTCTACTGTATGTCTTTCATCTCTTTTACAAATCCAATTCACACTGTTTGTTTGGTTAGTACTGATACCCTCCCCCAGGACCAACAAAGAAGAATTTCGTTTTTTTAGTCCTCATTCTGCATAAATGGCTAAACATGGATAAAACATGGATAAAATCCTGTGGAGTAGCTTCAGTTACTCTTAATTACCACGGTAACACCAGTAACATCACATTCACACACACTAATGCGCACCTACTCATACATTATCAAAAAATAGTCTGTTGAGGACGGTAATACAGAAATACACACGCCGGCACAATGAGGGAAACATTCCTAAGAAAAGTTCATAATGTGGTGGAATCGAAAATACGTCGGTATTTACCTTGGATCTCCTCAACCACCGAGAGAAGCTGCTTCACCAAGTCCCAACTTTCCCAACTTCTCCAATTGCAGTTTCTCTTGGAGGTGAAAAAGACAAAACTGGGGGGTTGGATTTGGGGGGAGCAGCCATGGGTAAAGGAATTATCAACCTAACTTTTTTTTATTTTCTAATTTTAATTCATAAAGATGCAGAATGCCTCAAACCATAAAGTAGCACTTTAACATTATATTATCACATTGTTCCGATGCCCGATTTTGCGTGTTGGTTTTTGTCTTTATGAAATGTACTTTACCGTGGAAGTTGTACACCCCTGTAGTGCTGTGAATGGCTCAGTCTAGCTTGTATGTCCCATTCATCACCCTCAAGCCTGAGCCCCCACTCTACCCATCCAGCCAGCACTCACTCCCCCCCACGCCAAAAAAGCCCTTTATCAAGCTAATGAGAGCAAAGCAGGATCCGCTGCTCTATGTGTGTGTGTATGTCAGTAACTAGGTGCGAAGTTGCTATGTATGAGTCAGTTGACATGAATATTCTTTTTTGTGACACTTCTCTTCGTGTCTGTCCAATGTGACCACAATAAAGGGGTATAAATCTCTGTGTTGAAAGCAGCTAATTTGGGCTCAAACATCTGGTAGCCAGTCAGAGTCAATCTGTGTTTAATCTGGTTGAAGCTGAAGTTCCTGAAATGTTCTCATCCTCCTGAGACCTCTGAGTTTTTTTTTTTTACTTTTTACATTTTTTTAATCCATTGAATGCCTGAAAAGGGGGCGGAAAGGTAGCAGTGCGGCCGCCCCTTATGGTCTGCGTACGGTCTGCGCGTCACCCCGCACCCCGGCTGAGCTGAAGTGCTGCGCTGGCCTCTTTGTTCTGTGCTTCTCTAAAGGTGCCCGCGTTTACAAGAAAGGCTCGCCGTTACGGGAGGGGCGGTCTGCGTCGCCGAGGGGTTGCCATGGCAGCGCATTAGTTAGCAGGAGGTGGAAGCGGGGGAGGCGGAGGAGCGCAGTCAGGGATGACGTTCCTGCCAGATACTTCTATGAGTGTGTGTGTGTGTGTGTGTGTGTAAGGAGTAGCTGCGTCAGACAGTCTGCATTCAGAGACTCTTACTATTATTAATATTATTTGTGTGGTCATTTTGTCTCTCCCCAATGTGTGTATGTGTGGGAATGTTTGTTTGTAGGGTTGTAGTGTGCATGGGCATGTGGAATAACTCTTATTAGGGAATGCCTCACCTTGTCAGTGTGTGTGTGTGTGTGGGGGGGTTATGTTTATATTACGTTGTGGGGACCAAATGTTCCCCACAATGTAATAAAATCCTGTTATTTTGACGTTGTGGGAACCATTTTTCAGGTCCCCACAAAAGATTTGTGAATGCAATCAAAAAACTAAAAATGCCAAAAGTCTCATATTTAGTTTGGTTACTCACGGGTAATTACTCACGGGTAAAGGGCTGTTAAGGTCATCATGTTGGGATTAGAGTTTTTCCCATAGAAATAAATGGCAAGTCCCCACAATGATATAATTACAAACCTGTGTGTGTGTGTGTGTGTGTGTGTTTCAACACAGGTGCAAGCCACAGATGCAGACCAGGGAGAAAATGGTAGAGTTCTGTACAGGATACTCTCTGGTAAGTGCCCGGGGGGGGTGACCTCTAACTTCATCCTGTTCTTCAGCTGAAAATATGCACAATAAGCCTCCACTCACTAAACAAGAAAACAAAAACACTTTGCCCTTTGCAGTCAATATTCATTAAAGAACACAGCAGAGAATATCCAATGTAAACACTTGCGGTATAGAAAAACTGTGTATGCCTATGTGTGTATAAGAGGAAGGGTGAAGTCAGGCAGCTGTAGCCTGCAAGTCTGAGGGCCTGTACCCGACAAGACCCCTCAGTTGACTGTACTGCATCAGTGACCAATCAGAAGCCAAGAGAGGTGTTGCCAGGTGTATGTTTAGTGAGCAACTATATGGCAAAATGGCACTTCACAGAATTGGCAGCCAGGTGCATTTAAAGCACTTAAATGAGTGAGTTAAAATGAATAAATTGGTCTCTTTGAGCAGTCACTTGCATAATGTGTCATGATGGCTGTAATTTATCATGTTAACATCTCAGACTTAATTGAATGGGGCTTAAAAGTGTGGTATTGAAACCTGAATATCGCAGAGCTGTTTTACGCTCTTTGTATTTGTCTGACATCGAGCGCTGCTTTCTGAGTGCCGCACGGCCGCGTCGCTCCCTCACAGGGAACATCAACCGGCAGTTCAGCATCAGCGAGCTGACGGGGCTGGTGACGCGGGGCGAGCGAGGCCTGGACCGGGAGAACAGCGGCTCACACGTGCTGGAGGTGGAAGCGTACAACAGCGACCAGGGCAGCATGTGGAGCTCTGTGTGGGTGGGGGGGGGCTGCTGAAGGTGGGGGCCTGCATCAGGGACCGGGGCAGCGTGCAGATCGTAGTGTGGGTGAAGGTGGGGGGGCTTCTGAAAGTGCCCAAGGCTCATTGATCCCCGTGGAGAGTGAAGGCTATTAACCCATCCGTCTGATCCCATGGGGAGCTACTGCAGCACAGATTGCTGAGAAAGTTAATGCTGACTATGACAGAAAGGTGTCGTAATGCATCCCAGCTTGCTGTGTATGCGGCTGCACAGACGCAGACCAGTCAGGGTGCCCATGCTGACCCTTTCTCACCGCTGAGAGCGCCTACAATGGGCACGTGAGCTTCAGAACTGGACCATGGATTAACAGAAGAAGGTGGCCTGGTCTGATTAGTCACGTTTCCTGTTACACGATGTGGACAGCCAGGTGCGTGAGCATCGAAGAGATGGCACCAGGATGCACTATGGGAAAAGGACAAGCTGGAGTAGGCAGTGTGATGCTCTGGGCAATGTTCTGCTGGAAAACCTTGGCTCCTGGCATTCATGTGGATGTTACTTTGACCACCTACCTAAATAATACTGCAGACCAGGTACACCCCCTTTGTGGGAACGGTATTCCCAGATGGCAGTGGCCTCTTTCAGCAGGATAATGCGCCCTGTCATGCTGCAAAAACTGTTCAGGAATGGTTTGAGGAGCATGAAAAAGAGGTTTGACTTGGCCTCCAAATTCCCCAGATCTCAGTTCAATCAAGCATCTGTAGGATGTGCTGGACACACAAGTCCGATCCATGGAGGCCCCACCTCACAACCTAGAGGACTTTACAGGATCTGCTGCTAATGTCTTGGTGCCAGATACCACTGGACATCTTCAGAGGTCTTGTGGAGTCCATACCTCGACGGGTGCCTGCATAATATTAGGCAGGTGGTTTTAATGTTATGGCTGATCGACGTATAGGACTAATGGCATTCCTGTATGAAAATGCAGGATTAATACAAAACCACAGTTTAGCCGACAGATAGCTGGGAGCCACGACGAGCAAAACAGGTTTAGATTTGATCAGTGAAAAAAGAAAACATCAAAAGTGAGACATGAAAGACGAAGGGGTGATGTGGAAGAAAATGGGACAGCCTGTCATTTCACACATGCCTACAAAAAGCAATGACAGCAGAGAAGGTCAGAGACATGACTAACTGTGAGGGGAAGTGCCTCAAGGATTTTTGCTTGATGAACAAAAAATCGTCTAAATAAGCACTGTACAGTGCAATGACAACTGATTAACAGACAAATGTATATACAGGAACATGCAGAAGCATCTAGACCCCTGCCTGTTTCTCTCTGTTACTAAATGACAAATCAGAGAAAATAAAAAATAACTTTTTATTTAAGTGTCAGTGTTTTACACTAGAAACTATCCATCCATCTTCTGAAACCACTTGTCCTATTCAGGGTTGGAAGGAGTCCGGAGCCTACGGGCACAAAGCAGGGAACAACCCAGGATGGGACACACTCACACACTCACACCTACAGGCAATTTGTTAACTCCAGTTAGTCTCAGCATGTTTTGGACTGTGGGGGGAAACTGCAGTAACTGGAAGAAATCCCACAGTGACACTGGGAGAGTATGCAGTGGCTGAGACTCTAACCCAGGGCCTTGAGGTGTGAGGCAGCAGTGTTGTGCACCACGCCACTCCTCACTAGAAACTATTCTTAAGAAAATAAAAAACTGAAATAGACTCTTTGCATTAGTATTCAGTGCGTGTGCTGCAGGAGCTCAGAGTTTACAAACTGACCTCTACCTGTGAATTATTAAAATAACTTCCACTCTTTCTGAATGGAAGCCCTACAGATGAGGATCATTATTAGGGCTGTGAATCTGAAGGGAAGCTGAGAAAAGAAAAGTTATATAATGAAATAAACAAATGCGTAAGCTAGTTACGAAAGCAGCTTTGGGATGTCTCACGGGGCACCAGTGGTTTATTTATCAGGAACTGGAAACTCCGTCCAGCCACCAGACACTGCATGGAAAAGGTTGTCACTCCACAGAAAGGAGAAGGAGGCTTCGGAGAAAACCACACTGGGGCCAGAAATCTCTTTGAAGGATCCGCATAGTTCAGTAGTGGAGTCAAGGTGCCCCAACCAGCCATATCGAGCGGTCTGCAGAAGGCTGGCTGGTAAGGGAAGAGAAGCCATGATCCAAAAGGAGGTGTGGGGAAGCACGTTTCAGGATTGCGAAAAGAAAAGCGTGATGCAATCTGGGAAAAGAGACTTCGGTCACATGGGCGTGGGAAGGAGCTTTTTAACCAGAATTCAGAAATATATGTGTGACACAAATCTACCATTTCACAAGGCTTAAACATCTCCACAGCTTCGGGTGAATGGTGGCGCTGATCACATCTTGCTGTGCTGATGATTTCCATCAGCGGGGACTCAGATAATAAAGTGAAATTCTGCAAAGAAACCTGCGTCAGGCAAGTGAAGAGACCGACGCTTCTCTCAGCCGGACAATGATCCCAAACTGAAGATTAAAGTAACGTTATAGTGAACACAGAAGGAAAAGGTGAATGTTGTATATGGTCTCAGTCGGAGCCCTCACTGCCGTGCAGAGGCACTGTTAGAAAACTGCACAAGCTTTATCAGAATCACTTGAACAGCCTGGAGTGATTCTGCCAGGACTGACCCCACAGCAGTGTATAGCTAAGCTATACTGTCCAGGACAGACTTACTAACGCCATACGTTGTTACTGCTGGCGAGGATACCGCAAGCCAAGCCACCTACAAAGAAGAGTGATAAAGTGTCGCATCACGTGACCTGGCCACCTGACATAAACACAGCAGAAATGGGTTTGGAGGAGTTTGACCAAAAAGTGAAGGAAAAGCAGCCAATGAGGGCTGAGCATATATGTGGGATCTCCGTCAGGACAGCTGGGAAAGCATCCCAGGAGGCCACCTCATGAAACTGGCATAGAGGAGAAAGTAGGGTCAGCCAGTCCCTGGAGAAACTGGGCTTAAGGGCCCAGTGGTGGCGTCACACTGATGACCCAGGGATTTGAACTGGCAACCTTCTGAGTCCCAACCCACAGAGTTGTCTCCCAACAATTGACTTTTTAGTTTACTACTTTTTTGGTCAGTGCATAATTCCGTATATGTTATTTTATAGTTCTGACATCTTTATAATTATTCTAAAAGGTAGTGAATAGTGCAAATGAACCTTTCTATGGGTAGGTGTGTCCTGGTACTGTATGTTTGAAAACACTATAGTAGGTTTGCTGGTATTTTTGGTGCATGGAAGAGTGAGGTTTTAAGGGACGTGTCGCCAAACCGCAGGTGATCGTCTACGTGGAGGATGCCAATGACGAACCACCAGTCTTCACCCAGCAGCAGTACAACCGCTTGGGCTTGCGGGAGACGGCTGGAATTGGCACCTCTGTGATTGTGGTCAGAGCCACTGACCCAGACACAGGTACACGCACCCCTCCATCCCCAGTCTGCTGCAGCGGGGTCCTGTGAAGGAGGGACCATGTGCTTGCGGTTTAGCTCCTTCCTCGAGGTGATGAGTGCTCCTTTGGGTACTTAGCATTAGCTTTTAGCAAGGCTCGGGGAAGACATCTGCTCAAACTGGAATTCTTCCTTTCGGTCTAATATTTTTTCGGTTTCTTTGTCATCACTGTAATGTTATGTCTGTCACTGCCTGAAACTCGTATAAAATGTGTTACCTCTTCTCCATCCCCCTGCCCACGTCTGCCAGGCGACGGTGGAGCCGTCGCTTATGCCATAGTTTCAGGTTCGGACCGGAAGTTTGAGGTGGATGTGAGCACCGGCCTGGTGACCACGGTGGATTATCTGGACTACGAGACCAAGACCAGCTACTTAATGAACGTGTCGGCCACGGACCAGCTGCCCCCCTTCCACCGTGGCTATTGCACCGTCTACGTCACGCTGCTCAATGAGCTGGACGAGGTTGTGGCCTTCCTCTCGGCCTCCTACGAGGCCACGCTGCGCGAGAACATCCCCACCGGCACCGAAGTGGTGCAGGTCCGCGCGCGGTCCGCCGACAACCTCAACCAGCTATCGTACCGCTTTGACCCTGACACATCTCCAGCGGCCCTGGCGCTCTTCAAGATAGACAGTGTCACTGTGAGTGAATCCGCCTTGACGTTCTGTGCAGCACTCAGTAACCGGAACCTCACTTCTGTCACAGTGGATTTGGGGGGGGGGGGGAAGGTGATTTATGTTAGGAACATCATCAGAGTAGCAATGCAGTTGGGTTGCCAACTATGGAGATTTTCAGGCAAGTTTACACAAGGGGTTCTCCTATAGCCTTTAGACTCACAGAATTCCTTATTCAGTTGCAACACAAATTAGTAACATTTTTTCTTATCCCTGCAACTCATTGTAAGTCTGATGAGTTGGGAAGCATTGATTTTAACCACAACATCCTTGAGATCCATCTTTTCTGAGCGCTGCATGAGAGCCTGCACAGACCTTACTAGCCGATTGCCTGTGACACTCTTTCTGCCTCCATTGATGGCAGCAGTCCAGTTTGCGAGGGTAGTGTCAGAGCGGGGGCCTGACTGTGCACCTGACTCGCCTTGGCCTCTGCCCCCCTCCCCTCTGCGCCTGTCTCTCTGTCTGTCTCCCTGTAAGGGACGCATCACCGTCACAGGCTTGCTGGACCGGGAGAAAGGGGACTTCTACACCCTGACTGTGGTTGCTGATGACGGGGGACCCAAAAAAGATTCGACTGTGGTAAATTCTGCTTTCCAGTTTATTACTTGTGTTTCATCATTAAATAGCATTAGCCCTCAATTCCACTCCATAACCCCATACTGAATTAGCGGTTGGAATAATAATAATAATAATATTTAAAATAATAATAATATTTAAAATAATAATTGATATTTTATTGATCCTCGTGGGTAATATAGAGAGAAGGACAAATTATAATATATATTTAAGTAATTTTGTTGTGTTTACAGTTTCTTAAAATGCAGTTTCTTAAATTGAGCAACAATTGTGTTACGTTACCCCAAAACAACAGAGGAACATTGTGCAGAATGTGACAGTCTTGCAAACATTTTGATCATTTTTTTTCATAGAAATGATCCATCTTGTTATTTTTCTCCCGCACCCTCACGGATTTGCAGAAGGTAACGTCAATTTCTGTGCAGCTGTTCACTCATACTGCTTGTTTATATACTTCCTTTCTCCACTGTACTTTCTTTTTCTACTTCTTTCATATTTTGTGGATCTGAAAATGTTTCTCGGCAGTTTATATTTCATTTGTCTCAACACCATAAGCAATTGAATTTATACCTTATTTAAGAATCTCTTTTGTGCCAGAATACATCCTGATCCAGTTATTGAACATTTCCCCTAATGTATGTTGTACATTGTCCGATGTAGCCATAAAATATAATTATGATAAAATGACAGGTACGGTGCAGTAATTTAATGGGGAGAGAAGCCCAACCTCAGGAGAACCTAGAGTCTGAGTTCCCCATTTTGACTTGGAGAACGGGAGGTATCTGTGTGGACTGGAAACTTGGCTGCCCAAACTTGCTGTACAGCATCCAGTGGCTGTTTGTGCAACTCTTGGCAGGTATCAGTCACTATACTGGATGAGAATGATAATAGCCCTGAGTTTGACATCACGTCGGATGTGTCCGTCGAGATTCTGGAGAGCACTCCCATCGGGAAGAGGGTGGCGGTGGTGCTGGCTCGGGACAAGGATGCTGGGAATAACGGACTGGTAAGGCGGGAAGGCGTGACGTACGGGAAGACGGAGGAGCGCTTGAAGGCAGCAGAGTGCACGTTTATAAAAGGCATCCTGAGTGTTTATTGAAGAGAAGAGTTTCCAGTGTTGAGGTTTTCCCTCTAACATGCCTGTAAGCCCCATATCCAGACACAAGGCGGACTGAAATACCTGCAAGCTTATTTCCTGTATGTGCCTAATTGGCTGCCTCAGGTTAACTTCACTCTGGTGGCCGGCAACATGCGTGACGTATTTGAGGTTCGCACCACCAACAACACCTACGGGGAGATCCATGTCAACTCAGCCCTCGACCGGGAAACTGTGGACCGATACCTTCTTAAGGTGAGGCCACCATGTGTTATTGTGGAAGGGTAGGTAGGGTGGGGCTGTGCAGCTTGGGACTGTGATCGGAAGTGTTTGATTTTAGTGTCTGCTCTGTAAGGGGTGGCTGCCCTGTCCTGGCTTGTTCCCTGCCTTCCCCCCTTGTTCCCTGCCTTCCCCCCCCTTGTTCCCTGCCTTCCCCCCTTGTTCCCTGCCTTCCCCCCTTGTTCCCTGCCTTCCCCCCTTGTTCTCTGCCTTCCCCCCTTGTTCCTTGCCTTCCCCCCCTTGTTCCTTGCCTTCCCCCCTTGTTCTCTGCCTTCCCCCCTTGTTCTCTGCCTTCCCCCCTTGTTCCTTGCCTTCCCCCCTT
>JAODJU010000062.1:13642612-13652875 GCA_026776725.1 Gnathonemus echidnorhynchus | reverse complement strand
CTCTGCCTCCCCCCCCTTGTTCCCTGCCTTGCCCCCACAGGTTCCAGGATAGGCTCCAGATCCCCAAAGTCCTGCATAGGACAAGCGAGTATGGAAAACGGACAGATGGACGTCAGATTTTACATCAGCGTGTGATTTTCACACGTTCACACGTGTTTCATTGCAGGTGAGGGCAACAGACAATGGCTCCCCTCCACGATTCAGTGAGCTCACCCTCACCGTCAACATCCTGGACGTCAACGACAACCCCCCGATCATCCAAAGCCGGAACGGCTACAACGTCAGCGTGAGCGAGGTGCGCCCAGGGATCACGGGGGGTTCCAGGGAACACAGGGGGACCCAGGGAACACGGGGGGGCCCAGGGAACACAGGGGGGTCCAGGGAACATGGGGGGGCCCAGGGAACACGGCGGGGCCCAGTGCCACATGCATGGGAAACGACTCTTGATTCTAACCACAGAGATGCAAGTTCAACTGAAATTCTTACCAGCTTCACAGCAGTTAATATTTAAATTCCCTTTTCAGGCTTTTATCATTTTTAACTATATTCACATTTAGAACCCGAGTGTCAAAGTTTCACAGCCTTCATGACTCACTGAACACCTCATAGAGACTAATAATAACAGATGTCGTCGTTGCACTTGGACAGTTAAACTGCTGTCCTTGAGACCTGGAGTCATACAGCTCTTGTGTATTCAATTTAGTATTCATTTTATTTATCTAGATCAGTGTTTTTCAGTCCGGTCCTCAGGGATCCACAGACAGTTCATGTTTTGGGAGGGAGCAAAAATGTAGACTGTCTGGCAGGGAGCTCGAAGGGAGCAAAAACCTGGGACAGCTGTGGGTTCCCATGGACCGCATTGGGAAACACAGATTTAGAAAACTGTTACTCCAGTTTCCACCTGCAGTCTAAAGACATGCTGTTTTTCATTTGAAACCAGTTCATTTATCTGGTTTAGGAAACATTTTTCGCGTAAACATACCTGTGAAAAGTCCACTGGAGATTATGAGTTGATGACGGAGGGTCTGGGGAAGCAGTTTGTTTGGCGGGATCGTCAAACAGAGCCGACGCATAGGCCTCACACCCCGAATCTCTTTGGGCCCAGAACGTGGGTGGAGGAACATCTGTGCTGCGGGTGGCAGCCACTGACCGGGACATCGGACCCAACGCCATGCTCTTCTACTACATCACCGGGGGCAACCAGGACCTGACCTTCCGCATGGACCGCGTCACCGGGGAGATCGTAACCCGACCCTCGCCACCCGACCGTGAGCGGCAGCAGCAGTACCGCCTCACGGTGACCGTGGAGGACGATGGCACTCCGCCACTGTCGGTGAGCTGGGGGGGGGGAGGGGGGGGGTACTAAGGATGGTAGGAGTGATAACCCTGGTATCCCTCCCCGTGTTCAGAATCTAGCCATCAGGAGCCTTTTGAGATAAATGAGTGAGTTAACTGGAAACTCGTTATCACATTATACCAGCATCATGCTTTGTGAGACTCATTAACCATCTGCCCTCCACTCAGCCCTGAAGATCTGACGTTCTTGGACTTGCGGAAGCAAATCGCTCTCATCTGTCCCCATGCAAAGTTCTTACATTCCTGCACAAGCATTTGACTTTTATCTGCCATAGTTACTTATCTGTGTTAGAGGTGGGGGGAGGGGGGGTGACATGATAGCTGAGCAAAAAGTACAAAACAGGAAAACCACAGTAGTGTTTTGTTTTTTTTAAGAGGAAGTAGCATACCAAATGGCGCTGTGACTTCCTCCTTCTGACAGAAGTGTCTGATAAGCCCCGCCTACCCCCAAAGGGCACTGTCCCAGTTTAGCTGCTGCTTGACTGCATCAGTATGTGTGGAGGGACAGCCCTCGCTGGTTCTGAGCCCACCACACGTATGCATCTGGCAGGGTAGTGACACGCTTGCCTGGTTTTTGGTTCTTGTATCCCTGAGCACTTTGTCGGACTCACATCTCTAAATGCAAATATAAGATATTCGCTTTATACAGGTTAAGTGGTTATGGTAGAGGAGTAACTGTAGAGGCATCAGACAGACAACAAGCTCTGAAAAGGGAGTATTTTTCTTCTGCACGCTGTGTCTTTGCCCTAGAAAGCTCAGTGGCGGGCGGGTGAATCATGTAGCGTGTCTGCGAGCAGGTGAGAGAGACGGGGCAGATTGGGGAAAGTCAGCATCCTCATTCCCTGAGCTTTTAGCACCTTCACTGTCCGTGAGCCACCCTCTCCCCAACGATGCAACACGTCTGTCGGAAATCAGTTCAGAAGCTCGTGTCGACCTTCAGCTGAGTATAAAGTGATTCTTGCATCTGTGCGCCGAAACGCGTCGTAATCTCTGTGATTAATACCAAGACAGCTGCAATGGCTGAGGAAGGAACTCACCGCTGATTCAGAAAGAAAGACAAAATCCACTTTATTTCCAAAAAAAAAAAACAAACAAAAATCAGAACAGAACAAAAACCTTCACTGAATTGCTCATCGCTATTATTTTGTTCAGATTATATACAACTTTATACACCTTTTAATCTTTTTTATGCACATTCATCCCACTATCAGTCACACAGACACACACATATGATGTAACCACTGCTGCCTACTGTGAAATTTCAGTGGCACAAGCACGAGTATCCTGGTTTCATGTGACAATACTCTTTATAAAGTATAGCAGCCTTTCCATTGGCAGACCAACAGAGGGCTTTCCTTAATTAATGGCTGGGCACACAAGTTGTTCCACATGGGTACACATCTTTCGCTGTAACACCGTTCTGATGTAGGTCATTTCACATTCACATCTCAGTACCATTCACACTCATAAGAAATTATTGCACAGCAGAGTCAGTGTGCCAGTAAGTCAGTGTGCCAGTAATATTACGGATAAGACCTGGCTGAATCTATCCATATAGACTCACCGACATCCAGTTTTTACCCGTGATTTGAGCCAACTTTCTCATTCATGCACTCTGTCCCCTGTTATAATGAACATCAGTGATACTATGCTGCATATACTCCTTCCTGGAAATACAGTGTCTCTAAAAGACAAAGAATTCAACACTGCTTGCTGTAAATGTCCACAGAGAGAGCTGGCCTGACCTACTACACACCCTTCTAAGTATTAACTGCTTCATCCCTGATGCGTTTCCTCAGAAACCATAATCGCATGGAGTCTTTCCGACTGGAGGACATTATCTGTACAGCAGTAATGCAATAACAAGATCTAGCACATATAAAATGCCATACAAAAGAGAACTTTTAGAAGACATCCATCCAAAAGCCATCAAAGTATCAAAACATGAAACATTTTATATATAAAACTTAGAATATAGTATATGACAAAATTCTTAGTACAAATCAATATGTAAAGTCCTGTATTACTTTTTAAATGGTAAAAGTGTACTTTTGTATAGAACTTTGGTTAGAAACGTTGAACGAGAACATTGTAGAAATGTCTATGAGTTTTTAGCATTGACATGATCCTTTCAAACATGACAGGGAGCAGAAACTGCCTGAAGTGTCAGGGTCTGAAACTGTGCAGCACAATGCCCACGTCACTCATTCCCAGTGGTGTGGCAGGATTTACCAGTTCACTATGGGTTCGTGCCACCTGACAACCACGCGGCGGGCTGCTTGCTACAGACGCCGGATGCACCCGGCAGTGTCATTTGCAACATTGAAGTTTTGCACTTTTCCTTCATCGCATGCTAGCTGCTTGCTCTGATTGGACAAGTGAGGCAGAGGTGTTGTTTGAAGAGACAAAGAACAACTGAGGTCAAAACCTCAGTGCTAAAAGTAAGTACTAAATCAGAAAACCAGTCGGAAACCAGTATGCTCAGTCCTTATCGACAAAATAGCAGTTGCGTATACGTTTACTGCCCTAATTAAGATCTAATACAGCAGTAAACCGTAGGAACTCCATCATACATAAGCTATATGGGATTTTGTTGAAATATTGTACATGCCATAAGAGGCTAAACCAACCAGCACATTAAGAATGTTCTAGCATGGCGTTCAGTGACCAGTCTGCCTTGTGGTCACCTGAGGATTTGGGACTTGATGGACGCGTATAACAACCATGGCTGTAAGAGAAGAGCTTGGGAAATCCTGTTGGTTTTGCTCCCCCCCCCCCTTTCTTTTCCAAAAATAAGTTCAAGAGCAAAGCAGTGAGAAAAGGTATGAAATATGAAATATCTGTGGTGAAATGCAAGCACAGGAAAAAGTGTCTTCTTTTGGGGGTAGACATCTGCTGATTGCCAAGGATTTGCTCCACTATACCTGCATGAAATCAGGGGATTCTGGGATAGGTTCTGAAAGAAAAACAAGGAATGATCTTAGTTACTGTAACTTTTCATATTTGCAATAGCTTATTTTTCTTGGAAGGACACACCGACAGACGCGCAGATCACCAATGGGCGCTGCACGAAAGCACTTGCTGCACAAACCTTCACATTGCTAATGGTTTCCAGGGAATTGCAAACATATTATGTACTATTTCTGGCTGCTATTATGTCATCCATGGCTCACATTAAAAAAAAAGGAGAAGGCTAAGAACAGCAGTTATTGTATGCCCAGATATATCGTTGCTGGGTGGTTCGCAAAAGCAAAAACAAACAAAAATACCCAGCTGATGCGGCCTCCTCACGGCCGTAAGAAAACGACAAACAGAACATGACATTCTAAAGAGGAACGAAGAGCAGGCCTCCAGGTCAGAAACAGGAAGATGAAAAGGGGGAAGTGACATCGCTGGATGAGTACAGCCTGGGAAACTGGCGTACAGGTGTTGGTCAGGACAGTGTGACGGCTAGCCAAAAACACGTCTAAATGTCCATAAAAGAGCAAAGAAAAGGAATCCAGAAGTGAATCTAAATTAGTGATCTGCTCCGTCTGCCCTGAAACACACAGCCGGATACTGATCCTCAGGAAATTAGCAATTCAGTCAGGAATCGAAGACATTCCAGGACAGATGCTCTGAAGTTAAAATAAGCCTTTAAAGAGGACTGGTGAATAGGCCAAGATGTTGGGTTTGACTTCTGGATTCCAGCTGCACAGAGGCTTGCCCTGGCCTATCAGCTGTGGGATGCGTGTTGAACTGAGGGGGAATGGTTGCTGTGCGTGCATCTTTAAGTCAGCACAGCTGCGTAACACTGGACCTTCTGTAAGCATCTCTGACAGTGTTTCCCAATCCGTTCCTCGGGGAGCCACAGTCGGTCCATATTTTTGCTCCCTCCGAGCTCCCTGCCAGACAGTCCACATTTTTGCAAAAACGTGGACTGTCTGTGGGACCCCGAGGACCGGATTGGGAAACAATGATCTACACCCATTACTTCGGGTCATACATCAGAAGTGGCGCTGGTCTGTTTTGTGGTGTCAGTGTCTCATTGCACACCTGTGTTTCCGTTGTTTCTGTGTGTCTTGGCCTGTCCGCAGAAACCATTTAATGTGGGATTTTGGTCTATATCTGATATCTGAATGTGTCAGAATTGAAGCGTCGTGGTGTCAGTTTGAGTTTTCTTTTCTTAGTGTCTTGGGATATAAGGACATTAGTATTGTTTTCAAAATCTCTAGAATTCTGCGCTGTCTGAGAGTTGATGTGACGGCAGATACAGCTTCAGATTCCATGGCAACGGTGTGGGTGAGAATTTCGGCATCATCAGCATTGTGTGGTCATGATGTCATCGTGGCTGATTTCAGGTACACCGTGGACTCACCGTGTGCCGGAAAGAAGACGTCCCCATGGGCGGGAGGGGACAGGGGTGTGCCGGGGTCAGAGAGCAGGTGGCGTCCTGTCTCAGAGGACTGCCTCGTCAGGATCTGGGACACGGTCCGCGTCTTCGGCTGGGGGCCGTCTCCCAGGAACACAGGGTTCTCGTGACCTCGGGCTTCACTGTTCAGTGCAAATGGAGGATTTCGAGATATGAAGGTGAACTCAGAGGGTTTTTTTCTTAAAGATAATCTCATGACACCCTACGGGTTTTTAAGAAACTCACCTGTCCATTCTCACCAGCTCGTGTGAACCTGTGGCAGGGGGAAGGAACAGCCATGATTAATAGTATCAAGAGGAAAACAATGTTGTGCCTGAAGTGTCAGGGTCTGATGTTCAGAAACAGCAAATGAATCTCAGACAGAACAGGAAGTCAACGTCACACCTGCTTGGGTCTCCAAAGGTTGTTTCTAACATGGTACAAGGTAACATGGTGTCTTTATGCTGAACACAGTATATATATATTATGCACAACAAAATTACTGAAAAAAGAAATTCTGTTATGTTAAAGTAACTAAAACATGAACTTCATTCTTTATGACATTCTTTGAATGTCTGTAAATGTAGCCTTTAATAGATAGTAGTGTTCTGGTCAAATTAGTAGTAATTTACTTGCACATCAGTTTACCAATATGTCTAATGCAACAATCATGAAAGGTAGTTGCATAGAAAGTTAAGGTTATGTAATCATGATGTACATGCCCTGCTTAGACCTTGGCAAGCTTGGTGGCAGGCACCTTGTTCATGAACTTTCACTTTGCAAGCAGCCCCACAGCCCCACAAGGGCATAAAGAGACTATATGTGTCTCACTGTTCACACCACCTGGTGAACACAAATAGTAACATACACTAACACTATGCCTGTTTGATCTCCATAATTAACACTGCAGTACATAATAAACACTGCAGTAATCATTAAGCAAATATTACAGTGCATATGTGTGCTTGGGCATAGTTGCTTACGTCTGCTGGAGTGGGCCGTCTGCCTCTGTTTGTACACCAGCAGTAGGATCAGGGGTAGAGACAGAATACCCATAATGCACCCTGCTGTCGCCAGCCCCGCTGCCACAGTGCCTGAGGGGGAAATGATGAGTAGAGGCAATCCAAGTCTTAATTAAAGGGTTTTGCCATGTCCTCCGCGCCTGCAGTCCTGTATGTTTTTGGGTTGTTTTATGCTAAGTGGTCTTGCTTTGGTCCAAATAACTTAAATTCCAACGGTAAAGTTCTGAACATAGTCACGGGAAATAATGTAGCACACAGATGTGGTGCCAGTATGGCTAAGAATGCTTTCCAGTTGCATGTTGGAGTAAACAATGTATCAGTGAAAGTGTTCGAAGGTACCTTCAGTGGGCTTATGGTCCATAAACGAACATTTGGCAGTCTGGTTTCGTCCTGCAAAGGTATTAGGGCATCATCAGTCAAACAGAAGTTTGCATCCCTCCTCTAACTTTCCCTGAGTAAGTCTGATTATAAGTGCAAATGTTGCACGAGCAGCTGTTCAGATATGCAAGTAGAATGGAACGGTTTGTTATGAGAGACTGAATGCGGGGAGCGTTTATTATAACTGACCTAAGCAAAAACTTGTAAATGTGAGAGTTCTGTCTACTAGGGGTGTCACTAGGGCTGTTTTAGGGGAGCTACCCACCCCCCCCCCCCCCCCCCCCCCCCCAAAGAAATGTACAATAGTTAGTTTAAATAGCACTCATACTCATACGACAGTGTTTCTTAACCCGGTCCTCGTGGATCCCTAGATGGCCCACATTTTTGCTCCCTCCCAGCTCCCTACCAGACAGTCCACATTTTTTTTTTTTTGTTGTTGAAGGTCTGGGGCCCAGACTGTGGGGGGTTCTGCACTTACGGGGGCCGACAGTGAGCAGCACGTGGCTGTGGGCCCTCTGCAACACCATGTGTTGGTGCTTGCCTTGGACCTCCAGGTCCACGCAGCAGTAGCGGCCCTGGTCGGCACGGGTCACGTTGGTCAGGGTGATGGAGATGGTATTCCTCGAGGCGCTATACGCCACACCCGGGGGCGACGGGGACGAGTGGTTGCCTCGGCGGGGGTGCAACTTTTCCTGGCAGGTATCATCCAAGTGAGGAGTGAAGAACCAAAAGTGCCTCAGTTTGTCGACAGCATGCAGGAGTGAGCCCTCAGAAATGCACTCCATGGTGACACTGGCGCCCTCTGGGCAGATGTAGGACATGTGTGCACCAGCCAGTCTCAGGTGGTCACTGCTAGCTGTAGAGAGGCAGAAGGGGAGGGGTTTAAGTGCTAAGATGCCGAGAGCACTGTTAATGCTGCTCATGGGGGTATTACTTACACAAAAATGTTCTGAGGGCAGAACGAAAAATGATTGGTTCAGAGAGATGCACACGTGCACGGTACAAATCGGGCATGCATAGTCAGATATTTTACAAATCAAAGTTATCAGAAAACTTTGTCAGGCCAGGGATGGCATTTTTGGGCAGCGCGCACTAAATTATATGCAAAGATTTAAAAATAATGATAAAGGAAATTTTAATTTTTGCTGCAGGAGATTTTTTAAAAGATATAAATTCGGACATCGGGAGCTCAGAAAGCGAGAACTACCTGTACAGTGATTAGGTGTCTTTAACCAACATAAAACACCATGAAAATGGAGTATGCAAAAGAATAAAGTATTCAGAGTGTAGAGTTTTGAGGCGACAAAAGGATTTTACTGTAAGAGTCTAAAGAAGCAGGTTTCTTTTTAATCTTTGAGTCCTCTTTTTCAAACATGCACATGCCGCCTCAGTCACCCTTATGTTCTGTGCCCCGTCCTCATACCCGTATCTCGACTGTGATCACATCATGGTGTTTTTGCACCCGTGAGCATGTATCTTGGTAATGAGAAAGCAGATATTCAGTCTGGCCGGCCTGACCACTAGTCAAACTTTTAGTATAAATGCTGAGAGATGCCATTTTAAAGATCTGATTTATCAAGAAATATTTTATGCGCAGGCCAACGAGAACTACGAGCAGATTGATTTCCTGAGAAATTGCTGTGTGGCTTTACTAGGTCATTTTACCTTTATCTCATCCAGCATATCTACTGCCTCCAGGTCTACCAGAACTTTATTATTTAAAGATGGTTTGAAGCAGGAATCAGCACAGATGACTGTGCTTGTATTGTACTTTTCATCTTTTCCATTTTTTGCGTACCTCCCAACTAGTTTTACCCTTTTATGGAGTGTTTGTATCTGTATTAGTCTGATCTTCCCTTAAGTCATGAGTGTTAGCTTGTATAATAGTTAGCCCACAGCAGTCCCAGAAGCACTCAGAGAAAATAATAATGTCTTCTCACCGAGACATACTGTGTTTAGGCAGCTTGTGGGAGTCATTATATTAAAAACAACTGGGAAGAAAACAGATGTGTCCTCAGGCCCCCACCCTGCCTGCCCCCATTGGGTGTGGGGGGGTTATTTTATGTAAATAAAACCAATGTTTCCACAAGAATACAAACATAAGTAATGCGCATCTTATCTGCGAGGAATGAACAAAACATCCTCGGAAAAACATGGCAGCAGAAGCAACAAGCAACCTTCCTGAACTTCTCTGAAACTGAAAATGCGGCACAGACAAAAGCAGCTCGTATGTGTAAGTGGCGTATCTCACATGACCCACAGCGTCTGTGGGCAAAGCGGGCACAAAGAGAGGCCCGCTGTACCTTAACGAGTGCCATGCGAACAGCACAGAGCCAGTGCTTATCGTAGCCAGCGTGCAGGCACATGCATCTGTGAGAGTGTGCGCGCGTCTGTGAGAGTGTGCGCGCGTCTGTGAGCGTGTGCGCGCGTCTGTGAGCGCAGGACAGCTTTCTCGGGGCCCGTCTGGGATGCCTTTCTGATGCGATGCCCTGCGCACGCACATGCATCTGCAGGTGTGATGGCGTGACTGACTATATATGACTATATATGCGTGTAAATCTGACAGCGCTGTTTTTCTCAGTGACTTGTGACACTTTAACACCTATTTTTTTTTTTAAGCCGCAAGGGCACGTTACCTTGTTTTTCCCTGTAGACCACGTCCCCTTTACCTCCCTCTGGCACTGCATAAGGTGCCAGCGTACAGGATGTTCCTGTATGTGTGAAACCACAGTGTAATGATCGGGCACGCCTGCGCTGTATAGATATCAGGGAACTACCCTGTTCCATCTATTCAGTCCCTGCTGACCCGAGCATGTATGCGCTCATACAGAGTTTGTGGGGCTGGAGCAGAGCCACGTTCCTGCAAGCAGCCTGGGTACACGGGTCATTCCACTCACCCTGGATCTGCATGCTGATTTGTTTGCACTGTAATGATATTTGGTCCTTGTTCAGCTGCTTTCCTACCAGCACACAGCGAGACCCTCAGTCCTCTGTGGCCATAATAATTAACCGCCCCCCCCCCCTTCTCCACCCCCAGAAACAGTGGATGCAAGTTCTGCCAACTTTTATGTCAGACAATAGTGAATGGCTTAACATGGAATGCTTTTTCCATGCCCC
>JAODJU010000062.1:13619730-13639697 GCA_026776725.1 Gnathonemus echidnorhynchus | reverse complement strand
GCCCCGAAGTGGCTGCTTCCCTGGGTGTGTGGGCAAGTCTCAGATGGGCTGAGTCTGCTCTCTCAGCCCGGCGTGCCCTAACCCACCCCCCCCCCCCCCCCCCCCCCCCCAGCTCGTAAGCTGTAGTGAGATACGTTAGCTGAAACGCTTGAGTAAACCTGACACCAAGCAGATAACCAGGGAGCAGTAAAAAAATTAAAAAAAAATTCTCCTGTCTAAATTGTTGTTTCTTAGAGGCACAGTCCAACATACCAAACAGTATTATTCACTACAGTCATTCCTTATTTTCCAGTAAGTCAACCCATGCTTAAATTTCCACCCCTCCTCTGATGCCTACATAAATGTGAAAACCATAATTAAAAAAAAAAAAAAAAAACTGCAAAAACAAGTCAGGCTGTTCCACTTTCACAAGCTGGTTTGTCCGTGTGCCTAAAGCAAGCTTTTTCTTTTGTGGCGCATTCTGAGGTAGCCCACTAACAGTGATGTATTTGGGTCTTACATGTATATTTTAGTACAGCGTTAGTCACAAGCACAGTTTCAGACCAAAACTATGAATATGTCCATTTCATTAGGCGTGTGAGGACTGGCAACTAAACAGTATTGACTTCTCTAAAAAAGTTTTTCTAAGAAAACGCGATTTTTGCTGTGCGATAAATAAGACCCTTTAAAATGTGCAACCGCCTTTGTTTTGGTATTTTTTTCTCTTTAGACAGAGGAAAATGTGAAGGGGAAACTGCATAATTAGGTATGCGCATAAACTATTTCCACGGAAAAAAAATAACATTTTAAACAGGCCTTATTGGAAACGTAGATTAGAGTAAAACTGGGTATAACCCCAAAACATTTTCCTTTGCAGAAAGCAACGTGAATTAAAACACATTTCAACGTCCCTCAACACCAGATCATTCGGGCACTGCGCGGTTAAGGGATCTGGACATGCAGGGCGTTTCTTTTGCAGTTTCTATAGCCCAGGCAGGCTGGATGGCTTTCGATGCAACCCGAACCGTCTGAAGTGCTTTACGGTGACGGCGTCACACTCCGGGGGCAACAGCTGCTTTTTGTCTTGGGGATCAGAGTAATGCCAAAGGGGAGAGAGGGGTCAGACAAACCCCAGACCTTCGCCAGGTGTTCATCTCGAAACATGGGCATCTGTAATGTGCACCGAGGAATTTGCGGGCACATTAATATGTTTTTATAAAATGTTATTGCAAGAAAGCGAAGCAGTGTTTCTCGTGACCCTAAGCTGCACTCCCTGAATAGCTTTAGTTCTGACTCAGGAAAATGAAATGGATTGCAATAAAATAAACTACAGAAGAGTTGAAACTGTTCTTTTTCTATATATAATTGTAACTAGTAAGTAAGTCATTCAGCACTAAAACTTTTCAGTGTATCTTGAAATGTGCAGTGTATAAAAGCGCAGACTGTGTCCTCATGTTTCAACTAGATTGACCAAAAGTAACATTTCTCAGCATCTGGCCTCGCTGCTCCCTGTAAAAGATGCCGTCGGCACCGCGCACTGCTTTTACTTACCTGGACCTGGAAGGCTGATCGTTGTCAGGCATATGTAGATCCAGCAGAACCCGAAGTGAATTCCCGGGGACGACTTCCAGTATAAATCCCGCATGGTGATCTTGCTCAGATGCGTGCGTGTTGCGGAAAATCCTTTATTAATGTTTGTCTTTCGTGTCGCAAACTATCCTAAATTGCTTCTTTGTTGCACACCAACCTCATGCGTTTGCGGAAACGCTGATTTTGATTTGGTACTAACTCTACACTGTTCTCCCAGCTGAGGACTTTACGGAAATCCTCATTCCCCACCCCCCATATCTCTCTCTCTCTCTCTCTCTCTCTCTCTGTCTGTCGTCTTCTTGAAACAAAAATATACAGTATTCAAACAAGATGTTTACCTTCTTTGTTTTCATAAATTCATTTTCTTTCATAAACTTCCTTCTTTTAAAATATATTAGTAGGTCGACATATTAATACAAAATATATTAGTATATTATGAACTTATGCATCTTAATTAAGTCAGATGCATTTCTATTTATACGGAGTCAAATAAGTTCTTACAGTACACTTTCGTCAACAAGAGGGTCATTATCACAAATTTGAGATTTTTTAAAAATAAAAAACAATGAAGTAGTGTTTTTTTGTGTAGAGCCATTTACATCGCCTTGCATTTTAGGTATATTACAGTTTTTTTTTTCTTTCCAGGATTCGGTATATTGTAGGAAATTGCTGTTTAATGAAAACGTGTTATTTTCAACTTCTATAGTTGCTTTTATATAAAGTTTTGTTTTGTTTAAAAGTTTATACTTTGCAGTAAAATGCATATCGTATTGTCACAGTAATAATATTTCAGTGAAAATATTGTACTGTATGTTTAAGAGTTATGAGATAGTCTCAAATACTTCAAAGGCTAATGAATTTTAGTTTAAAAAAATACAATTTTTGGCAACTAAAGTCATATAATTGGGCTTGAACGTCTGATCTCATGCATTGATAAGAATGACCCATATACTGCAAACCTCAACTACTTGATTTGGGATGGATGGATGAATGAATGAATGAATGAATGAATGAAATATTTACAACTCTAGCTTAGGCATATTGAGTTCTCCTTTGCCCTCGTGCCACATTCCTGTGTCACAAGGTTTTGTTCCCCTTCCCAACCTGAGTGATGGTTACTGTCCATTAGTGATGAATGCTTACTGAAATGTACAGTTTCATGCTTATCCCCCAAATCAGGGGTGTCAAACTCCAGTCCTGGGGGGCCGGAGCCCTGCACAAATTTTGGTTCACCCTCATTTAACATCTGATTCAACTCCTTGTGCTAATTACCACAGAGCTCATAAGCTAAATCATTTGTGGTGGAACAGGGAAAGAGCTAAGCTACACAGGGCTCCGGCCCCCCAGGACTGGAGTTTGACACCCCTGCCCTAAATCATCCTCCTCCAGTCCTCTACCACAGTCCTGGTTTACATTGTGGATGAGAACGACAACGCCCCAGAATTCCCAGTGGATGAGTACGTCACGGTGCTGAGTGAAGGCCCCAGCACTCAGGGTGCCACCATCGCCACGGTGACGGCCCTGGACCTGGACGAGGGCCTTAATGGCACTGTGCTCTACTCCATTGCCCGAGGAAATTTAATCCAGACTTTCCAAATTAATAACACCACGGTAAGTTGAACATCCCACAAAGATTACAAATAGGAAGAATACTTTATATTTGAATTTGATAAAAAAATAATACTAATAATACTAATGATTATTATTATTATTTTATTACAATTATTATTAATTCATTAATTCTCATAACAGTGCATTTGTTTTATTATTGCCTTTCTGTTTAGGTAACAGTACTGTATGCTGATAAATCATGATCTTACCACTGATTCAGTTTAAAGGGAGGACAGTATATATGTATGTCCATGTTTTAGGTTGATTTGGTTAATTTATTGATTGTATTATCATTCATAGGGGACCATAGTAGCAGTGAAGGCCTTGGACTACGAGATCAGCAGTGGACATTACACACTCATAGTTACAGCGACTGACCAGTGTCCCATCCATAGACTTCGCCTGACATCCAGCGCCACGGTGAGAATTGCCCAGTAAACTCACATGATGACACAAATAGGGGCAAAATGCTGACTTAGCAGTTAGCAAAGTACCCCCATGCCCACCAGTGCTGTGGGTTCAGATCCTTGTTGTGGATTCTGCATGTTCCTCCATGTTTGTTGGCGTTTGAGTCCCCTAAACTGTATGAGTTTGTGCCCTCTACTTAGTGACTGACTTCCAGCACAAGTCCCCGTGTCACTATTGTGTAGGGATGCCCAACAATCTTTCCAAGTCCCAAATTGCAATACAACACAAAGTCAAGCTCCACTGCATCTGAAAAATGTAAAGCTGTCCAGAGTGGAGGGAGGGTCTGGATTCAGTTGTGTTTTGGTCTGGATGCTACAGCAGATAACTTAGAAAAAATGAATGGGCCAAGAATATTAATACAGATTTATCAACCCCACTATTAATAAAAAAAATATGATATATAAATAAATATTAATGAAAGTAAGGGTGTAATGATACAGTGATATATGATGATGAATCAGTTATTAAGTTGGTGATTCAATTGCATGGATATGCAAAGTCAGAATCGGTTAAAATAAATTTTGGGAAACAAAATTCTCCGTAAAGATATTCCTTCTTCCAGGTGTTGCTCGCAGGCTGCAGTTAAACACGCAAAGTAACAGCACCAGCAAGTCATTTTTTTTGAAAAGCAGTGTGGCAGGGGAAGGCTCAGTAAGAATAATACTCATAATAATACTCATAAGGAAGGCACTACTTAATGATCTTTGCACTACAATGCTTTTGGGAAACTTGCCCCGGTTTTGTGGCACAAAAAAGTAGTTCTTTTTTTTATCTACAGTAGCAATGGTCAAGATGTAGCTAACTAGCTAACTAAGTGCAAAGTCATGTTAGTCTTAGGTACCAGTGTAAGGCAATTTTATAATGGGAGTGGACACAACTTAATCATTTAAATATAAAGGTCTATTGGTGGGGATGAATGAATCCAAATAAAATATTGGGGGTACACCGGTTCCTATACCTCTCTTAGAGATGGACAATATATCAGTTAATATATCAGTAATGGCTGATATTAATTAATAATCCAGATATCAGCATCGGTCTAATGTGTCAGTCTTAGCCGATATTGCCGCCAGATTTTTAAAGTTTATCTGTTCAAAGTTAGTAGCACCAGTAGACACAACTACTAAAATAATGGAGATGATGGCCTGTTCTGTAGTAGAATGTCTCTGTGGAATGAGGGGCCTTGTCATCACTGCTCATAAGGAGTCTCAAAGTACTGGCCTGCTAACTTTATAATCCAGTATTAAATTTGGCCCACAAATTGATCTTTCATTTTTCACAGAATGAGGCACAATGTCATGTCATTCCAGTACTTTGTGCTGGCTGGCAAGTTCATCAGTTCATTCAATTAGATTTTCAAAATATTCAATTAATTAAATCAACTTGTGGTTGAAATTAAATATTTACGACACATCAAATCATTTCCTAAATACTTGTAATCCATTCGAATGCCTTGTGGCCATCAACTTATACTCTTAATAAAAATATATCATTGTTTGGCCCATTGAACAGGCTTTCTCACCATTGTAAATAATCTGAGGTAGGAAATAACTTGTGAGGATGATAAAAGCATAAAATTATTGCTGTTAAAAATCTAGCTTATTCTAGGTTGCGGTATTTCTGTTTTGCTCTTCATTTGTCATTATTGTTACCAGGTAATAGTAAATGTTATTGACATCAATGACGTGACGCCCACCTTCCCTCGGCCTTACGAGGGACCGTTTGACATCACTGAGGGTCAGCCAGGGCCCCGTGTTTGGACCCTGAAAGCAACAGATGAGGATTCGGGACTCAACGGCAAGGTGGAGTACAGCATCAGAGCGGGAGACCCCCAGAGTAAGTCACAGGTTCGATAACATGCGTGAGATACACAACAAGCACTGTAAAGGGAACTAAACACTAAACTAAACCAACATCATTTGTTTTGCAAATTTTATGTCTACTGTTTAAAAGATGCTGAGTAAACTTAGTACATAAATAATATATATATATATATATATATATATATATATATAAAATAAAAATAGCTTTTTATCAGCCTTTATTAATTGTTGAGTTTTGTCAGGTTAGGAACAGGAGATGTCAATGGAAAACCCTAACAAAGACAAGAGTGTGTCAGCTGACTGGGTGTCGCCCCATTAGGTGAGTTCGTGGTGTCTCCAGTGGACGGAGAGCTGCGTGTGAAGAGAGACGTGGAGCTGGACAGGGAGGCTGTCCCGTTTTACAACATCACCGTCATGGCCCGTGACCTGGGGACGCCGTCACTGAGCAGCATGGTAAGGAACTCGAGAAACATGGAATTCCCAAAATATACCGCAGAAACAAATGTGAATAATAACGATAAGCATGTTTGCACACATACAGACTGACTGGCACTGGAATACAGTTAAGAGACAACTGATACATATATGTGCAGATAGATCTAGCAGTAAGTACGTTTATGAACATACATACAGGCATAATCCATCCATCTTCTAACCGTTTAACATAAAAAATACTGATTTTCTAGTATTTATATTTGTACTATTTAACATTTGTATTCATGGTGGTCCTTTGTATGGGTTACTTTATAGCACTAATTGTAATAATGATAACTAGATAGCTAATTGACATTTTTAATTGTGAGTATAAAACGAGATTAGCTCATATGTTATTGACACTGACATATTTGCCTCACTGACAACAATCCACACAAATCTATTTAAAATATTAAACCTCTCACTGGTAGCTGTGTAAAGATCAGGTTTCTGTCTGTGAAAATGTGTTTTTTCACGCTCTGGAAATAATTGATTTTTGGAAATGCGCATCTTTCATCGGACAGTGACGATATAATTTTAAGTATTCAAGGGGCTCTGTAAAGTGCTGGATCCCCTCAATCAATCGGGGTATCCATGGCAATGCCATTCCCTCATAGGGCACATACACGCATTCACAATCACAGACACAGGTAACAATCAGCCTAACTACAATGAACATTATGAACATTGTCCTGTATGGACATAGGGCAAGAATAAATGTTTTCGTACTTCATTTAATGCAAGTGTGCAAATGGACAAAATTATTTTCTGTTGACTTTTAGATGTGATTTCAATGCGGAAAAATCATGCTGCATAATCAGTTCTATGATTTCTTATTCGGCAAGATAAAATTTTTCCGCCTCCACACTGAGCTTCCGCTTGTCTCCCGTTGTCTGTGACACATTAAGTCTCCACTGCCTCGGGTTTCTGTAATACGTAATCTAGTTTCTGCGCCCACAGACTGATGCACACTCCCACACAGCCGCAAATTTCAACCAGATCTTTCCGTCTCAGGCCGGCTTTTCTAAATTATGCCACCTGTAGGTTTAAGTCTGAAAAAGACGCGCAGATGTACATAAACAGTTGTACAGTTGTTCTAACACACTCACTTTGTATAACTTGTTTTCTTTTATGAACCTTTTATCTATCCACCAGCAAAAGCTTACCTGTTAACCCTTGATTCCCCTGTTCATTCCCGTAGGTGGTTGTCGGCGTGCGAGTTCTCGACATAAATGACAACGACCCGGTTCTCCTGAACCTTCCGCAGAACCGCAGCATCAGTGAATGGGCCCCGATACACACCTCTGTGACACAGGTCCTGGCACAGGACGCCGACAGTGGCCGCAACTCCCTGCTTACCTATAACATCACTGCTGGCAACACGGACGGAGCCTTCTACATCAACGACACGGTGAGCCTGACACCAAGGAGATGAGCGGGGGAAGCTGCTAGCATCTAATAGTTAAATAAACATTGTTAGCTAGCAGGGTGGCTAAGGGACTTGATTTTTGTTTCAAAGATTGTAGTTCAATCCAAAAATGGCCCCAGCTCTTATATTATTCTGCAAATTTCAGCAAATTTTATGATCAGCAACCCCCCTCTCCACCCCAGCTCAGCAAATTCTCTTTTCAGCACCCCCGGCAAATTTAATCTGGGGCCACAGTTCAAATTTTGCTTAGTGTTATGAAAAGGGTTGTGCTATTCCTGAGGGGGGGCTCACTCAGGAGGCCCAGCCATGCCTTAGTGTGGGCCTGCCAGTCAGTAAGGTACCTAAGGCAGACATATTAGTGGTTAAAATGATAATATGATACTTTTTCTGTAATCGGCAGTGTTTATAAAACAAGCTTTCATTGGCTGCCTCTTTTCAACAGACAGGTGTTGTGCAGGTGAACAGGCCACTGGACAGGGAGCGAGTGGCGGAGTACAGACTGACAATCACTGTCAAAGACAATCCGGAGAACCCCCGAATTGCCCGGCGGGTATGGACTTCAGCTGCACTCGGCCAGCTGTCGCGCAACACAATGCAACACAATGCAACACAATGCAACCATTCAGATCGTAGAGGAGGTGGGTCCAAGCAACTTGAGGACGTAGGACCAAGACATCTGATTGGTTGGTCCCGCCTCCTCTACAATCTGATTGGTTATCTCTCTGAATCAATCATTTTTAATTCTGCCCTCAGAACATGTTTGTGTAAGTAAAACACCCATGAGCAAACAATGCAACACAATGCAACAAAGTGTTCCATTTTGCTGTTGCCCATTTTCCAATGATGCACAGGATGCTGGTATTCAGCAAGTATTGTGAAGTAGGTATGCCCAAAAGCTTACAAAATGCAGCTTAATGGCTATTGAACATTTCCCTTATTGACATCTCCATCGCCATTCTCATCCATGATGGAATAAAGTGTGTCTTTTATGAAATACTCTCGGCTGAATAAGGATGGTCAGGTTTGCTGCCTTTCTGCGCTCATACTTGAAAGGTGACTCAACATCACTAGTCTGTCTTTGCAGCAGAGATGATGGTATTCCTCTGACAGCCAGATAGCTTCTCATTCACTTGTAACTCAGAAACCTCACTATACCAGCTTGTTGAGATGCGGCAGACTTTCCCTGCCTTGGGAATTTGATCATTCTGCTGATCTGGCTTTTGCAGTCGCTGACTGGGCTTAGCCCACAATGAATCTCCCTGTTCAACTGCCATAGCCCCTCTGCCTTCTTAAATAGTCACGCAAACTCATTTCCACTGGGAAAAATTTGAACTGGTGACTTTGACTAGACCTTAAGACACATTGAAATATGCATTTTTCTTCCAGTGCTCTGGTTTCCACCTGCAGTTCAAAGACATGCTGTTAGACTTGTTAGTCTCCCATATTGTATGTGCATGCAACCTGCGATGGACGGGCATTCTGTCCACAGTGTACCGCTGCCTCATGCCCTGTGCTGTTTGGGGTGCTGGGTTAGTGCAGATGGATGGATGGTTGTGGTCAAAAAGAGTAATTTCCTTTGCAGTTAATACACGTATCCTCAGGATATGTATAATACACATCACTCCGCACACAAATAAGGCAGCAAACCACAGAATTCCATGTGGCCTCAACCAATATGTAACTGCTCACGACTTTTACAACATATGACTTTGTAAGTGCTTAAAATGCTTCCCAGACCTTGCATGACAGCATGGCAGAATATCCTCCCATTCAGTGATTTTCAGTCATTATCACACAAACTACGAAATGCCGTGGGTGAGTTGTGTATGACCATTTTGTGGCTCCTTGGGTTAATGTCAGAGTGTCAGATGAGGGTGAGATGCATCAGGGACATATAAGAGTCAAGCAGCAGTCAGTGCTGTTTGTTACATGAGCAGCCTTTGCCCTTTGAGCCAGCTCAGCTGTCCTTTCCTGTTCTTTCCCTGTCTCCTTTTCTTCTGCTTTCCTCTCTGCTTGTCTCTCCTTCATCACATGGCTTGTTTGGCTCCCATCTCGGTTCCTCCTCTGTAGGATTCGGACCTGCTGTTGATCTTCATCCTGGATGAGAATGACAACCGGCCCGTTTTCAGTCAGACCAGCTACCGGGCGGAGATCATCGAGAATTCGCCTCCAGGTATCATGCTGACCGGTGTGTGACTCTCTCTTTAACATCGAGTGAGCCCCCATCGTCCATCTTTTCTCATATAGGTCTAGAATGTCAACAAGGCCAGTAAAGCCCCACAGGATAAAATCATGTTCTCTCTTCATTTCTCTTTTCATCTTTTCCATCCATCCTATCCTTCCATCTCCAATCCCTCAGGCAGCATGGTATCAGTGTTGAATGGCCCGGTGTTGGCTCAGGATCGAGACGTCGGGCCCAACGCTGTGGTGCGCTATCGGCTTATGGGGCCGAGGGTGGACCTATTTACTGCAGACTCCACCACAGGTATCTCCCCACCTCCACACTGGCCGACAAATTCCGCTCTACATTCAATACTGAAATAGGTTGACTCTGAATAGAACAGGAAATGTTCAAATGTACTTGTACTTCAATGACGGAACTCAATACGAATTATAATTTAAGAGTGCAGGCAGACTGATAATATATATTCACACACCAGGAGGTGTTTGGATGTGAACTCCTAGTGTGAACTCCTTCATAATAATAATATGATAATAACAATAGCTATACCAATTACCACAAATATTGAGTATTTTTAATTGCTCGCTCTTATTGCTGTGACCTTCAGGGGAGGTCAGTGTGCGTCTGGGCGCCGTCCTCGACCGGGAGGCTTTCTCGGACCCTCGGCTGGAGCTGTTCCTGGTGGGGGAGGATGTGGGTGGGCTCAGTAGCAGCGTGCCGATCAGCATCACCATCCTGGACCAGAACGACAACCCGCCCGTCTTCAGCCCACCCAGCCTCACCGTGCGCCTGCCCGAAAACAGCCCCTCGGGTGAGACACCCCCCCAACGTAGAGCTGGGGGTTACACCGCAGGCGTCCTGATGATGTGCCGATGGAATGTAGGAAGGGATGGTGTGGTCGAGAAGGAGCCAAGAGATCGAGTCACTGGGAATCCTTGGATTGCTGATGTGTGGAAAAAAATATATTGGGTCAATAATAAGAATGTATTGCGGGGAGCCGTGGCTCATTGGGTTAGGCCTCTGTGTCTGTGGTCAGAAGGCCATCGGTTTGAATCCCAACCTTAGCAGAATAGTCACGTCTCCACTGGGGCCTTGAGCAAAACCCTGAACCCTCTGAAACGCTCAAGGACGTCAGATAAATGGCCTGACACACCTCCCCCCCCAAGCTTTGCTCCAAACTGTGTCTGTTTGTGTGTGTGTGTGTGTCACAAAGGAGAACAAGATGCATCATTTCATTCCTTTATTTTTATAATAAATGCAATTCTTTATAATGAGAGCCAGAAGGTTTAAGCCTTTTTGCGTATCATTTTCCTGTCATCATTCTGCAAAACAAAAGCTTTCTCTACATGGTAATCTGCTTACTAGCCATTTTTCATCAGTTTTCCTCTCTATTTGGGTTTTGTTTTAATGTGGCAGGAATTGATAATTATATTAAAATGAGTCAGTCGAAAGTTCCTGCAAAGGGAGAAATGAGAACAGTGTGTTTGTTAAACTCATAACCTTTCCCAGATGTTCTGTGCCATTTCCCCCAAAACCTGCTTCCTCGTCCTCCACGCCTGTCCTCTCCTACGGTCTGCTGCACCCTGTCATGTTGCTGTCATGCCTCAGGTGTGGTGGTCACCCAGCTCTCTGCGAGCGATGCTGACTCGGGCTCCAACGGTTGGCTGATGTACAGGCTGGACAGTGGCGCCCAAGACAGATTCATCGTGGACTCCCTGTCGGGCGCGGTACTGGTGGGCAACTCCACCCTGGACCGCGAGGAGCGCGGCTCGTACCGCCTCATCGTCGTGGCCACCGACCGCGGCACGCCACCGCTTTCCGGGACGGCGACCCTCTCGGTCATCCTCGACGACATCAACGACTCACGACCACGGTTCCTGCAGCTGGTGCACACCATCAACGTCAACGAGTCCACGCCTCCTGGTGTAGTGGTGGCTACTCTCGCTGCCGAAGACCCTGACCTCCGACCCCGCCTGGAATATTACATCATCTCCGTTGAGGCCAAAGACGACGGGAACAAGCCGGTGGACGGCCTGCAGGATTCATTTGGCATTGACTTCCATACAGGTTGGATGCTCAACCCTTCAATCACACATGCAACCTCATCTGGGCATAACTGATCATGGCATTATTTTTGCTTATTTTGCTGAAACTTTTGTCTAAAGTGACTTTGTGATATAGTATTCAGGCCTAGGCTTTTATTTTTAGGGGACAAGTTTATTAAGCGCTGTTTCACCCTACTGCTTCTGTTTCCTCTATTTCTTTATCCCCAAAGACGTGTGCAGCGTTGCATAAGGGACCTTCAGTTCCTACTTTTTTTGTGCTTGTTGTAAGCATAAATGATGTCCATGAGGCATGTTTAATTAATCTCAGATGCTGAGCTTTTTCAGCAGCTTAACTCTCAATGTGCGTTTCCAGGCGCCGTGTTCGTGCGCAAGCCATTGAACCGAGAGCTGGTGGCCAGCTTCGACATCATTGTGTCCGTCCATGACAATGCCAGTGATGTCATTGATCAGTCAGTCAGCGTGCCCAATGGTAAGGCAGCCATAAAAGGTGCTTCACTATTGCTTATGCATACATTCGAATAATTTTTTTATTGCTGACATGTCGTTGTAGACTTTCCATATGTTTCACTCTTTGAAATACGCTGAGCAGATGATTTTCAATTTTCACAAAACATTTTCCAAAAACCACAACTTCAGTTGCCACACGTTGACCACTGCACTGAATCCACACAAATGAAGTGGTTGGTTGAAGAGATGATTTATAGCATATGGGAGGATGTCCATGGGTTATATCCAAATTCTACGCCATTTTATATAAGGAACTTGAGCATCTGTGGATTTTGGTGTCCGTGGGGGGGGGGGCTGTAACGGATCCTCCACCGATACTGAGGGACGACTGCGTAATAAAACTTGGACTCATGATGAATAGATCTGTAAAAGATCATTATACCAATATGATTGGAGCCATAATTTAATATTGTCCTGCAGCAAGGCTGACAGTGAACGTGCTGGACGTGAATGACAACCCGCCACGGTTCCGCCCTTTCGGGGTGACCCACTTCTCAGAGATGATTCTAGAGGGGGCCCAGCCCAGCACCACGCTCCTCTCCGTCTCAGCTGTGGACCCAGACAAGGGCCCAAACGGCCAGGTGACCTATGCCCTGCTGCACCTGCCCCATGGGGGGTACCTGCGTCTCGAGGACCCCACTACAGGTCAGAGGCCCCAATATTCCTAAATTACCATAATTTTATCACTCTGTACCAAGTTAAATGCGTGTTGTGTGTCATATCCATCAGACATCTTCTCCCGGTGGTACAGGAACTGCCTACTAGACCAGTGTAGACCGCTGTTTTTATTTGATTTTTTTTAGTTCAATTTTTTATATATATTTCCTATTTTCATTTGAAATCTAGTTGTTTTATTTCATTTCAGTGTGTTTTTATTTTTGTATTGCTTTTTATTTTGAAGATATGTTTTTATTTAGTTATGATATAGTTTGTTGAAATCTTAATAATTTTATTTCTAGGGATAGACTGAATGTTGAATGTGTCTGATCTTTAGAGAATCTTACATGAATACACTGCACATTATATACTAATGTCCCCAAAATGGGCAAAACATGTTCCAGGTATCATTAATCGTAATTAAAGATAAACAAATCATTAATTTCGTTAAATAGTTAAATAGCCATTTGTTTTTATTTTATTTTATTTTATTTAGTTTCAGAAGCTATATTGATAATTAGTGGTCCAAGCAGCTTATGTGCTGGATCCAGATTTTTTTTTCTTTTTTTAGTTTTAGTTTTTTTATTTTTGCATCTTATTTTATTTCAGCGTATGAACATGTTTTCTTATAGTTTTAGTTTTTGTTAACAATGATAACCTACGTGTAGACGTAGCGTATTGCTACATGAGCTGTTTCCACGTCCATGCTGTGTGTGGTGCCTGTACACAGGAAAGATCCTGGCCAACAGGACGGTGGACTACGAGCAGGTTCAGTGGCTGAACTTCACTGTGCGAGCCCAGGACCAGGGCAGCCCCATCCGGGCCACAGAGCTACCCGTCTACCTGCGCGTCGTCGACGTCAATGATAACAACCCCGTCTTCTTGCAGCCCTCCTATCAGGTATCTGAGGGGACTGTGCCAGGTCACTCAATTCAGCTAATCCAACAAAGTACAGGGTCACATGAAACCCCCTGTCGCTCACATAGCGTTAGCACACATAGCGTTAGCACACTTAGCGTTAGCACACTTAGCGTTAGCACACATAGCAGTGACATGGAATATGCCTGGATTACAAAGCGACACTCAGCTCAGTTCCAAAACAGAATGTATGGGGGAAGCTTTGAAAGAACTATCAAGTTATTTATTAAGGTCATGATTACCCTTTTAAACAGGACAGCTAACGAACCAGATCGATGACTGCAAGCTCGAATTTGTATAAATGAATACAGTGTACAAATAAATAGTTAAAATTAAAATTTATGTTCAAGGTATGCTAACACCGAGGAAAATTCTATAGTAAAATTTTTCTAATCCCAGTGTAACTTCGATGTGTGTTTTAGCATTTTTTTAAAGTGCTCTTGGATTTTCTTCAGAGGTCCATTTTCGAGAACATAGCCCTGGGAACGGTGGTGGTGAAAGTGAGCGCCACAGACGCCGATTCCGGGCTGTTCTCCGTTATTGAGTACAGTCTGGTGGACGGGGAGGGCAAGTTTGGGATCAACCCCACCACCGTGAGTGAATTTATGGTCAGAAGTGGCCACGCTTTGGCGACATGCGCACAGAAGCACCCTAAGACACATTCATTTGGCACCGTTACTTTTTACTGCAGGGTGACATCTACATCCTCTCCCCTCTGGACCGCGAGACGAAGTTCCTCTACACTCTGACGGCGGTTGCCCGGGACAACCCTGGGGGAAGCCCCAACAATCGACGGGAGAATTCAGTTCAAGTAGGCAGCTACCATCACCTATGGGTTCTAACAATGTGTGCGAATGCCATTTTTCTCTGCTTCCTCCTGGGTCATTAGGTGAGATGTTCCTGTAATTATTTTCTGTTCTTGATTTTCTCCACTGCCATTCATGCAGTGCCAGTCAATGCCCATGTAGCCCCCTAAGCAAGCTTACCCACCGATGCCCCCCACCCTGGCAAACCTCACTTTGCCTCAGAAGGTGCTGGGCGGTGGTTGTCTGCTGTGTCCAGAAAATGCCCCCTAAGAAAATGCTGCCTGGGAAATTGCCCGTTTTGCCTTTGCCAAGACCAGCCCTGCATCCATGACAGCACCCAGCCGCAACCACAAAAGCAAAAGCACCTGTTAAAATGCGTTTTTCTGAAATGTTTTTCCAGCTCTGAGCTGGAAGAGAAAATGCACATCAAATGCTGAAATTGTTCCGACCAGGAAATTGCATATCTTCAGCATACCTGCCCATCCATCTCCCTCCGCTGCACGGTTATGTAAACACAGACCTCTCTCCCGTTCCCCTTCACTACCGCTAAGGTGCTGGTGACCGTCTTGGACGTGAACGATTTCAGACCTCGCTTCTTGGAGCGAGTCTTCAGCACTAGTGTGTTTGAGAACGAGCCAAGCGGGACGTCGGTTATCACGCTCACTGCCACCGATCTGGACGAAGGGGACAATGGAATCCTGACCTACACACTGAAAGGAAATGGAGCTGGTAATATCTCTGAAATGTCTGGTAATATCTCCGAGAAATATATTAAATTAATAAGCATTTACAAATACTAAATACAACCTCGCCAAAAAATACAGCAAACACGCCGAAAAGTATTTTACAGTGTCTCAGTTTGATTTTAAAGGATAGCTTCCAAAAAATTTTATTTAATTTTTAGGTCACAGGCACCATTCAAATAATGTAAATTACCAAAATTGTATTACTTTCAGTGAATAATAAGGGAAAATTTATTGTTAAGTTTTTACACATACACTGTCAGAATAAGAGCACCAGTTTGTACCTTTTTGTATCTATTTGTACTGGGTCTGTACCCTCAAGGGTCTGCTAATTGTACCATAGCTGTAGGTAAATGTAGCTTTTAGTCTAGTTTAAGGTACAGAAATGGACTCTGAGGAACATCCCCAAGGTACAAACAACATTAATGTACTCCCAATGGTACCTTAAAATGTGGAATGACCTGGAGCTATAGTAGAGTTGGCAGATCCTTGATGGTACAGCCCCAGTGACAAGCAAAGGTACTAACTGGTACTCTTTTTTCTGACAGTGTATTTGAATATTTGCAGGGTCAAAACAGAATTAGTCATTGCCGCGTGATTGGTAACATAAGTAACAGTGAGTCACCACGAATGCATAACCTTTGTTTTCGCAGATCTCAGCAAATTCATTTCTTTGCAGATGTGGAAGTAGGTGATAAAGGGGCAAATCTAAGCCCAGCAGACCCGGTGTGGCCTAAATGAGGCCTCGGCCGCCTGTCCCCCACCGTGACCTGAACTCTCCGTCTTTCTGCCCCCTGTGCTGTCTGTCAGACGCCTTCTCCCTGGACCCGGACACCGGCCTGCTGCGCTCGCTGCGCCTGCTGCAGTCCTTCGAAAGCTTCAACCTGACGGTGGTGGCCTCAGACCATGGACGGCCGCCACTGTCGGGCACCGCTACCCTGCTCATCACCGTCATCGACGTCAACGATAACCGGCCCGTCTTTGTGCGCCCTGCCAACGGCACTATCATGCACATCTTGGAGGTGCGTGACAGTATCGGCCCACTGGTTCCAGTTAGGGTTGGAGTTAGGCCCGATATTGGTCTGTCTGGGTGTACACTACTGGCCACTAAAGTGTGGAAGCACTTCCAGTTTTTAGAGATTGCAGAACTTTGTTCAGTTGTTGCTCCAGTTATTTATTTAATTGTCCAATGTTTGATATTTGTAACATTCATACTGTAATGTTTATAGACATGGCCACCAATATTTGTGTATTAATGTGTATTAAGTTTCCACAATTTTGACAAGTGTATATATGACATATAGAGTATATCTTGTATCTATTGTAAGCTGTTGGTGAATGCTCTGATATATTGAGATGATTTTTTTTTTTTACACATTTATGCTTTCAATGAATTTACCATTTCATAAACATCTACAGGAGATTCACTAGTTCGGTTACATTATAGAAGAAGAATTAAATCTTGGGTTTTCACACTGGTCCAGAAGGACTGGAGTCTTGTATGATAAAGGTTCATTAGCATGAAGGTGGTCATAGATGATCTAGGAACAAGTGTCTCTTCATGTTTTGTTAATATTTGTTATAGTTATATATTTGTTATAAGATTTTGTGAGAGGAAATTGATTCTTCTGCAGTGTCTAGGGGTGATCATTAGTTTTTGTAGACACTACATTTAACTACACGTTCTTACAATAATAATGTTACTATGAGAAGTCGCCTGACATATGCCTTTGGGGTCAATTTGACCCCAGGGTAGGTGTGAGAGTTACATCAATAAAAATCAAACATACCGAATGCGATTACTTAAAATCCAACAGACCACTTGACTGAGAACCAGGAGAGTTCCTCTGAATACCTGTTACTCCTGCAGGAACAGCCCCCAGGGCTGGTGGTATATGAGGTATTTGCTACAGACGGGGATGAGGGCGTGAACGGGGAGGTCCGCTACGCCTTCCTTCAGACTGGTGCGGGCAACCGGGACTGGGAGAACTTCCACATCGACGCCCTAACTGGAGTCATCACCACGGCCGTGCGGCTGGACAGGGAGAAGAAGCCCCTGCACAGTGTGAGTGATTCCTGGAATTTGATGAGGGTGCAGAACTCGCCATTTTCAGCAAAGGGGAAGACTGGCGCTGTGTTAAAGTGTAAAAGACAATGTAAATAGCTTTAGAGAACTGAATCTCAATGTTGATTATGTGACTGTCTAGCTGATCATCGTGGCCTACGACCTTGGCCAGCCAGTGCCCTACGAGACCACACAGCCCCTGCAGGTGGCGCTGACGGACATCGATGACAATGAGCCCGTCTTCCTAAAGCCCCCGGTTGGTGTTGGGAATGTTACCCATAGAAAATTAGCAGAACAGGAGATTCCTCGAGATTTCCATTGTTATCCTTTTAGAAGAATTTTGTGCTTCAGTTTTACTTCCGGAAGTTTTACAGTGCAGTACCACTGGGAAGCTGGTGTGTGCATCGTTACTGTGACACTGTGGTCTTATTACATGGAGAAAGGTCCAGGCTTTCAGTTACATGGTGGTGATGTGTATCTGCGTTGGTTCATCCTTGAGTCTCCACGGCCTTGTCTTTGTGCCCCCACCATCATCCAGCGGGGTAGCTTGCCGTACCAGGTGCTCTCAGTGCCCGAACACTCCACTCCAGGCACTCTGGTGGGCAACGTGACAGGCGCGGTCGATGCAGATGAAGGCTCCAATGCTGTAGTGTACTACTTCATAGCAGGTCAGTTGAATGAGGAATTGCCATATACAGTTTAGAGGAGCTATAGAAAAATGCTTTAAAAGACCTGCAAACACCCTTATCTCTTGAAGTAATGGTTTTGCATTTACGAAAATATTAATGAATAGGCAAGCTCTGAATGAATTATTAGTAGGAATTTAGAACCAGGACCCAGAGATGCATATGTATAATAAAAATACTTTGTCGATAAGCCTCAACAATGGAAGGAATTAATTCAGTGTAACTTATTAACAGACAAAGCTTTTTATCTTCAAAGCAACAAAAGATTCAATGAAGGAAGAAGAATAAAGGATTTGGAGCGTGATAGGGAATTATATTCAAAGAGTGAAATCGTGGAGAGATTAGAGATGAACTATGTGAAATAATGGAATATTCTGAGCATTGAGTATGGATGGACAATGATGTTTTGAGCATCAACTCCAGGCCATTTGAGCTCTTAATGAAGTTCTCTGAGCTGGAGCTTCCCAAGGGCCCCTAACCCTGAGTTTGATAACACACCGATGACAGGGGGCGACACTGAGGGGAATTTCGGCCTGAGCCCATCTGGAGCCCTCCGGTTGAGGAAGGACCTGGACCGGGAGTACATCCCTGTGTACTCCATTATCATTAAGGCTTCAAGCAACCGCAACTGGACTCCCCCACGGAGCCAGAGAGCATCAAAGCTCCTCAGCCTGGACCCCGGTCGTGACCCAACCCTGCAGGAGGTGCGGGTCCACCTGGAGGACATCAATGACCAGTCTCCACACTTCACCAAGCCAGAGTATACTGCAGGTGGATCCCGACTAAGTCTTCCCTATGTTCTGAATGTGATCCATTATGCAAAGTGGGCACCACGTAGAGTGCAAGTCATGTTGATGATCTGTGTTGATCTCCCTTGTTCCCCAGGTGTGGCTGCAGATGCCAAGGTGGGTTCAGAACTAATTCAGGTCCAAGCTGTGGACAATGATATAGGTAACAACAGCCTGGTCTTGTACAGTGTACTGTCCATCCGCTACATCAGGCTGCAATCCAATGATTCTGAGGACGTCGGCAACGTCTTCATCATCGGTCAGTCTTCATCCTTCACTTCATAGACATGCTGACTTGCTTGTATTTTGTCTATCAGGTCTTTGTCCTAGTATGTGGTATCTTTTCCCTTGCGGAAAACCTTATTCAACAGGTGAGACAGATGGAATTATTCGTACCTTTGACCTTTTTACGGCCTACGCTCCGGGATACTTTGTGGTGGAGGTTCTGGCCCGAGACCTGGCTGAGCACAGTGATGTGGCACTGGTAGGTATTTACATACTACGGGACGACCAGCGAGTGAAGATCGTCATCAACGAGATCCCCGAGCGAGTGCGCATGTTCCAAGAAGAGTTTGTCAACCTGTTGGCCAACATCACTGGAGCCATTGTCAACACTGACGACCTGCAAGTACGTGCGTGTGTCAGACAGGACGTGCTGCCATCAGGCCATCTCAACATCCCAGGCCCACATCTATATTGACCTTCCTCTCGTTTCTCATTTTCAGTTCCACGTGGATAAAAAAGGTCGCGTAAACTTTGCTCAAACGGACGTTCTTATCCATGTTGTCAACAAACAAACCAATCGTATCCTTGATGTTGAGAGGTGAGCAGAGGAAGTTGAACAGATAGTGTTGTGGATGTGCTGTACCTTCCACTATTCCAGCACATGACAGCTGGGTTAAACCAAAAAGCTTCACAAAATTTTACTTGAGAATTGAGGATGAGGCCCTTTTATAGGCAACAACTGAAAACTGCTGACAACTAAATTCAAATTGATCTAAATTCTAGGAAACCTAGTGAGCATAAACAGCAAAGATCCAACCAGAAAGTGAAACTAACCAAATATCCAAAGCTCCCAATAATCCAGCTGTCCTGGTTAATAAGAAATTTACAAACGAGAGGAGGCCATTCGGCCCATCAAGCTCGTTTGGGGAGAACTTAACTAATAGCTCAGA
>JAODJU010000062.1:13595666-13609092 GCA_026776725.1 Gnathonemus echidnorhynchus | reverse complement strand
CCCATTCTGACATTCAGTTTGGAGTTCAGGAGATTGTCTTGACCAGGACCACACCCCTAAATGCATTGAAGCAACTGGCATGTGATTGGTTGATTAGATAATTCCATTAATGAGAAATTGAACAGGTGTTCCTAATAATCCTTTAGGTGAGTGTACGTATATAATTAATGATATATGCAGATATATATATATATATACACACACACACACACACACACATAAAATATGGCATATAACCAACCATGTGTGTGAAGGATCCTGCCTCCTGAGAAAATTCACTGTAAAGGATCACTGTAAAATTCACTGTAAAGGTTGTATTGCTGGCTATGAACATGGTAACAGTACAGACCCCCACCCTTGCCCTGAGCACAGTGGGACCTGTGCCCTTCTAGTGAGGCTTACCACCATACAGTGGGGTCAAGGTCACCAGAGAAAAGCCACCACACACACAAGCTAACCTGACAAATATGTACTCAAATATGCATCATTCCAGCTAATCACTTGCCATGGTGGTTATACTGTTAATGTTACGCTTTGAAAAACAGGCTACATTTTTGGAGATGCAGGCTGGTTCTAGGAAAGGAGACGGTACACAGCCAGTCTACGTGGTCTGTATTTCTAGCATGCTGAAACCATGGTGACCTCTCACCACATTCACGCAGCCTGCACAGAAAATGAGAAGGTGGATAATGATATTATTATGAAAGTAGTGTGTTTCAAGTATGAACAGAAATTATTACAAAAAAGAAATATATAAAACAAGAAAAGCCATTAAAACACATCTCTCTTTACAAGAATAATTTGTATTTAACTCATTGAGCATATATTTAATTCTGTATATGATATAAGGTAAAAAGAAAAAAAAAAAAAGCTCATTGTTTTCAGCATACAAAGTTATCTGACATCGTGAAAGTTATCATGACATCATCATCTGACGTCACTGCTATGACGTCACATAACCAAGCTCAGAGTGTCCAGTAGGACAGGGGAAATGCACTGAAATCACTAATCTCAGAACTACTAGAAGGACTGCACTGAAATCACCAAATTATACATTTACTTTTGATATCAATAAACCCTTATAACCTCTGTGGTGAGCCTGCCGCCATGATTTCAGGAAATGGCTCCATCTTCTGGTCAGCATCCAAAAAACTAACTTGCATTCGTTCGGTAATGAGCCATTGAGCGTACTTCATTGCCTAAAAATACACAGTATAGTCTCCTTCTATTCATCAGTTGTATCTCTGACTGAATGCGAGAATGTTATTAACGCACATATACAAAAAGCTCGGCTTCTGGAACATTCCGTATCCCGGAATGAAATTCGTTTATTCCAGGACAGACGACCAAAATCCTTGGTCGCACCGGAAAATCCTGGACGGATGGCAACCCTACTGTACCTCCACCCCATCAACAATTTGTATCGTCCCGCCACCCCTCACTGGCAGCCTGAAAGTCCCTATTATCAGCCTGTTAAGTCCACATTATAAGCCTATTAAAGACAGTTTACCGTTTATTGCTCGTAAAACAAAAATTAAAATGACATATTTGAACATAGAGTAGTTGGAGTGTAATTACAGTCTGTCATAACTGTCTAGTACGAATAACTGCGACCAAAGCATAACTGTTACTCGTGAAAAAAATGTTGCCAGCTAGTCCAGCTGGCTGGAGTAAGATTTTCAATTCGAGACAAGTCTGCACACATTTTCACACGCATTTACGCGTATGTAACAGTTTTTTTTACTTTGTAAATATTCTATGGGGTTGTAAACTAGCCCACTGCTTTGATGTAGCCAATTTTAGGTTTATAATGGAAAATAGATTTGCTGTAAGGTTTCCTGCCCGAGCGTGAGAGTCCGAAAGCGTGACTATCACGCGAGAAGCGTGGGAGTTCGCAAAACCCAGAGAAGTTGTCACCGGCTGTCAGGTTCGCAAATGTTAACCATTGAAAACCAGATCGCGACATGATTTCGTCATATAACAGGGGGTGTCGTTTACTGGAACTGGGTTGGCAATTGCGTACCGAATAGCATGCGCCTGCTCAGCAGCAGCCACAACAGCCAATCACGACGCGTCATTCATGTCCGTCCAATAGTGATGACGTCAATTGAAAAACTTGCGCCGCCGTTTCGCGGGATTGATAGTAGGTCTGCTATAAAGACTGGGTTTGTACGCATTTTTGACGATTGATTAAACAGTTTATCAGAGGAAATGTTCGGAATACATTTCCGTTGCACTCGTTATAGTTTTGTTATTTTTTTATAACTTAATTTCTTCTTAACTTAATTACAGGCGTGTCAACTCTGATGTCAAATTCCTGCAGATGAACAATCACCCAGAAAGTTAATGTAAGATAGCTGCCTATGTGAATTTATGTTTTCATATTATGGCGCGAAAAGCAGTAGCTTGACAGATTAGTAACTAGCTAGATGATTTTACCTTAGTAAAACAGTATCCGGTATACAGTTAGTTAACTAATAAGAATGACAGATACATATATAGTACTAAGAGCAGATGCATATATCAAAACGTCCCCAACTGTTGATTTCTCTGGTTGAAGTGGGAAAAAAGTGATACTATCTTACATTATTTGATCGTTATTTTGTTGAATGCGTCTCTTTTTATTTTGCAAATCGCTGTATTGTCACTGAAACGGTGATGGGGCGGTCATTATGTTTCATTTGTGGTTTTGTTCATTGGTTTCTATCTGATTGGCCATTCTTCAATAAGAAGACCACAGAGGGAGGCTAGCACAGAAGAGAAAAGACAGACGAAAGGTGGAGAACACGAAACAAAGGAAGCGAGCTGGGGAGATGTCTGAGTCATCCCGGAGTGCGAACCAGCAGAATGGTGTGCGTGGGAGGGGCGGGGATTCCGAGGAGGAGGACGATGAGGAGATGCTTCTCGGAGGTCCGTCTGCGACCCAAGAGGATGATGACGAAGACCCAGCTCAGAGAAGACATATTCGGCACCAGTACCGGGAGCTCATCAATTGTGTACAGCGTAAGGTTCCATTAGCTTTGAAATACACAGTAAGCCTTAATATTGTCTGTCGAAGCTGTTGTTCGTCAGCTGTTGCAGTCAAAATTAGCGTCGTATTAAAGCTTTATTTTTGCTGTCATTCTTTTTTGCTGTCATTCATCCATCCACCATCCGTAATGGTTAAGAATATGAAATATTAAAGGTGGGGGCCATGAATTGTTACGGACAACCTTTCAGATTTGGACCGTGAATTGTAAATCATTGCATTTATTCCACAAAGCTTTCATCTCACGCAGTTTATCTCAGCTTCTGTTGGGTGGAGGGGTGTGTGAGTTGGTGATGTGAGATTATGCAGAAGCCAGGTCTGATCCAATCTCTGTCCCTGTTCTGACAGAGAACCGGGAGGACATGTTGAGTCCTTCCAACAACAAGCTAACGGAAGTTTTGGAAGAAGCGAATAGACTTTTTGTAAATGGTAAGAGAGTTATCATGCCAGCTGACCACCCGCTAGTTTTGCTTTTTTGGGTCTGAATCCCACCTTACTGTAGTTTTCTCTCCTAACCAGTTCGACAGGCCAGGGAGGCTGCGCTGGATGCCCAGTTTCTGGTGCTGGCGACAGACTTGGGCAAGGAGAAGGCCAACCAGCTCCATGCTGATGGCTCCGCCTTCGACCCCTCAGCCTTCGCAGAGCACTTGGTAGAAACCAGTGATACTGATAAATGATACCTCAAATGGAATTGTGTACTGCCAGTTACCAACTGGTTAAGCTTAAGTCCCATTGTTTTTGCACATTCCTGTGGGCGGCCCCTTGGGTGAAGCCATGCCATAATCCCACCCACCATGGGTTACGAAGCCCTGTTTCCCATATCTTCTTATAAGTATGCAGTGATATTTACTGTGTTGGAATAGAGGACCTGGGGCAGCCACACGGAGGCTGTTTAGGCAGTAAATGATAGGGCACTGCTGTAAAAACTAGAAAATAAATGATTTCTTGTCAAATTTGTGCACCGAGGAAAAGTGTTGAGACAGTAAGTGCTCCTGTGGGTTGTTTGCAGTTATAAGTAACTGCTATATGATTTTTATTGTACAAAAGATTTTAAGTTTAAGGGGTTCATATGATTAAGGAATTAATGTTCAGTGCCGCTAGTATAATTTGCAGATGGGAAGGTGTTGGAGCCATTGGTGGCCGTTAGCTGAGATGCGTTGTCTCTAATTGCCCGCAGCTGTCATTCATGGGCCTGAACCGGCTGGAGGAGGATGACGGCATGGATGATGCAGCTGGCGGGGGCTTCCTGCCCGAGGATGCCTGGCTGAGGCTGTCCCACCGGGCAGAGAGCTGCTTCAGAAAGGCCCCCACCTTCCACTTCATGTGAGGCTCCCTAACACCTGGGCAAATCAGTCAGGACAGCGCCCATCTGCTCTTAGGGCTGGTTTATACTGAACGCTCGCAACCCGTCCACGTGCGCATCAGGGCGTCCACGTGCGCATCAGGGCGTCCACGTGCGCATCAGGGCATCCATGCATATTCCGCATTCGTTCCATGTGTCATTTGTGCACCTATACGTGGAATTAACACCATGGCATCATACGCTATCAGTCAAAAGTTTTTGCGCACATTGTGATTTTTTGCATTTGCATATCACTCACTTAACCTTTACTAAAAGTACACTCAGTATTGTTTGCTAACAAATTTATGATATGTTCACCATTTGAGTAACATGCACTGTTACATACTCTTTCCATGCTATAAAGGACACTGACTTAAATTTTCATTTATAGTTGTTCACTGATCTTTGCAATGCTTAACAAGAACAAAATCTGCAGTTTATGAAATAAATGGAAAAGTGGTAAAAACCTGTGGTGTGCAAAAACTTTTGACTGGTAATGTTTGTATAAAGTACAATGAAATTCTTGAATGCCATCTCCATCATCCTCTATACCATGCTGCTGGGGGTTCTCAGCTAATCATAATCATTTTCATCCTTGCTGTTTGTCATTCATAGATGTTTGTGAGAAATTGATTTATTTTGAACTGCTTTTTTATATATAAATATTGCAATATTTATATAAAAATATCTCATAATATTTGAATTTTTTTCCAATATCATGCAGCCATAATACCAAGTATGAAATATTGACTACTACAAGACATCTAACAGCATATAAGGATCATTCAGCATTAGGTAGTAAAGTGATATGTGGCAGAGCAAAGGACCTATTCGATGCGTATAGAATATGGAGAATGCTGCAGATGTATTACAAAATTAGCAACTCACTGTTGGAGGCAGCAAGTGTGAAATATTTCATGCCACAACTTCATACAGACAAGTAAGACCAGAAGCAATGGAGCCGACCCAAGATGGTTTTCTCACACTGCCCTCAGGTGGACATTTAAAGTAGAGTTTTAATCCTTCAGATTGACTTAAGGGCACCATTCAGACCAGACTCACCTCTACTTCAAATGGATTATAAATATTTCAATTCCAAAAACTGAATCTGGAGCACTTTTCCAAAGAAACATGCAAGTATGGGAAAGTCAAGTTATTTCTATCTGACAAATACTATATACAGCTTTGTAAGATTCCAGTTTTAATAAGGAATTGTGGGCTTATTGGAATTTTCACGTACGCAGTTTCCTCGGTTTCTGACCCGGCGCTATCATGCGAAAGTCGTTAACCGAAGCGCCGTGTCCATTGATAGGTACATCAGCAGACTTCAGCTCAGCCCTTGCTGCTTCATGCTTCTGTGTAATGTGTGATTCTCATTCATTCGGAGCCAGATGACGCTGACTGTGTCCGTGTCCATGTGCGTCGCCCTATTTTGTCTCTGTAGGTTGGGCTCATTCCTAGCAGAACCACCACCACCACGGCAACGGGTGGAAAGACAGAGGAAGGCCCCAAGCAAGGAGGTGAAGAGAATCATGCCCACTCAGGTGAGCTGACCAGAAGGGGCAGGTGGTTCTGTCTGCTAGTGATGCTTCTCAGGGCCTCTATGGACTGTCCATACCAAGTTGGATTTCAGGCGCTGACATTAAGGTCACCGACTGTTACTGTACTGTAACGTCCATTACTGTTACTGTAATGTTAAGTGTGCTATATGTTGCACCGGGGCCATAGAGAAACGTTGTTTCATCACTCTTTCTACATGTATGAAGCTGCTGATGATAATAAAGTAACCTCGATCTTGGACCTTGAACCATTTTACATCCCATTAGAGATTAAGAGATGAGCAGGTCTGCTGAATTGATGGATTACTACTCATTTGCCTGAGATACAGCTAGTTTTTCAGACGATTCACTGGCATGCCATTATGTCCTTTATTAAAACCTTGTATTTCAATCAAAACAACTGAGACCCAGTAATTCAAACTGCTGTACCAGTTTCCCCAGTTGCCTCTGCTTTAGAGTCTCCAGTAGGTGCTGAAGTGATATGCCACATAATTAATGTCATCAATTTTATGCTTCTTCCCCCAAGCTGAAGAAGATGGAAGAGTCTCAGCAAGAAGCGACAGAGAAGGAGGTGGAGCACATTCTGGGGTTCCTGCAGAGCTACCACAACGAGAACCGTGAGTGGGGCGTCAATCAACACCCAATCTGGAAAGATGCCTGTGGCAGTGTCCCATTTCGCCTTTAGGGGACACTGATCTCTGATGTTTCCTTCTCAGCTGAGTTACCCATATCGTACTATGAGTTTGTCATCGACCCGCAGTCCTTCTCCAGAACGGTGGAGAACATCTTTCACATCTCCTTCCTGATCAGGGTAAGTGTGGAGCCCAGCTTTACATCGGGTGTGGGGCCCGTATGTGGTTCTAACAAGGCGAAGACAAAGTGCTGTTCTAACATCGCCCTTCTTGGTGTTTCAGGACGGCCTGGCGAAGATATACCTCGACCAAAATAAGCTCCCATGTATCGGTATGAAGCCTGAGTCCTCTAGTGCAGTGTTTCCCAACCTAGTCCCCCAGACAGTCCACAGTTTTGCTTTCTCCCAGCTCCCTACCAGTTGGGGGCAGTGAAAATATGGGAGACCACTAGTTTGGATAAAAACTGAGGCTTAACACTCATATACATACTGTAGATACTGATTTCTATCACATCTGATGTCCCAGCACCTACTAAACAGGAAATGAACCCCGGATCGAATCCTAAAAAGTTCGAGTTCTGATCGAATTTTCCCCATAAGAAATAATGGAAAACCGATTAATTGGTTCCCGGCCCCAAAAAATTACACCAGAAATTACACCTGTTTTTTTAGCATTTAAACACAAAATGAACTGGACAAAACAAGAAAAGCATAACTGTACTAAACACATCTAAGCACATTTATCAAAACAGTCATATTTAAAGTAAGAAAATAAATGTATCCGAACAATGTGTCCTGCCCCGATCATCCGCTCCTTCCGTGTGCCACTCCCCCTCGTTAACCCCATGTGGAATCCCCGTGTGATCAGCTGTTTCTGGTTGTTGTCATTAGTCCTCTGTATTTAGTCCACGTTTCAGCTTGTTTCCCCAGTCCGGTCATTGTATTGTCCGTCTGCGTTTTGCCTGCCTTACCTGTAATGAAACTCCGTATTCCCCGATACCCTGACGTCTGAGCCTTTGTCTCCGTTCCATCCCCGCTGGGCACGACAATATTATTATAATTAAATGTATTAATAGTTTATTATTAATATTAGAAAAATAATTAAAAAGAAATCCATATTTTAAAATGTATTTTATTATATAATAACAATTACTGTTACTATCATTGTCTAAATGTATTTTTACTGTCTGTTCAGCTAGTGTAAACATGCAAGATGCTATCACAGCACATGCGAGGCCGAGACTGAAGCGTTACCCTTTGTTTACGCTGAGAGACGTGCCGCATGACTCATTTCCCCGTGTGTACAAGTTATCTTAGGTCGGCGTTCACGGTTTGACTTCTGAGATTCAGATCAAGTTCTAGGTGATTTTTTTTCAAACTGGTTGGTTCAACTTTTAAGAAATTCGAGTTCTAATGAGTTAGAGAACTGAGGTTATATATATTTATATATACGCACATATTGCACATAATACATAGGCACCCCTAACCACAACCTATGACTGTCTAATGACTGGGACAATAACATACATCTATTTATTACCAATTTTTAAACAAACAGTACAGTACTGTACACTTTGCATGTCAAATTGCTTTGTCAATCAAACCTTTTTATATAATGTATAAGCCATCTAAATTGTGCCCCTTTATGTACTAAGCTATTACTGCATGAACTGGGAGCACTATGTTTTGAACTCATTATTAAAAATGGACAAGTAACAGCACTGAAAAGTTTAAAAGTTACTGTGAGAGAGACGAGATTGCACGGGCACACAGACGGGTAACACGCGAGCAAGACTAAGACACGGCGGCGTACCCAAGCCGAGATGTTTGATATTAAGGATATGCGTTACAGTAACATGCTGTGTAACGCTAATATTTATATATTGCATGATTTTACGTGATCTAAATCGTTTCCCGGATTGTTTTTGGGTTGCACGTCATCTGTGAGATTCATTGATCTTTCGCCAAGCTCCAGATATTTGGGAGAGGTGACTGTATGTAATACTTAGCATATTTTTTTTTATCCTTATTCTTCTTAGATCTTTGCTGTTCTGCAGGTTTTGGTCAATATCAACATTTTATAGCTAAATCACATTTTAACCCAATTGAAAACCCAGTTTTAACCCAGTTGTGTGTTTGTGTGTGTGACGCAGCCCCTGTGCCCCGAGAAGAGGCTGAGGCCACCAGCAGCTCCTCCCGGCAGCAGTGTGTCATCTCAATCAGCCAAAGCAGCTGGAGGGTAAGTCCGTGTGCTCAGTTCCAGCTGGCCCATGTTCTCACCCGCTCACTCTCGTCACTCACCCGCTCACTCTCGTCACTCACCCGTTCACTGCCATCACTCACCAGCTCACTGCCGTCACTCACCCGCTCACTGCCGTCACTCACCAGCTCACTGCCGTCACTCACCCGCTCACTGCCCTCAGTCACTCGTTTACTACCATCACTCACCCGCTCACTGCCCTCAGTCACCCGCTCACTGCCATCACTCACTCGTTCACTGCCATCACTCACTCGTTCACTGCCATCACTCACTCGTTCACTGCCACCACTCACCCGCTCACTGCCACCACTCCCCCAGCAGCATCTCTCGTGCAGCCTTCGCCCTCTCATTTACAGTCACCCCTCTAACAGCCCGCCCACCTGCCCTATGAAGCCTCGGGCTCCCCAGCACATTCTAACAGTTTCCTCAGCATCTTTCAGACCAATGGAACTGTTTATTAATCCACATCAAACCATCAGATTCACAGAAAATTGGTCCTCAGAGACCTCTCTTCTAACCATCTTTTGCCACACCTCCGCTGACTGGTTGTCCTCTTCTCTGATTTTTCTCCTCCATTCTCCTCCTGCTTGCTCTCCATCTTTGCCCGACCTTAGGCAGCTCAGGTTTTTCTAATTTGTTACAGGAACATATTTTTGAAATATTAAATGTAAGACTGATGATGATGGTGATATACTTTCTTTTGTTCTCATTCCAGGAAATCATTGAGGCCTTTGATATCACAGCAGCCATGATAAGCAGTTCCGCCCCGACCGAATCAGCATCTAGCCAATGACAGTGTGGGAAAACTGTGGGGGGGTGGGGGTAATCTGTTATAAATTCGCCTTTTATTTATAGTTTGGATTTTTATATTGATTTTTATAAATGCTTCGGACAAGGTGCAATGCCCAAACTGTGTTTCCCTGGTGAACAGACTATTCAGCACAGGGGGAGTCCTCAGTATTGTTGGTTGTTGGCTGTGTGCATTTTTATGGACATAAGGATTTAGAGTGAGTTTGTGCTGACAGCAGGGTTTCAGTTTATCCTGGAATCTGTCAGACTGTTTTTGAGTCCTGCCATTTGTTCAGTGTGGTTCTACTTGTATTTGTTTTCAATTTTAAAGCATCTTAAATGACTGTATATAAAAACATTTTTGCATTTTGCTTTCAGTGTAATAAAAGTAATTTGGAAAAAAAATAGTGTTCAGTTTTGCTATTTTTCTTCCTAGTGTGTCTTTTAAGGTGGTCTGTACTGTCACTCTGAAAACTGATTACATTTTAAGTCCATATTTGACCTTCTGTTCCTAATTAAAGTGATATGTTAAAATTTGGGATTTCTTCTTTGCACTATTGGGGACAATTTTGGATACGCAATTGTAATATCGCATAGACCAAGATAGTCTGCTGGCTTCAAACCATCTACCATGGTATTAGATTTTATGTAGTCATATGAAACCAAACTTAGCCGGCTTTGCATTTTAATTGATGGTTACTTTTCAGGATTTTCTAGTATAGGTTTAAAAAAAATCAGTGTAAAGTTTATCGCCGCTGTTTTTGCATGAACACTGCATATGACCTTCGAGACAATCATAATTATTTTCGTCCTTGTTGTTTGACTCGCTCACAGACTGTGTGGCACTTTTGTGAAAAATTAAACAAAAATGAGTTAAGAAAAGCTAAGAAGATCTGGACACAAAGACTTTCGTGTCCCGCCGTATGGAAATATTATGTATTCCATAGAGACGATATTGAGCAAAAGCAGCTGATCTGTCGACCCTGCTTTGTGTCTGCTGGCACAACATGGCAACACCACCAACCTATTTTGATTTGACAGACTCGGTGGATTGTAAGTTCTATTTGGCTATGTGGTTAATTTTCAACTCATATCGCAATGTGAACTCCTAGTATCCTTCAGCATTACTTTAAACATGCAGTATGTTAAAAATTATATTAAGCTAAATAAGTCAATGTGATGACAAAGACAGGCTAGGCTACTTCGAGAGGCTGAATGGGGCGTATCTATAGCTAAGCTCGCATTATTGGGGGAGCTCATCAAACCTGAATTTCTTTTACGATGAATTTGCATTGTCCTGCTGTGGTGATATTTTAGTCCTGCTTTTCAATACTGACAGACGACTGCATTTTCATTCACTGTTGTGAGGTGCTTCCACCCATGATATTTTCACTCTTTTTTTTTGGTCCCTCATTCCTGTATGCGTCGTCTTCCACCATATTGCTGAGTGATGTAGAGGGAACCTTCTCTCAATAGCTCAATAGAAGGACACCTTCTGTCAATAGCTCAAATTTCAAGAACATACAAAATACTTTGCAGAGGATAATTCCAAACCAGTCTTGCTGCATATTCACACATGAGCTGCAACAGGGGTTCCAGTAGTTATGAAGCCTTCTCAGGATTAGCTCGGTCGTTTCTGTACTGCAGGGGCAGCTCTGTGTTTTTCTCTGCTATGTGCTATTTACAGCGGTAATATGTACCGATGAAGCTGCTGTGATCTTTCTAGCTAATGGGAGAAACAGGCCTTGGAAAGCTACAATAGGATTACTGTTGCTGTCAATCACCGATTTAACCCAATGAGAAGCAACAACATGACCAATCATAAGTGGGTTAAACCATCTGATTACTGGGAGTACATAATGGTTTCGTCCAGCAAGGGATTTGATGTCTCATTCTTCCCATCAGTTGGCTTAGCGACTAGAAGCTGTGAACGTATTATTTGGCTATTCTGAGCGGTGATGTGCTGTGCAGGGTTGTTAGTGAAGAGGTTTTAAGTCAGGATAGCTGAGAAGATAACTTCCTGAGTAGGTCATAGGTTTTTGGACTTGGAGCTTATATCGTGTTTCTTTGAGGATTTTATCTGCTGATTGTGCATGGGGGGCCTAGTTAGTGTGAAAATGCATGGAGATTAAGAAAACAATCTGAGTATCCCCCTCCTGGGGTGTGCAGTGAAATATGATCATTCTAAAAAGAGAATCAGCTTTAATTTCCTAGAGCAGGAACCTCAGACCATATTTGCAGTTGGCTGCCACCCCCCATGTGACAAACAGTGACACAGGACAGGCTCAGTAACAGAGACATATGGTGTCCCTGCAGGGGAAAGACAGGACCCGTCTGTGCTGGGTACAGCACAAACAGGGAGAGGAGGTCGGGGGCCGGGTTTGACGGGAGCGCGGATGGAGGAACGGAGGCCGGATATGGCAGGAGCGCTGATGGAGGAAAGGAGGCCAGGTGCTGGGTATGGCGGGAGCGCGGATGGGGGAGAGGAGGCCGGGTGCCGGGTATGGCGGGAGCGTGGATGGGGGAGAGGAGGCCGGGGGTGAGGGTGGATGGAGGGAGCAGGGCGGCGAGAGGTAGGGTGTGGCGGGGAGCCAGGTACAACACAGGGGAGGATAGGGGGGTGGCCAAGAGTGAGCGGGGGTTATAGAAATCTTTTCATGTGAGATTTGTTCTGGTTTTCTTGTGTTTCATGTCAGTAATGTGTCTGCTGGAATTCTGCAAAGGGAACCAGTGGCCCAGTTACAGTGCCCTACTGTCCCAAACCAGTATGAGAAAAAGCCCCAGTGCTACTGCTTTTCTAACACTGCAAATAAAGATTCAGGCTTTTTCATTATAATTTTTGCATGGTTGCATTGACTGACATTCAGGACTATAGACCTCCATAATATTCTGTGCGGATTAATGTTATGACCCTCAAGCATGTAGCTGTCGGTGAGCGTCGGCAGACTTGCATTCCACTTCATGGCTTCCCTTGTTATTCATGTCCTTTTTATGTATCAGGACATCATATGCAATGACATAATTCTTCATTAGCAAGAAATGCCCTTAATAATAAAAAAAGTAATAATAAAATTTGCGTCATAACAGTCAAGAGCTTATCAGGAAGCCGGACGGTGTTTGGGGCAAGCTGAGACCGCAGGGGTCCCTGCGGTGTGGAAAGGGGGTCGCCCCTGTCCCCCCACCACGAGTTGCCTGGGGGGGGTAATCACGATGCCTCGCCAGCTCAGCTCCCAGTTTGGCAGAGGGGGTGGGACAGACATGGTGCCTGTGTGCGTTACTGTGAGCAAGGAGCTGCCTATATGGCAGGTATGAGGAGCAGAGAGTCTATCTCTCTCACACTTGCAGCCGGCTCGTTCCGCCTCTCTCTCTCTCTCTCTGTGTGTGCATGTGTGTGCGTGTGTGTGTGTGTGTGTGTGTGTGCATGTGTGACAGAGAGTGTTTGATGTTTGATATCAGTGTTTTTTTTTCATCCCCCTCGTTGCTCTCAGTCCACAAGCTCTGTACAAGAGAGAAGACTCTCAGTTTAAATACCCTTTGTCTCCCCCGCTCGTGTGACGCTGTAGATCGGGGGGGGGGGGTGTTCGTCGCAGGCTCGCACGCACGCCCACACGCAGGACGCTGGGCTGGCTGGCCGATGGCATGGCACTGTAAACATGCAGTTCTTCAAGGAGCATTTCTGTCGGCCGTGCAGCAGCTCAGTCAGCAGTCCGGAGGAGGGCATGGAGTACAGAATGGGCAACTGCATCCAGGTCCAGCGCAGCCAGGTAACGGGGCAGGCGGGTGGGGGGGCATGGCGGATGGTTGCTGCTCTGCTGTT
>JAODJU010000062.1:13565273-13588288 GCA_026776725.1 Gnathonemus echidnorhynchus | reverse complement strand
TCCCGTGTCTCACGGCATGCAGTGGTGACATCTTGTTGTGATGTGGACACCTCTGCCTTCTCTCACCCCTGGAGGCACTGTCCCGTGTCTCACGGCATGCAGTGGTGACATCTTGTTGTGATGTGGACACCTCTGCCTTCTCTCACCCCTGGAGGCAGTGTCTCGGGAGCAGGCGAGAGCTGAAGGCGCCGCCTTAGCAGGAAGCAGACCAGCAGCCCCTTTTAGCGTTGAGGCACTTCAGGTTTGCACAAGCCCTGTTATCAGCACCACCCCTTAGACTGTGGAAAACAATTCTACTGAATTTCCAGCTAAAACTCGTCACTCACAACCTTGACATTCATGTTTGAACCTCTGCTTTTCCCCAGTAAGGTTTTTGAACTCTGAGTGGGAAATTCTGTGTAATTTCCTAGTGCTTTGCGGGGACCTCCTGACCTTTCCTCCTGTCTTGTCTGGGAAATAGGCTCAGGCTGCGTTTACATTCTATACTTTACGAGTGTTTAAGTCTGTTACACTGCGGTCAGGGACTGAGCTGTAATTTATTGTCCTCTCTTCATGAAAATTGTTACATTTGTTTTTGCTAAGGTAAATATGTTTGAGTTTAGCCATGATCATCCTGATTTTTGTTGATTTAACAATTTTTACTAGTTTACCAAGGGAACCCACACTCCCAGCTATCTAATTTTCCAGAGCTCCCCTTTTGGTTTCAGATGATCACACAAAATTCACAATAATTTACTGGTTCTCAGTAAATTTAACCAGAGGGACTTTGCCCCCCCCAATGTAAAACCCCTCCTCTGGCACTCAGCAGAGCAGCTACCCCTATATTTCAATTAGATACCATTATTGGAAACCACCAAGGTAAAATTGAGCACCAAGGTAAAATTAACAGGAACAGGCTTGTCAACTTTGGTCAGCTAGCTGGAGCGAGATTTTCAATTTGAGACAAGTCTGCACACGCCTTTACATGTATGTAACAGTTTTATTACCTTGTAAATATTCTGCAGGGTTTGCAAACTACCCCGACGCTTTTCATGTAGCTAATTTTAGGTTTATAATGGAATATATAGATATATAGATATAGATTTGCCGTACGATTTTGTGTGCGAGTCGGAAAACGCCAGATGCGTGAGAGTTGGCCACCCTGCAGGAATCCTTTCTAACAAAAGTAGTTTTCACTACACAGTATGTGTGAAACATTATGGTCAGCATGTCCAAAATGGCGCGCGGTTAATCATGAGACTTGTTACAATGGTTATAATGCTGATATTGCCACTGAAATGTGTCAGAGTCCTTCCCTAGTTCATGCATTATTCTGCATATCTCTCCACCTGAACTATGCTTCTTTTCTAGGATGGCTATTGGCTGTTTGGTCCTTTTCTGGCTTTTGATTCACTTCGTCTTACCTAACATTTATTTCTCCCCTCTTTTATTCACTGATGAGTGATTGTTTTTATCCCTGAATATGTTGGTCTCCTCTCTGAGCAGCTCCTCACTTGTGCAGGCAGACTTATTCTGGTTCCCTTCAGTACGGTTCTGGAAATCAGGTTATTGCTTACATGAGTGAGCCATGAGGTAGGTGCTTTTATTTGTCCTGACAGTAATGGAAAGGAAAACCATGGAAAACTGATTGTCAAGAATTGTGATGGTAAAAGCTGTCGACAGAGGTGACTGTAAAAGTCAAGCAGCATTATGGCACAATGTGAAAGACATGTCACCTGTGCTTGCACAATATGTCTTTGTATACATCTTTGGGTGATTATTTTTGGGAAGGCATTGATGATCGTTTGGGGGGGGGGTAGCCGTACCCCAATGACACCAGCACTCCTCAAATTCACCTAGCAAAGCAAGGGGCAGAATCCAAACACCCCACCGTGGAGGTGTGAGGCAGCGTCGCTACCCAATGAGCGTCTTTATGGAAGCATTTCTTGAAGATGTTTTCTAACAATCCTTTGTGGTGTTTGGAGACATTCTTCACAGTTTGTTTTGGACTAAAAGGCTTAGTGCCTGGAATGAGTGTTTTTGACAGCATAGAGGATGGATTTCCAAGTGTGTTTGGGTGAGAATTGTGTTATAGACACTCTGTGAATGAGACTTCCTGCCTTTAGTAACTGTCCTCTCATTTTATTTGAACCTTATGCTCATGGGAGTTTTACTTACACAAAAATGTTTTGGGGACAGAAGGAAAAATGATTGGTTCAGAGAGATAACCAATCAGACTGTAGAGGAGGTTGCTTGGATCCACCTCCTCTACAATCTGATTGGTTGTCTCTCTGAACCAATCATTTTTCCTTCTGTCCCCAAAACATTTTTGTGTAAGTAAAACTCCCATGAGTGAACCTTAAGGCTCAGGGCAGCCACTTAGTTGAACAGGAGGGCACTGAGAAATCTTTGATTTGATTTTGTTGCCATGAACTGGCACAGGCTGTGCTGCAAATGCTCCTGCCTAGAGTAAACAATTCCCCGGTCAGTTATGTATAAAAGACGTGGACAGCCACCAGAAGTAAGCGCCAGTGCGGCACAGACACAGTCATGTGTGCAGACTGAGACTTGGTACTCGATGCAAAAAAGTGACAAGACTTTGCATACGGGTCTGCAGGCAGGCTGCTGACAATAGCAGCACTTCCAGGTTATCTTACTGGTCATAGAGGATTTGTACTACGAAAGCTATTTTTGTGATACCAGCTCCCCCTGAAGGACGGGAGGAGGTGTAACAGTATGTAAACCCTATAATAGAAATACCCCAAATCAGAGCCCAGGATAATGCAGGGTGTGGCACACACACACCATTCACACACACACACTGGCAACTCCAGTGCATTCAGATTACTGTAAATCCATTACAGAGCACAAATAGTTTTTTTTGTAATTTTGGTTAATCTTGGTTGTCAGAAAGGCAGAAAGAATAACAATTAATAAAAAATATGGCATTATTATGTTAAGTGGGGATGCCTGCTTGTTCTTTCAGCGTATGCATGTGTGTGAGTGTATGTGTGTGTGTGTGTTTGTGCATGTGTGTGTGGATTATGTTTATATTACAATCAACCAAACGACCCCACAATGTAATAAAAACCTGTGTATTTCTTATGTTGTGGGGAACACTTTCAGGTCACAAAGATCTGTGAATGCAATCAAAAAAGTAAAAATGCCAAAAGTCTCATATTTTGTTTGGTTACTTATGGTTATGATTAGGCCTGGGTAGGGGGTAAAGGTTGTCATAGTTAGCATTAGCCTTTTACCCATAGAAATGAATGAGCGGTCCCCAAAAAGATATGACTACACGACTGTTTGTGTGTGTGTTTTTGAATTTGTATTTTAAGCAGTATTTCTATCCTGCTATGAAATATCAGACTTGACTTCTGTGTTTGGATTAATAATGGCTTGTGAGTGCTTGGTTTTATATAATAAATAGATGAATATTGAGACTGACTGACAGGCAGTGCAGCAAACAGCACTTGTGAATGAGGGCGTGTAGCGTAAGTGCCATGCGTCTCCCGTGAGTCAGGCAGGGACGAGGCTACAGCCCCAGTTTCCTGCTGATTTTGCACACGGTGTGGATGTTATGCCGGGGGATTAGCATCGAGGTAGCATGAGTTACGACGTTCGGCACGCCTCAGGAATCCTGGATACGGATGAGCCACACAGGGGCGTCATGGGAGCTGAAGAATGTACCAGTCCTCCCAGTTCGGAGGGTTGTGACCCAGGCTGAATGAAACATCAAACTTAGCGATACCAAAAAACAAAATAATTTTTTTTTTATGTATCTTTGTGGGGACTCTCCATTCATTTCTATGGGGAAAACTCTAATCCAAACATACCTTAAACAACCTTAGGATAAGTAACCAAACAAAATACATGATTTTTGGCATTTTTAATTTTTTGATTGCATTCACAGATCTTTATGGGAACCTGAAAAATGGTCCCCAGAACATCAGAATAACACTTTGTCCCCACATCTGGTCCCGACAATGCAATATAAACATAATCCCACACACACACACACACACACACTGCCTTGTATCTGTCCCTCCTCCCACTGTTTTTTGTGGCCTCAACTTGACGCCTACGGCGCAATTCCAAAGAACAGCTCTCTTCTGCGCGTGACTGTGTGTGCGTGTGTTAATACAGGCACACGACCTCACAGATTTAACCATAATTATTTAAGCTTCTCTGCTGGTTTCCATAGTGATCTTTGTGTTACTATTTTTTATGATTACGGTCATGATTCTATTCACTCTTGGTCAGTAAAGACTCACATCCTATTACTTCCAGTCAGGAACAACATTTCTTTGTGTGAGAGGTGAGGTTATGGTGTTGGAAAATCCTCATTATAAGAGTTAATCGCTTGACCTTGGTTGCCCAACAGTACTGTCAAAGTTCAAAGGGCTTGCAGAATATGATACTGCAAGCATCATGAGTCACTGCATTCAAATATCATCCTGCAAAAGGAAACAAAATATGTTTTTGAAACCAGTTGGACATGTTTTCTTTTGCCAGTCCGATCTGCCCACTCTGGCTTGCCTGGCAATTATGACACCACACCTTGGGAAGGTAATAACAAACAGACATACACAGTACACAAATACACAAACACAGCTGTTAATGTCTGGAAATTTTGGCTCATTGTGAGTCTGGCAGTACTGACTTCAAACAGACCCACTCTTTCATCTGGCTGCTCACAGACAGTGGGGGGGCGAGGGGCCGGACAGGACAGGGCTGGAGATCCATGTTCCTCAGGAGAAGCTGTTCTGGAACTGGCAAACAGGAAGTGAACGTCTGACACATGCACCAGGGGCAGGTTGGAATGGAGAGGAAGACTGCTTTGGTGACCTGGCAGTTGGTATGAAGAGCCTCTTTTAATAGCCGGTTTCCATGGTGATGCCTCAGAGAGGGATTGTTAATTCCACTGTTAAACCCATGTTACAGCTGCTGTTTGATGTTCAGTTAATGATGGGGTGGTCAGATATGGCTAATACTTGATGAAGGAGAGACATCATTGGCCTTTCTGTCTTGTTGTGGGTATTATACCTTTATATATTATAACTTTCTAGAAGAGGCACTATCCATAGGAATAACAATTGAGATGTTGATTTATAAATCTATTACATTACTAATAGCTAAACTATTATAGTGAGGCATCACATATAACTAACATCCTATGGTCAGTTTGTTACTGGATTGCTGATAATGTGGGTGATGTTTCACTACACAGGCTCCGACCTGTCTTCACTGAGGACATTGCCCTGTCTGCACATAGCCATCTTCTGTTTCAACACATGTGGCATAAAGATCGAGATGAGTTTCTTTTTTAAGGTGGGGATTTTCTCCCTGAGAGTAAGGAGAGATCAAAATCCTAAGTGGGACAGGCCTTCTGCCTCTGGCAGGACTTTCCCATAGATTGCAGAAGAAGCCTCTTGCAGCACATGCCCCTAATCTTGATGCTCGTTGACAAAATATTGAACTGTCCTCCTTCTCTACACAGCTGTTTCAGTCATCGGTGTGAAAGATGTACATTCCTTCTACGGCATTCTAGGACGTCTGTATAGATCTGTCTGGTGTCCTGCATGATGGTGACTCTTGCACTTTGCTGGTCTCTTACAGCCTTAAGAGGGATCTCTTATGGATAGAGTGAGACTTTGATAAATCGTTGCGTGATGGGGAATGAGAGCAGCTCTCCAGCAGATCTGGTAAGGGTGTGTTGCTGTGTGTGGGGTATCTAGTATTGGGGTAATGCTTAAAAACTAAATGCTAAATTAACCTTTAGCTCCAGATTACTTTGGTATCCCATCTGCTAATCCTTCTGGTCTTTTAATCACAATTTGTCACTTAATTCGCTTTCACGCATTTTTCATGATTGGTGTGATTCTTCCTTTTTGTTTTGAAAGGTACTGAAACTACCGTGCAGCAGTAGATGTGTGCAGATATGTTGCGAATGAGCACTCTCGAGGTTTCATGAGAGCCAAAATAGTTTTTACAGGCAAATTAACAGGAGTGAAATGTGTGAGTGGCTTTTTATGCTATTTGGTTGATCCAGTACCTTTCTGAAGTTTTCAGCTGCTAACACCAGCTTCTGCTAACCTAAAGAAAATCTCGGCTGCTGAGTAAAGGTCCACCAATATGGTTCAATCATTCCGTATCACCATTATTGATCTCCTAATGTATGATATGATGAAGGAATGTTTGGCAGGTAGATACCTTCTTTACAGAGAAAACAAGTCTAAAAAAAAAATACGATGAAATATAAAATGTGATATGAGTAATATCTTTTTCAGCCACAAGGGGGTGCATCGGGCAATGCAGTGCCATTGCCCTCTAAGACAAATGCAGAAGAGAAGGTACCATTGGTAAGGTTTGCTGATGCTGTGAGTTCCATGTTTATGCATGTGTGTGTGTGTGCGCCTTTACAGATAGTCATGAAAGACGCTAGCGTGTGTGTGTGTGTGTGTGTGTGCATGCGTGCGCCTGTGTGTGAGACAGAAGCTTCACATAGTTGCCCTCTGGGCCATGATTCTTTAATCCTGGACTTTGTGGTTACTGGGTCCTCCTGTCCGCACGCACTGAAGTCTGGACTTGAATGTGGCTCAGAGTCTGAAAAGTTGAGAATATACACTCTGTACATTTTCGAACAGCCTCCCTCCCAGTGTGGCAGCCCATAATTGAGGGAATGAGAGAGTCAGCGCTGGACAGATTGATGATCCCCAGGGGAGGGAGGGAGAGACGGACCAGCTTGTTAGGGAACGAAGGGCTTAGTGTGGCCTTGGGTCAGGTGGGGTGACTCTTCTCTTGGATCTTCTCAGTTTGCACCAGCAATGGGTGTTTGAGTGTGTGTGTGTGTGTGGGAGCATGCCCGTTTGTGCGTTTCTGGGTCAGGCTCCGCAGCCAAATCCTCCTACCGCGTAACCCGATCCCACCCCCCGCAGACGCTGCGACGGTGACCTTTGACCCAGTTCCCAGCATTCACCTGCAATAAGACTGGGACTGTGTGACCCACTCTCTGAGAGCAGGAAGTGATAGAATGAGAGAGAGAGAGAGGGAGAGAGAGAGGGAGAGAGAGGGAGGGAGAGAGGGAGGGAGGGAGGGAGGGAGGGGCTGAGTGAGCAAGAGAAACAGAGAGAGAGCAGGAGTCCGTCAAGAGCGTAGAAAGAGTTTGATGGGACGGGAGGGGAATTCCGAACTTAGGTACTTTGGTCACAGTCAGTGGCCGCTGCTGGATTGTTGGTCAAACTCCTCGGTCTCTGGACTGTCACACATCTGGACCAAGTGTTCACAGGCTCGCCAGGGCTTGGATCTGCCAGGCGGCCCCCCCCCCCCCCCGCCCGAGGTAAGCTCTCCACCTGCCCCCTCTCCACCCCCCCTCCTCTCTGCACCTCTCCTCCGCATGCAATCTCCCACTGAGGAGCAGTATGGAAATTTTTAAGGGGGGGGGGGGGTGTGAATTCCGAGTCCGCTGGGGCAGCGAGCAGCTGCAGACACCGTCGCGAGTTTTGAGCTGGCCGATAAGAGCGGGGTCACTCCTTAAGGGCAGTGACGCGGTAAGTGTGAGGAGAAGCGTGGCGTGCGAGCGCCAGCACGTGTAGAAGGTTCTGGCGTGTAAGCTGCAGGGTCTCCCGGTGTGAGTGAGGTTCGGACAGTTCATGTGCCTCGTTGTCACGGGGCTGCTGTGGCTTTGGGAGTGTGTGTCTCCAGGCAGAGCGACTGGGAGTCAAAGTCTTTCACCAGGAAGGCAGAGCGAGACTTTCTCCCTTGAAGGATCCACAGGTGTGTAGAGGACAGTCATGGCTGCTTGTTTACCAGGAGTGGACTGATCCATGGCTGCCCTCAGGGACCTTTTCTTGGAGTGCATGCAGGTCTCTCACACCCAGAGCAAACGCTCTAAGTGTGCAGGTGAAGTCCACAGTCAGCTCCCCCATATCAGACGCTTGTGAAGTCTGCTGGCTGATGTTGTCGTGGTTCCTCTTAGCTCTGGTCAACTTCTGCAAGCTCACCTATATATGGGCCTGAAAGCGTCTGATGAGCTTCTGCTTTTGTGTTGTTAATTGTCCTTTAGGCATGAATGGACCTGAACTTTCTAACACAGAAAAATAACTTGCATGGAAAGAAAACTCCTCTTAAGGGCGACTGAAGGTTACATGCAAACTGTTAACTTTGTTATTATCGCAGCAGAATTATGGTGTTTAGTGAATGTTTCGAGGGGCAAAACCAGGTTTAGCTAAGTTACAAATTCCTGTATGGGTGAAATCAATAGTATCTGTTTGCAAAATGAGACACGTCCCTGTGTGAAAGGTTTTAGTGTAGAGCTAGGGTTGCGAAAAATGTTATCAGTTGAGAAAGTTTACGATAGGGAAAGAAAAAGAAAGAAGAAAAATGGCTAGCAAAAGGAGTGCGAGTTAGGATAGAAATGCATTCGTTTTTCATTGATTCTTTTCACACATTAATAGAGACTCACCACAAAGGAGTCTGTGCAGAACCTTAGTGGACAATAATGGGAACCTTTGAAGTGATTTTAGCTGTAACCAGATTCTGTTGTTTGGGGACGACAAAGGACGTTGCTCAAGTTTCCATTAAATGTGACAGACAAACTGGCACAATAAGAAAAATGCAAATATTTGACTACTAATGTGACTATTTTTCAGAATGTATAATCTGGTATACTTGCAGAATTTTGTAGAAATGGTACAAACAGCAGATAACACCAAAGCATTGCTGTAGTGCTGTGAAATGAAATATCAAGGTTTTGTGTTATAAGCGTTTTCGTATTCTGGGTCCAGTACTCTGTAAAATGTACGTTTTAGCTCAGCCAGATTGATTCCTATTGGCCCAGGTGTGAAACTGCTAAACACCTTTTGTTCTGTGGGTATTCGTACTTCTGACCCCGATGGCGTTATTTTCCAGCGGCTGGAAGATTTTAGTAAATACTGCTTGTAGCTGTGTGTAGGGTGGGCTGTGCATGCATGGATCCATTCCCCCCCGATCGATGGGCTCCTGACTGGGGCAATCCCCGCTCATCCCAGCGCTGAAAGGCAGTGTTCCTAATGTGTGCCAGGTGATGTATTAGTAACATGACCCATGACAGCTCACATACCCAAGGGGCTACTTTCTGAGTGCATGCAGTGCCTATAGTGCCCTCCATCTGTCATTAGATTTTTTTGAGGGAGGGTGTGATTATGTTCCCCTGTGACACCAGTTTTTCAGTGAAATGTTAGACAGTGGCAGTAATGATCAGCTAAGGTTGGGATAGGGGTTGGGACCATTCCGGAATGTATTCATCAATTCCAGTCCAAATCAGGAAATGGAACTGGAGTTTAAATTTAAAATTTAAATCTCCATGAAATTTGAATTCAATTCCAGTGTTCACCATACATTTTTTTCCAATCCCAACTCCAGTTCCATTTGCTGATTTGCACTGGAATTGATGAATAGATCCTGGAGTGATCCCAACTCTGGTTGGTATTCAACATGTTTGCTGAGTGTGTGAGTGAGAGGGCTATACAATTGAAGAATTAAATACTTGCCTGGAACAAAAACACATCCGAATTTGTTTTAGCGGAATAATTCAAAGTGTAATATTATAAAATAATCCGAAGCATGTGGTATTTGTGTAGCAGGACTCTTACACAGATTTTCCTGTTTTGCAACGTAATTATAACACAATCAGACATAACTGGGCCTGGATACTTTGCAGCATTTTTTACAGCCCTCTGTTAGTCGTAGCTGTACAATTAGGTGCTTGGTAACAGGAGTCGGGGTCTCCTTTCGCTGCAGGGGCTGCCGTTGCTGTCCACAGTTCCCATGACACCACAGTCCTCTAACATGGGCGTGATATTGACCCAGTAATATATGTAATTTAGGCTCTTCCCAAAGGCATCCTTGCCTTACCATCCCCATCCATTATGCCGCACACGTCTGCTTGGCCATTCAGCCTGGGAGAGGATTCAATTTTCATCCATCCATCCATCCATCTTCCATAACTGTAGTGCAGTATGATGCTGAACCTGGAATCTCAAGATCTCAGGAAGAACCAGGCAGGGAACATCCTGGACTGGGCACATGCTCACAATCAGACACTGAGGATGTATTCTGACAGGAATTCAGATAGTGGGAGGAGTGGGAGGAGTGGGGGGAGGCAGGGGTATCTAGAAAAAAAACAATGCAAGTATGAGGAAAGCTAGCAAACTCCACACACAGTGCCGGGGGCAGGAATGGAGCCTCAGCTCAGATGCAAGGCCACAGAGCTACAGTCTACTGAGCCATTATACCTCCGTGTAGGATTTGGTACACATTATTAGTGGAAACATTTCCTTCTTTAAACAATATTTATGATTATACTTGCCACATATGACCTCATTTGGCCAGTCTTCCTGTATATTTGCTGTACTGCTGGCAGATAAAATGGGTTCTTACGTCGATAAAATCAGGCATTTTGAATGTGAGTCATACGCCTTCATGCTGAGTTGTGTGGTCTGTAACAAAAGACTGAGAATGTCAAGTGAAAATGATGATAGATAGAGGGTTAATCTCCTCCTCTGTCACTTGATTGGCTTTGGATTGGGTGCGTCGTAAATTGCGCCCTTTGCCAGGCGTGGAGGTGAGGCGGTGGGGCCTCCTTGCAGAGACGCCTTACGATTCGTGTGAAGGTGTCTCTCTAATTGTGCTGTCGCTCTGCTGCTCAGGTTACAGGCCGTCCTGACGGTTCCAGAGGGACAGAGGAAAATAAGGACAGTGAGGCGGGAAAGGAGCCGGTGCAGGTGCCCCCGGGACTGGGGTACGGGCCCCCGGCAGCTGCTCCACAGCCCACAGAGGAAGAGGAGGGGGCGAGCGAGCAGGAGGGAGAGGACAGGGACGAGCTACTGTTCCCCCACGACCTGCTGCCTAGCACCGACCTAACCAGCGAGTTCTTCAGCTGGGAGACGTCGCTCAGGTAGGCGCTGGCCTTTACCCACACGGCAGGCCGTGCTTTCTTTATCTCTGACGTACTTTTTACGCCCACTGATCCCAGGTATCAAACTCCAGCCCTCTATCCAAGCGTCTGACAACTTGGTATAAAGGCAGCTGGTCATGAGACAAAACCCAGAAACGAAAACCGAGACGCTTTCTCAGATACGTCACTCCCACCAGCTGTTTACACACAGGAAATGACCCGGACAAGCACTGCGGTTGCGTTTACCACACAGCACAGCAGAGGTGTACTCATGACCCAGGGGAGGGAGCGTCACGGTAGTGCTGTGAGCCTGAGCGTGCGTGTGCGGCTTTAGTAGGGAACCACCTGTGGGTTTTACAAATGACAGATGTCCAGATGGACTCAGACGCTGATCTGCTCCTATGGGTTAAACCCTGGGGTCGACCGACAATAAAATTAAACTGCTTTAAAGAAGCTCTCCATTGCCTGCATCGTATTTTTATTGAATAACCATGAATAAATATGAGTTTTCCAAACAGCATTATTGTTTTTTCCCTCGATTAACTTTTGTGACAAAGTATACAGGTGAATTTGTAATGTTAATCAACAGTTACTCATTTGTGAACAGTTACTCATTTATTAACAGTTACTCATTTGTTAACAGTCACTCATTGACATGTTTGAGAGTACTCATAGTTAGTACAGAAAACATATATGCTGTCACAACAGAGCTTCAACAAGCTAGACCACTTCAGAGACATTTTAGTGATAAAACAGGAAAGATCAATTCACCGTGTTTAGTTCAAAATCAGATTATTGCAGTTTACTGTGTCTGTTTCAGCTTTGTGGATATGGAGTCATTAATGCCCCATCCTGCTTAGCAAACAGGCTACAGAAAATGAGGCCCATTCATACCCTCTGTTTGTAGGGAGAGACGGAAGGCAAGGGGTCAAAGGCAGAGAAAGAGACTTTTCACTGTTTTTTGAGCTTCTCAAGTTGTTCTCAATGACCGCTGTGGTGTGACATTCCAAAAAGAGCAGGAGTTTAACTGGGAAGGTTTAGGGGTGGGTGAGGGTGGTGTCGAAGCATACTTATAGCGCATAATTTGAAATTTGGGAAGAAGGGAACAGGCACTGGGGGTAAAAGGGAGGGTCACACATCTTATACAGTGCTAACAGGTGACCAGGTGAGTCCACTGCAGCACTGCTGACACACACACACACACACACACACACGCTCCACAGAGAAAACAAACACGTGCCTGTCTCAGAAAGACGGAAGTAAAAAGTGAAATTCTGAACATGGACCACAACTATGTCTGTATCTCATGTAAGCTAGGCTAATATTAAGAACACTGCCATGACTGAATTTTTTTTTTTTTTAAGCCTTTTTTTTTTTTTTAAAAAAAGTCATTAAAAGTCTAAGTGCTGAAACCCTGGTGGCAGCTGAAGCTTCACTGTGCATGTCTGTGTGTCTGGACAGGACACAGGTAAAGTCAGATGAGATGAAGAGTGAGCAGGTGACAGAGGGGGGCCCCCTGCTGGCCGGGCTGCAACAGTACATGGAAATAAGTCACCAGGTTGCAGGCTTAATGAAAAGGTATCAGACAAGAACTATCTCCCTGCAAGGAGACAGTGTGACAGCAAAGATGGCCAAAGACAAGGTGTTCTTTGTAATGCAATCATTTAAGTTTATAATTATGTATTTATCTGCATTGCATCATGGGATACCAGGAAGTAAACCCTAAGCAGTCACGTTTGTTTACAATTCCATCTTGTCATGAACCATCTCTGGTGGGAGGGAAGGAGCTGGCCACACTTCTCTTTTTGCATCAGCTGTGGTTCTGGGTTGTCACTGTGCCTCGTCTGTCGTGCCTCAGATGTTTGGAACGTGTGCGAGGCCTTGGCTCGTCTGTGCTCTTGCATCTGCAGTGATTCCTCTTGCGGCCTGCGTGTGGCTCCGGATTCGCCTTGCTCTGATTTGTTACCGCAGCGTGAGGTTTCCTCTCGGCCATAAAACTGCGTTTGCTGTGTGGCATGTGTTGGGGGGGACGTGGGGCCTAGCTTCCCTGCTGGAGCCTGTCCCAAAAATTAACGATTACAGCTTTGGCAAGCCTTGCCTAATGCAGTGTAGCATCCCTGCATATATGTTTGTGCTGCATATTCATGCTAAATTTTATTGTATCTGACAGCTGGCTTATATAAGATAGAAATCTACAAATGATGGGTTAACGTTATAAATAGCTAGCTGACACTAGCTGCTCATTCTGGGGAATGTTCATTTTTTTTGGAGAATATGCAAGAAGAAACATGCATTGCCATATCTGGAACATTCCATACTGTAATCACTGTTTTGGTACAGAAGGTTCTCTGACTGCCATATACCGTCCATGAAAAGTCTACACATATATATATATATATATATATATATATATATATGTATGTATTATTATTATTATTATTATGTCTTAAATGCTTTTTCACTTCTTTGCATTGGTCTGAGTGTCACCTCAAAGCTCAGAGAGCTGAACTCAGCAAGGGTTTCATTTTACTTTCTTCACACCAGGAAATGCGTGTGACTATCGGTGTTGCTGAAGGAAAAGGCCTTTGTGGCTATGAGGGAACAGGCTCATGAAGAGATACAGCAGGACAGTACAGCAAGAATGCTTATGGCTGGATGCATTGGACTTTGAGTGTTTAGGCATTAGAAAAACCAGGTGGAGGAACTTCTGGTCTGGTTCTTCAGGCAGTCAGGACATAAAGATGAAGCAGAGGGAAAACCGAAGGCGGAACAGAAAAGAGTGCTGATCTAAGTCACACATTTAATTCAATTTATTCAATTTCTCTTCATGTTTACATCATGACATTTAATCTGCGCAATTCAATAACCTCTTTGTGGTTATTTAGGGATGTACTTTGTGATTCAGGGAAAAGGCGGTTGCCGGGAGAAACAGTATCTCCGTGTTTGGTGGAGTATGCCATTAAGACTCAGTCATGCATGCGCCGGGCCTATATAAAGAAGGCGGAGGGATATCGGATTCCTGTAGCGAGCTGCAGTTCATTCGGAAGAGGCAGTTAAGGAATGTTGGTCCTTCATGTTCACACTTGTGAGATCTAGGTTCTGTGCCAGAGAGGGAGTCTTGTAGATGTCGATGTAGGTCAGGCTAGTTTATTAACCCACATGAGACACCGGATCAGCAAACAAAAACACGAAAACAGCAATGTCACTGCACCCTGGAACATTTATCAGTGGGGCCATTTTTGTTGGAAATTGCTCAGTAATAAACCATTTTGGGTTAGACTATGTTTGATCCTGAACAGATGTGTGTGATTGTAGTCTGACAGGCTCCCTGGGTCTGTGGTTAGTCTGGAGATACCCATACTGTGGACTGGTGCATTGTGGGAATGCCTTTGATGTTCAGCATGCAAGCACCTGTGTCAAACTCCTTCTGCTGCAGTGCGGGGGAAGTTGAAGGCAGAAGTCCATGCAGAGTCCAGCCAAAAGCTGCCGTCCAGAGCCAAAGGCTGGCAGCTGGCACTAAGTGAAAGATTATATCAGACGCACACCCACACACACCCTCACTTAAAACAATTCGCTTTTTGTATTTTTTTTTTTTTTTTGCTACTTCCACATTTAGTACGCAGTGGTCAGCCACAGAGGTGTGTGTGGAATGAGGCTGTCAGCGGCTAGGAGGGGCAGGGTCCAATGACAGCCTTCCCTGTAGTCAAAATGATTGACGCCTCCAAAAATAAAGACCAAAAAATTGCGTTCTGTGAAAGAAAAAATAAAGAAAAGGCAGCAGCCCCCTGTGGATAATGCTAAATGAATGAACAGACCCAACAGTGTGGGCCAGATAGAACCGGTTTGCAAAACTGCCCCGGAGCTTAGCATGTAGCTACTGTTTTGCATTTAACGTGTGAGTTAATATCTGCCCAGGCATCAGTAGAAGGTGCATTTTCCAGAGCTGTGTGGCTGTGCAGCTCTTCCGGAGTTTCCGGCTCATTCCGAAGCACTCAGCAGCCCGTGTGCCATGTGTGGAGCTCCGAGTGCGGGTTTGCGCCTGCATGGAAGTGCCACGCCCCCGTTTAAGATGGAACAGAGGTGGTCCTGCTTGCGTGTGCCGTGTGCAGAGTGTGGTGCTTGTCTGTGCATGGGTTCTGGCATCTGGAAACTTCTGCCGTGTTTTCATTGGGAGATTCTCACTTCCGTTTTCCAATGTTGACAGCCCAGACTTCGGTGCCTCAGACCTGGCCCCACCCCCGTCCACCTTCCCCCGAGACCCTGAGCCAGACACCCGGTCACCCCATCTCCCCGATGAGGTCCACCTCCTTGATCCCGGTCCCGCACAGGTTCCCATGGCAGTGGGGGTCATAAACACACAGCCGAATAGCCGGGGGGCAGCAGAGATATTCAGCTTCAGAGACTACATCATGGGCACCATGAGCGAGAGGGATGAGGAGGAAGAGGAGGCAGACATCGGTGCAGCAGCCCCATCGGATACCAGCTTGTCCAGCGGAAAGACCGAGCTAAACGTTCTCACAGAGCCAGAGCAAACAAACGGTGACACCAAACTCGAGATAAAGATGCACGAGATGACAGGTTCTTTTAAAACTACACAAACAGACATAATGCCAGACACCTCTTTAGCAGAGAGACTAATGCATCTCCAAAATATGACGTCAATTTATACAACGCCTTCCAAACACACAGAAGAAATAGAATCTGGGGTGGGCACAGACCTGTTGGCAGAGAAAAAAACAGGGGAAAATGTGCATTTTCTCAGCAATGGACCAGAAGTTCTTGTGCAGGATACAGAGAGACAGTGTAAGACAGAGGGGGACTCTCTGGCTGAGACGAGAGACATGGAAATTGATAAGGAGTCAGGAAGTAGAATGAGGGAGACAATGACTATGAATTTATTAAAAGGGACATCAAGAGATTCAGGTTTTGCGGGAACAGGAAAACAAGAGATGAACCCAGATCTTCAAAATGAAGACAGTCTCCCAGAAACATGGACACAGTTGACAGATGAGACAGAAATGGAGGTGGGGACATTTAAGGATGTGCTGCAGGGCAGGGACCCTGTGAAACTGACAGAGAGCACAAAGGTGGTGTCCCAGAGAGACCAGCTAGATGAAATGTGCCTTGATTCTTGGGAAGATGCACAGGAAGATCTTGAGGGAGACCTGCAAAGGAAGGAGCATGTAAAAACGTGGGAAGAGAGGAGGCGAGTTTCAGGAAGCACCTTTCATGCAGAGACTGAGCCACAGGCACAGGGACCACAGGCTGAGACGGTGACTGAACCAGTGCCACAAATGAGGCCCGGCTCACCAGAGGAGCCCCGAAAGGGGGGAGCAGAGATGCTGATGGATTCCCAGGCAAGAACGGGCCTAATGTCACCCCCACAGCCGGAGCCAGAGAACGACACAGGAGGAGAAAAAAGCATGCGTGATCACACAGGCAGCAGGGCGAAAACACAGCCCAAGTTAGTAACGAAAGCAAATACAGAAACTGAGCTAAAAATACAGATAAATAACACATGTGAGTTAAAATCACAGACAGACTCACTGACGGGGTCAAGAGCGGGGACAGTCACCGACACTGAGTTAAGCTTATGCTTACAGAGGATCATAGGAACAGATTTAACGGCAGACAAAGAGAGAGGTCTGAGCTCAAATACAGACAGGGGGATAGTTGTAAAGGAGCAGCGGAACACACCAATAGAATTTGATGCACCAACGGAGAAGGATTTAGACACATGGAAAGAGTTAAATGCGCCAACAAATGCGGAGGCTGGGCTGAAGGCACAGCCGCCCCAAGAGCGGTCAAGTTACCAGGAACAGCTGAGCCTCCAGGGACAGTCAAACATCTGCCCCTTACCAGCAGGCCCTGAGGCTGGGCAGGATAATTTTACTGCCTTAGTGATTTCACCTGCCCTCAACCTGCCCCCTTACCAGGGATCTGAGCAGCAGTCCTCTTGTGGTGGGGCAGATGGCACCCGCAATCTGATATCAGTGGCTGGAGCCCCACTCTGCAGTCAAGATTCACCCCCTGGGAGGGGTGAAAATGACAAAAATGGACTGGAGACATTTGCTGAGCTGGTGCCTGAGGACCCGGGCCTGTCTGGGGCTGGACAGGACCAGAGCTCTGGTGTGACAACAAGGATGGGGGCCCGTGTGGACCCGTGTCCAGCTCGGGCCGAGGAAGGCATGGGGGCGCACAGTGTCCTTGGAGAGGCTTTGACGGCCGCTGCCGCTGCGTTGCCACTGACAACACCCACGGCGCCTGAACCGAGGGAAGGCGAGGGAGAGGCGGAGGAGAGATGCGATTCGTCCAAGGGAACGGCTACGGCAGCCAATTCAGCAGCAGCAGCGGGGAGAGAAGAATTAATTTCGCCGCGGAACTCAGCAGCAGAAGCATCTGAAATCACTGCCGCCGGATCTGTGAGGCCGTCATCAATCTCGCCCGAGATCAGCCACTCGTCTGCCCCGGCGGAAGGGGCTGGTGAGCGTGACAGTGCACCATTGCTGGGCAGCTGCATTGAAATGCCACACAGCTCAGCTGAGAGTCAGGGGGGGGAGGGAGGGGGCGGGGCTGACAACAGCTCCCCAGGGAGCAGTGCTCACTCGCCGGTCGGGGAGGGGGGGAGGGAGAGGGACTCTCTCTGTCTGGAGGACCAGACTGACGTTTTACTGCCTGGCCCACCACGATGTGACTGCCAGGAAGCGAGAGGGAGAGAGAGAGGCGGCACAGAGTGGGAGGAGAGGGGAGGAGAGCGCATTGCATTCAGAGAAGCAGCAGGGCCTGGCAGCGGGGCAACGGGGACAGAGGAGCAGCCGGAACTCCTCGCCGGAGCACGTCACGCCGCCGGACCGCCCCCTGACGTCAGCGACTCCGCGCCGCAGCACGGCCGCCAGCCGGAGAGCGACTCTGCAGAAAGGGCTTTGCGTCCGCCAGATCTTCCAGAGACACATTCTCCCCCTCCCCCGTTGCCCGACACCCAGAAAAGACCCACTGACCCCACGGAAGAAAGGAACAGAGGGGACTTGCATCCTGAAACGGACGGACGGCAAAAGGAGCCACCGAAAGAGTCTCCACAGCCTCCAGAAGCAGCTGTCATCAAAGAGCAGGCGGGGGGGGTGCTGATAGGGAGCAGCTACACGGAGCTGGGAAAGAACTTGCCAGACTCGGCTCCAGAACCCTCCATCCCGCCTGCCCTGCCACCGAGGCCCCAGGCTGTCAGCCAGCTACTTCAGCTCTCCAGCGTCTCAGAGGTAGACGGATTAAGAAACAGCAACAGCCCAGAGAAATCTGAGGAGGCTTTTAGCATCAAGCATCTTTGGCCGCAAGGTGAACTACCCACTGAGGGAGAGGGGTCCAGGGGGACCCCTGCAACGGCAGGAATCGAGCAATCTGGGGTAAATTCACACTCGATGAAGGACAGTACCGGTGGCCAGGCAGGCGCCATGAGAGGCCCAGAGACCCACGGGGACCGGGGCCCGCCGAAGAGAACATGTGATGGAACGTCAATAGCTGTGGGCAGTTGCGCCTCCCTGCCTCCCCTGACTGTGCAGGAGAGCCTGCACCACCCAGTGGTTGAGAGCAGCTTCACCTTTCCAGAGTTCTTCAGCCTCAAGAAGCCAGAAACGCCACCTGTGCCATATACAGTGACAGATCCACAAGCTGCTGGTCATGACAAGGCTCATGCGGAGGTGGTAGAACCACTTCAGACAGTAGCAGATCTGCTAGCCTCTGTCAGCAAGCCTGAACTGGAACCTGTCCAGCGAAGCAGCGAAACAGCTATGGTGATGGTGGAACAGCTGCCAGTAGGACCAGGAACTGAAGGGGAGTCCATCCAAAAAGGCCTTGAAGCAGAGGTGGTGACACCCCCAACATCTATAACTACAATGCCAGAGCTCAGGGAACCTGACCAACTAAACCACAAGGCAGATGCAGTGCTGGTGCAACCCCAGATGCAGCCACCTACAGCAGCACATCTACCAGACGTTGGCACTGAGCACACAGAGGAGGACAGCCAGGTGGAAGAAACAGTAGAGGACAAGGACAAGACTAAGCATGATATTGTGAAGGATATATCTATGGAGCATGCAGAGCCAGATCCAGCCAAGCTGCTGTCAGATGAAGCCATTTCACTGAATGCTGACAGCCAAATGGTCTCAGGGGTCATAAGACCTGTGGAAGAAGAAACAAAGAGTAGAGCCTTTGGTCTAACAGTAACAGCTGAGTGTGAGGGGGCTGACCTCACAGAGGCAAAGGAGGAGGGAGGTCAAAGGGCAAAGGTCATGGAAACTGAAGGAACCGAGGAGGGAACAAAGACAGGTGGAGAAGATTTTAAGGGGCAGAGTGTGTCAGCTGCTGTGGAGGAGCCACCGAAAATAATCGCAGGAAATCTGAGAGGATTAGGGTCCAAAGGCAGGGAGGAGGAGTTGACCATCTCAGTAGGGGTGCCTGACACTTCCCTGGAGCCTGAGGGTTTCGCTCCTGCAGCATCGTCAGATGCCCCACAGCCGAATGATGCTTCTCCCGTGACTCAGGATGACTCCATAAGTGAATTAGAGAAGGCCTCACTCGCCCTAACTGAAGACCAGAATCTAGGCGTGAGCTCCTGCCACTTCCCTGAAACTCCAACAGAACAGAACCCATTTCTGATCCAAAACAGACCCATCAAACTCCAAGATTGCAGTTCTGATCCTGCGAGATTCACAGATTTAATGGCAAATGCAGTAGCTCCTGTCTTAATGCATCTAGAGTCAGGCCACACAGACTCTATTAGAGTAAAAGCCGACGCCCTTACTTCAGTCACTGCTAGCTCACATGGGCCTCTCCTCTGCCACAGGGAGCTAACCAATGACTGGGAAGCAACAATGATTCTGCACACTGGAAATGAACACGAGAGGACAAGACAGGAAGAAATGAGCCTTTCATCAGATATGGCCAATGGGAAGAGTGGGTCTCAGGGGGTTTCTGGTCTTCAAGAAACCGATGTCAATATCCCTATTGCTGTCTCCCATGGTGACCTAGCAACCAGCGATGAACATAGAGATACAGTTTCATTCCCTACTCAAACAGCAGCAACAGAGATGGATATCAGTCTACCTGCAGCCACAGCTCCCACTACAGACCACCCTAACATAGCTTTAGAAAAGGATCAGGTTGGGAAGGAGATCTGCTCTGCTGCTCCCACGCTGAATAATGTCAGCTTAGACAAGATGGAAGATGCGGAAAAGAACAGAACCTTAAAAGGAAGGGAGAAGGAACAACAGATAATTGGCGGCAAGGAATCCACTGTAGAGATGCATCAAAGTGCAGTGGCTCCTCTCTCGTGTCCTCCTACTACAGAACGAGGAGACACTCAGGTGAAGGGAGTGGAAAATGATGGCTGCCTGAATGCCGAGATTAATGATGGCAATGCGGCAAACAAAGCAATCTGTGATTCAGGGGGTGTGGGACAAGCAGGCACTGAGACAAGCGAGTTATCCGGTTCTGGCTCCACAAATCCTCCCATGGACTTGGCAGCGGATGCCGCCCCTTCACCTTCCTGTTCGGAGCCTATATTATCTGATTCTCTTTTAACGATTGCATCCAACCTTGCTGCACTGGACACAAAGTCTATGGCAGCCCGGCCCTCTGAATCCAGCACCGAAAATGCTGTTTTATCAGAATCACACGACACTGTGCCAGCCTCCAAAGAAGCTTCCGAAATTCATCATGCAGTGGAGTCTGAGCTGACGCTAGATGACGAAGCCAAAGTGCTCCCCAAGGAGCCTGAGCCCATCGAAACTGGGCAGGTCTCTGCAGCCGAGCCTCTCCATCAGGCTAAAATGCTTGATTCTCTGCCATCAAACGCTGAAAAAATTAATAGCGCTTCTGACCTTAAAGCAGAACCTGTAAGTGCTCAGCCTGAACGCAGTGGTATGCTATGCTGCCGCAGTGCTGAACACAAACCCCCAATCACTGGCCTTGACTTCACATCTAGAGGATACCCATATGTAACCCCCGGTAACCAAACAGAGGAAGACAAGGAGGAAGACTACGGAGGAAAAGATTACAGACAGCGAGAGACGGAAGTGCTGCTGAGAGAAATGCTTATAGATGAAACACCTGTGCAGAAGAAACAGGAAGAAACAAGCAGACAGGAGAAATATGAAGACAGCCCTGATCCTGGATTAGTCTCGGCTAGCGTGGAGCTGTCTGAAGACCCATTAAATCGGAATGTAGGATTAAGCGGGGGGCTACATCTGTCTGCGGATCAGAACCAATCCCTCCCGGTAACAGAGACAGAAACGTCCTCAAACCATGTCGGTGACTACACATGGGCAAGAAGCTCAGCTATGAGCCAGTCCAGGCTGGATCCCATCCCAAAAATCTCCCAGCATCCGCAGCAGCAGGAGGCAGGCGGTGGCGGAGATTCACAGGAGCGTGACGCACCCTCCGCCGACGATTGGCAAGGTGTGCCAGGCTTCCATGAGGAGGAGGAGCAGTTCAGGAATGCAGCAGCCCTGAAATGTGCTGAGGGCGGCACTGTCAGGGAGGAGATTCCACGCAGGGCTATCGAAGCCCCACTAGGTGGCGCTCAATCCTGCCCCTCAGTCTCAGACCTATCTGATAAATTTGGAAGTGGTGGCAAAGGGAGCACCAGCACAGACGCATCAGATATGGTCTCTGCTGGTTCCACTCAGGTTATAGTGAGTAAGAATGGGAAGAATTCTGTTCCAAAGTCAGGTGACCAGGACAAAAATGATCGAGACACACTGACACCAGGCTGTGAAGAAGAAGAATCTATATGTGACATGAAAGTAGACACTGTGGCTGTTGTACATCCATCTCAGCAGAGGGATTCCGTAGCCCATGACCATGACATTGCAGCACCAATCCACAAGGAGATCCCCATTCAGTGCTCTCCTGCGACAGCTTCTGTCTTGGACAACGTAGCAACGAGTCTGTTTCAAGACCCTGTGGTGCCTCCTACACATTTCGTTGCTTCTCTTGCCTGTTCAGATCATTTAACGCGGGAGCAACAAGTCACTGCAAGTTTCGACATTCACAGTGCGGCTCAGGAATGCCACGGACCCCAGGCAGATGTGGAGCAATGGCCTACAGTCCCACCGTTAGCAGACAAGTCTGCCAGCCAGCCCACCGTGAGCATAATTCCAACCCGTGACTCATGCGACCCACAACACCTGGTGTGTGGACCTACTGCTGAGAGTGAAGTGGACGGCCCTTTATCCACAGCAGCGACCAGGGAAAGTGAAGAACTGGAGCAGCCAGAAAATGCCACCACAGGGTGGCAGAGTTCAGCCTCTGAATCATCTGAGGACAGCCATCTGTTCAGTCAGGCCAACAGTTCCATAGAGAGTAACAAAGTGGTTCCCCAATCAATCCAGGAAGCATACATAAGTTATGAGCAAACTCATGTTGTTACTAAGGAAGGACAACACAGAGCGGTTCAGGCCACTCCCACCGTGTCCCTTGAACGTGGATCCTTTTCAGATTTTAAAGATCAAAGCAAAGGATCAAAAGGTGTGAGAGACGGCAATGAGGTTGTACAGGACACTGATACTGACACCCAGAGACAGCTTACCTTCAGGCCTCTCAGTGAGAAAAATAAGGAATTATTGAAGGAAAAGGAGTTTGGAGTCCCTTCTGGAGCTGAAGAACACTCATTCTCAGCAAGCCCCCGAAGCAGTGTGGCGCTCAACAAGATCCCTACTTCCAGAGAAGAGGAGGATCTTCTGTTTGATGGGATGGGAGTAGAGGAGGAGCATGACTTTGGCATGGTTCCCACAGGGACACTGGCTGGGGATCTGCACCCGAGTGACACACCGACGTCACTACAGGCACACGGTCCCCCGCTTGCAGCGGACTCCCCTCCAGAGCCCATTGCTGCAGACTGCGACAGTGTCCACGCTGACCCAGACAGAGCTCATCTCACAGCTCACAGCTCAGGAGGACAGTCTGTGTGCCAGAGCAAAGGCTTAGATGGAGGCTTAGGGACAGAGGCAGTGTGTCAGGGCAAAGACTCTGATGGAGGCTTAGGGACAGAGGCAGTGTGTCAGGGCAAAGACTCTGATGGAGGCTTAGGGACAGAGGCAGTGTGTCA
>JAODJU010000062.1:13552230-13565173 GCA_026776725.1 Gnathonemus echidnorhynchus | reverse complement strand
GAGCAAAGACTCTGATGGAGGCTTAGGGACAGAGGCAGTGTGTCAGGGCAAAGACTCTGATGGAGAGCAGCACGCTGGAGTGACCTCGGAGGATACAGGCTGGCTGATAAGATCCCTGCGAGAAGCAGCCACTCTCTCTCAAACAGAGCAAACACGCAGCCGCACTGAAGAAGTCTCCCATGACAGGTAGCGTACATCACGTGTGTGTGCGTGCGATGCCCACCCAGACACCCATGTGTATGAGAAAGTGTGTATAACTTCATTATTTATATCTGTACTTGTTCATCCATAGCCGCGTCATAAAAAGGAAAGTTAAGATATTAATATATATTTTTAAAGGACTTAATTAATCTTTTCTCCCTACTGCATTGTCAGCTTCCCTGTCATCTTGACAGGCACGATTAGAGATTTGTTGGGTAAGAAACTTGTAGCCAGTGAAAAGGCAAAATTTAAAAATTGGATCTGAAATTATATAGTAAAGAGTTAGTTCCTGTATCAGAAATATAGCTTAAATTGTTTGCATTTTTTAGGGATGCACCACATTGGCTGCATGTGAGTCTCTCTGCTATTTGTACTGGTTTCTCTCCAGTTCCATATCCATTATATACCATTCAGTGACAGTCCACCCATATGGCGGCCAACCTTGTGGCATAATGCTTTCTAAAACCGTGGCATGATTAGCAACTAGTGACAGATATAAAGTGGTAAAAATCTGTGATGATTAAAACTATGGTAAATACATGAAATGACCCAAACAGACAGCCAGGCAAATGCAGGGTTCTGTAGTTTGCACAGGGGTTATAAACAAGATTTTGATTAACATTTTGATCAAAATGCATTTTTTACTACTAACATGGTGCTTTACATGTGACAGTTACAAATAATATGTATTTATGGTGTGTTGATTGTATTATGGTGTTTATATGAGGGGAGAAACAGCAAAGAAAGGAGCTCATTCTTTCTGGCTGAAACGGCGGAGTGACAATGGAATCATCACCATTATCAGCAGGGAGTGACATCATCTCTGACATCATCTGATGTTCCAAGAGCAGAATGGGCTTATTGACATGCTCTCACACATTGAGGTATCTTAGCACAGGGGGAACAACAGGGCCTGGAAATCCTCACAGTGCGTCCCACACACACAACCACTGAGAATCACACACATAGGTCTTTACAGACATGCTCACAGCACATTTTTCAGATATGTAGGCTAGGTTCTTTATCCCACAAACAGAAACCATAAAGTTCCTAATGTTAATATTTTCAGTTAAAAAAATGACTTGGCTGCTTCAGCCTAAGCCATTGGCCATGAACCCAGTAAGACACCTGCTTCCCAGCAAGACTAAACAGCCAGCTGTTGAGCGCAGTGTGAACCTGTCATCACTTTTTCTGAGGGTGCAACACACTTAACATGCATGAAACTAAAATAAACACAGGATTAAAAGAGCGAAGAGCACATGGAACATTGACCGTGAGACATTAGCAGAAAATGTAAGACGTCAGGTGTGTAGCGGACCTGATCCAGGCACAGTCTGACTGCTCATCTACTTGTGCTTCAGCTGGGGGGGGGGGGGGGGGGGCAATACAAATAATTGTCATTTTAGGAGGTTGATACCAAATGTTTGTTCTATCCTGTAGCCCCATCCGACATCTAACTTCACCCCAAGCCAGCCTAGAATTCTGTAAGGCCGACGAGGAAACAGCGCCCCCAGAAGGCAAGAAGGAAGACCAGCCCGATCTCAGGTATCGCAATGCCTTCTCCTTACTGCAATGTTCACATAGCGATGATAAGATCACATTAGTGCTTGGGTCCTTTTGAGACTTAGACATAGAGGAGCTGTTAAGGGTCAGTGCTTTTTGTTTTATTTATTTATTTTGTTGGTTTTTTGAGTCATTCTTTGTTTTATTATGGAATTTGTTAACTGGGTGAGAATGTGTTGAAAATCCCGGTACATTCCCCCAAAGACCAAAAGCCAATGTGTCACAGGTGGTTTGCATTTAGCGAAGGGATCAGATTTAAATGTACCAGCTCTTGGTTGGGTCTTACAATGTCTGGACTGTGAATGTTTCAATACATGATGCCGGCCAGAGATTTGCAGAAGATAAACGTAGCACCGGAGGATTTGCTAACAGTAATCATAACATTATAGTGTGGGGAATTATGGTCCGAAACCTTCCTTGTATCAGCCCAACGGACCCTCCGAGCATTCCTAGAAAAAGCCGTATCTCCTGTACGAGTCCAGAAGAATGCCTTCGATTAAAAACACGCAAGCATGCTGTCTCCCTGTCAGTGCCGTTCAGGCCCCAGCAACAGCTTGTGTGTGTGGGGGGGGGTTTGCACAGGTCACCAAAATGTCCCCAAAGTGCGATAAAGCCTGAAACTTCATTACTTTTGGGGACATTTTTCAGGTCGCCATTTTCATAACCTCAATTGTATAAAAATCTGTGAATGTGGTTAAAACAGTAAAAATGCCAGAAATCTTGTATTTTGTTTGGTGTCTTATGGTTAAGGTTAGGGCTGGTTAGCTTGTCGTGACTGGAGTTAGAGTTTTCCCCATAGAAATGAATGGAGGGTCCCTATTTAGATAGGTATGCCGATGTGTGTGTGTGTGTGTACCAGTTCTGCTAGTATTACAGCCTTAAAGGATGGTGGGATATATTCTTTTTAATTTTCCTCTTTCTACCCCATTTTCTCTTTCCTGCCATTTTAAAAGTTCCGCCTTAACTTTGCCACTGTCCTCTACCTTGATGCCTCCTTCCTCTCACTCTTTTTTTCTTCGTCTGGTTTACACCCCACCCCCCCTCACCACAGCCACAGCACATGCTTTCAGAGCACTTGCTGCCTGTCCGTCACTCCGACGGTCCAATCACTTCCTGCAGAAGCAATAGGGTGGGGCTAGGTGAGAGAAGTGGGGGGAGGCAGGGGGAGGGAGGGAGTGAGAGATCTGGGTGGGCAGCCGAGAGCCCAGACTAAACACAAGATGTGTGTGAGGTTAGCCTGTGGTTATCTCTGGGTATGTGTTTCTGACTTCTCTGGATAATCCTCTCTCAAATCAGCAACCAGCCCGGATCACTGGATCTTTTAATCCCAAGGGCTGGAAGGTTTCTTCTTCCCCTTTTGCTAGGGATCACAGGGGCGGGGTGTACAAGGGGCAAGGGCTGTGTTTTCCGGCAGGAGTTTCACATGAAGTCATTGGTGGGGGGAAGGGGCCCCACTGTGAACAAGTAACGTGTCGCAGTGTGCACGTGCCTGCGATTCGAAAGTGTTTGTGTGCGAGAGAGAGAGAGGGAGAGAGAGAGAGGGGTGCAGGGGAAGGACTGGCGAGTGGAGTATCCCTGGTATTTTAAGTGTGGCGCCGTGAGAGAGAGAGGTCTCCCATCATTCTGGAATTCTCCCTCCGCCGTTCCGGGGGATGGGTGGGGGGTGAGACTCTGCTGCCCAGCGCCGGGTGAGTTTTGTCTCCGTTCTCCGTCACACAGAAAGGCCCACTTGCCTCTGGGCCTTTTGGTGGCTGAATTGAGGCAAGAGGTCCCTCTAACTGACGTATGACCTCCTTACATCTCACTTTGCTGTGTTGACCCATTCGGGGGGGCGAGAAGCAGAAATTCATCTGCCTGTAATTTCTCCTGATTCTTTTCCTGGTGCTTGTTAATTGTGTTAAATAAGTACCTTCAGTCTTCTGAGTTATTCAGGTGTCTGTGACATACTGGCATCCTGTCCAGTATGTTTCCTGCCCCCAATGCCCCTGTGCATTCTGGGATATGCTCCAGGGTCACTATGGCTCGCGTGTTGGATAAGGGGTTCTGGGAAGCCAAATGAATGAGTGTTATCCAGGTAATCCCACACTATATGTCCCACAACTGTGCAGCTGTGCAGTGTGCAGAGGGGGGACAGCTACTCATGCGCAGACTCCTGTAACCGCAGCCGGTTTCGCTGGCTGGTGCTTAAGGGGGAACCAAAGACTTTGGACACACTGAGTTTTGGCAGCATCGCTGTGGCTTGTATGGGGAATGAGATCATGGAGCGTGTCTTTGGGTGTTTGAATGGGGATTCCGATACGGAATTGTGTGGAGTTGTTCTGTCATTGGCCAAAGGGTTAGGTAGAAATCTGTAATAATTCAAATCATCCTAAACAAGACATCTGGCTAACTACTTTGCATAAAACCATCCAATTTATTTCTCCTGAAAGCCCTTAAGTTGCCTTCATACACATCTACCTTTAAGAATTACTACCTTCATAAAGCAGCATATATAGAATATATGAAGGTACAGTAATAGAACGAAAATATATACAGAATATATGTAAAAATATGAAGCTTTTTTAAAAAAAAACTGGAAAATGTCTCTTTAAAAAAATCAAGCATGGCATTAAATCCTTTCTTTTTGGGGGGTCCCAGACCCTTCTCATTTCAAACCACCATGAATATAATAATAATGACGGGACAGATATAGCATTTGTATCCACGCTGTACTTCCTGTTTTGCTCCAGCAGAGAAACCAAACATCAAACATGTGTCACGTGACCAACTCCAGTGGACACTGAGTGTCTGTCACTCCATGCCCCGGAAGCTTCTGTGTCTGTTGATAGTCTAATCAGACTCACTAGTTGTGCTAGAAATCCAGTCAAAAGCAAGCCACTGTAACGCACCGGTGACACAAAACACTACCCCTGCCCCCAGAGGATCACATGGGACCCCCTGCATTTATCCGTCTGCTGGATGGCTGATTTGAAATTAATTACATTCCCAGCACCTTTCACTGAAAATTACTTGGTTGTTGTTATGAGGAAATGGATCAACAGCTGTAAAATTAAGTATAAATTATTGACCTGTTTATGTATCCATCCATCCATCCATCCATCTAACCACTTATCCAGTAGAAGTGAAGCATAGTGTATCCCAGGAAACACAGGGCACGAAGCAGAAAGCAATATGTATAATACAGCCTGTGTTATTAATATTATTATAGATCAGGATCTCATAGACGACAGACAGGTCGGTGAGATGTGCCTTTTTCTAAGGGCACATATCTTTCTGTGTAATTACTGCGGGGGGGCTTGCCCCTGTGTTACTCTGCCAAATCTCAGCGTAACCCCAGTGATCTCTCTGCTGTCAGCGGTGGCCACTGAGCTCAAGAGCGAGGCTGTCATCCGCATCGCTGCCCAGACGTGTCTCAAGGTCTCGGCCATTATCTGCCCATTGCCATGGAGATTGATGAAGGTGATGCGTGTTTTCATGCTGAATGGGCCAAGGGGAGGCGTATTGTAAATAAGTCACATTCTTTTATTGAGTGAGTTTAAATATGATGTCGCTGAGCTGACTCTATTACTCAAGCCAACATACAGATATGTGTAAATAAGGTAGCAGGAAATACTGATGAATTATTACAATTATATTTAGCTACGGTAGTTAAATAACCTCAACTAATCTCTCTTCAGGACTAATTTATGAGCGTGTGTCCTTTGTGTATAGCATTACTGCATGGATGGATAGATGATTGGATCCACAGAAACACAATCAAATGCTTAAATAAAAACTGGGTAATGTCCAAAACCATCAGTTTTCTGTCATTGCATTAACATGTAGCTATCAACCAATAGCAAACCAGCTTGATGGCTTTTAACCAATGAGGTGTGAGGAAATGCAAGGAAGAGTGGTGTGGTTCTGCCCCTTTCCTAGTAAATGTCATTGTTTCCTAAAAGGCTGTTTAGAACCCCTCTGAGTTTATTTACCGTACTCTGTGTTCTTGTAAACTAACTGCTGACGCCTCCGGTGTAAATAGCCTGACAGGTGTTATGGCTGTTCTAGCGTGTGCGTTCTGTTGTAATGTGTTAGTCCATCCGTGGTGTTCACGCGTGAGTTTATCACAGCGGACATGTTTTTATATCCAGAGCTACAGTTATTGGTGCTACTGGTGCTGCACGGCCAAAGATAATTACGGTGAAACAATATCAAAGATTAACAGCAGCTGTAAAAGCTGCTCTAGTGCTCTAGAGCATTTTAAGGGAGAGGGCCTGGACTGCTGGCTCACGGCCAGTCAGAATGACATCATCCAATCCGCTCCCTCTGCATTAACTCGACACAGACTAGTGTGTTAGTATTGCAGTGCTGGAGGTGATGTGCAGGCCGCAGAGGGGGTCTGGCTGCCTCTCCCCCAGTAATGAACAGGATCTGTAAGTACCACAGCCTCTAGGCAGTATTTGTTACATCTCTACTCTCTGCCTCTAACGCTTACAGTTACGTCCCTGAGAGTCTGTGTCCCATAAAACACCAGGCTGGGGGGCGGGGGGGGGGGAGCACACCGGATTATCTGGATCCCTGTAAGACTTCATACTGTTTGCTCTGTCTGACATGCCGATATGTTTGCCGTTATTCTGTGGCTGGAAAGTGAAAAGACTCCTTTTCCCCATTTCCATCCAGCGATTGCTCAGCCTGCTTTCGACTCCATGCCTCAGACACGGAGCGTGGCATTTTTCGCACGCCCCGCCTGAGGTGCTCTCTCAGGCCCGACATCCGCGCTATGCACAGTTGTCGAGGGCGTGCCAGCAGCCTTCGGGCAGAGGCCGAGCTATTTATAGAGCCTGCCGAAGGAATGGGTTCGAGGCCAGCGACGCCTGCCCCCCCGCCACCCCGCCACACCCCGTGACACCCATTACACTGAGAGGGACTGTGTGGGGGGGGGGGGTTGGTTAGGCTTCAGTGTCTCAGGTGCCACTGGCTGCCCTGGAGGACAGAGCGAGGCTGCAGGCACAGACCAGCACAAACGATGTTCTGGGACACATAGAATAATACCTTTTATATCATGGTCCTGTTGACATCTGGAATCTGATTGGTCAGACGGGTGTTTACTTTGTTCTAAAGCTGTACATGTAGGGCCAGCCAGGCAGATCACAGGAGTTAATGGATGTGCGATTATAATCTTTAATTTTAACTAAACTTTCTTAAAATTCCAGATTTGCCACAAGAAGAAAATATTTCTACTAATAAATGGCTCTGAAACGCTAAAATAATGTCTAAAACATGTAGTAGCCACGGTAAAAGCAGGTTAAAGTACACCGAAACGTGCATTAACTGTTACTTAATGTAGTATATAGGGAGTGTTCCTTCCACATTCCAAAGGTGTGCATTTTTTGTTAGATGACTCTAAATTGCTCTTAATTATTCTTAATTAATTAATGTCCCTGTGTGTCTGTCTTGATCGTCACGCTTCCCTGGGTAGCCTACAGATCACGTTAACTCTTAAAGCACAAACTGAAAATGGAGGAATGCATGGATGTGCGTGTTACCTTGTGGTAAACATGGTAAACATGGTAAACTTATGACAGTGGGACCATGGTTTGTGTTTTTCAGTTTGCTGACCTCAAATACATACTAAGGAGCCATCATGTTGGGGGCGTGTTTAGTGACTATTGCTAATAAAAATGCTTGTTTTAATTTCTATTCAATTGAATTAATCTTGTTACTCAAAATAATGTAACCAGTTAAACCGTACTTATTTAAGACCACTAGACTAACTGCCAGTGCCACTGGCCACTTTGTATCAAGCTATTTGACAGCTGTTGGCTCACCTTTTGGTCATACTTGTCCAGAAACATTCAACAAAAATGCTTTATTGTTGGTTCCAGTTTAGTCAGCGGTAGCGTGGTCTTAGTCGTGCTGCACAGAAACAATACAATATTTATAAGTGTTACCAAGAATGTCTGTGGTCAGCCACAGCCATGATGATTGGCTGTCCCTGCCAGTTTTGGTGACCTCATGCAAAATTAGCGTCATTAAACGCAAACTGTTGTGTTAAAAAGTTCTGCTGAGAGATCATTATCCCACCATCGATAGCTGTGAAGCCTCCAAACTCCAGTGATGCTGTGTGCCCAGGGCAGTGTTAAGTTACTAAAAGTCCAAGAAAATCCAAACATGTAAGGTAAGAACAAACTGCAGAACGAATCATTTATGTAGTTTTTAACATGCTGCTAGAAGGATATTGTCTGTTAAAGTCCACTCCATGTTGTGAAATTGAGAAAGAGAGCCATCTTGTGGCCAGTGAAGATTCCAGTCTTCAGGGCACTGTTTATCCTTTCCCACCAGGTGCTCCCTGATTGGGCAGACTGAAGCAAGAGGCTCCGCCCCCAACTTGCCAGAGTCCTTTGAGAAACCAGCTTTCCAGCCACACCTACCCAACTACCTTCTTGAGGAGAGTGCTGATTTCCCCACCCCTCCTCCCACGCCCCCTGAGAGCTGCACCCCTGCTCTTCCACAGAGTGAGCCCCCAGCACCTCGGACCCCCCCGCCAGCCCCTCCAGTTCCTGATCTCCCCACACCTACCCCAGTGCGGGTAGAGTGCCCCACAGTTTGCCCACAGGACTTTGGACTCAGGTACAGTAAAAGCCGCACAGCTAAACCCCTCTTCATCATCCCCACACTTTACCGCCGTCTCTTTTGCACTTTCAGCTGCTGGTTTCTCCATTTATTTCAATCTAAACTTTATTTTATGGTTGGAACTTCCTTGTCAGAAGAACTAACTTGTACTCAGTGCCCCCACCGGTTTCAGTTACAAAGTAGTAAAATGGCAATAAGAGTCTGGAAAGGAGAAACATTTAAACAGTGTCAGGACATTAATGAGGGAACGAATGGTCAAACTGTGAGGTTTCCCCTAAGAAAATGCTGCGAAGAGTTCAAACTTCAAGCATATGGGGTCATGTTTATGGTGGGACTGGGTGCCCAGCTGGTCTGTCTCTTCTGATCTGTAAACCTCAGCCGACAATTCATTTACTCTTCCTGAGCGGCCGGCATCGTTAGGATGTATGAAACTGAAAAGGACCGGGGAACGGCCGCAGAAGGTAACAGAACGAGAGCATAAACACGAACATCTTCACGCAACAGTACCACGGACAACGGATTAGCTGTATTAGCTTGTGCATTTATGTTTGCCTGAAGATACCGATGCTGTGATTTTGGGAGCCTTTCGATCCTGTTTAGATCAGGGGTTTATATCCCCTTATATCACATTGCCAAGTCTGAAGAATCAGCTTTAGATACAGGTGACCAGTGAAATAGAATCTGTACTCTACTAGCTGTGTTATAGACTTAAATAGCATGGTTATTTTAACTTATTTATGGGCGGTTCTGACTTTTGCATATTTAATTTCCATCCATCCGTCTTCCATAGCCACTTACTCAGTACAGGGCTGTGATTCTGAATCTTATTCCAGGATGGTCAAGGGACACCCTTGCAGCATATTTGTTCGGGCTGTTAACACAGTGTAACCAATTTTTCTGCTAGTGTGGAAAGGATGAAGGGTGAGACGTTAGCGTGCAGAGAGCACATGAGATGGACTGTAATTCAGAACAGGATCAATAGACAGCACAGGCGATAGAAACTGTGATACATAACAGCGTCCTTCACTGTGAAGCAGCCTGCTATAATGAGAATATACTTCAAATAACATATAGCGTCACTACTTGTGATCAGCCCTGGAAGGAAAAATGATGTTTCCCTGTGTAAATAGCAGCACAGTAATAATTTCTGATGCAGCAATAGTAAGGGTAAGTTATAGCAATTCAGCCCCTATTTATGGCCAGAAAGATGTCCACGCTCAGCAAAGAGTCCCGGACGTCGTGGGCCTGGTGGCGGAGGTGTAATCGGTAGGGTCTAGTCCTGACTGCAGGCTTTTCTGTTTTCCCTCCATAAATTCCCAGCAGCCAGGCACAGGGGTACTTGCTCAGCTAATCTCACTGTGCTGACTAAGGAGGGGATTAGCCCCTGTTACATATCAATCAAGACTATGTGCTTAAGCTGTGACAGGGAATATTAACTTATTAATCCTAAACTGGGGCTTTAACTGGAACTTAAACTGCTTGTTATATGTTTTAATGAAATATGAGGTGTATTAATAATCAGCCGTATTGCCAATATTTAGGTGACAGTATTTATCATGGTCATGTGTTAATATTCTATATGTAGGTATAACAGTCATACATTAGACACAACTCAGACAGACCCAAATATGGGTTGGAGAGAATGGATAAAGGTACAGTATGTGCGTGTGTGTGTGTACTGTATGTGTGTGTGTGTGTGTTTGTGGTGGGGGGGGGGGTGGTTATGTATATTTTACGTTATGGGGACATTCCCATGTGATAAAAACACATTTTGACATTGTGGGTACCATTTTTTGTCCTTACAAAGTGAAACCCAATTTAATAAAACTCTTGTGTTACTTGTGATTAAGGTTAGGGCTGAGTAGGGGGTATGGTTGTCATTGTTGGGATTAAGGTTTTGCCCATAGAAATGAATGTATATGAATACAAACGTGTGTGTGTGTGTGTGTAAATTGACACTATGGAAGATTCTGTTCCCTGATGATTTTTCTATTGTGTGATTTCCACAATGGACAGCAGGGGGCACTAGTGATGCTACCAGTACCGCAGCTTTTAAATCCCCCTCAAACCCCCTGAGCTATTTATAGTGGCAATGTTGCTTTGAAATACGTGATACATGCTGCTGCAATTCTTGTGTGCACAATAATGTCTATTCCACTCCTAAGAAGATGATCAATGACCAATCACCATGGAAGATGTCTGTAGGGCTCTCAGAGCAAAGGAGGATATGTTACTGACCGTGTGTGTTCTGTTCCGCGAATGCCACCCCCACTGCATATAATAACACACTTCTTTTTCTTTTGGTAACAGCCAGAGGAGTACATTAACATCGGCAATAGTGTGTATGGCAGAAAAATCAGCTTTGTCTCATGAGGCGCAATAATGGATTCTGAGTTTTTTGCCAGACCAGTGGAGGGCCATTTCATAAGGTAGAGGACGAGCACACATGTTTGGGCGCACGACGTTGATCTGTGTTTCAGCAGCACAGACATCTGCATCTCAAAGCGGTCTAACAGGGCCAGAGATGGCTGCTTTGGTGTATGAGGCCCAAGCACCTGATGGAACTTAGAGACAGGTCTGGATCAGAAAAAAGAAAGCTTATCTTGAATGTGTGTCCTGCTGTTTTATTAAAGGTACTATTCTTATTCGTCATCACTGCTTAAAATATTTAATAAATTAATAAATGTGCTTTTATAAAAATCAAATTCTACCATTTGAACATTGACATCTTTTGAAGAGTTACTAGACCCCATGCCCTTTGTGTTGTTAGCCAAAGGCTGTGCTTGCTGAGTTAAAGCTAGAAGAGGTTCATTCTGAGACCCTAACCAGAGCAAGACTGAATGTGTATCTCATGTTACACATCTAGTACCCTATTCTGAGCATAGTGTAAACTCCACATCCAAAACACTCCTTTATCTCATCCTATTGCTATACAAACCACCTAATAAGCGGAAAAAGGTTTTGGGCTAGAATAAAACCGCACCCAACATCCCACCCCCATCCCCCACCCCCAAGAAGTCAAAAACTAACTGAAAATATCCCAGATGCAAACCACACACAGTACACATCCAAGGCAGTATTATTAAAAGGCTTTTATCCTGAGAAGACTGACACTCTGTTATCTTTGAGGTTTGCATCCCTCAGCATGGGGCTGGACGATCGCTCCGCAAAACACATAGCAAAGAAGCTACAGAATAAGTCTCATGTCACATAAGCTTGTTAAATATATATAGCTAAATTGATTTATTAAGGTTCAGATTGGTCCAGAAATCCCATAAAGGGACAGGGGCTGAATTTGAATGGGATTGTATAAACTCTGTATAATAAGAGCAATTAATCATGGCCACACAAAGGAACAAGGGTCCTTCAATGCAGATATGGCCATTGTTTGGTCAGCCTCAGCTGCTCAGACACGGTCACAAAAGAGCAGGGATGTCCTGGTGAATTAATGCAGCCTGCACACATGTTTCCGTGAGCATGCGCTGCCTACAGTCCTGGAGTAGCTGTGTAGATGGGTCTGTAGAACAGTGGGGGGGGATATGCTGCAGAGATGTGGGGGGTTGGAGATGCAGAAGAGTTTTACAGAAGAGCCCTGAAATTGGATTTACATACTAATGTATGTTAAGCCCCCTCTGGTTAGCTCTCCATTCCCGCTCCTGGCTGGTACAAAGGCTGGTTTCATCTGGATTAGATTCTGCTTCAGTGGGGTTCTGGTTATATTTGGATCAGTCTGTCCTTCAGTGATCGGTCTGGACGCCGCTCTCCACCAGATGGGTCCCATTCCCAAACCCAGAACCTACTTCAATGTCTTTTCTGCTAGAATGGCTCTGTTTTTCTTCCTGCCCGACTTTCTTTCAGTCAGAGTCAAATACAATCAATGATTCCATAGCATGGTGTTATTAATGATCTGTAACACCGTCCCTGCACGAGGCAGCCTGAACTTTGCCGCCAGTGAGATCTTCTGCCTATAGCAACTGACCTCTCCCATCAGTTAAGCCTCAAGGTTCTGGATGGTCACCAGGACAAGTCAGGACCCACGTGTGAGGCCAGCTATCGATTAAACCAAGAAACCAGGGACTATGAAAAATACATCAGGACCAAACTATAATGCAAGACAAAGTAGAGTAACAACATTTCTGAACTATTCTAAACACTTCACACTAAATAGCAAGAATGAAAGCCACACACTGCAGCTGAGCTGTTTATATAGGCAGTACAGATCATTAGCTGGCAGTATTTCCAGGTTGGTTGGAAGGTCATGGATGGTGTCCATGGCAACCGTGACCATGCAAACCCAACTCCCTCTACAGGACAAGAGAAGATATAACGGCATTATCTGTATAGCATTATCCAAGACAGCAATACAGATGTGGCTTTGTGTATTGATGGTTGGGAGTTTAATTCCTGGCTCTTTGTGTGAGTGTTCTTTCCTCTTACACTCAAAAAGCAGGCCGATAGGTAGTTTTTTTGACATATATATATATGTGTGTGTGTGTGTATATATGTGTGTGTGTATATATATATGTATATATATATATGTGTGTGTGTGTGTGTGTATGTATATATA
>JAODJU010000062.1:13521823-13537272 GCA_026776725.1 Gnathonemus echidnorhynchus | reverse complement strand
TGCCAATGTGTAGGCTGGGGGGGGAGTTCGTCGACAACCGCGATGCAAAAAACAAAGGGGATGTCGGCGGGGGGGGGGGTCGGCTGAGGGGGGTGTGGTAAAAATAACCTGCATTAAGTGCTGTGTAAATGCATGCAAATGCGATGTTTCAAATGTGGTTTTATGTGTGATCACCCCCCCTGCGTCCCCCCCCCCCCCACGCTGGTGCAGAGTGCTCGATAGCAGATGTAGTTGATTGCGACTTGTGGGGGTGGGGGGTGGGGTTGCATGCTTTCAGTCCAGCCAGTGTGTCAATGCTGCACTAAGTTCTTTGAGAGATGGGCTTTGTGGGGTCAAATAAGACTGATTAGCTATCATGGCAAGGAAGACGGATCAAAACCACGATCAAAACCTGAGCTCAGCCAGAAACCTTACGAAGAGAAATCTTACTCTGTTACCAGTTTGTTTAGTATTCAGTACAAATTAAACACTGGTATAGTCCTTATAATTCAGCATGTGACATTTCTTCATTTAATTGTAAGTTTACATGGATGAATTCTGTCTGACCTGTCTGACTATGATAAGAATTTTCCACCATTTTTATTTCATTTATTGTACGTGCAGCTTTTGCAGAAATCTCTCTGCAGAGTCGGCGCCTTCCATTTATGGTCATGAAACTTCACCTCAGGTCTACGTTTTGTCAGGTTTAGCATGTCGCCTCAGGCCGTGGGACCGGCTGCAGCCGGAATCGCCGCTGTGCCGCTTCCCCTGCTGTAGTGTGATTAGCATTAGCCGCCTTGGGATACATTAGCACTTTTATGTCTGCTTACACTCGCCACTTGACAGCACTGACCACCGGCATGTCGATCCGGCCCAGATGCTGATGCTGAGTCTCCCCTCCCCTCTCTCGCCATTCCAGGAGCTCCGACTCGGACGGCGCATTCGAGACCCCCGAATCGACCACCCCGGTGAAGGCTGCGACGCCCCCTCTGCCCCAAGCAGAGCCAGACGCACCGACTCAGCAGCCGTCCTCCCAGGACACGGGTGAGGCCTGCCTGCCTGCCCTCAACACCGTTATTCAACACCGTCATGGCACATTAAGCCCAAAATTACAGTCTTCGTTCAGGGAGCCATTTTCGTTTCTTTCTGAGCTGATGTGCCAGGTTGCCAGAGGTCCTACAGAATGGATTTTGCTGCATATTTTAGTACAATGCAGCCGTGATCAGGGAGCGAGATTTCCCCAGGTGTGCCGGCACTGCATTGCACACTGCAGGGAGTGGCTTAGCATAGGCCTGGACGAGCTGGCTCCTCTCCGAACACAGGTGGTCAAACTCCCAGTATCTTTTTTAGCACTAGATACCTGGAAACCACTGTTCTGTCATTCCTTCCTTATCATAACATGGCCAAGAGGTGACATAACTGATAATCTATGAAGAGAAATTGTACTGTACTTTTCCCATTGTCCCACCCATTGTCAATTCTTTTTCAGTCCATGTCTGGAATGTATTGCTATATTTTCTATGCTGAAACACCTTGATTAGTCAGTGTTTTAGTAAAGAATTGCATCAAGTCAGTCAGCTGTACTGCAATCCATCTTCACAGAGAGCAAGTTCAGAGTGACCTCTACAGGACAGAAACAATACTGCAGCCAGATTAAATGACGCTATACAGCCGAGTTCTTTAAATCTGGACCTCGATTCCAAATCCAGGCTCCTCCCAGGTAGTTTGCTTAATGATTGCTGATTGGCCACAGAAGCTTCACACCGGACTCACAAGTAAAGGAAGGCTGGAAAATCAGCAGAGCTTGGACCTTGAGGACCATGATTTGAATAACCCTGCTATACAATATAGCTTTTTGTATTCTAGGGGAGGAAAAAAAAAAATCTTTTTTTCTGAGTTTTTTTTCTCATTTGATTGCTACTTTGTAAGAATGGGGAAGGTTGCATAAATGGTTCAGATCCAAATATACCCCAGTCTTTTGTTCCATTGTTGAAGGCTGATTTATCCTGCTTGATATTACTGATCACATGATGGGGGAAATTTTAATTAGTGATGCTGTCTTCATTAGTTACTGTAATTAGTCATGTCTAACACCTGGCTGTGTTTTATCACTGGCAGACTTATTGCTATGGATGTTGACATACCTATGCTCACCCACATACTTGTAGTCTCAAATTCACACACACCCACACACAAAGACAGCAGCCTCAACAGAGAGAAAGGCTGCTTTCTACTCCTGTGATTTCCCAAAATGTGCTTGCTGATATTCCAGGGATGGTATTGATATTGAATGGAAAAGTTGTCCATTCTTTTGTGTGTTGAGAAATCCATTGTCTTTAGATAATGAGCTATTTAAGCATCATCTAGGGAGGGGTGAAGTTGATATTTTGTTTGCAATGTGATACTGATGGGGGGCATAATCTGAGATGGCAGTTCTAAAGCTGACTGGATCGGTTATTTTACGTCTGATACACTTATTAATCACGAAGGAATCAATATGTGAGTCTGTTGCCAGTGGCTGGGATTTCTGTTGGAGGTCACTGATGTGTAATCTGTTAGTGGATTCAGAACTTTGTTAAAATCGCCACCTAGAATGATATATGAATTGGGGAAGTTAGATAATTCTAAGAATATAAATGAAAGTAAGAAAGAGGCAGAATCCATGTTGGGGCTGCAGATCTTTGCTGGGGTCCGATGTTATATTCATGAACACTATTTCCGTAACAGGAGCCTCAGGCTCAGTCCCCAGTGGGCTGTGTGTGTACTGCCATTCGTTTTAGTCCATTCCCCCAGCCTGATCGGCACAATAGGTGGTAAATAGCTGGTGCTATTTACAACTTTTCTCCAGGATCACCATGGAACTAGTTATGCCTGAAAAGAGGGGTAATCATCTGGTGTTCTTCATCAGTAGGAAATATACATGTAAAATATAACTAGTCACAGAGGTGGCAATTTCAGGCCCCAAAAGTAAAAATCCAGACCAGGATTTTGTTTCAACCAACCAGTTGAGTACTCTGTGGCTGTGACTCGTGCAAAACTGGTTGGTTGAAACAAAATCTTGGTCTGGATTTGTACTTTCTGGACCTGAAATGTCCACCTCTGACTAGTCATGCTGAGAGGAGGGAAAATCTAGGTCCCAGTGGACACCAGGAAGTCTTGTTCAGCAATGTTGTACATCTTGATTTAAGCTTTTGTTCTGAGTAAGCATGTGACTGGACACCTTTCTGGGTCTTTCTTATGAATTTACGTTGTGTGACGATGTTTCCCCCAGGGTTCTGTTCCGACTCTACACATCTGTCAGAGTCCGTGTCCCTGAGCGAGCCGCTTTCAGAAGCTCCGGTCTTCCAGCCCCCCTGCCGCTCGAACTCGGTCGTCTTTGACGAGGACAAGCCCATCGCCAGCAGCGGTGCCTATAACCTTGACCTGCTTGCCTCCGACCCTTTCCCTGATTCTGCTTTTGCACCTGTGCTGGCCAAAGACGACGGTGCTGGAAGGCGCCGGTCCACAGACTGCGTGCCCCAGGCCCGCTGTCCACTAACCCGGTCCCTCAGCCTCCAGGCAGGGGAATTAGAAAATCCAGAAGAGGGGTCCGACACGGGCGTCCCAGGAAGCTCGGCCCAACCGAGGGCTGAGGCCTTCAACGTCGGCACAGAGAGCGCTCCGGGGACGCTCCGCAAGAACAAGAAGCCCAGGTCGGCCTCCTTTAAGAAGAAGCCTCTCTCCAGGCAGAGCTCCAATACTGCCAGCTCCACTGAAGGCACAGCCGTCAGCTCCACCCCAGAGGCCAAGAAGAAGGCCAAGACCAGGCCAGAGAGCCCTTTACTGCCCAAAGAGGAGGAGGAGGAGAAGGAGGAAGAGGAGGGAAGCTCGGCCATCACAAGCCCTGGTGGAACGTTAAGAAAGAACAAGCTTAAACCAGAAAGCCCAGTTCCTAAAGCCAAGGAATCAGAACCAAACAAACCAGCCCCAACTTCCCCTGTTCACCCCCCTACTTCCACATTCCCCCCGGTCCCAGACGAAGATTCTCCCATTCTCCCAAAGGCATCCTACAACTGGGACCCGGACAATTTTGAAGGAATAGACCCATTCCAAACCGGAGGTAGTAAGATTGCCAACTCCCCAGTGTTGAATAGGAAAGGGGTATCGTTTACATCTGCCGTTGATCCTCCACTTGTGCCCGAGGACCCTGCTCCCTTGCCCCTACTCTCGCCTCCAGTGCCCACCCTCACTACCATTGCCAGCATCACCACCAGCACCCCTGGCGACGAGCAGCCCCTGAACAAGCGCCAGTCGGTCCGGCTGGAGTTCGACTATTCGGAGGAGAGCGGGGAATCTCCGCGAGACTCCACACCCCCACCGAAGAAGCTGGGCAAGAAACCAGGAGCCAAGATGCCCCTCCGGAAGCCAAAGTTGGGGATGCGGAAGCCTCCACCCCCTGAGGAGCCTCTTGACAATACCCCTGCCCAGCCACCAGCCAACAACGAAGACATGCCAATCCCTAAGGCCACGTATAATTTTGACCCCAACAAGTGGGATGACCCCAACTTCAACCCCTTTTCTTCCAGCAGTGCGATGCCCAGCTCGCCACAGCTCTCGCAGACCAGCTACAACTTTGACCCGGACACTTTTGATGACTCCATCGACCCGTTCAGATCCTCCAGTAAGATAGGGAACTCTCCGCCTAAGACATCACCAGCCTCGTTTGAGGTCCCTGCCAATGACAATGACAACGACAGCATCAGAGAGCTTGAGGATCCCAACCAGAATAAGCCAGCAAAGAAAAAGAAGGCGCCCTTAAAATCGTAAGTTGGGGCTTCATTCCTTTTAACTGTGTTTCACATTTTCTTTGTGTTTATAACATCTATCGCTTGTTGTTCTGGCAACAACCTAGCCTTCTACAAATTTCACCTAGTGTCCAAGAGAGCCCTAGTATTATTCCTGTTTCTTATTTGTTACCATATATAGGGCTTTAAGATGTTTCTTCCCGAATTTATCACATTTCCAAAAAACTTATTGGTAGGATAATGTCCCAGATACAGTCTATAACACTCAGCACACTGTGTGTTAAACAGTAACTCTTTAGGGCTCGTGTGTGTGATGCTTGTGTTCCACCGCAGTGTAAACCTCTCTGTCAGTATCTGTTAGCTGTTAGCGTGCATGCGAGGCGAGCCGCACGTCTCTGCATCGGCGTGTGTGACGGTGTGTTGAGCGCTGTCCCTGCTGTGCTGTCCCCGTCTGTCTCTCTGTCACCTCTCTCTCTGTCTGCGTATCCTCATGTCGCAGGATGTTCGGCGACGGCTCGTCTCTTTGTTGTCTGTTGTAAGTACAATGGCAGAGTCCAAACTCTCACCCACAGAGCAAACTTTAAAAAAATCATCTTGACTATAACTTCGATTCATGCGGCTAACACCCCGGACTGCGAATCTCAGCATCACCTCCCTTCCGTTAGGGTGTCCTGCTCACCCGTTCCTCACCGTAAGCCCCCGTCCCCTAACCTCAAAACACATAAACAGACCCCCCCACCCTGCCTGAGCCCCCCGCACCCCTCTCCCCCCATGCTGCTCCCGGAAGACCAAAGGAAGGAAATTCTGCAGCTGCCTGATTTGAAGGCGTGCCCAGCCCTGATGAAACATCCTCTTAGCAGTGACACCGGACAGGCTTCTAAAGGCCTAATTGATCACAGCAAAAGAAACATACAGTACCAAGCATAAGAAACTATCGGCAGCTTTTAAAATGTCACTTTTAACAAATAAAAATGGGAGAGGGCCCCATGGAACTACTTTCATTACAATCTCCGTTCAGTTATTTAAGTAGGAGAATGTCATTATGAGTTATTTCCAGCATACTTTAAAATGACACATCTTCTAATATGACAGAGTTGTAGAATCTAGGAATGTGGCTACTTGGTGTCATTGACTAAACACTGATTCGTTGTGATTTTGCCTTTAGTACTAAGGATATTTTAAGTAATTTCTCCTCATTATGATAATTATGTAATAAACTCTCTATACAAACAAAATAGTTCAGTTGCTGTACACCAGTTTTCATCTGTCTTCTGAATGTATTTAATTCAAACCACATATAGACAGACAGACAGACAGACTTTATTTGTTCCCATGGGAAAATGACTTTGCAGACGTTTCATCATAGCTGCATATTTAGGTGACCTTATTTTAGCTATGTATAAAAACTGATAACAGACACATTCCTGTTGATATATATGATGAAGATGATGATGATTAATATTATTAAACATGATATTAATGACATACACAGCAAAAAGCCAAAACAAAGAGGGGGAAGGAGAGGGAAGGGAAAATGGCCACTGTCCCCCATTTGGGTGATAGTTTCTGCCTCTTAAGACGAAGCGCCGAGGCGTGTAAGCCACGACACGATTAGCCTGCAATCTGCCATCTGACTGCCAGCTCTGGGAGCACTGCCGAGCGAGACCGGAGTCTGGGGTCAGAGGTTATATCTGCAGAGGTTTGAGGAGTTGCTGGGTGTGGCCGAGAGACAACAAGGGGGGAAATGTTTAATGATGAACCCCAGCTTTAACTGCATATATACTCACAGCACTGTCCATAACACATAAGACTGTCATCTTAGTAAACCTCAATGACAGTCCCTATTAACAGAATGCCCCCTCCCCCAAGCCATTATGCTCCCTCTGACGCCTCATGCCAACTCCCTGGTTACCACTAAAACACAGGCTTTCTGTCTGAAAAAGCGATACTGAAAACTACTTGGTAAGTAAGTATTCTCCTTCAGAATGCCATAATCAGCCTCACTTTCAAGCTCCCTGCTGATTCTGAAACAGACACATCAAGACTTTCTATGGAGTTGTTGTTTTTCTTTTGCTTTTTCAGCTTATAACTAAGGGGAGGTGGGTGGATTTCAGAAAAATTCACGCTGTGAATGGTGGTAATATCTGGACAGGGATCTGCTTTACCTGCAAGCATGTGGTGTTTAAATGTCCAGGGAGTAAGATGTATTCGTGTCACCAGAATATGCGATCCTTCAGGTTATGCAACAGTGACCTCTACTGGTCAGACGTTGCATATTCCATCAGTCCATGTCTCATTCCAGCCACTATTTATCGCTGTAATTTCAAAGAAGATGCCTACCACGTGATTCAGCTTACAGAGACACATTTACACTATGGATGTTTACTAGCTATAACAACAATGATAATAATCTACTGGTTTAATTAAAAGCTTAACAGCTGAAGCATTTGTCTATGCATTTCATCCTTGCTGCTATTACACTAGTCAGACGTTCACACTTATGGACTTCACACTTACCTCATGGAGGCATGGGATGGAAACAGCACACTGCAAACGCTGCAGAGACAGGCTGGGCAGATATTCGGGTGGTGGGGGAGGGGTGACGTGCGATGGAAACCCGTGAGGTCTCTGGGCAGTCTTTTTTTTCCAGTTGCTATGGCAGCAGGTCTCCATGATTCCCTGGAGTCCTGCAAAGCTGTAGATGGGAGCTGTCCTGAAGCAGTGGGAGATCAGAGTGAGGTTTGTTCAGGTCAGGGTTAGCTTATATATTTTATAGTCAGGATAGGGGCACTTGGAGGGGTTATCTTGAGGACGCTCATGGTACCTGAATATACCAAGATGTATTTGAACAGAAGCAGTGCGTAGTTTGAGCAACATGTCCAATGCCTCTGATCCGTGATAGCAATTCATCTGGTAACATTATCCCACCTGCGTTTCACCCATAGAACATCTCTCTGAGCATCATTCAAACTCCAAACATGATTCCTCTAACCAAGTCTAACACACAGCAGTGACCCCAGATTAACCAGCTAACTCTCTGCTGTAACCGTGACCCTGAGAAGTCACCACGCAAACCTCTACCTGACGCAAAAGATGCCGCTGCTCAGTGGAGCGAATTTCCACACTAACTGCTGTTACCAGCCCATGTGAATTTGACAGAGAAACCTCAAGTGTTTCTGAGAAACGCTGCAGGCAAACGATTTTCTGTGCTGCTTCAGCAGTGTGTGTCAGCACCACTGACAGTGTAACAGCGTGTACACTACACCAATTTGTGACAGATGATAACAGGCAGCTCTAAAAAGTGCATTTGCTTTATACAACAAATATTACTTGCTATTACTTGCCACTATGGTCGCTGCTTTTATAACCATACGAGGTCATTATTTTCAAAATGTTATTTCATGTATTAAAACCAGCAGATCTCTAGTTTACTACGCTGTGTTTGATCATCCACTTCTCTGGCTCACAGTCAGCTCCCCTTCCTTTATTAGTCCGCTTCGCTCATGTGAGTTTTACTTACACAAAAATGTTCTGAGGGCAGAGCGAAAAAATGATTGGTCCAGAGGGATATCCATTCTGGGATCATTTATTACTGTCTGCCCCGATCCTTTCTGAATTTCCATGTTTCTCCCTTGTCTCTCAGTAATACATTTAGGGTGAAGAAGTCTCCTAAGAGGTCTTCCCTATCGGAGACATCATCCCAGGTAATCACGCCTCCCTGCCTGTCAGTCTTCCCGTTTATCTGCTCATGACTGCATTTGGCCGGTGATCTGCCTAACTGCACCCCGAATATCCCTGTAGTCACAATAACAACCAGCCATCCGTCTGTCTGTCTGTCAACTTCCCAAAACACGAGTTCTGCTTGGACTCTTTCTTGCTTTTTAATCTGTCTATCTATCCATAGCATCCCAGAAACAAATCTCTCTATAAATATGCTTTATCTTCATTTACACGTGCTTGGTCATGACATCCTATTGCAGTTTCTTTCAGCATTAATAAAGTATCTATCTATCCATCCATCCATCCATCCATCACAAGGTTTTACATTCGTAAGTCTGTCCACCTTTTCCTCACATTCCTTAAAGCAGTGCTCTTCAATCCGGTCTGCAGGGACTCCCAGACGGTCCCAGTATTTGCTCCTTCCATCTTCCTGCCAGACAGTCCACATTTTTGCTCCCTCTCCTAGGGACCTGAGAGGGAGCAAAAACATGGACTGTCAGGGGTTCTCCGAAGACCAGGTTGAGAAACACTGCCTGAAAGACTCTTTACCTCGCCATCTCCCTGTACATTTACGAAATGATACTATTACAATACAGATTTTACACCCTCTCTATTATCAGTCTCCCCTGACTGGTCCGGTCATAGTCTGCACTTGTGCACAAATGTCATTAGCCCGTTTGTTATGTAAAATGTTCTTTTTTTTAATATAAAAGATGAAATGTTCACTTACGTGTGCTTTATGTCTTTGTAATGTTCCATTCTAACATGGCCAACTGTCTTGTATTTCCACACCATACCCCAACAGTCGTGTCCTATGTGTTTTTCACTTTTCACCCCCCTCCATCCCCCCCACGCTTACGTTCAGGAGCCCACCCCCCGTGCCACTCCTGACACACCACCCGTTGTCCCGCAGGACGAACACGCCACTGACGAGGAGAAGCTCGCCTCCTCTTCCAATCAGAAGTGGGCCGCTCTGCAGGGAGTGGAGGCGGAGCTGAACTCTGACCCCCGGGATTACCCCCAGCCCTCTGACCTCACTGACTTCGAGAGCAGCCTGTCTTCGCAGACCCATGGTGCGATGGGGGGCAGTGTGTGTTGCTGTTGTATGTGTGAGCTGAGATACCATCTTCTTCCAGACATGGCCAGAGGTGCAGGGACAGAACAGGCAGGGCAGGCAATGGCCTGGGGCCCCGAGCTTGGAGGGGGCTCCTGAGGGCGGCCGATTACATAGTTCTTTGCAACGACAAATCTGCTATATTTAGGTATTCTGGTTTCACAGTAAAGTGAAAATAAAGGAATTGTGTTTATTAAATTTTCTTTGTTGATATTATTAATTCAGGCTTCAAGTTAAAATAATGGTCATAAATTTTACCATGTGGGGTGGGGTATGTAGGAGGGCCCCACGCAGTTTTTTGCCTTGGGCCCCCAGGGTCTTTAGAACCGTCCCTGCACATGGATTTAATAAACATTTACAATTCTTGATTTATCAAAGCAGATATTAGAAGCATAATATGCGCATGATATCGGAAGATATATTCAAGCTTAATAACCCTGTTTTAATATGATACAATATACAATATTTGCTATTTAGCATATTAAGTCTGAAACCACTTTGAAGTTAAATTGGTGTTTTCTCCGAACTTTCTCTTTGATATGAAAAGCAGATTAAACTGGAAAAACTGTTTATCAGTGTTCACATCACCCCTCCCCATGATGCACTGCTCCACTGCAGTCTCAAAACTGGCACGTGCCCTGCAAATGGCAGACTGCCATCCTGTTCTCATTTATTAAACCGCATGTTCAATACATTATTCATGAGACAGGGTGCTAATGAGACAAAAACATGGTGGGGGGTGTAGAGAAGCCTGAGAGAGGGAGGAAGCTGCCTTGGCGGTCATACATATGTTTTCTGCCGGGTGTTTGTGCATGCGTGTCTTTGTTAACACACGTGTGTGGGGCACACGCACCGACGGCCAAGCAAGCCAGCAGGGCCATATGTGTTTGTTTTGCCCAAGTTGCTCAAAGTTGGTGAGTTGTTCAACCAGGCTTGTGGCTGAAATGACAGCCCAGAGATGGAAATTGGTCTGGGTGGGGGTGGGGGGGCATGTACACAACATGGGCTCTGCAGAATGACTGCTGCTTCTTGGGAATGTCAAGCAAAAGTGAATGAACAGAAGCAACCAGTAACGTGCAGAAGTCAGTATGCATTTTAACCATTTAACCATGGAAAACCCGTTTGCTGAAACTGGCAAAGTCTACTCTGAAAATTGTAGAATGGGCCTTCAGGTCTTTAGACAGACACAGCTTCTGAAACGAGCTAGATAGATACAGTGAAATATTATCTCACGCACCATGAAGCTGCACCCACACTGGGCCTCACTGCACCTACAGACGGATGCAGACACATCATGTGACATCATGAGTGCAGCTATCAATCAAGTGTCCCAGTTGTCTGGTCTGGTCCTGCCCTTCCCCCCACAAAGTTGTTTTGTGGTTATTAAGTGCTTATAAAGTTGGCTTGATGTTAAAGCTCCTCCTGTATCCTCCATTCATCCCACTCTGCACGAATACCCTTAGGCTTCTATTGGTATTCACTGTGCCTCTGTTTTTGTCATCAGACTATGAGATTGAGTACATGGAGAAGATTGGATCTTCCACTCCAGTGAGTATTTATATCATGTGGCATAAGTCTGACATGACAATGTTACTCTTTGTAAATGCAGGCGTGCCCGACTGTCTGCGTGTGCCTGACTGTCTGCGTGTGCCCGACTGTCTGCGTGTGCCTGACTGTCTGTCTGCGTGTGCCCGACTGTCTGCGTGTGCCTGACTGTCTGTCTGCGTGTGCCTGACTGTCTGCGTGTGCCTGACTGTCTGCGTGTGCCTGACTGTCTGCGTGTGCCCGACTGTCTGTGTGTGCCTGACTGTCTGCGTGTGCCTGACTGTCCGGGATTGGCTGCATTTCATCCCCTTTGGGTGAGAAGCACCTAACCTGGACCCATATGTCTCCCAGGCCACCTCTGGGAAGAAGCCATCTCTTTACCTGAAGCTGGACTCCGTGACAGACAGCCCTACCAAGGGCTCCCGGTCAAGGAACTCTGAGCCCAGCTCCCCTTGCACAGGGTACATCCCTCTGACATACATCTGTATTTAGTGATGGCCAAATGAAGCTTCATGAACCATTTTCTGTATTTTTTGACCTCACTAGATGGCATTCTTGATTTGTTTTGGGGCATGCTTTGAGCCCCTTTTTGAATAGAGAGCACCATCTAGTGGTGTCAGAAAATGCAGCACATGGTTCATGAAGCTTCATTTGGCCGCTACATACGCGTATATTTACCTGTACTAACCCTAACCCTGTTTACACACAGTTACATACACTCTACAGCTACTGTACCGATACAATACAGGTTAACAATCACACTGTCAAAATATGCTGTTGCCTCTGGTTGTGCACAAGGATGAGTGACAGACTTAATATAATTTTTAAAAGAGATACTTAAAGCTATTTATCTGGGTAGTAAGTGCACTTTTGTTCAGTGCAAAAAAAACACAATTTAGCATTAGAACATTGCAAATTAAGAATAACACAATAAAAACTAGTAAGTGTTTCTCCTATTCTTCAAAAAGTCACTGGTATCTTGCTCGATGGCTGGATGAACACAGCTTCAGCTCCCAAACCTCTCCTCAGGGACACCCCAGCCATTCCATGTATTCATTAAATTTCACCACCAGCTCATTTAATGAATTAATTTACTAAGTCAATAAGGCATTGATTAGTTATACTCGGTGTGCTAGTGGTCCAGTCATAAAATATAGGGGAGTACTAGATGGTTGCTGGATATACTGGGGTGATTGTAGCAGTGGTTCTGAAATGGCTAAGCTGACACACTTTGACAGGCATACAGTAACAGCATAGTGTCACGCCAACATGAAGAGCATTTATACATCATTTTCTTTGGCCGCCTGAGACTTTTACACAGTACTGTAGATCCACTCTTCCATTTTCCAAGCACTTCCCCAGGCCAAGGAGGCTGCCCGCAGCAGGGGAGCTCGCCAGATGGGGTGTTCATACTCGCTGCCTCTCACTGAAATGATGCATATTCACAGTTTGGAAGCCCACCAGCGATATCCAAATTCCATCTTTCCTCCTCCCAGGAGCTTCGAAGAGATGGAGGCGCAGATCGCTGGGGGCGCCAAGTCACCTGTGCTGCACCCCCCCCGGGGAGCCCCAGAGTCAGAGAAGAGCCGGATGCGGGAGAGCGACTCGCTAATCCGCGGCCCGGGCGGCGAGCGGGACGGAGTGGTGAGTCAGAGCCCCAAACAGAGGCTGGGATGTGATTTCAGCGTATGCTTTCTGTGGGGCGCATGCCGGTCTGTGTTATCACTGAACCTCCAGGCTGGTAGGCAATAGAACTTCTGGTTTGGCCTAGCTCATTTGGCCCAATTAGCAGCTGTACTGTCTTACCACGATAATGTATGGAATAAATGTGACAGTGCTGCTGAAGGGGAATTTGTTTTAAAATGGAACACAAAGCCACAGCCAAGGCCTGTCCCTACAGTCAGCAATTCCGGGTTGTAATTTTAAGTATGACCATTAGGGGGCAGTGCTGTGTAGTAAGTCAAAGCCATGCTGTGACATTCACTCAAAACAATCTATCTGAAGGATCATCTACCAGCAACTTGTGAACATTTTTTTGTCATTGATAAAGTAATTTATACAAAAGTAGATAAAAAAAAGTGCTGATTCTGATGGGGGATGGAATTAATTAGCATAATTGCATACATTCTTCCTGGCTGCAATCTGTTCTTTTCACCTTAAAGTTACTAGCACTTGAATGCTAAGCTAAGCTAAAGCAAACCTTAAAAGTATGTAGTGGCTGTTGGACTTCAGCAAATCACAATTCAGTCACATGCCAGTATTACAAGCCATATGTTTCGCACATCATGTTCGAAACAACTAACTCCCACCATCAGAAGGCTCGATGGTAGCTGGCTTTGCCTGGCTAATCCCCCCACCCCCCCATCGACCTCCCCATCCCCTCCCCTGCTGTAGACCCTTCCCCAGGACCCTGAGGACCCCACCAACGCCTTGCTGTTAGACAGACTGGTGGAGTCTGGGGGCCCTCTTCACTACCTGGAGCCCGACCTCGCTGAAACCAACCCCACTGCATTCGCTCAGAAGCTGCAGGTGTGTGTCTCAGAGACCTTTCCTCAGTGCCCTTTGACCCCTGACCATGTGACCCACTCGCCCAATCTCACTAGGCCTCGTTCCACCTTCCTCTCCTTTCTTACGTTGTCTTCTTCCTTTTCCATCCTTACCCCTTTCTATTATTGGCAGGTCTCCTCTTGAGTTTTTCTTTGACACCTTCTGTGAACGTCTGAGTGGGTGTGTAGGTTCTGAGGAGAGGACTATGGGTATTTTTGGATGCTGTTGAGTGTTGCGAGCCGTATAATGCGAATGACGTACGTGCGTGAATTTCTGCCCATTTCAGAATGAGGTCTAGTGATAGCATTTGTCCTCTAACCCCTCTCTTCCATCCCCTGGGGAAACCCCCCCACCCCACGACACCGCTTTCCCCCCGCCCCTCGGCCTCATGCTCCAGGAGGAGCTGGTGCTCGCTGCTCTGAGGATAGAGGCCCTGCAGGTAGCCCAAAAAATCTCCCAGACCACCCTGCCCACTGTAACCCCAGAGGTACTGCACTGAGCTGGTCTTGCACATATGCCAGGCCGCTTTTGTGAGTGTGAGCGCGTGTGCGTGCATGCACGCGTGTGTGCCTACAGATCAGCCAGCCTCACCTCTCGTACTAAACCTCCTCACCCTGCCATTGGCGCCTACTGACGCCTATAGCTTGACCCAACGCACAGGCGCGTAGGAATGTTCACAGTACGTTGCTCTCCATGTAACATTTCTAACCTGCCTTGTTCGCAGTTGGCCTCAGCTGACATGGGTTTCACGCGGATATTATCAGAAGAGAAACCTACAGCCTTCATTTTAAGCAACCTGCATGTTATTCCCCCCTCCCCCCTCAAAAAAGCAGAAAGACTTGCAGTATCCATGTTTGGGCTAACAATACTTTATATATCTGAGCTTTAGATGACACAGTATACTTACTGTGAGAATTCTTATTGTGAAAATTTGTTTCTGTGAATACCCATGACACATATGTCCTGCAGCTAGCTTTTAAATAAAACAAGTTGCGCTCTTATTTTCTTACTGACAACTGGCCTTTAAAAATATGTCAAAGTTTAGTCCCTGGGTGCATGTTCACAAGCAGTGCTAATTGCAAAAAACAAAGGATAAAATGTTCATAGAAAGCATTTTCAGTATGATTTTTCCTTCCCTAATGAACTACATCATACATTTTTTTTCACGCTGCCACATTTAGAATCAAACATTCCGGGTTATTAAAGCGATCTGGCCTGATGAAGATCGGCGAGGCTAATTTCAGCTGCTGGCAGTAAATGCTTGACAGAACATTACTGGCTATAGAATAGAAGTTCCAGTTGTGAGTTTACTTGTCCTCTTTCTGAGGGAACAGATGTTTGGAAGCCTCGCGGGGGCACATTAAACTTTTTAATCCCTCTCGGGGCTGCCGACATGGGACTAAATATAAAACCCTGCATACCATAGCTAAACTCCCAAGGAGACTTTACAAAGGAAGTCTATTTTTGAAAATGTGTAATCTAGGACTCTGTGTGTATGTGTGTGTGCACATGTGCATGTGTCTGTGTGTGTGTGTATGTGCGTGTGTGTGCGCATGTGTGTGTGCGCATGTGTGTGTGTGTGTGTATGTGCGTGTGTGTGTGCGAGCGGGTTTAGCTATCCTTATGGGGACACAATGTCCCCATAACGTGATAAATATCCGGTTTTTTTCCCTTATGGGGACTGGTTTCCTGGTCCCCATAAGGGAAAATTCTATTTTATAAAAATCGGTGACTGCTATGAAAAAACTAAAAATGCAAAA
>JAODJU010000062.1:13484101-13507011 GCA_026776725.1 Gnathonemus echidnorhynchus | reverse complement strand
CCCCCCCCCCCCTCCCCCCCCCGTACATTGATCCCCCCCCGGCGAGCTCCCTCTAGTGTAGTGCCAAGTTGCTGTGATTCCTCTTGTGCCAGGATGAGTCACTGTATGTCATGCCTCCCCACTGGGTGCCACCGGGCCCCCGGTTTAATGAAGTGTCACCGCTGATGCGTCCACAGGTCCCTTAGCATCGGACTGCGGCGTGTGGCTCAGTCGTGACGGCGTTTGCGTTAGTCTGTTTTGAAGTCCCTTTGTTCCCCATTGACTCGAGGCTCTCTTGCACTACCCAACTCCCCCAACAGGCGAGGCGCTGAAGTGCTACACCTGCGTGGGCTCCACTGAAGAGGAGTGTAACCGGCAGGGCTCCAGGTCATGTCCCGGCTACTCGGATGCCTGCGCCATCATCCGGGGCACCAGCAGTGAGTTACACGCTACAGCCACATGGTCTGTCCTAGGAAACCCTGGGAAAGTGTGTGTGTGTGTGTGTGTGTGTGTGTGCTCACACCTCTGATCAGGGCAGACCAGGGCACAGGTGAACTAAGCGTCTGCCCCCTACTGCACAGCCTGACGGAATGGGAGGGAAGATGACAAATGACATCTAGGTTAACCAAATTTCGCTTTGGGCCCCGAAAAGGGTCAAGCCAGCCCTGCCTCCCATAATCCAGCCAGGCAAATGAAAAGCCCAGAAAATACGACCTTCAGGAAGGTCGTCATGGTTAAAGGGCCTGTGGGCAGGTAGACCAGCCGATCGGCACCTCAGCAGCTCGTCACGCCTCACGGCTCTGCTGCGCCCGCTTTAGCTCCAGGCTGGCACACTGCGGCTCGGGGATGGGGGCAATGATGGCCGTTAGGGACGGGAAGGTTGGCAGACTCTGCCGTCTGGATGCGGGGCTCAGATGCAGCGGGGGTCCAAAAAGGAGTTTGATAATCTATCCCCCTAATTCATGCACCCGGTACCTATGCTGTCACTCTGACTGGGGCTCAAATGTCAATATGCATTAAGGGATTAAACACTATATTTCTCATTGGTTTTGGAAACTTTTTAAGTGCTGTGACATTTCTGATAATGTATATCAGCAAGTACTTTTATTTTTGGACTCACAAAGACATCAATTCTGATACGGCTGTGCCGTCTATGAGTTTTAAGGTCATTGACTGGACTGAAGGCACCACACTAATCAGATTAAGGGGCAATTTGAAATGGTGGCATGTGGTTGTGGGGGGGGAATGGACATTTTGAACAGACACAATGGCTGTGTGAGATGCTAGCATAGATCTGTGATAACATTTGCCTCTCTGGCTCTTCCTCTCTCAGGCAGCGTGATGAAAACCTGCTCCTATAAAACCTTCTGCAACCAGGCCAGCAGCCATGGCTACCGAGCACCTGAGGTCAAAGTTCACTGCTGTTTCACTGACAACTGCAATGCTGTGGGCGGGGCCTCCACAGTCATGGGCGGGGCCTGTTATCTGCTCATCCTTTTGCCTGCCTTGTTCTTTCTGTTACAAATCTGACATCTCCAAGCTCTTCTGACACGTCACTCAACCTCCACAAACACTCCCTCTTGACAAATCATCCCATTTCCAAGTAATAACATCTAATCTCCTCAGATACTTCCAAACAGCCAAACACAACCTCCTAACACACTGTGTTCCAGTAAACCCTGGCAACCATCCACAAGTACTCCTCGCACCACAATATTCCTCACATTTACCCTGAAGGTCAAGTGTCTCCTGCAAACCCCCTTGTGCCCCTCTCACTCGTGCATCTGACATGCCAGGGTGTTCACTGAGCTCTTCTAAAAGCAGTTCACGTCCCTCATACCTCGGCTGGTTCCCCCAGAGATCTCATGCTCTCCTCTAAATACTCTATAATTACTCTAATTGCCCCTCATTGCCAGGCCAGACACCCTGTCACCTGACCAAAACAACCCACAGTACCTCGATGCACTGACCTTTTTTTAAAATACCAAAATCACCCCCTAAGCCATATCCCTCTGTGATGCACTTACCCCTATATTGCATCTTTATCTACATCTTACACAAACTGCCTCTTAAACCCGCCTCCCCATGGAGAAACCAGTCACACAACCATAGTGGGTCATGTCTGACCATTATCTGACCCCTTCCCCCTGCCCACCCGCAAACCCAAAGAGATCCTTCAGCCAATAGTGAGAGGGGGAAACGCCAGAGTGAGCTGTCATTGGTTAATTAGGGCAGCATCTTTTTGAAGAGAGGCACTTTCAGAGATGAGTGCCGACGTGATTATGTGATGCCTATTCCACCCGCCTATTTACCTTACTTGAATAGGAACCATACCGCCTCTCTAACTGCAAGCTGCTTGGAGATTAAATGACCTCTTTTGCCACATTGCCAAGCTGTCAGGTTCTCAGACATAGACCGCCATGCGTAGCGGCCCGAGTTAATCCTGCTCGGCTGAAGCACTTCAAAGCTTCTCTGACGCCTGTCCAGCAATCGGAGGCTGGAGCAAATACTGAACAAGCCACGGAGAATAAATGCAGACACACTGAGACACACACATCTCTATCTTTTTGGAGACATGCCACTGACCAAATGTACTTAATAATGCATGACCCCGTGCTAACAGAACCCAATATATGATTGAAGACATAACATAAAAAACTAATATCCCACATTAAGTCCAAAGTCTATATTTCAATATTAATGCCACTTTTTTTCTAAAACCGTACACATCCAAAGACACCAGAGAAAACACGCATGTCCACACGTGAAGATCCACTCCAACACACCGTCGCTGCATGTGTGAATACAAAAAAACATCTAAAGCCATTACTGGCCGTCCTAGAGGATGCAGCATGCATTGCACAAGGAAAGACCTCATTAATCAGTACTATGGAATTCATTTACCTCCATGTTGTAAATATTAAACCATTAAAATTGTTTGTTCTATCTATGCAGAGTCTCCGGGTGTGCATAATAATGTTGGGTTGAGAAAATAAACTGCAGCTATCTGCAAGGGCAATGAATGCACGTCAGACATGAAACCAAGCGGTCTGTCTTTGCGAGCCGTCCTCGCGACGTTGCCGTGACTACGCGGTGCCGACACCTCGCACATTCCGCGTGTGCTGAACCTTACGACATTCCAGAGACGATTCTGAAATCAAAAGCCCGTTCCGGTACAGCTGTCACACCGTATTGACTTTCAAATTCCTCATGCAAAACTCTTGCAAAATACATTTACGTATAAATTAAAAGGAATACACATCACCTATGTCCCTAGAGCGTAGTGGCAATGAAATTATTGGGTTTTTATGTATTCATAATACACTTCCGATGCTATTTGCTGAGCAGGTGCTGCGGGGCAATGGGGATTGCAATTACAAGTGGGCGTAGTCGCGGCTGTATCTGGAGCGCGGCGCCGATGACTCGCACGCAGCGAAATACCGCTCCAGCGGAGAGCCGGACATAGACGAAGAGTCATGGGAGAAGCAGGGGCGCGCAATTCAAGGTGAGCGCAGGTGTCCTGGGCCGGCGAGTTCACCTGCTTATCCAGTAACAGGGGCACAGCGATCTTGGGGCTTATTTCAGAAAGCAGAGGGCAGGAGACACGCAGGGTGCAACACAGCCCTTACACACGCATTACTAGCTGCTGAGAAAACCAGAATACCTGGAGAAATCCCATTGTAGGATGGGAAGAACATAACAGTGACGTGACAGATCAATGAATAATAGAAATCAGCTTTCATTGGGTCCTCCTTTCACTCCAATCAAGGGTGTATAGAGGGGCTGGGCCACACAGGCATTGGCCCCAGCTGAAAGGTGATTGGAGTGCCCACCCCCCACATATCATTGGATAATAATAAGGGTGACCCATTCGTATGAATTATGACCCCTCATCAAAAATTTAAATCCTACAATCCCCTCTGATTCCTACACCTGTGTCCACATGTCCATGAAGACTGGGACGCCAAACAATGTGGACCAACAGCAGGCCACTTGGTGGCTAAAAGGAGGGAAATACAGGAGGAACAAGGACCCTGGCAGACCGAGAGAGGAAGCTTAGGCTGGCCTTTGGGAGATGACATTTATATTTAATTATTACCTTAATTAAGACATGCTCAATCCAGCAAATCATGCATACCACTAATACTATAAGAGCAGTTTAGCACTTCATTAGTTACTGTAGTCAAAAATGAAAAAAACAGCAGCTTAAGGACTTTGACAAGAGTGAACTCTACACTATACTGTATTATTGACTTTTTTTTCTCAATTATTCAACTTCCATATTCCCAAGAAAAGGTATCATTCCCTTGTCTTATGTTAAAAACTAGATCACTACAATATAAAGATGAGACTATCCTCTTCAAATCACACCTCATGAGAAATCATGTCATCCCAGAAGGCCCATGGCCATCTAAAACTGATCTCTGCTGGGTCTTTGGGGAACCTCTCTATCCTCAAAGTAGATTATTCTAAGAGGCTTCCTTTTCTGTATCCAGTGATGATAGTCGTATGTTTTCTATTTAATTTCTTTTAATATTTCTTCGCTTAAAATCTCAATATTTCTCACATTACTCACTCATGTTATTTTAAAATTCCGCAGTTTATTTCTCCTGGGGCATTACTCTGACAAATAATTCAGACAACAGACATAATTTGCTGAGTTGTTAATAAAAAAGCAAGATGTTCACGTCTAAGATCCTCCTAGTATCTCCTATGAGATAGCGACCAAACTGTACAGTCATCACTGTGGCAGCTTCCCGGGGGCTGCTGGGGCTGGACTTCTTTGAATAAAACACACAGCAGTGACTGCAAACTCTTATCTCTCCTTATTTTAGATGCACAAGAAGTGTCCGGGTTTTGATGGCTGGGTTTTGAGACTGGAGATTGGAAAATAAGCCATCCATATTTTTAAGAATGTGCTTATTCATCAAGCTTGATGATTAGTCCATATTATAATGTCAACTTAGACGTCAATTGGAATCCCAATCTCATTGGCCGTGCTGTCTGACCAGGACGCAATACAGCACACCAACACATGGTGGCAGCATTTACACCCAGAATGTGGCAAGTGCTTTGCCAATGACCATTTTAATCTATGGCTTATTCTTTATCCCTGGGAATACAAATTGACAACAAATATGAAAAAGACTGCAGTCAAACCACAAAGGCACTTCCAGTACCACAGTAAAATACATACAGGATGCAACCCTCTCACAGCTCCTGTAATTATGAGTTAGCTGGAAAATATTCAGTTGCCAAGAGACTGTCTATAAAACAGCTGTTTGGAACCTGAGCTATTTTAGATCTTTGTGCCAATTTCATCACACACTTCTCTGGGATTTCCTATTTATAATCCTCCTTTTTAGTGCGTCCCCGGCAAACACGGGCAGAAAGATGAATTAGAGGTTGCAGCAAGTGGAATCTTTGCCGCGTTGGAGGTGGGGAGAGCATGTGAGGGTGTCAGGGTGCGGTGACAGCAGACGGAAGCTGCCCTCAGCGCAGAGGGGGGGGTAGCACAGCGACCGGAACCAGCGGAGAGCCGGGTTCTTTATACTGCTCCCCGGTAACGATATAGAATAAAAATAAACCCCGAAGCAGAGGAGAGGGTACAGAAATATGACCACTGTGCATTACTTTAGGTGTCAGGGGAACCATCTCAAGCTGGAACTATTTAAAGTGCGTGAAGACAGTCACGCTCCCCCCCCTCCCCCCTCCCGTGCTGCTCCCCCCAAAATCCTGTCAGCCTTTATCTCCTTTAGCTTGCTTCCTCTCTCCTCTTCTTCCTTCACTCGCACACTCTTTCTCCTACTTTTTCCTACCCTCTGCTTTCCTTCCTACTCTCTCTTCCTCCCGCTCTCTCAGTGCACTCCCCACATCCTTTCTCCACCTCCTCCACCCCCCTCCCTCACTCCCTGGTCTCTCCTCTGACAGAGACGTGTGAGACTGTGAATGGAGGGCCCCGGAGGAGGATAGAGCCTGACCCCAAACTGTGACACGCTGGGACCATCCTGTCGAGCTACCCCCCCACCCCACCTCACCCCGCACCACTGCTGACCGTGTGCCACACACCCCTGCCATTTTCTGGGACAGAACAGACCCATGTCACTCCAAATCAGTTTTATTTGGAAGTTTTATTCACCCTGTAATTAGGGTCTGACGGGGCAGGAGAGTGTGTGTGTATGTGTGTGTGTGTGTGTGAAGGGGGGGGGGGGGCGTCTACTTCAAAGGAATGGAGCTTTATATTAACAAAAGAAAAGAGCCCATCACTGCTCGTTTTCCTGAAAGCTGAGGAGCATTTTGACGCGCTGCTGTTGACATGGCAGGTTTCCGTCCTACATTGTCGTCGCACTCTGCTTGAGTGCAAAACATGGTGTTTTTCATTTTTATATGGATGCCCGTGGCTGCAGCATTGTAAGCCAGCAGGTGAGAACATTCAGAACAAATCTTAGAAAAAAAAATTACAGTGTTTGAGGCGGAGTGGCTCCTGCTGTTTTGACGTGCGTTACCATCGTCGTTATGTGAACCAGGAATAGCGCGAGGTCTTACCGAGCTGCTGCAAAGCGTCTTCGTTTTTTTCTTTTTTTTAAATCCCTTCTCTGTCGTCTGGCGGTGCGGCTTCCACCCTTCACCCGTGAAGTCTGGCTCGCACCGTGCCCGCGGATTCGGAAAAAATCATTCGCAGATGCGTAATAACGATCAATAACGCAGTGTGGCGTCTAATCTCTAGACTCTTCCCATTGGAGTGGTCGAGTAGTTTCTTGATCTCCGTGCCATAACAAACCTGCTTACTTTAACTAATAACCCAGACAACTGAACACAGAGATAATGATGCCAGGTAAAACAGACATAATAGCTACTCAAAAATCAACCACAGTTCGGAAAGGGATAGTTACACAATTAATCCAAGTCTGCCTATCTCAGCATGGCCTGCCTTCCATAGCAGGGCTCTTCTAAGCTGCGGGGTGGCACAAACCTTGACTAGCAAGAAGCATGAAGCTGCCTCCTTTCTTTGTCACAGATTATCCCATTTAGTGGCTTACAGCTTCCAAATATTCTACAGCTGATACAGACATGTTATGGTCCTGTAACGTCCTGTTGTACATCACTTGCTGTCACGACCCTTCCTGTCACAGAGACCTCATTCTTAGGTAGTATTGTAAAAACTAGACGACTCTGGAAGGCTTGCGGCATGAAATATCTCAGTCTTAATTCTTTCATATAACATCTATGTCCTTCATACATGGGGACTGCCTAGTGTCTGTGAAAGAGCTGTGCTAGTCACGGAGATGAGAATGGAAAACTTACTTCCTCTCTTCAAAATATCAAAAGCAATCCCATATAAGACTGGAACCAATGGTTCTCTGGTCTATGCATGCATCAGACACAAGCCACTAGGATGGCACAGTAAGTTGTGAAAGGGCGCATTGAATGTCCCACAGAGGGGTCAGGACTCTCAGATACACAGCAGCTGCACGGGAAAGCCCACGGCTTGCGTTGCTGGAACTTGCAGGCAGTCTGGAGACCAACTTGACCAGAAGACAACAAAACACGCCTTTCACAAAGCGTCCCTCTTTGAGAAGCAGCCTGTCATCTGGGGCTTAGAATAATCCAAGAACTCAGCCACAAAAATAAAATAATAATGGTCAGCGAACCCAACGAAACAAACAGAGGAACACACAATGACATCAAACGACGTCCCGATGGAGCAAAGTCAACAAGCAGGGCGACGGGAATGGGAGCAGGAAGCGGGCAGTGCCATGGCACATGTTTACTGGTGTGCGGGGCCTGGCCAGCCGGCAGGGTTCACCCAGCGGTCACGGGTTCGGGGGTCTCTCAATCCCAACTCTTTTGAAAAAGATCCCTGAAGCAGAATTAAAGAGATCGAGCTCCAGACCCCAGGAATACGATGGGTTTGGGGGCAGGGGTGGGATCGCATGTAATCCGCACCCTTTGCCAATTCCGGCCACTTTGTAATTTACCTAAATAGTCCCCCCCCCCCCCAGGCAGGGTACAGACTACAGATTGCAGAACTAAAAAGGGTAGGAAAATAGCAATGAAAAGTACTGTAACTAGCGGGGGGAGGGGGGGGGGGATGATAGACCAGCAGAGAAAAGAATTAAGGAAGATTGGTTGGAAGTTACACAATAAAAGAAAGTCAGAGCATTCAATGCACCCATAGCCCTCTCTCCAGGAGTCAGACTATACAAAACACACAATACACTATAACATCATAACTACAGGGCTGCAGATACCACTTCATACACAGACAGAGAGCGTCACACAATGCCTGATAAAGTCAACACCCACGTCAAAGGTCGACTCAAGCTTTTCTCCAAGAGAGAGACATCTAAGGTAACTTTTTGCAGCAAAACAGAACAAGGGTCTGTCTAGATGAGATGCTGACCAGGCCTCAAACAAACAGAAAATAACGAGTGAGAGCCCCGACAATCACGGCCTGTTTGCCAGATCAAAGTTCTGAGCTCTGTCGGTGCGCCATGAGGCCGCGGACAGGCTGGACGGGCTGCCAGTCCACTGCAGGCCACACACACCCACACACTCTCACGCATTACAGGAAATTCAGAGGCACCCATGTGCCTAAACTGTATGTCTTTTGACTCTAGAAGGAAACCAGATCCTGGGAGAAGCCCCTGAGGGAGAATGTGCGAGTTCCACACGCAGAGCAGCGACAGCGTACGACGAGGTAACAGAGCTATCCACCCAGGCACCGCAACACTAGAATTAGAACGGTGTGAAGTTCACAAAGGTTTTAATAGAATTAAACACTTGTCGAGTCTCGAATTTAGCGTGACTTCATGAGAACATTTTCCTTTAATAAAAATGCAAGAGCAGTTAAAGTCTGACTACAGTATTAGAATAGCGTCATTCCTGTTATGCAAAAAATGACCTCATACTCCGTTCTAAAACTAAACACCATGCATGAACGTCATGGGAATCAGGCTTATATATAGATACGTGTGTTTCCAATTGGTACATATATAAATATATTTTTTATCAGTCTTGTGACAGTAATAGAATCACTGATACGTATAAAAATGAAGTTCAACATCAGCCCGCTGCCATGGCAACCTCAGCCTAACGTTAGATCTTGAGATGTCGGTTGGGATATGACAGTGATGTTGGTTTTGCTGAAATATTAGCCCAAGTGCTCCCTGAACAGCTGTCATTCAAACAATTCTTTCATAAAGCATACGGCTTCTGTGTGTTTTCTTTTACATAATTTTCTCCAAACAGCAACCAAATTGGTTCAGCTTGTGATTCCTTCTGAAGCAGGGAGCTGTCTCTTCATAAAAGTACATTTTTCAAGCATCCAAAAAAAAAATAAATTCACTTGACACTAATGATGGTGTGCTGACAACACTCGCTTGGGGGCCCAATTTTCACACCTTGCTCCTTTTTAGGAGTCTATCATTTGTGTGTGTGTGTGTGTGTGTGTGTACGATTATGTTTATATTACATTATGGGGACTAAATGTTCTTCACTAGTGAAGAGGTCATAGAAGATGGATGGATGGATGATAACACTCCAATATATATCAGGAGCAAATTTGAGAAGTAAGTGAATTTTACAGTTTCAAGGCCTCTCCTGACAGAAACACATCTTCAGGCTTCAGGAAGACAGATTCAAAGTTTGGGAAGTAAAGCCACGTCGGGCAGTGAATGAACCATACCCTCAGGGTGTCAATCACCAGTTAGATCACGGATGTTTTTTTATTCACACTTTCAATTTTTATTAAATAGAAGGTCTTCTGCCCCCTGAACTGGCTTGTTTACCTATAACTGTAAAGTTACACAACTGAACTTTTCTTCACACCGCAGTGCCAATGCAGAGCTCTCTCCAAAATTATTTGTGCAGGCATAGTTTTAAAAAAAGCAACTTGAAGAAGGCAGAAATATAAAATCTTAAAAAAGCAAGGATCTGAGTACAAGAAATATTAAAGTCACAAACACAAATATATTAAACTATTTCTCAGTCCTGACCTTGGGATTCCCCTGTGTATTCCACTAAGCTATTAATAATTACATTTAATTAACTTGTTAATTGAATATGGCCTCATTTGACATGTCTTGACCCCATATCCCTTGGGAAAGAATTGCTGCAAGACAAATGTTTCTGCGTACAAAAATTAAAGCCATAGTCTCTCATGAAATTGTCTATTGTGTGATTACAAATTCTGTGACTCAGCATTACTTCCCTTATTGCTTGTGTATGCCCTTAACCCTTGTAATAACATATTATTTGATCCAAATAATTCAACCAAAAGCAACAGAAATAACTTACAAAAGCCAGTATTTGAAATAGCCACATATAGTACGTTTTTGGAATGTGAAAACAATAGCTGGAACTGTTACAGGTATTATTGTGCATATTATTAACTAAAGGCAGAGAGGAACACGATTTCAGTGGAAGAGACTGCAGCAAACAGAAGGACGGTGGGCTGCATGGACTGGAAGCGAGGATTATCGCACCACGCCTTTGTTTGGCGAGGCTGAGTTCCTCTTATTAGGGTAGCAGATTTCTTCCCGCTTTAAAATCTCAGGCTCAGTGGCATCTGGCTTTCCTCTTCTGGGGCGGCAGAGCTAAGGAATCCGAGAACCTCAGGCACTGACACGACCGCCTCATGCCATTCCCCGCGCTCCAATCCGCTGCTGCGGCTAAATTCATATTCACATCCATTTATGTTTACATTGGGCCTGATATGCAGAGCGGTAATAAAACAGCTCATAGTGAATTCGGGAGATAAAATTTGTTCGGATAAAGGCTGGTTTCTAAGGCTGCAAAATGGCATGAACGCACGATATTAGCAATTAGAAAATTATGTTTGGTTGTTTTATAATTCAGTTTATGAACACAAATTAGTCTTTTTATCTAAGACCTTAAAAATGACTAAGTCTAAATACAATAACAAATTAGACTTTCACGCTTCAATTAAAAGAACGGTGTACATAATTATCTGTCCATTTATCGGCAGTTGTATGAATGCATGCTTCTTCCTCGTGAGCCTGGATGTAGACAGGAAGTGAGGTAATCCGTGAAAAGGAATCCATATCACCGCGGCCTGCCATATAATCTGAATGTATTAAGACATACATTCAAAGGCCTGCTCTTTGGGGCTTTCATGTGTATTTTTAGCATGGAGTCTCATCTGAGGACGAAAAAATACTGAGAGGAAAATGAGACTTAAATTGGCTCAATGTTTACTGGTCACTTGCGATGTGTATCTGTTACAGGCCAAAGGTTCTGCTCTGTTTTCTTATTGCGCTCCTCTTACTGAGAATCCAGCACCAACAGGGTTCTGAGATCTTAAAACTAGCTTGAGTTTAATATTTCCCGAGCTGGCAGGCTCATTTACTAAGCAATTAAACTAAATTAAGCAAGCAATTTCAAATAACCGCTGACGAAACGAAATCTCAAAGGTATCGCTTTATCACCACAATATATTTCGTGTGCCTCACGTAAAAATAATCCTTTATTTTCTATCATTAACAGGTAAACTGCGATGCCAGGGACCCATATCCTGGACAAATCCTCCTCTGAATTGAGAAAGCGATCAGGACTGACGCCCAACATGTGTAACTGCCTTTATTTGAATTTTTAGCACATGTCTGAGAAAATAATGACGTACGTGGCGTGTCTGAAATCGGCACAAGACGAGTGAAGAATAAGGAACCAGCTTCCCTATCCTTATGAAAACCGCCAAGGCCATCGCGCATTTGGATTTAAACATCTGAATCCGAGGATGAGAGCCCTGAATTGCACCCCATCCAACATAAAGGAGGCGTGGTTGATCAACTGCTTCAATTTAATCAGCGCGAGCTGTAAGGCATCATCCTAATGGGGGAAAAGCTGTCATTGCGTAAAATTTCTCTCGGAGGTACTTGCGCCCCTAACAACATTTACTCTGAATGATAATTTTAGCGACGGACTCTGTAAATCAGAGGAGCACAGTCTGACATTGTTAGCGTTCAGTAAAAATGAAGGGAGGTCCCATCAAGTCCTTCTGGCATGTCAGCACACAATGCAACAGCCATTCAAATGATCTAAACTCGTGAGCAAAACAGATAAGGAATTAGCAGCTTCTGAGCTTCAACAAGTAGAGCTTTGTGCTAAAAACACAGAGGCGTTGGGTGCAAATCCAAGGGAGTGCAAGTAAACTGTAAGCCTTCCCTCTATTGTGAGTCACTTTGATTAAAGGTATCAAATAAATATTAAAGCAGTTAAGGGTCATTGCTGTAGCCTTAGAAAAAGCACTTAACTCAACTTGCTGCCCCATCTAGCCATGTATGCTATTTTGGATGAATAGTTATTGTTTCCATTTATGTTCCTTAATTATTTTATTCCGTACAGAGTCACAGTGAGTGTGGAGTCAGGGAAGCACAGGGCACAAGGCAAGGTACATGCAAAGACAGTCACACATGTTTAGAGACACAGATCCATCAAAGCATGTGACCCTGGATTGCAGGACGAAAACCCACATGAACACCAGGAGGGCACACACACAGACACACACACAAACACACACACACACATGCACAGGAAGCAGGCTTTGAACCTACAATCCTGAAGGCTGCAGTGCAACCTAGTGAGGCACCGCTCAGGTAATATTTAGTCAGCGCTCATCAAGCTAGTGGGTGAGCACCGTCGCAGCCCCATATCCCAGGTAACCCCTGTGTTCACACGCAGACAGCATGTGGCTCACGGCAAACCCATCCCCGACTGGGACTTTGTCATCACGAGCGTCTCGTGACTCCGACGGGATGACGGCGTACGTTTTACTGCCCAGGCGGCGAGGCGAAGCATGCACGGGCGGACTTGGAACAGGAAGCCTGCAAGTGGGTTTAGATCACAGGCAGCCTGCTAGCATTTGTTAGTCACTAATATATTACTGGAAAGATACTGGTGGCTTTTTACTCTGCCAGTGTTATTTCCATTATGAGTCATCCTTGAGAAATGACAGGTCACGCTTTACAGTATTTCCTTGGGAATGCCAATTACAAGGACATTAGCTTGTGTAGTGATTCAGACCTCCTAGGTTGTGGGTTCGAATTCAGTGTCCCACAGGAGCCCAGATGTCCTCTGAAAAGCCAGAAAGATGCAGCCACTGAATGCCATTGAACTACTATTTATTGAGCGTATATTTGTGTGTGTGTGTGTGTGTGTGAGAGAGAGAGAGAGAGCAACAGTAGCACCCTCTACATGGTGAATTCTGCCCCAGGAACCTTTGGGGTTAACTCGAGCACTGTAACAGTAATTGAAAATTGACTTTAACATAAATTACCCAATTAGCACTTTACACAACTGCCAAAAACAACTCAATTCTCATAGCTGGTGAAAATCACAAAAAACACGCAAAAATTTGACATTTTATACTCGTATAGCTATGTAGTGGAAACATTATCTCTGACTGTGTAATATGCAGACCAAACAGTTTTTCTTTCTACTGGGAAAATGGAAGAGAGAGCAGGAAGCTTGTTTGGTAAACATGAGGCTGCCAGATCATCACAAGACACCGTCCAACAGTGTTTCAGAATAATACCATGGATAAGGGACATCGTGGGTAGCCAGTCGATCAATATGAGCATGTGCATGTTTGCAGAGCTCTGTAATAAGACAGACAGAGGAATAGAAGTGCAAAAATGGGCAGACATTTTGAGAGGAGGACAGCTGGGTGGGAGGGGTGGGAGCAAGCAGGAGGAGAGAAGTGGGGGTCCAAGACTCGGAGCCAAAACCAAATCACATCAGTAACGGGCTTGGCTGGGAAGCGGCCCGCTCAGTCAGTCAGCCGTGCCGTGCAACCAGGATAATTAGTTTTGGAAGCAAATATCAGCTGATATAATTGAGCCCTTTCTCCTGATGAAGACCCTTTGTGATGTCACTGCTGGGGTGCTAATTGAGGAGGGAAAGCGGGAAGGATGAGATCAAGGCAGGGTGGACCAATTCCTTATTTATTTATTTATTTTTTCATTTACGACATTTTTTTACTGAATGCCCGTAACTTCGCATTGATGTTGACCCAGAAAAAGAGACGTCTGCTTTCTGCTTTTAGGGATTTACTTTAGGTCACAGGACAGGGCGAGAGGAGAAGCAAGGGAGGGAATGAAAGAGGGACAGCGATAAAAGGCGAGAAAAAAAGTAAAGGGGGTAAAGAGTGGAGATGGGGTTGTTTGGAGGGTGGCGTAGCAACACGGCTTGTTGGGCGTTGGACTACAACACAGAGGGTCTGCCGCAGGGGGCTGTGGGGGGGTTTAGGACGGACTGTGAAATCAGTCAGGGGATAATAGTAAAGCAAATTGGTTTTGACAAGTGAGTCGATGTGGAAGTAATACAGTCCTTTTAACAGAGAATGGGGGCAAATCCAAGAATGCCATGAGTTAATCAAAGGGGCGGGGGGTGGGGGGGGCGAGCATGTGCTCCAACTGGCTTTGAGGTTCAGCTCCTCGGACAGGCTGGCAAAAGCTTCCAGAAGACTCCGGATTTCAGCTGGTTTCTCAGCACTCTGGGTCTGGCCGGGGGGTGATCCTGAATGCAATCGGACACAAACTGTACACAAGGTGTCCCGCAGAGCTCATCCCAGCCAGAAACCTGCACGGTGTTCCTAGCGGTTCCAGCACTGCGGTCCAACTGACAGGCACGCCAAATGTGTGTGACAGCCACCGGGGCCCGACACACTCAGGAGGGGATCAGCTATCACCGGGCTGTCCGTCACATCGCCCGTGACAACCTCGTGTTCAGGGCACACAAAACGAAAATGTAACAGGGGCCAATTTCGATCTCCATAAAACATACATCATACACCATGGAACAGTTATTGAATCTACTTCAGCAACTGAAGCTGTCTGTGTGATGCCAACCTGCAAGCTATCTTGGATTCGACTTATTCTAAGGGTTCTAGGGTGAGGAACCTCAATCTGATTACAGGGACTCTGACACCCTGGTCCAGGGCATGAGGATCCAGCTTTGTGTGACACGGAACATTGTGTTCCATGATGCTCAGCATCATGTGCATAAACAAGGGAGGTTCCCTTCATTTGAAACCACAATGATGTCAGTTTATCATCGCAAGGAATACTTCTGAAATATGGAATACTGAAAACAAAAGGATGTTGAAAATCTGGTGGTTAACATCAACATTACAGGCCATCAAAGCCTGCAGGGGAATTTCTGAAAAATCCCCTTTTTCCTGGCCCTACAGTATACGTCAAACAACCACACAGCCCATTTAGTTGTGAATAACAGTGTGGATGCATCACTCAGAAAATTTAAATTATAAACCAAATTGTTCCTTAAGTCTATTTTATACAAAGTTCCAAAGAGAAAAGCCACCCTTGTCCACTGCAGAGGCCGCATGCGCCTGAATGTCACATTTTTCATTTGAGGTGTAACATTTAGCCCAGTGAGAGACTTGGTTGGACACACAGAATCATTAAGTGGCCTTTACGTGGTTAATTTATTTAAATGATTGTTTTTAAAAAACACACTGCGATTTCCTAAAATTGTTTTAACCAAAACAAAGAAAATGAGTGCGAGTGCCCTATTCATTGTTCTCTCTTGCTGACTCACAGACGTCAGGTACTGAATTGAATCCATCTATCTTCCATACCTGCTTTTCCAGTATAGGGTCACAATGGACTTGGAGTCTATGCCTGGAAACACAAGGTAAAAGACCCTGGACAGGATGCCAGTCCATCACAAGGTATACACACCCATGTACAACTCATACACACACACATATTTGTATTCATATCTTTGCGGGGACTCTCCATTCATTTCTATGGGAAAAATCCTAATCCCTACTACGATGAATTTAACCTTACCCATAAGTAACCAAACAAAATGCAAGAACTTTTAGTTTTTGAGTACATTCACAGATATTTATAAAATTTAGGTGTATACTGTGGAGAACTAAAGATGGCTCCAAAAGCTAAAAAATAAGAGGTTTTACCACATTTTGTGGATCAGTCATCAATTACAATCAATCAGAAAACGGAACTGGAGTTGGGATCGGAAAAAAATATGAGGAACAGAATTGAAATTGAATTTGAATTTCAGGGAGATTTAAATTCCAACTCCAGTTTCATTTCCTGATTTAGATTGGAATTGATGAACGCATTCCGGAATGGCCCCAACCCTGGTGGGGATATCACATACAAACCCAGTCACACACATACACACACACACACAAAGGATAAATAGACCACAGTTCACCTGACTGCCTGTTTTTGGACTGTAGGAAGAAATTGGGACAAACCCAAAAGCTAGTCACACAAAGAGAGAGCAGGGGGTGTGATCTGATCCCCTCACCAAGGAGAGCAGAGTCTTAGTAAAATCCCCAGTAAGTCGGGTGCAGGACCAGCTCGACGCGCATGGGTTTGCAAACTCACGTGGGAGTACAGAGTCGCTCCCAAACCCTGCCGACGGTGAGCTGTTAATAATGGCTCAGAGGGAGGTCGGAGTCCCACAGCACGCTGCTCCGCGCTGCCCGGAAGCTTCCGAGACGAACACGAGGCTCTGCCGTGTCGCTACGCCTTTGTCATCCTTTGCCCGGCAAAGCGTGTCACCTAATAATGGCAAATGGGTGCAGGGCGAATTAAACATCAGAAATATCAACCCGCCACACGAGGCTCTCTCCACGTCCCTGATGAGGGATGCCTGCTTTCCGTTCGGCTCGACAGGGAGAGAGGAGGAGGAGGAGAGAGATGATCGCTGTCACGCCGAGGCAGGGAAAGGAAGCTGCTCCCTCCTGCCAGACGCTGACACTCGACGTGGGCTCATTCACGGGATAAAACACTGAGTCATATTAACCGGCAGCTAAGTGTGGGCATCGGCACAGCAGGATTACGTAACACACAGGCAATATTTGCACCCCACCCCCTCCAAAAAAAGCCTCAAATACTTATAACAAGTTTCTGACACAGGATTTTCTTAATCGCAATAATCCTGACTGCATATTTACTGAAAATCCTCTTGAACTCCAGAGACGATTCCAGAAAGAAAAAAAAAAAACACATAGCTTTGCAGTAATTTTTGTCCCCGATGTCGGAGAACGAGACCAGCTTCATCCATCTGCCTGACACAGATCTGAGGCCTGTATCCGAGTTCCCCAGTGCAACATTGATGTGTTTATTTGTGAATCATAAAGCATTTGTTTCACCTTGAGAGCATCACGCTAATGAGAATACCGAAAAGACATCGGCTAATCTTAACGTTATCCCCCTACAAAGAGAATGAAATCCACCCCAGCGGCTTTCCACATTTCCCATCTGCTCCATGGCAGCCTCTTTGGTTGAACAGTTAATTTAGCATTAGCGCACTGCGGTCAACTGTGTAGCTACACAAAAAAAAAAGACGAAGGCAGAACCGCCGCTTCCTCGCCTTTAATCCCAGCGTCTCTGACTCAGACAGGTCACAGGCTGTGACAGAATTCTGTAATGACCTAAGCTGGTCTCGGTGGGGGGCCGGCTTGGCCTGTGACTCTCTCTCTTTTTGCCAGCATGGAGAACGTTAGACTGGCGAGAAGAGTCCCCCCCGCCTTTAGAGTTTCTGATGTGCAGTTTCCTGTTTTGTTCACCAGGGGCTATGGAGACCTATGCACATAGGCATGCGGCAGTGTCAGGCCACGCTGAGGTGATTCCCAAGCAGAAGAGCCCCCTTTGCTCCCCCTTTGCCCCTCTGACGTATCTCAGCTGCTGGATTCCTCTTTCACTCGCGTCACCTTCCGCATGTTCTCTACAAACAAGGTAAGGCTCAATCTCATGCTACAAGGTCACTTAACCACCAGTGTTGCACACGGACCAAAGCTCTCACCTCGTTCTCACCTTCCACGCGTTTATTTAAAAATTAGACACAAAAGGCCATTTTGATTGATTTTCTGTATTTTAGAAACTATGTAGTTTTATTGACGTATGGCTTAACATCCATGTATAACCAGGGAGGCACAAAACTGGTACGCAAGTACGCATTCTCCATATAACCATGCATTTTAACCTTTATGTGGCTCATTTGTACTTCTTTCACGGTATAAAGGCTAAAATGCACAGTGATTTCTTATCATAACAGCGCAAATGCACATAAAATAAATACGCATTTGCCCATCCACAGTAAGAAATTGCTGTGCATATTGCTCGATAGGCCGAATGCGGACTTGCGTACCAGTTATGTGCATTTCTGTGTATAACATTAATCCTGCCCCCTGTCATTTTAATAAAACTGCTTTCAAATTTTATTTTTTTGTTGCCCTTCACACATAAGTTCTCGTAAAATCCCAAGCTGACCCAATCCGCCTGCAGAGGAGTCGCAGGGGGGGCGGAGAGCCCGGTTAATGTGCCTGCTGCGATTTAGCGTTTTCACAGGCGGCTGGTCCTTAGCCACCCAGGGCCGCTCCTTGATTGGCCGGCGCGGAGGCGGTTAAGGTGTATCCCCGACACTCCTGCCCTTTAACACGGCACTTTGCCTCAGGTGCCATGCTAAAATCGCGACCGCTGGAAAGGTTAAGGGCCACGTCAGGCGTGATGCATTAGGGGCCGAGCGGCGGAGCCAACCTCACGTGTGGGGATTGTATTAGGGGGCAGGGCTGTGAAGTGTGCAGAGAGTGCCATGCCCACTCCCACCTAAGGGGGGAGCTGCTCGTAAATGTGCGTCATGTGACTTTTTCAATTCCACTCCGTTATTCCACTCCGGCTCCTCGGATTTCCGAACAGCAGGTAGGAACAGTAGGCAGTGCTCGGGGAGACCCGTCCGCCAGAAACATCTCCCCATCTGGCACGGCCTCCTCTGCGCCGGCCTGCTCCCATTGGCCATGGGAAGATGAGCTCGGGTGTCCTGGGGCGCCTGGTCCAGCCAATGACTGCAGGTCACGTCCTGAAACATTTAGCATGGGACTGTCAGTGGACGTCTGCATCTCCACGGCTACGCAGCTCACTATAAAATTATAGTAACAAATAATGGTACAACGGGATACCAGTGCAGCTAGACGTCATTCCTGTTCCATCACGTGGTTTCAGAAAGCTCTGCTACCCCCCCAGAAAAGCTCAATATCCTCATCACTCAACTTATTAACTTCCTCAAAGTATAAGCGTGTGCTAATTATAATAACCAATCTCCATCATCAAAGACAAGTCCCCATAGAAAGCACTATCAACCCCCCCACCCCACCCCCCAATGAGAGTCCCCCGTTCATCATCCACCCAGCCCCCTCCTACGTGCAGATAACAGAGATTCCCAACCCACAGCAGCCCGGCCCACCCTGCATTCCCGCCCCCCGAGGGAAGTAAACAGGGAGAGGACTTAATTAAACTGGGGTCTGACGAGACTGGGGGGTGGGGGGGTGCAGAGGTGGGAGACTGAAGGTGGAAAGTGGGGGAAGGGCCTGAAGGTGCAGGGGATGTACAGCAGCTCTAAAGTGCTGTCCTGTTTATTCAATAAATGCTTAATCTGTGCCAGAAACCTTGAAGCTAATAGATAAACCATTAATTGAAATTAAATTTAAATAAATCATTAGGGGGGTTATAATTAAAACGGTTATTGATTTAATAAAACTGTTTCATTTGCAAAACAGTAAATGTGTTCTTAAAAAGTGGCACTTTTGAAATTAGTGTGGCAGAAATTAATTTTCCAATTTGCACTCCGAAATAGGCACATTATTGCATTCTCTGTGACTGTGCGTGACATTATGTGCATATCATAAAATTAACTACAGCAGGGAAATAAACAACGTCCTTGAGAAAAACTCATTCTCAGTTTATCTTTTAAGAAATCTTGAGTATTTTCAGAATGTATCAGCGGAACGTATCGGTGACAAACAGCCAATGGGAGACGGCCTTGAATCGCAGCCAATGAGAAGGTTGGCCCCTAGCCACGGCCAATGGGGAGACGTGGGCGAATTCAGTCCTCCAGAAGAGTTGTCAAGTTTTATGTGTTAAGCTATATACAGCATTGCATTCAATCATTACCACTGCGACATAGATGTCAAACCTTATTACCTTTAATTAATGCACGATTCCCTCATTTTTCAGCTATAATAAAACAGCACATCATTGTTAATTATCCATTGCCATTGTAAAAAGCAGTTCAGTTACAACAACTAGCAACTTGGCCAGAGAGCGGCAACAGACCCTGCGGACGTTCGTTCGCCAGCGGCAGATGGGCATGACCGGTCCGCTGGAGCTTAACCTGCACGGCGTGATGGCATGACAAAGGCAGCCCACCCAAAGGCACCCAGCTACCGTATGATAGGTGGATGTGTGACTGACATGGGCGGGGGGTCAACAGACCTTGCGGGATTCCTAGACCTCCCTAATGAAAAGCCTTCAAGGAGAGAAGAACAGCGGCTTGCTGCTCGTCACGCCCTCACTGAGTGCCAGCAATAATAACGCGAACAGCAGCATTAGTATTTGATTATAATATTATGGCCCAATATAATATTATGGTATTACATGGCTGGAGCTTTCATTTAAAGTCGGTCTATGGAATCTCTGGCGCGTGGCGGCAGTGTGACGTGTGCGAGGCAGGGTTAGGGTTAGCTATGCCCTGAGCTGGAGCAACATCATCTACTTATCGGCTGATATTTGGACATACAGTTGAACTTGTAAGGTCGGCACACCCAGGAGGAGCTGACCTTTGACCCCACGGGCTAATCCACCCACCAGTCCATGGTGAAGGGATCCTGCTCCCCTCCTCTGATAAATTCCAGATTTTTCTGCTGGCACAGTGTACTGTGTGCGTTTTATATCTATATGTAAAGTACTCTGTTGGGAAGGATGTTTTAAAGTAAGAGATTGAGTTTACAAACACTGCTACGGTGCAGATTATTAACATCGTATTTAGTTCTAAAAGCAGCTCAAAAGCCTCGAAGAGCAACGGTGATTAGAGCACCGCCAAAGTACAGCGTGTTCGCAATATATTACACTCTGAATGCGACATTAACGCAGGGGCCCAAAGCACATTAACACCTTCGCATGTGACATCATCGCAATATCACAGGGTCTGTGACACTGCAGGTGACATCATTGTAATATCAAAGGGTCTGTGACATACGATGTGACATCATCACTGTATCACAGGGTCTGGAACCTGCACAGAGAACGAGAACACGTTCTGAAACGAGACACCATTAGCTCGACATGACACACGTGCCGGCTTTGCACAGACAGACGTAAAGCCGCATATGTTGCTTGGTCTGCTCGAAGGTTACTGGAGGTCACAAGAAGTGCTTTGAAGGATACCTCCTTAGGGAGGGGCCAAAAATGAAATAATGTACAGCATGCCTGGGGTGTGTGTGTGTGTGTGTGTGTGTGTTTGTACAGTAATTATCACATTGTGAGGATCAGATTTCTGTGGGGATAACCTCAATTTTATAAAAATCTATGAATGCAATCAAAAAGCTAAAAATGCCAAAAAATATTATACAGTGGTATCTCAACTCATTAGTATTCAAACTCATTAGAACTCAAATTTCTTAAAAGTCGAACCAAAAAAAAATTACCTAGAGCTTGATCTGAATCTCAGAATTCAAACCGTGAACGCCGACCTAAGATAACTTGTACGCGCGGGGAAATGAGTCACGCGGCACGTCTCAGCGGAAACAGAGGGAAACGCTTCAGTCTCAGCCTCGCATTCGCTGTAATAGCACCGTTTGTTGGTGATGGTGCTTTTTTTATTGAAGATATCAGGTAATACACTGTACTTTATATCATTTTGGTAGCCATTGCTCACCAAAAAGTTCCGCAATAGTTGTACAAAATACAAATGTTACAACCTAAAAGTTTAAAATAAAAATAAACAATGGACCGCATGGCATAGTCTAGTGTTGGCGCAGTGTTGGGGCATGGCTTGGGGTAGTGTTGGGGTACATTCTTTATTGTTTTGGAAGCCATTAAAGAAAAAAAATGTTACACACGGCGTACAGTGTTGGCGCACAGTATTTTTAACTTTACACATTGTTTGGATGCATCTATTTTCTTACTTTATAAATTAAGCTTTGATAAATGTGTTTAGATGTGTTTAACATATGCTCTTCTTGTTTTATCCTGTTCATTTTTGGTTTAACTTTGAATGCTAAAAAAAAACATATTTAGATGTAATTTTTGGGGGCCGGGAACCAATTAATTGGTTTTCCATTATTTCTTATGGGGAAAATTTGATCAGAACTCAAACGTTTTAGGATTCAAACCCGAGTTCTGGATGGATTAAGTTCGAGTTTTGAGGTACCACTGTATAATGCTTGGTTACTTATGGTTAAAGGTTAGGGCTGGGTGGGGGTTAGGGGTGCCACAGAAATGAATGGAGAGTCCCCATAAAGATATGAATATATGGACTGCATGCGTGTCTGCATGGTTATGCTGCAGTGAAAATGTAGATAAGGGAAACAAACACGTGTGTGTTTGATTGCAAAGAGAAGAACAGGAGGGACACTTCATGGGAACCTGGACCGTAGTCAGAACACAGTGGGAGTCGTAAGACCTGGGGCCACACTGGCCACCCAAGATGTTCATGGTGCTACCAGCAGCCGGTCTCAAAAGCTTTGGATGCTTGGCTAGAATGTCCATTCCTGATGCCTGCCCACTTTGCCACTTCTTCTTTTACCCCATCTCTCCTCCTCTCTCCCACTCTTACCCATCTCTTCTCTTCCTCCTCCTCTTCTCTCCTCTATTACCCCATATCTCCTCCTCTCTCTTCTTTTACCCCATCTCTCATCCTCCTCCTCTTTTTCTTTTATCCCATCTCTCCTCCTCTTCCTTGTTTTTCTTCTTCTTTACCCCATTACTCCTTCTCCTCCTCTTCCTCCTCCTCATTCTTTTTCTTTTAACCCCATCTCTCATCCTCATTTCCATCAAGTCCACCTCAGCATGCCCAAGCCCGTTCCTCTGTCGCTCCTTCTCAGGGAGCCGGTCATGACCACAGATGGGGGGGGGGGG
>JAODJU010000062.1:13462377-13477930 GCA_026776725.1 Gnathonemus echidnorhynchus | reverse complement strand
GGGGGGGGGGGGGGGGGGGGGGAAATCGATGCAGAACAGAACCGCGGCGGCTTCATGGGGCTTCGTGATATCAGAGTGAACGACACACCTATTCCAGATAACGGGGGGGGCATGAAACAGCAATTGACACTAAACATGGGAAGCGGGGAACAGGGGTGACAAATCGATAGAGATCATAGCTGTCACCTGACTCCCCCCTGCCGCCCGCCGAAATCCTTGAAATTTCCCAAAACTGTGACATTAAGAGCCACAGGTTGGGAGAGTCTCTCTGTGAGATCGCCTGGCTGACATCACAGCGATATCACAGCTTAAAATAGACATCACAGCTGAGCTCACGAGCTCTGGCCGCTGTGTCTAACCTCTTTTTTTCTTTCTTCTTATTTTAAACTTGACAAATGATACCTGTTTAGTCTTTCAGAAGTTATACTAATTTAGCCCTATTTAAATTCAATCTCATACTAGTTCCCTCCCCCCCGCCAATCCCCAAACACTCTCCCTTCCCCCACTCCAGCAGGAGTGCGGCACAAGGCTCCGCACCCCCCACCCCCTGCGCTACTGGGAAGGGACGCTAGAGTTGCCACGCTCCAAAGGGACAATCGTTTCTGTCACTGTCACCGTACGCCACGGGCCTTCCTACATCCCAGGATGTTTTTAGGGCTGGGATGAGAAAGCAGCGGTTCGGATTTCCTTACCGCGTCGACGCCGTATCGATCCGGCCGTCATAAATAAGTCATAAATAAGACATAACGCAGGATGCCACGTGGACGCAGGCCTGTTTTTCCCCCTCAGCATTACCGGGGTGATCTCTCTGTCACTGCCCGTGCGGTTTAACCGACGTCACGCAGTTACAAAACCACAGGCCGCCATTGTCACTTTAGGGAGGCGCCAAAAGCCGCGGTGAGTCTGCAGCGTACGCCAACACCATGGCATTACCCCGACGCTGTCGAACAGCACCCCACCTTCCGAAGCCATGTGCCATCCCTCTCAGGAACATTGACGGCTTTTCATAATTTCTTCCACATTGTTCTCTGAAGCCTGTTCCTTATATTTCTCCGACTGCAGCAGACTCTCCTTAACACTATTCCCACTCCATAACTCTTCCAGTAATGCCAGTTTTTCTTTTTTCCCAGACTTCTCCTCTCTCTCTCTCTCTCTCTCTCTCTCTCTCTCTTTCTCTCTCTGACTGATGTGGGACCCCCTTCATGTCCCCCCATCTCTCCATCCCTATGATAAAACATGCTTCCCTTCATCTTCCCCTTACAATCTCCTCTGCCCGCCATGGGCAGCACGGCCTCTGGTCATCCTGCGAGATGCAGCTTTGGGATGGACCTGTCCGGGGAGGGGCGGCTGTCATGTGACTGTAGGCAAACTGACTGGCAGATCAGCGCCCCATCAGAAGCTGGTGCCCTAGGCAGCTGCCTATATCACCAGTATGACTGACCAGCCCTGGTTTGTACAACTGATCAGCAGAAAGCTGAATCTCTCATCTATCACTTTTGACTATATTGTTAAAAAATTTTAAAGATGACGGACTTGTGCATGTGAACAGAAAGCACTCTGGCAGACAGCAAATCGGACAGGTAGAATGAAGAAAAACAGAAAAACAGGCGAGAAACAGCAGCAATAGACTACAGTGTCCAAATATTTTGTAAGACCACTGTACCTTCAAGTGGTTTCAGATGCTGTCAAAAAAATCCTTGTTTTTGTTGGGGTTTTTTTTGGAGTTTCAACCTTTTCTCAGTTGCACTTAAGAAGTGCGCTACATTGGTCCCAAAAAGTGGTCCCATTTCGACACTGAAGTCTATTGCTGCTGTTTCTTGCCTGTATTTTCTTCCAAATTCTTTTTAGGGGCCACTGTGTATGAAAGTCTCCAAGAGCAGCCTATGGATTAAATGGACTAAAAGAAATTAGTTATTAGTTAGAAATCAGATACAGATAATTAATGTGTCTGGGACTGAATTCATTTATGCATGTATTTATGCATCAATCTATACTAATGTAATGTGTCCAGTCCACTAGTGGAAAAATCTTAGTTAAAATAATTGTAAATGACTATCTTGGGTAAAAGGGATTCATAATAAGCAAACACAAATGAACAGTGACACAAAATAAGATAATATTTAAAAAAAAGTCATTGACATATTGGGCTTAATTTTGTTCTGAAGATGCTAAGGCTGGATAATTCCTTGCGTTATTAAAACTGAAATGACCTTTCCACCTTATTTGGGTTTCAGTAAATGTCTTCGACTCATGTAAACGGGCAAAGTGAAAAATTTTCAGAACAATAAACAACGGACATCTGCTTTGCCTCTACAGTTGCTATGGTTATGGAGACACCAGTCATAATTCACAGCAGATTGTCCTAAAGACCCGTGTATCTCCCGCCTTATTGCAGGCGTTAACATTCACAATAATGCCTCTTTATTGGTTTACTAATCCCTCACAGCCTCGTCTCTCGCTTCCCCAGTAAACTAATCAGGTCCACTTATTTCTCTCAAATTAATTACATTTATTAATTTTTATCCAGTTGAAAAAAAGGCAACGGCAAATTGTTAAAGTAATCAGACTAATCCCTCTGAGTAATACCCATGGATAATTTAAACACAAAATAACAGTTAAAAAATTATATACTTGGATGAATAAAAAAGTGTTTTACTGGCATCCCATCCAGGGTGTACCTCAGACTTGTGAGCTACGCTGCCTGGGAAAGGCTTCAGACACCCCCACAACCCTCATCAGAATAACTGGTTGGAAAATGGATGGATGGATGGATGGATGGATGAACTGAAAAGTTAACAGATCTACTGAACAGAAAAACATTCACAGTACAATCATGACTATAAATGACTATATAACTGTCAGACTACAAGAAAATCTCACCTGCTCGCTGCCCCCACACACCCCCAAGACGGTGATGTCACATTACAGGACCATTGGTCGCACCAGTCCTTTTAGAGTACAAGTAATTGTGCATCTCCTCACCACGAAAAAAGGGTATCCATGTTGGAACGCTAATGCTCTTATGCGAATGGATTTTCATAATTGATCTCAGTAGTTTGCCGCTGTGGGTTTTGGATCTGCCCCCAGTCAGTCTTTTGTTACAGTTAAAAATCATTACCACATATGGCTATTACCCCCACCCCCACCACTACCACAGGTCACAGCGAGGAGTAATGAAGGCTTGCAATGGGAGACAACAGGCAGGTGCTTAGGGTACCTGAGATACCCATTGTTCAGCAGGGGGTGTAGTTGTGTGGACATAGGAAGGTGCTTAATGCCCCAAAGCGAAGCAGAAACAATGCCATTGATCTGCAGAAAGCTGCCTAGGACTGTCAGGGTGTGCTATTTCAGAGTACAGAAGACCTTTCTCCTGAGTGATAAACCCTACCATATACAAACTCTTCAGAGACAGGTTATTTTTATTCATTTAGCAGATGTTTATAACATACTTTTTTATTTGAGAAAGCAGGGTCAGATAGTCCCTACAGCAATTTGGGATTAACAGCATAATGGTCAAATCCTTCTCTTGACCCTGAGATTTGAACCGATGACCTTCCAATTACAATGAGCCACACACAGCTCCCCCAAAAAACTGACACGGGCTTCAACCTGGATCTTACAACACCACAGCAAATTCTCCGATGCAAGAATGAAATGGGCTATCTGGATTTTTGGCATAACTTTTACACAAACCTTACACCCTCTAAAAGGTGTCTGATTAAGGGTTTAAAAAGTAGAGGCCCGTGAATATACAAATAAAAACAAATTAATTCCTCTGGAATTTAATAGTAAAACTAAATTTTCTTACTCAAAGCATTACATTCCAGAGTCACTGGACTGAAAGTCAATCGCAGAGCAAATGGACAGAATACTCATTAATGGATCTAACAGTTGAGTGCACCCTTTTCTTCCCCCCAAAGATCCATTTCCTTACCCACTGCAGGGTCACAATGAGACTGAAGTTGCCCCCTCAAATTGCAGGGACACATACATCTTTGGACTGTGGAAGGAAACCGCAGGACATGGAGAAAAGCCATGCAAACACATGGAGGGCGAGCAAACTCCACACGCACGCAGTCAGGACGATGACGAGATCCACTACTCAGACTGCGGACTGAGGACGGTGCCTCACTTTTTCCAGACGTCGACGTCTTCGAAGAATACTCGAGTATTGTTTCTAGTATATTGACTGAGGTCTCAGGTTTGTAAAAACAATAATCCCAGAGAGCTGTAAAACAGCATCACACAGCTTCACCAGACCACTCACCAAAGGAACACTTTGGCTGCCATCGTGTCATCCCAGTACAGTACGTACCACTGCAGCGTGAACACAGCTGTTATAAACAGACTCACACACAACATTTTTTACCAGCCATATATAACAGCATATTTACCTTCCTGCCAATAGCTTGAGCACAGACTTGATGCCATCATCCATTTCATGGCGATTCCCGTTTGACCGCTAGCAATGGAGTCCCTGAAGTGTATACGTTCCCCGCAATGTTATTTACTCGGGGCCTTGGGCTATTATTAGGCTAAGGAGGTGGATCACCTTGTAACGCTGCCATAATGAGAATTTAATTGAAACGAAGGCATAAAACCCAGAGGAGCTGCTACACCCATCGAGTCTTGTCAGAATCGTTTTCAAGACAGAAATATCATTTCTTTGATTGCAAATTTTGTTTCGCTACCCAAACAAATCATTCTGTCATTTCAGCAACTCAAACAGGAAAGAGAAATAATTAAAAGCGATTTAAATTAAGTGTTAGTGTAACAATTTTGATCTATCTCGGTGCCGCTAATTAACGCTGTTTTTCATTTAAACTTACAGTCGGAGCGTGTTCATAGGAGACAAATTGAAAGTTTTAATTTATATTACAATACCACAGTCATACAAGGCAAAGCAACACTAGCAGAAACAAAATTTTGCAAATGACAAACGGATGTCGCGACTAAATTATAATTACAATCACACGACCCTGCTTTTATATGTCAGCATTAACTTCCCGGCTTGGGAATTGCACCTGTTATTAAAACCTGCCTCTGAAATAACTGTATAACTCCTGACGGTCAAAACCAGACAGAAGCAAATGCATTAAATATATGAAATTAAAATAAAACAAAATAAAAGAGACGTGACATACGTGATATTATCTATCCGTAACGAATGGCATTCACAAATAGCAAAAATTCTGCTTAATGAATTGTGCTGCTGTTTTCAACACAGTCTCAAGTCTTGGCATGTCATCCCCAACTAAAGGTGAAAAAATCCCATAATTAGAGGTCGCGGTACGAAAGTGTGGGGGGGGGGGGGTCTCCAAGAAAGATTCTGGATCGCGGGCGAAAGTGACGCCGGTTACCGCGACCTCGTAAGGCGAGGGCTCCTCTGAACCCAATCCCCGAAGATAATGGTCTGACTTTTAATTCCTTGTGAAATGTGCCGGAGCTGAGCGCACCCGGGGGCCCGCGGAGGGTGGCGGCACCGGCGGACGCGGCCTGACGTGTGACGGAAAAGGAAAAACGCGTCGCCAGCAATTACCGGTGAGGCTTATAATGAGCCGAGAGCTGTCAGGGCGCAGACACCGAGGATGATCCGGTCCTCCGTTATGGACCGGGGAAGCAGATATGTACGGACCGGCAAGAGGCGGCTTGTGTGTGTGTGTATTACATTGTGGGAACTATTTGTTGATAAAAACCTGTTATATTAACATTGTGGGGACCATGTTTTCACCCCCCCCCCCCCCAAAAAAAAAGAGGAAACTCAAATTTATTTAATATCTATGACTGCAATAAAAAAACTAAAAATGTCAAAACTCTTGTATTTTATTTGGTTACCTATAGTTAAGCTTAGGGCTGGGCAGGGGTTTAGGTTGTCATTGTTGGGATTCGGGTTTTACCCATAGAAATGAATGGGCGGCCGGTCTCCACGAAGACGAATACAAATACAAATGTGTGTGTGTGCGCGCGTGCGTGTGTGTGCATGCCTGCATGCACGCATACATGTGAGACTTTTAACATGTATATGTACATTTTTTGATTGATTGACCTATATTTATAACGTTTCTAATTATCATTACTTATATACATTATAGATTTACTAATAATATTAATATCAAGTCCATGAAAATAGATTAGGCACTAATTGATTAAAAAGTCTATGACTTTTTTTTTTGAGAGGAAGAAACTTAATCATTAAAACCTGCAAAACTATTTGACACGCTTTCAAAGATCTGACGGATTTGAGAAAAATAATTTACCACTAGAGAACAAGCTGTTATGCTTTTAAATAGGAGGCATGCAATTAGGAAATTTATTTATTTAATTAACCCTAGAGCAGCAGAAATAGCACTGCGTGTTAGAAATGTGAAATATGAGAACACCAGCAGGTTTTGGCTTTAAGGTACACTGAAACAAACTTTACTGCAAAGTATACTCTATTAATACAGTGCTTCCATATATGATAAAACATCCACTCAAAATTGTAGGTAGTTTTCTTTTCATTACCAGAAGCATTGTATGCATAAATGTTGAACTTGAACTATCTTGGGCTTTCTGAAAAATAACCTCTAGTACTGTATAGTCTGTGTCAGGAATCGAAGAAAATTATATGCCGTGTTTTAATACTTAAAGTAGTACAGTGCATACAGCTACCCGGGGGCCTGGGGTTCACATTGCAAGCCACGCACCCACTTTTCACCCACCTTGAGTTAAATAAGACGTTAATTCGAATGTTAATTACGGATTTGCGTCCTGCAGTCCGGAAAGCGCCAGCACTCTCTGGAGCTCCTGGTTACACGTGAACCTGTCGGTGAAAAAGAGAAAACGGTCATGAGACAATCGAACAATCGAGAGGGAACAAATGAAAGAGTGTAACTCAGGTGGTTGTGCGTTTTTCTGTTTTGCAGAGGGGGGAGCCCCGAAAGGCGGGGGCCCTGGAAGTGGGAGCGGGGGATCTTGGGGGGATTTAGGCTAAGCAAGTGCATTGCTGGAGAAGAGTTCACCCCCACATACCCTAAATCAGATTCTGCTCAGTCAGGTGAGCAGGAAGGTGCTGTGAATCGGGGGTGCATGAGGAGACCACCAAGCCCTTCAACCCCGGGTTGTGTCACACATGGGATTTACCCTGGTGGGGTGGGGGGGTAGTCATTTCCCTTTTGATAACTGCTCCTCCATCCCATCAAATATCTTAATTTTTTTCACAATCAGACTCCCCCAGATGGACAGAATAATTGCTTTGTTCATATTAAACAAACCCCCCACATCCCCCATTCTCTGTGTGCGCCTCAGAGATAAAGGATAAAGGATTGTTCTGGTAATCTTTTTACAGCCATTTTTCTGTGGCCCAGTCAATTCAGCGACCCGTCAGCGATTTCGGATTACCTTAATGTGAAAATCCCCCCCCCCATCTGCCTTAATTACTCCTTTACGGTGGGATGCCTTAAATTACAGCCATGATGAACTGGGTCCGGCGGGAAGAGGTCCCCCCCTCGCCACCTGGTGATGAATAGACCCCCACGCACACGCGTGTGTGGGCGTGCGTCCACGCCGCGTAACTGCACCCGAGCCCATGTCCATACACGCCACAGCCCAACCTCCCATGGCGATTCAGACTGTGGCATTTGCTGAGCTCAGCACGCCAAAGCCCGAATACTCCGCCTTAATTGCAGTCTTAACTGCAGCCAGGCTGGATCGGGGACTGGAGGGGGAACTGGAACAGAACTGCAGAGAAACACAAGAAATTCAGATGCTTAACTCCTTTCCATTTGCTTGGGAATTGGGCCTATTTCCACCTATTTGGCAGTAGCTGAATTTGAAGCTTTATAATTTCAGATTTAAAAGTCAGAGAGACATGCCTGATACCCAAAATCAAAGGTGAGAACTGTTAAATGAACCATATTCACTTTAATGTTTGAAATTCCTAACTTTTCCACAATATAGGGACAATAGACAATGGCAGTGAGCCTGGAGCCAGTCCCAGGGCTGAGGCTGGGGGCCCCTTGGACAGGACACCCTCACCTATAAGCATGATGTTTGATGCCCCGGGAGAACGAGAAACATGATCACAGGGGAAATGACAGGTGACAGCAAAGGAAAACATAGAAAACACCCCATTGAACCCCAGTGGTTGCGCTCTGTCTTTCAGCGTTTACCTCGTACATTTTATCATTCTTCTCCAGTTCTGTGTACTTTCATATAATGGCACTGGACTCCAAACCCCAGTGTCCTTGGCCATTCTCCGCAAACTCAAATGGATCAGTCTGGCCTGTCCCTTGTTTGATTTTAGGGTTCCAAGGAGACCCCAGTCCTCATCGGTATTGGCAAGAAGCTTCAAACGCTGTAACAAATTACTCATGTCACGAGAGCAATGAATTTGAATCACCTTTCCTGTCCCACTTTTCAGGATTGGCCGAAAGTCAAACTACCTGTGTGGCCGTCCAGAACATTCCAGAAATGCGGAGATGACATCGTTCGTAAAGGCTTTATTCATCAATCATTAAATAAATAAATGGCGCAAATCATGAATACATTTTTATGTATTTCTCCACGCCGGCCTTGTTGAAGAAAAAGGGTTTTGGCCGTGAGTGTGTGTGTGTCTGTGTGTGTGTGTGTGTGTGTGTGTGTGTGAGTGTGCAAGAGAATAATACGGAGTGAGAGAGACACTGATTTTTTTTCCCACCCTCACCTGCAGTCCCAAGACGTTAACACAGACAGGTTAGACATGCTGGTAATTATCGCAGCCATTATCAGAGCCAGCGTTTCTATGGTCACAGAGTGAGCAAGTGACAGGATGTAATACACACATGTCCAGACATACAGAACCGTTTCAAGGTACTTCACAGACACTGCTGCATAGATTTGGCTATATTTATTCAGATGGTAAGACACACTCACAGGCACACATACATAAACGTTTCGACACCAATCATTTTGCTTACTTATATACACTCTACATTTAATATTCTGTGTTATTTTTGTAATTTTCTTCATATTATTATAATGTGAGCAATTACACAAAAACAAATTCCTTGTGCTCGGGCTGTACATATCAAATAAAGTTGATTCTGATACTGATTCATACCTGGTACCCATCCCTGCCTTGGTACATGTAGCTCAGCGCTTATTTGTTTAAGCGTCGTGACCCAATCAGGGCACACAGACATGTCCGCGCACACGCTCACCTCGCCAGACCCTGCACACATCCTGTGAGCCTTATTAGCTTTGATTAGCTCGAATGACTGCAGGACAAACGATCGGATATTGAAGGCCCTTGACATTAATGTGGACTAAATTAAAGAGCTGGCTTGCGGCTGTTCTCAATCACCGTGATGGGGAGCGATATCGTCCTTTCTTTCTCTCTCTCCTCCCACTCCACCTTTCCCCCGGTCACTTCCTCACATCCCGAGACAGACGCCCCCTCCGAGCGATGCACACACCGTTTCAGTGTCACTCCTCCATCACCTCCTCCCTTTGTTCTTCACTTTTCCCTTTCCTTCACCACCTTCATCTAACTTCTCATCGTTCTCTCCATCCCCAGCCGTGCTACTGCCTTCTGGCGTTTGGCCTCTCCTGATATTTTTACACGTGCTGCCTCTCATTCTTCTACCGACACGGTGTGGACATCCAGGCTGGACTGGTGTTTGTGTTTCTAGCTGGAAGAAGTCAGTGTTGTCTTTTGCTACCTGATTTGTACTGCATGTCCTTAGTCTAGAAGCCAGAACCAACCGTTTAAGCTCAGCAGGAAGCAGTCGACTCTTTTATTCTATTTCAGAAATCCACCCTGAACGATTAAGGAGATTAACTATATTCTCTAAGGTACAGTAAGACCCTTTGGGGGAACTGGAACGGGGAACAAAGTCAATGTCCTCGACGAACTGTCTTAAAAACGGTGGAGATGAGGAGGGAGATGGTCGTGCTGATTGATGTTAGAAAAAGGAGTGAAACGTGTGTGACTGCGTGTGTGTGTTTGTGTGTGTGCGTGTGTGTGTGCGCTCAGGTTGGGGGCGGGATGATGAATGGAGACTGATGGGTCCATATTCAAAGCTCTGTGTCATATTAAGCAGGGGGCCGTACCAGGGTAATAAAGAAAACCTGGCGATGAAGACAGGTTATACATTTTCATTTCGCTCAAAAACAGACAGGAACCTCTCTCACCTCTGATATATGTAAAAGTACATATGTGAATGCAGGGTTGTAGTACATGTGAAGGTGTCTCACTTGGTGACACTTCACCATGAATGTTAACACTGAGCCTTGGAAACAAATCAAAAACTCATTCCTTGAGTGGACTGTGAGTGACTGCATCTGTATTCCCTACCTTGGGATGGCATTTACAAGTGATGCGACCGTATAAATTGTAGACTTCTAAAGAAATCCTCCAAGTTAAAAAAATCAGCCTGCAGTGATTGACCATTGTCCAGGATCCAGGAGCCCTTGCCTTGAGGAAATCTACAGCTTGTGTTTTAATGAGAAGGAGAGGGATCATTTTGCCTTTTAAGCGTGAGACTGCTAACGTTGCTTGATCAGGATCAGCTTCCCTCCACTGCCTGTGAAAGAGCATCTTTAGCATAAAAAAAAAATATCAACTTCTTTGTTTTCAGCTGCAGTCTGACTCATTCTGACGATTGTGGTGCTTTGATGGTTCTGGGGATGCGTTCGAGGGCCTGATCCCAACATCTGGGACACCTCCCCACTATCTTCTGCTATTAGAGTGGAGTGCTCATCTCATGAGGCTCCTGGTGCCCTTGCCCAAGCGATACCAGGCCTTCATGTCGATTCTCCCTCATCCCCATGCAAGAAGACTCAAGACCCAGGGGGACATGTTGTCAATGACATCCTGTTCGAGATTATCAGAGGATTGATTCCCTATCACCCCCCACACTGCTGGGAGAAACCACAGAAAAGGCTATTAGAGTCCCACTGATTGGATTAATAGGTTAATCAATCCATCGGAGAATGAAATCAGGTGCCTCCACTCAACACTGGGGATAACGATTTAATTTAAGGGCTGTTTGTGTCTAACTTTTACCTATAGTCATATATACTATAAGTAGCAATGTTATATGGTAGCAATTGAACCCACAGCCCTGGGGCTGAGGACAGAGTCCCACTTATTTAGTAGGGATGAAGAGATAGATATTTAATTACACATAAACGATGACACACTGCAGTTCTACAAGAATCTCTGTCTATGAGGAGCTCTCGAAAAAAAACATTTAAAAGAAACATTTCCAAATAATAAAAAAAACAACAATCAACTTAACTAAACGTGCATCAAAATGTCCAAACACCCACTGATGTGCTTGATGGTTAAATGCCAACGGTCATATCAATAAAAAAAAAAAAACTGAAGTTTCAAATGTCCTTTCTCACAGAAAATAATTCATATGGATTCCCCATAAACTTTGTCATTAGATTCAGAAACTTTTTCTCCAAATGCAAATTTCTTTCAGACAGATTTGTGGTTCTATGTTGAATGATCCTAAATAATTCCCCAATGCACCATTCCTAACACAGCAGGCTTATTATCTGATATTTCTTGTGGTATTTCTTAAAAGCTCGGCGAATAATAGACTAACTTCATGTTTTGATTATTTTCCAGAAGCTAAACTTGAAAGAACAGGCTTTAATTACAGAAGGAGCAGCTAAATTCGCAGCAGTCTCTGTCATTAGCGGTTATGACAGGAAGCATTGAGACATCCTGATGCAGAGACGTGTGCCGTGGGTTGGACCGTGGGTGTCATTAAGGCTGACAGCCGTGTGTCGAATGCTGTCCTCTGAGGGAGCAGGTGTCTGGGGGGGATGGGGGGGAGGGGGGGGAGGTTTCCGATTCCGCTTGAGGACATAGCACCGATGACAGGAAGACTGTTTTTCTGAAATAAATACCTGTTTTTAATATATATATATATATTTTTTTTTTTCTCGGTAGTGGCATTGATTACACATCTTTACCATCTTTACCCAGAAGTGGCAACGTAATGACGGTTCTTTCCGGAAAGGCGTCAGGTGCCGTGCAAGCTTGTGGCCTGTTTTTGGAAGTGAGGCCCTCGATTTTAGCCGCCTCAAACGAAAGCTTTGCAAGGTGGCCACAGAATGGCTTCTGCTTTGCCGGCACTGACGGGTACCGAGAATTATAGCTCATTCGGCTGTGACAGCTTGATTCCATAAGTTAATAGCTTATTAATGGAAAATTTGCGTGTCAACAGATGCGTTGGGTGATTATTCAAAGTCTCTGACTTTGATGAACAAGTATCCGATTGAAGTGCTTTTGCAAAAGAATGACGATACGCACACAAAGCTATAAGCTCCTTTATCATATTTTTATTATTATTGCGTAAATCCTTCATGACATAACAAAAGGGTATATTCATAAAAAGAGAGGAGCTAAATGTCGACTGGCTTTAATGAAGGAGAATGGAAAGTGCCGGTAATTTTGCACTGCAAACGTGTCAGCCAGCCTCATCTCTGGGGGGTTTCTCACGGAGCCACTGTGGGACAGAGAGGTGGCACTGCTGGGGGGCACTGCTGGAAGCTTCACCACGCAGACCTCAGCTCCTCCTGGGTGTCGACAGCCTCCTGAAGGTAAAGATGTAAGTCAAAATCAGCTAATGTTATTATTAACAGCAGCTAGATGCATTAAAGGATCAGGAAATGTAATATCTTCACAATCCCACTGTTTTTTTTAAATAATATCTGCCATTTATTGACTAAGATTTTTTAATTTATCTAGCAGTCACTTTTACCCAAAACAGCATACATTTTTGAGACAGGCAGCTCAGACATCCCCTGGAGCAACGGGGCGTTAAGTTCCCTGCTTAGTGGCCTGATGGTGACATCACTCTGCTCGACTCTGGGACTTAAGCCAGCCCCTCCTTGTGCTGTTTTCAACAACAAGCCAAATCGTACAGTTAAGGCCAGGGGCGTTGCTAAAGATTTCAGGCGTCATGAAGGCATACCATACTGGGCCCCCCAGTTCAGACCAGTCCAGTTATTTTCCAAATTTGTAGTGCCTCTGTCACTCCGGGGCCCTTGCAATCATCTTAACTTTGGTTAAGCCTGGTTAAGACCTTGAAAATTGTTTTTTGAATGTCGTTAAATGGAGATTAACTCGATTGTCTGGACACCAGTTATTGAAACTGTGGCAATCCGACCATCCAGACAGAAGCCCCAAAACAGGGGCTCATAGTTTGGCTGCCGTGGGATGCCAGATTGATGGAGAACCCTATTATGCAAATGTCTTTCCAACGGTAATGTTGAAAAATCCTCCTGCTGGTTAGGGCATTCTCGCTGCCCCCACACTTAGCGCTTGGTTAAGTTCAGGGACGCAGGTCTGAGACCCAGTTGCATCTGTACTGCTTACAAAGCCGTGGTCCACATCGCGAATACTTATTGACTCCCCGTCGCAGAGACACTCTGACATGTCTATGAATAACGCGAAACTTCTGAATAGATGGTGTTCGGAATCCTGCCTGCGGTACGTAAGGATCTCGGGTCTATGTAAAAACACGCAGCTTTGAGGTAGGTAGTGAGCTGGTATCAGAGGGTAGCAGCGCAGCCTCACGGCCAGCAGGGTCGCGGGTTCGACTGATCCGCCCCCGGCTCTGTGTGCATCTGCATATTCTCCCCCCGTTTCCACCCACATTCACAAAACCTGCAGTTATTTGAACTGCAGTCTCCACACTGCTCAGTGTGTGACTGTGAGTGTGTGACCCATAATGGACCGACATCCCATCCAGGGTCTCCCCTGTTTCATGCCCTTGCCTGGGACAGATACCAGGCCCACCGTGACTCTGTACTGGGTAAGCGATGATGGAAAATTAGTGGGGAAACATTCCTGGGGAGTTAATTCCTTCCTGCTGAATATTGTATCTTTAATCCGCCTAAAGTGGTCAGGGAAAAAAAAAATCATAAACTTCAGCGCCCTTGAGAGTATAAAATCAGAATTATTTCGTTAATTAGTGTTATTTGGCAAATGAAAGTTGCTCAGCTTGTTGCAAGGTTTGTAGGCCTGAAATTGTCTTTGATTTATTAAGTAGTTTTTTTTTAATAACTATACAGCAAACAACCTGAGTTAATTTGCATTTTCTAGTCCATTGTAATGAACCTGAAGGGACGTTGGTGCTGAAAAGCCAGGCTTTATTCTAACTGTCAGCAGGACAAATTGGTCTCTACAGCCTGAACACAGCCACCGATTCTCAGATATGCTCCTATTTAGAAAGTCAATAACAGCCAAGAAGGCCACTTATCAGTTTATTACGCGTCTATTGTGCAAAACATGCTAATTCCAATGAAATGTTTCTGCCAGTTATAGATCACAGGCAGAGTCTGCTAGTTTCCATGTTAATTATTATTACAGTGATAATGCATTTATTCATAATAACTAGACAACGGCCGTCGGGTAAAATCAGCACGGATGTTTTGACAGATGTGAGGCCCTGGAATGTTCCATGATGGCTTCATCACGGGGATTCCTCTTGAAGGTCTGCTGGCTTACTACTGCATGGTTTGGAAGCAGTAACTTCAGCAGTAACAGAATGGGGTGTGGCTGACTGGGGGGGGGGGGGGTTCCCCTGGTGTCTTTATCCCAAGATCCTTAACGCTGTCATTCCTGATGGCTTTGCTATCATCCTTTGTCCTTAATCTTCTTAGTGGCACAAAGGAGCCACAGAGGAGGTACAGAGGGGGCGCAGAGGTGTGTCCCGTAGGGAGGCGCAATGGGAGGATCTCCCTGTCTGTGTTTGTGCGCCATCAGAGCTTGACTGGGATTAAGACTTGGCCCTGGACTTTATTTATTTATTTATTATTTGGGGGAGGGGGTCCCCACAATGAATTTTAGCCATTTGGGGGGCAGGAGTCCAACAACAAATTTTGCTGGCCAACAATCCCAAATGCCTGATGGCCAGTCCCGCCGCAGTGTGCAGTGTGTGTGTGTGTGTGAGGTCAGGCGCCGGGCAGCAGCCTGCTCTCGCTGCTGTCCCCTGTATCATCGCCAGCAGCAGGAAGCATCACACCACTGAGTATTTACTGGAATTGCCCGCCCACACACCTCCACATCACCTCTTTAATTACCGGGGCCTATTGATCCGACCCTAGACGAGGTCTCCGATATCACCAGGGCCGGAGTTAATGACAGACGATTCACCCCCCACCCGGTCGTCCTACGGCCGTTCTTCCAGGGACGCTGGGCGCTCTGTGGACAGGAGAGAGAAACCCCCCCCGCATTACCTAAAATGTACTGGAAGTGAAATGACCATCAGTTTTCTTGGTGGGGGGGGGGGGGTGATGTAACGGGGCCACCTGGAACCAGCGCCATTGGTCTCCCCACCCACACACGCTTAATCTGCCACCTAGACACCCCCAAGCCGGTGAGCCAACTCCCCCACCCCAGCTCCTACCCCTTATCTCAGAAGACTTCTCCGAATCCCCCCTACCACGAGACTCCCAGTCAAAGCGTAGCTTGGGAGGGGGGTGGGGGGTTGGCAGGGGGAAGCTTAGGGGCTCATGAAAGGATTCAAACTTTCTCGGTGCAGTCGAGCAAAAGCTCCCGGCGAACAGG
>JAODJU010000062.1:13440575-13450820 GCA_026776725.1 Gnathonemus echidnorhynchus | reverse complement strand
GCCCAGTCACTAATTAAATCAAGATCCCGCTGTAGCTGCTGAGCCGCTAATTCAGTATCTGCTACACCACCCACCTTACACACGCACATGCACACAGACACGCACACACACACACTAACAATGGAAACTGAGAACTAAATTCCCAGGCAGAGATGAAACTTCATCTTTTTCTTGCCTCTCTCTCTCTCTCTCTCTCTCTCTCTCTCTCTCTCTCTGTCTTTCTCTTTTTCTCCCTGGTCACAGAGAGACACTATTGCCAGTCTGAGGATTTTTAACAAGGTGCGATGTTTTCAGTTTATTCTTACTGTGAAAGTGCCATAAATCTTCAGCGTTTTACAGTCCACTGGCCAATACTGACCGAGATTGGGAGGCAAAACTCACAGTTGGAGGGTGTGTGTGCGTGTGTGCACACGTATGTATGTGCATGTGTGTCCGCACCCGTGTAGAGCACGGTGAAAAATCCATCAATGACAAACTCTAAAATAAATCTTAAAAACTGGAAAAAAACAGGAGACCTTTCCCCTTTAATTGCCTGCTTCGTGCAAAGTCAGCCTTTCTGACCCATACACACGAGTGTGTGTACAGTATGTGTGTGTGTGTGGATTTGGTTTATATTACATTGTGGGGACCAAATGGCCTCCACAATGTAATAAAAATCAGTTTTTTTGTGTTGTAGGGCAATTTTTCGGGTCCCCACAAAGATCTGTGAATGCACTCAAAAAAGTAAAAATGCCAAAAGTTTTGTTAGTTTGGTTACTTATGGTTAAGGTTATGGCTGGGTGGGGGTTAAGGTTGTCATATTGTGATTAGAGTTTTCCCAATAGAAGTAATTGGAGAGTTGTTTGTAAAACACAATTACAAACCTGCCTGTGTGTGTGTGTGTGTGTGTGCGAGCATGTGGTGAATGGGGGTAAGCATCCTTTCCATGATGACACGCTTATATCCTCATATTGGCCCATAAACCTTGAAAGCGGGCCACTGCTTTCTATGCAGAGCTTATAGGATCAGGCTCAGGTGAACTGCCAGCCATTTTTATTTAATGCTGAGTTTTAAAAACAATGGCATTACAAGGAGAATGAATTTCACCTTTCAGAAGTCAGATCACCTGACCCATTAGTGAAGGTGGAGGGGCAGGGGTGCCCCATACTTGTGAATATATTAATGCAGAATTGGAGATTTCATTATTAGCCTCTTGATAACTTGATATGTAAATTACAGTTTTATTCCATTACCATATTTCTGCCTAAATTTACTGCAGTCTATTGACATAGAGCAATAAACTTAATTTCACAATTTAAATGTGTAAAGATACATATCTCAAAATATATGCCTAGGTGCTAACTCATTGGGTTAATTAATTATTCAGTGTTGTTTTTGGCAAAAATTGAGTTTATATTAACTTCTGTGTTGGTTCCAGAGACAGTGAGGGCTTTCAGATAGATTGTCCGGAAAAGACTGTTCTATGGGCCTCAGGGAAGTAAGTGAAGCTTGAATTAAGGGGCAAATAAATAATAGCATAATTTCATTTTCGTTCTCTGTTTGTAGTGCTGATCATCCTAATGAGTGAGATCTGTATCTCAGACTATTAAGGTCTGTGTGGACACAGAGTAGAGAAAAAACAGAAGTACAAAATCTCTGTGTTGTTTGTTTTGTGAATCCTGCCCTTTTTATCATAATCTCATCATTACAAACAAATGCATGAAGGACTTGGACTTCAACACATCGGCTCGGGAACCGTCACTAACCCTAACCTTGTCATTTGACCAGATTCCATAAACGTCCTCGTTCCCTGTGGTAAAAATGACTGATAAACGGCCTCATCATTACGATAAACCCCCGAGTCCCGGTCTTTAAACTTCCAAATGCACTTTATTCCTTTCACGGAATGTTTGCGTAATGGCAAATTTATACCCGGGCCTTCACTGTAAACGTCTCAAGTCGAGCTGGCCCGGCCACCCTCGACTGACTGTGTGTGTGCGTTTGTGTCAGACGATCAAGTGGAGGTGCGCTGCATGGATGAAGACACGGTGGGTTGGGGGGGTTGGGTTATTTGGTAGAGGAGATTCTCTTCAACAGAGGGCCCCCAGAGGGCTACCTAAAGCACACACAGCCTTAATGATATTTCACATTTTTATCAAGCAAGCACTAATGCGTGCTTTGAGCCCGTTTGCCTATTAAATTCCCAGATCGCACTGAGGGCCCATCGCATGGGACCGATCACCCAGACCCGATCGCATGGAAGGACAGCAATGCCCACAGCACTAAATTACAAACGTTTTTTTTCCCCCCCCTTCATGTAAAATCCCAGGAATTCTCCTGGTCCCAAACGTAATTAGAGTCTCGGGCGAGCCGGGTCTCGGAGGACCCTGCTCCTTCGCACCTGTCCTTCCGCTTGCCAGGAAGTCAGGCGAGTTTCGCATTGCGAGATCTGGCGGCCGGTGCCGCGGAACGTGGCTGGACACCGCTAATCTGCAGGCCAGCAGCTGCTGCAGCGGCAGTGCTGCAGTGCGCATGGACACCAAACACTCAAACCTCAGTGCTCACTGTAATCACTGTATGCTTGAGAACTTATCAAACAGAAGGTCTGCGCCCAAGTCGATCAGTAAAGGTGCTGAAACACGATATATAAATACAGCAACATATATATTGTTGAATCACAAACCATATAGCTGAAATTGTTTGTGATTATAAGGTTATAAATGGCAGTTTGAGACATGCTAGGATAGCTATCCTGTCAAAGGTGTCCTCTGCCTGAGACCCTATGCTTCCTGAGAGCAGCTCACTGCTCACCTTCTCTCTACTGGAAAAGCAGTACTGGAAGATAGATGGACATTCTGTCATTTTCAAATGATCATATACGATACTTATAGAATACTAGATATAATGTCGCTTAATTAGGCTGTGTGTTATTTCTGATCAATATTTAACGATCGATTTTTTTCTTTGAGCCATTTCACGTATTATATTTCACAGACGCTCAAATTATTTGTAATCCCCTCTGTAGGTAATAATTACAGCAGTACAAGGAAGCACTTAAGAATGTAGACGGCAGCACATGGCCAGTCAGTCCATCACGGGCAGAGCTGCTGATAAGAGGAGCGGCCAAATCACAACCTCAGCTTTCAGGTCACTGAGGGAAATCACCCCGTAATACCTCACTCAGTCTCAGACATCTGTTTTGCCAGAGGAGGGGTCAAAGGTCATCAACATTCTAAAAAAACCTCCTGTCAGATCCAGGCTGGTCACCTATCAGCAAGCTGACAGTGACGACCTAATCCCTCAACCCTGAGAAGCACTCAGAGGACATAGACACATCCAGAGTACTGTGGTTCATGATTCATCACATCCTTTGAATTACAAACTTTGCTTTTGTGACCTGGACAATGAAGTTTTGATATGTACCTATTTCCAATGGGAAAACATAAAGTTAGAAAAATACAATATATGAAATTAAAATTTACATGTATTTATGCTAAAATTATACAAAGATGACTATAAAAGATTTGTAAGCGAGTAGTTTTTTGAGATTTATGACGACACTTTCACGAATCAGCCCCCAAATGTAGTCCCCCGTCACGTTCTCGCTGTACTCTCCTTGGTGGCTGCGTTCGACGTCTCGTAACCGTGGTGGAAGGATTCTTCTTGCTCTCCGAGTACGTTCCATGTTCTCTTTGAATTTATCAAGATGAGCATGTCGAATATGGACTTTGAAGGACATCCTGCAGCCCGTTTTGCTGTAGTTCTTTACCTAGGTCTCAAGAAGCTGCACATAGCTTTCAGACTTGCGTTCGCCCAGGAAGCTCCGACCCGCTGCAACAAAGCTGTTCCAAGCCGCTTTCTCCTTCCCAGTGAGCTTCCTGGGAAAGTCCTTGCAGCTGGAACTAAACTGAACTGGTGGGCTTAAGGCCCCAGTATTCATATTACCATTTACATTACTGGAAAGTTGTAGAAAGTTCTCAAAAGTTGTAGAAGTTATTCTAGTAGTTTACTCAGCGCTTAATCTATCTGATTTCAAAATATCACTGTCTCACTGTCCAGGTCACAAAAGCAAAGTGTGTGGGGAAAAGTAGCCATTCTCTGTATTTCTAAGGCATACGTGATTAGGAAATAACAATTACCAACAAAAAACAAAAACACACACACATTTGTAACACAAATATCGAGGACTAAAATGCTTTTATGAATTTTGTATTCTAAAAACAAAAATGCTCGCAGTACAATAAATTACAAAATTACTAAAGTACAATAAAAAATCTTATTTAGTGAAAGAATGAATTCTTCATTTAGACTGTAAACACTGCAGTGAGATATGCACTGCCATTGAAAAATAGAGCTTCCCATGACTCACAGAAGTGCTGCTTTTCACTGATGACAGGCACTGGCAAAATCACAGTGATGGTAGAAAGACAATGTTAGTGGACATTAAGGAGAGAGCAGTTCAGATTCTGGAAGAAGGCAGGCAGCTGTCAGAAGGTATCAAAGACCTTAGCTAACAGCACGTGAGGTTCACAGTTTTGTAAACTGTTAATAATTATGTGAAGATAATCCAGTAATGTTGTATAACAAATCTTAAGGGCTTGAATCGAAGGCAACTGGACTCGAAGACGTCTCATCTCTCATCCGAAAGGTTACTTCAGTTCTAAAAGTCTGATGGGGAGTTCCAGGTGTTTATCCTCTAGTGGGGCTGTCATCCTCTAGCATGGTTGTCAGGGTCATCTGGGGCAAGGTGAAGATCAAGCTGTGAAACCTTGATTCCACCTGAGCCAAGATATGAACCATTTACATCCTCTCTCTGTCCCAAATGTGCCCATTTGTATCCTCAAAGGAATGTCCCTTCTCCTTCAGGTGCAGATGTACTGTACAGCTGAGTCTTGTCCTGATGTGCAGGCTCTCCTGTGTTGCTCCATACGTCCGTGGAGTGCTTGCTTGGTCTCTCCTATGTATGTCCTTAAGATTGTCATATCCTGGACGACTGAAAACCTACACAGACATTTTGTGTAACAAACTGGCACTCCAACAAGGGGGTTCCCCTGCACTGTCATTCTTGAGATAGGCTTCAATTTCACCTCAACTCTTTATCGCAGGGGCTTCTAACCTGTAATTTGTGGACCGGCACTGGTGTGGTCCAGTATTCCACTGGGCTGTGAAGCACTGGGATGGCTGGGTTAGTTTCTATAATAATCTATGTATAATAATCTATATATTTTCAAGCCACACCTTATGTTAGATCCTGACATGCATTTCTGGAAATAATAAGGAAGCAGCTCAAAACTTATTAAATCACATTAGAGGTTTCCTGTTATTAACTCAATAAACCCCCAACGACATGTTTCACTGGGCCATGAAACTTCTGCACAGCATAAGATGGTCTGCAGACTCCAAAAGGTTGGAAATCCCTACTGTACTGGATTAGTGGGTAGGGGGAATATGGATGGATGGATGGATGGATGGATGGATGGATGGATTTTTCAGCTAAAAGGAAAAAGCAAAATAATTCAATTTCTGCCTGTGAAATACACTCAGTGAACGCTAAAGCAAAACACAGAGGGTAATTCTCAAATTGTAACTCCCAAGTCAAAAACGAAACCCAAACATACCCTTTAAAATCTTGCCAAAACAGCATAAGCTAATGTGAAAGTCTGTTAGACACTCCAGTGTTAAACATGTAAACACTCCAGTGCCAGAAATATCAAACCTTTTTTCCACCCTTCTCAGGTTTCTTTTCTCCTTTTCCAGAAAAGGAAAATTTTAATCGGCGAAGTTCCTCACAGGTCCTAGCTGAGGTGCTCTCTCGCACGTTTCACGGCTACATCCGTCAATAACTTCAAAGAGCCTCCATCTCGTGGGTTTAGTCATATATCCTGCTGCCAGCGGGATGATTTTTGATCCGCCTCAAAGAGCAGAGTTCAGGAACATGGAAGTGTGTTTGTGTTTTTTCAACATCATGTGTAAAAATATATGAACTGCTGCCATTTTCCCCTGAATTAGCGCTGTACGTTAATTCGATAACCTTACTCCATGCTGTTCTTCAGGGTGACTGCTTCCACAAGGCTGTGAATTTTCCTGTCTGAAATTAATAGTGTGAATTAATTTCTTTAAATGGTATCTAATTTGGCCACATCTCCTTTTCACTGTGCCTACAAACGAAGAAAACGTGTGCTTCACACCGACATGTAAATATCAGTATTTAAAACTGCGCACTGCGATGGTTTGGCACCCCATCCTCAGTTATCTCTTGCCTTTCTCCAGTAGGTTTCAGGCTTCAGACCATCATGACCCTGCATAGGACAAGCAATACAGAAGATAAATGAATAAATGGTATTTAAAATATTTTTTCCAGTGTCACTGCAAAATTATGTAGAGGAGCCAATCAATTGAACCTGAAGGTCTGTTTTGGGATTTTTACTGATTGATGCACTGCATGCGATGGTGCAGTTTCACAGATATTGTCAGGGAATTACAGGGGCCAAATTTACATCTACTGATAGGATCTATCTGGGATGGCTGTAGGCTGAAGCCACCCCCCCAGCTTTAAAAGGCAGCTGAGCTTTCCGAATGCTTCTCTTCCACAACACTCAGAGTGAGCGGAAATATTACCGAGTTAAGAAACGCCAGGCCTCCATGGTAACTCCGTTTCTATTCTGGGAGACGCCGATGATGAGGATGTTCGCCCTGTAGAATTTACCGCGTTACGCCTCGCTCTGCTGAAGGCAGCTTCCTCAAAATGTTCCGGAAAACCGGATTAATTAGCTGAAGTGGATTGACTGATAGTCTTTTTTTTCTTCCGGGGTCCCTGAGAACATTATGAGGAACAACAGCCCAGTCTGGTGTCCTTAGTAGAAGGGTCAAAAATAAAAATGGTTAACCGATAACTAAAAGTGCTTGTGTGTTTTCAAGCTTCACACTTCTAGTGTAGCGGGTGAGAGAGGCATTTTTGGTACAGCAGCATGTTTTTCTGATCATTTGCTGAGTTATAGTCATTTGCAATGTGTCAGAATTAATTTCAGTTCTAGGATCTTTTAAGCAGGGGGGAGGGGCATAAGAAGGGCCATAACTCATACAGAGGGACCAAGGTTATCATTAACCAATGACATGTTTTGAATCGGTGAGTGACAAGCGAAGGGGCATTCCAAGGGCCAATCAGCTTTCAGCTGCAGCCAGTGCTCTTGTGGCCCTGCCCCTTTATATGCCTCAGGCCAGCATGTAATGTATAGCTAATATATTTTAACATGTCAATAAGCTCTGTTTGTTGGGGAAATAGATTTCGATGGGGCACACTGGATTTACCCCCCCCACACACTTTCCCAGTTCATCCCTTACATTCTGCCTGCCAGCTGTGCATACTTGTTCCAATTTGCTCTCATGACATCGACGCCATGGCTGCTATTGTTCTGCACTCTGCCCTTCCACTTCACCTCTCTTGTCTTCTACTTCTGTCCCCCCCCCCCCCCCCCCATTATCCCTGGCTCCATGTCACTCCATTACTGCCCCCTCCTTTGCGGCTGTTTAAGTTTTCCATTCCTCCCTCTTTCCCGTTTCCATAGAAATGGCTCCACTTACGTGGGACACATAGTGAAAACCCCAAATCCACCTCTTCCCTTTCTTCTCGCACCTCTTTCATGGAGCCCATGTTCTCCTCCTCCTCGGCCACCTCCCGCGCCTCGTTCGTATTCATTCCCCGCTTTTTTTTCCCTGTCAATTGACTGATTTTCTTTTATCCGGGAACCAAGCAGATTAAAAGATATTGTATCATTGCCAAGACAGGCAAAGCCCCCTGACATCTAATTAATGGTAATCCTTAAATCTGCTGCTTGTAGTACAGACCCCTTGGTCGCTGTCCCATTTGCCATCAGGAGGAGCAAAGGAAGGATCCAGTGGGAGGAGACCAGTGGGGAACAGAACACCCTGGGTCCCAAATCTCTGCAGAGAAAAGACGTCTAATTCCGAGGTTAGTCCAGCTTAGGCCTTGATTCTGTTGGGTGTGTCGGGGGGGGCCAAGGGCTACAAAATATCGTTCCTAAATCAGCTTATAGGCGAGATGCAGACACGTCCATTGTCCTGCAAGTCCAGTGAACCAAACACACCCCTTAATGTTTGACTCTGTCTCACTTGAAGATACAATTGCACATCCCTCCTGGGAATTGGACCAAGCCTCAGAGGCCTAAGAGTGTAGACAATCTAGCATAGACCTACACACCCCGCCTGTACGGTGTATCTACCTTTCACACTTTAATCAGATTGTAAAAACAGCCCACCTTTTCATAGCGGGAGGGAATAGGACAGAGTAAGGTCAGGTGGTAAAAATTCAGTCCCCGAACTTAATTTGCCGAAATAATCGCACCAGCCCCCGTTCATTTGTAAATCAATAAACCCAGTCATAAAGCTCCTTCTTTGCACTGTAAACAAAGTTTAATGAGGAGACAAAACCCTCCACAAGACTCATCGAGAAAAAAAAAGCCTTGATTCATCAAGAGTCTCTTTCTCGTCTGTCCAGTGGCTGCCGGCTTTGACAGAGCGTCTTCCCGCAATCTTCAACTTGTCATAAATCGAAATAAAAATCCTTTCGGACCGACGGAACATGCGATCGAGAAGAGGATCAGGAAAAGTCTAAAAAATAATGCATCAGCTGCATTGTCTAATTTATCTGACTAGCAGGAAACCTCGCAGGAAACCCGACAGGGCTGTGTTTTCCCGCTTAATCATTTCAGTGTAGTTTAATTAATTACATAACGCTCAGCATTAATGATCGCTGCCTCAAATGCAATTCACATCTTACCCATTTATACTGCCCGAGATTAAATTGAACAGTGGCCCACTTGGGTATAGGAGAACTGTGTCAGCGCCCCCCACCCCCCCCCAGCGATGCCGCGTAACACCCCCAGGCCGCGAGGAAGCTCGTTTTATTCACGTTTTGGGTGAGGCTGGGGGGGCGCGGCACGGTACATGGATTTTGTAACGGGGGATGATCTTCGCCCACGCGGCGACACAGACGCCGCTGTTAATTAAGTCGTTAAATGCCGCAGTCCTTGTCAGTGTCTTATCTACGCCTTCGGCATCTCTAATGCAACCCCCCCCGTCCATAAGGAGCGGCCTAGAGCTGCCAGGAGTCTCGCCTGTCCCTCCTTGTCCTCTCCCGTCCTCTGCCCTAATCATCATGTAATCAATTGCCGCTCTCCACAGGATGTCATGTGACGGAGGAGCATCTCAAAAGAGAGGCCTTCTCCTGTCTTTTTAACGCTTGGCATGACATGTGATGTTGGACTGCACCTGTGCTGTGGAATTACCCTGTAACCATTTATATGTGTGGGCTTGTCCAGAGGCCCCAAAAGGGGGGGGGGGGACAGGATAATTCCAAAAGCCCCTGAATGACAGGGGCCCTAAAAGATTTTATTGCATTGGTCTGTCATATTTCTCCAAGGCTCTCGTGGAATTAGTGATGAGTTAAAGACAAGTAAAAAAAAATTAATAAAACTAGAAAAAGCATCTGCTCATCAAGTACTTCTTTGACAATCACACAAGCGTCAAGCATGTAAGTAATAAAATATTTGGGATAAATAAGGATTTCATTCTGGGTACCGTATGTTGGAACAGGATACTCAAGCTGACTTTTGGGTGTGAGAATGAGACTGAGAGATGCATGTGAGACTGGGATGTTCATCACAGTATTATCTGGGAGCAGCTATTCTATGGCACACAGTATGTACTGAGTAGCGTAGTGCAGCTGGGCATAAAGCTGCCCGAAATGAATGTTTACATGCATCTTAATTTATTTAAAAAAAAAAAAAAAAACTTTGTCATTTGTGTGAGTCATCATAAGTGGCATAGGTTGTAAGTCAGGGACAGTGTGTATGCAGTGAATATACAGTGAGTATACTGTGTGTGTAAACAGTGTTTATACAGTGAGTATACATTGTGCAGAGTGTATGCCATGTGCATACAGTTTGTATACTGTGTGGATACAGTGCTTATACATTAAGTATACAGCGTATATACTGTTTATATATTGTGTTTATACTGTGAGTATACAGTGAATATACTGTGTGTAAACTGTGTTTACATAGTGTGTATACTGAGTGTATACATATCACACAAGAAGCAGCAATGGTGAACAAACATGTACAAGCGGCACCTACTCTGAGTGCAGCCCCAGAGATGCCTGCAGGACTCCAGCATTTCTCACCATTGTCCTACACTGCCGAAACACTGGCACGGTCTCCACCACCACCCGTCAGTCCCTCCTTTATT
>JAODJU010000062.1:13426808-13436915 GCA_026776725.1 Gnathonemus echidnorhynchus | reverse complement strand
CCCCACACCCCCCCCCCCCCCCCCCCCCCCCCCCCCAGTTCACTTCCCCTCCCTTGTTGCCTTTTGTCTCTTCACCTGCAGGACACTATCTAAGAAGGCATGGCTGGAGGCAGTCCTAGTTTAACTGTAATCTGTGAGAACACCCAGCTTCCCAGTGAGACGTGTGTACTGGGCTTACTTCCCATCCATTCCCCTGGTCCAGCTGGAAGTTGCTGTACAATTCATGTCAAAGCATTTTTTCCCTGGAAGAACAGCAACGAAACAAGTAAACTTCAAGAAGCTGTGACCTTCAAATGAAAAAAATAAAAATAAATAAAAACGAAAGCAGAGAGACAACTAAATTCATCCATCTTCCAAACACTTATCCGGTACAGACATGCGGTGAGCATGGAGTTGGTCCCAAAGGCAGGGGACACCCTGGAGAAAAGGCCAGCCCCCACCACAGTAAGGACAATTCAGAGACAACAATTCACCATCCCATATCTCTCTGGACTGGCAGAGAAAACAGGAGCCCCCACGGAAATGGACCCAAACATGAAGCGGGGGGAGACATACAAATTCTCACCCCTGGAGGTGTGAGGCTTCACATATCAGCTGTAACTACCAGGATCTCTACACCTCTGCAAGCATTTCGCTGTCTGTGCAGTAGCTGGCCTTCTGATGATTAAGGCTTCTCAAGTTACAATGGCTGGCTAAAAGTTTACCTATATATCTCCGGTTTGACAGAAACACGAGAAAAGATAAATAGGCGTAATGCAGAGGATCCGGGTGATTTGCCGAACTGGGCTATTTTTATAAGCTTGTCAGATCTTGAGAACTTTCTCTACGAGCATCGTGACATTTTGGCATCACTGATTGAAACTTTAAAGAGTATATTTTTGAAAACTGTTCTCCTTTGTAATATTCAATAAAAATAAAAAGAAATATTTTTTTTCCTCTGTACTTTTCTTGGGAAAGGGAAAAAAGTATCCACAGATATCTAAATAGTATTAAAGATTGCTGAGGGGGTCGATATCGTGTTTAATAGTTTGACATGTAACCTTTTTAAGATTATTGATTTCTTTTCCCATTTCGGCCTCCTCAATGAGGGCTCAATTTTGAGAATATTGACCGTCTTGTAGCCGTGATATTGCAAGCAAAGACCCGGGGCTGCACACCACCGCCCTGGCTACCACAGCCATTGACCCCATGACCTTGCAACTGGGCAGTCTTCATACTGTACACAGACCCACGTGCACTGGGGTCTGCCCCTCCCACCTGATCTTCTGAACAGGCCCTCCACAGTCTAGAGACGCATCTGTGTCTGTCTCTATCTGTATGTGCCGTCTTGTGTTTGTCAGCGAGTCCGGCGTCAAGTTCTTTTTCAGGTCAAGGCTTGAGCATCCCAGCACGTGTGTGGCAGTGAGAGACATGATTGGGGTCTGTGCCCGTGATCAGAAGGTCGCCTGTTCGAATCCTGTACTCGGCAGAATCGCAGCTGGTCCATTAAGCAAGGCCATTAGCCGGACAAAAAGGAGAGAAGATGGAATATGTGAAAAGAGGCATTCCAATGTACCTGTAGTCATACTTGTCCAAATGGTACATACAGCATCATTTCATTTCATGGGTTGTTGGTTTGAGTCCTCCCCCCAGCACTGTGTTTGGCGTCTCCCCGTGTTCAAAGGGATCACCTCCAGGCACTTCAGTTCCCTCCCAAACACCTAAAGCATGCAATCAGGTGTCTGTAAATTTGCCTGAGTGTGTGTTTCTTTGTTTCAGCTCTCAGCCTTCCAGAGTTTCCACCTACCTTGTGCCCTTGTTTATTAGGATAGGTTTCAGGCTCACCATGACCTTGTACTGCAGTGTCTCTGAACCCAGTCCCCTGGGACCCCCAGACAGTCCACATTTTGGCTGCCCCCCCAGCTCACTGCACACCTGTGCCAAGTACTCTGTGTTCTTGATTGCTTGTTTGGTTCTGGTGTGCTGGGAGCTGAGAGGGAGCAAAAATGTGGGCTGTGGGACCCCAAGGACCGAGTTGGGAAACACTGCTGTACTGAATAAGTAGTTACGGAAGATGGATGGATGGATTTTTAAAACGCCCTTCATCACATATAAGCCTTAACTTTGGTTGTAAAGTGAGAGTTAGTGCGGAATGTATATCATGTTCTGGAAGGTTTCCGTCCTTATGGATGCCGTCCCGTCTCAGGCGAGAGAAAACCGTACTCGCATCTGTCTGATTCCTGACATTTTGCAGTTATATGAAAGCTGCCGTCTGCCTGCTGCTCCCCCCCCCCCCCCCCCCCCCCCCCCCCCCCCCCCCCGGGAAGTCGGCCATATGCGCGGCTGCTGGAAACAGGGACCTCGGCGACTCCGCCTTAACGACCGCCGCGGAGGCTCCGCAGTCCCCGGGCTGGACCGGCGCCTGCCTGGGTCTGGCTCCAGAAACTCCGGCCGCGAGCTAACGGCTAGCTCCACCCTAACCTGGGACAGGGGAGCGACTGGGGCGGGGGAAGGGTATGGGAACACAACCTCCACCGAAGCACAGCACGGGTCACGGTATGGTTAAGGGGGCGGGCTGATTACCAGAAACCCGCTGGTTTGAGTCCCAGTTAGGCACCCGCACTGCTACTGTGCCCTTGAGGAAGGTGCTTAAATTCATTTCCGCAAACTCCCGGCTGTGCAATGAGGAAAAAAGTTAAAAACAGAAAAACACGTAAGCGGCTTTGAATAAGAACCATCTGCTGAGTGTCTGAGCGCATAACCATGATAACAGCAATATATATAGACGTAGCAGAAACAATAAGAGCGAATCGCAGATTCCCAATTCCCAGATTCTCCCTCCCTCTCTGCTGCCACCCGCTTCCGTGGGACAAAGGTGACCCTGAGCCAGATACTACAACCGCTGGGGTGCGTTCAGCTCAGCCCTCAAATTGCAGCCCCCCTCCCCCACCCAGCAGCAGCAACAGAACTCATTGCCAAATGCACGGCTCTGTGAATGAGATTGCCGGTTTATGGCGCTTAATGGTTTATAAATTGCGCGCGATGATCCCTCCTCTCCCCCCACCGCCTTCCTTTATGACCCCTATGGCTTTGCAAGGCAGACTTTTATAAATGGGTGGTCAGCATGGGGGAGAGGAAGCCCCCACATCGCCCCCTACTGGACTGGTTTGCTCCTTCCTCAGCACTGGATTTAAGATAAACACATCAGCTGATTATTATTGCACATCAGCTGATTATTAGTGCATGTCAGCTGATTATACTTACATTATTCCCCCAAATGCATAAAAAAGTTTTCAATTAATAATAATTTTTTTATCGGTGTTTGATGCATGCTGGACACGAACAGTATGAGAAGCCACAGATTAAGGATTGACTGAGATCCAATATGTGCAGATTCAGTCAATATGGCCACTGAAGAAGACATCAAAACGACTAGTGTGTGGAAACGAGCTGATTTACAGACGAAGCAGGTGATTACTAATGGTTACTGCCACCCCCTCGCAGCCTTGGGATGGCCGTGTAGATCTTTTAGATGTTTAGCTCAGGGGCCTCAGGCTAAAGTAAGTCTCAGCCAAATTTATTTTCCTGTCAAGCTCTGCCGCAGTATGGCAGCCAATTCCGTCAAAATTGGGAGTAGGCTATAGCATACCCCCCCACCGTCCATCGCCCCAGAGTGAGAATCACGCTAATTGGGCGTGACGATCAACCACAATGTTGTTCTTTTTTTTGTATTAAAAATTCGATGCATATAAAGCTGAAATTCCAGAGGTAGTCCGAACTATTTTGAAATGAGACTTTGCAACGTTTCATATTTTCTGTGTGCTAACCCTGTAGTTTCGGGCACTGAATGCTTCACATCTATATATATATATATATATATATATATATGAAAAAGTTTTATGGTGCGAGAAATAAACAGGCACTGTTTTTCTTTTCAGTGGGAGTTCTGAGGACCAGGATAAAATATTTGAAATGAGTTTTGCTTCGCCACAGCCAGCAAGGTCATCGTCGCTTCCGTAGATCCATAAAATTTATTTCCCATCGCGACTTTTACAATTAAATTACTGTAGAGCAATCCACAACATTATGTAATGCGAAAATGCAAAAAATAAAGGGGGGGGGGGCAAAAAACAAAGGTTTGAGAAACGATGAAGCAGGGAAAAGGTGTAGAACATGAGATTCCCAGGGGAGGTGTCGGAGGGGGGTGCAGACGCTGAGGTTAGGTCCCTTAGAACACGTATGGTGAGGTGTCAACAAAGAAAGTCATTTACGTCAACAACAACCCCCCCCAAACTGAGGGAAATGAACCAGTCAGAGAAAAAATGCTGACCATGAGGATCAAACAGGCCGACCCACCAGGAACCCCCAACAGAACTCAGCCAGGGCTCGTCGTCTGGTCCAGTTTAGCATCCATCTCTTTTATCAGGTTCCCTCTCCTTCCTCCTCGCTTCTCCGTTCGTCCTCGACATGGGCACGCAATTACTGAGAGTGCAGGCAGGGGTGCGGGGGGGTGGGAGGGGGTTATGTTGTTTAATTCCGCCTTTTTCATTATGGCTCAAAAGCGACGGCTTCACGCCGTTCCCGATCACCATCATCCAATCAGGAAGCAGGAGCTCCCGGGTCCACCGGAGCCAGGGACCCTCTGCGGCGGAGTCGACTTGCGCATTCAGCTCATTAGCCGTGTTTATGCTCACTGCTCGTCTCGCCCTCGCTCTGCCTGCCGCCCGCTGCCTCCACTGCCTGTCAGGCTGCTTTGCCCTGGGAGTGCGCTGATGGTGAGGAGGGGGGGTCACAAAGTCCTTCAGTGTGCCGCAGATTTTCCCAATATCTGCTCGTAAACTGTCGCCCCAGAAGGCGGAAGAAGATTCCAAAGTAAAACGTTTAGACAAACAAAACCAAGAGCTTTATCATGTCAGTTCTGTCCGAAAGCAACTTTTTGCAAGCACTTTATATGCAGCATATGGCCAGTGCAGAGTAATAATAAGTAATTTATAAGTAATAATCATTAAGACATTCATGCACCCATACTGCACCCATGCTGCACCCGTGCTGCACCCATGCTGCACCCGTGCTGCACCCATACTGCACCCGTGCTGCACCCGTGCTGCACCCGCTGCGCTCCCATCCCGTCCCACCTCCCAGCAGCCCTCTGCAGACACGCGACGAGCAGCATGCCCTCTCCATCACCCCTCTGCTCGGCGAGGAGGGGAAACTGGAGCGTGTAGTGGGGCTCTGTTTCTCGGCACGACGTACAGATCAAGCTCCCCATCTCTCCGACAAAGACGGATTCAACCCTGTGGCCCACTTTCTTTTTATGTCGGGTATCAGTGGATCACTTTTAATTCTGTGTTATTCCCTCCGCTGCGCTCACACTCCGAACAACCGAGGGCCCAAAAGTGGAGCCGCGGAGGTCCATAGGTATGTGTGTATGGCTATATAAATACATACTCCAGCATTCGGCGCAGAGAGCACTGACAGCACTGCATAAACATGCATCTCTGTCTGGGGTCTCAGCGGTGGACGGAGAAACCGTACGGCAATACTTCTGTTCCCATGCCAGGCCCGCCGTCCCCTGCGTTTCATACGGGGATCCGTAGGAGGCCGAGGGAGATGCAGAGATGTCGTGGCGGGGGCCTGAGGTGTTTCCCGGGGCAGACGGCGGCAAAAGGTTAGTAAGAAAAAGGCAGGAGAGGGAAAAGCACAACAAGAGAGTGGGAAAAAAAACTGCTGATACACACTCCTGTCTGGGGAGGAAGAGCGCAGCATTGATTTTGAAAGCAGAACCAATTAAAGATTTGCGGGGCAGGGAAGGTTCTGGCACTGCGGCAGGGCCGAGTCAGCTGTCCGACCCGGGCACGGCGAGCAGCGGGATGCGGGATGGCGAGGTGAAAGGTCGACATAACCGGATCATTCCCTTATATACACAGGCAATGGCTTCTTCCACATGGGTCAGGTTGTAGTGGCGCCCTCTACTGCTGGTGTAGCAGGAATCAAGCTGAGCCAATGACCAGAGGGCCACAGACCGACCATAATCCAGTTACGACAGTCCCACGGTCAACTGACCACCGTCACAGAGTCCAGTGACCACAGACTGCTTACAAACAGCTCAGGATGGCCACTGTTTGTGTTTCGCTTGAAAACTGAACCGGCTCATAAACAAAAGCAGCCTTATCTTCCCAACATAAATATTTATTTTTCTGCATTTCAGATGCAGACAGAAACTGAAACGACCGCATAAGAAGGACTCTGAAGTGGAGGGGGGGGGGTGATGGCAGGACTGAGTGCTTTTATCAGGGCCTGTGATCCAGCCTAACTCCCCCAACCTCTATCGCCATCGCACTGGCACACGCACACAGCTGTTAATCTCCAATTCAGATGCGCTAATCCTTCCTGTTCTCCACAGCCCCAAACCCTAACAAAAACCAGCACAGAAAAGGAAGTCATTACGGCAGACCCTTAGGGGGTGCGGCCAGGATTTCGGAGTGGGGGTGGGGGGGGTTCACTGCCTCTCCCTTGATATCTGCATTTCTTTTGCCTGGTCTCCTGGGGTACCGGTGCTCCTGTTCCAAACTCAGCTGGAGAGCGACCAGACGAGACGGCTTGTGTACGGCGGAGTGTGCCTGGTGGGCGCCGCGGTAGGGAGATGACAGGCATCACTCTACTGTGATCCGCACACCTGTCACACCGTGTTAGTCATATAAATAGCACACCAAAGTCCAGGCCACCTGTCACTGTGTGTGTGTGCGAGAGAAAGACAGACGGAGACAGTGGGTGAGAGAATATGTGATTGTCTACTAGTCTATGCAAAGCAAGAGCCTCTGTGTGTGTGTGTGTGTGTGTGTGTGTGTGTGTGTGTTTGTGTGGATTAGATCTAAATGTCCCTCACAATGTAATAAAAACCTGATTTTCTAACATTGTTTGGAACATTTTTCAGGTCCCCACAAAGATCTGTGAATGCAATCAAAAAACTATAAATGCCAAAAGTCTCATATTTAGTTTGGTTACTTATGGTTAAGGTTAGGGCTGGGTGGGGGTGAAGGTCTTCATGTTTGGATTAGATGTAGGGACTACAGTAGATCTCCCCACAATGTGATACAAACCTGTTACTTTTTACTTTGTGGGGACAATGTTTCAGTCCTCACAAGGATAACTTAAATTTTATAAAAATCTGTGACTGCGATCAAAAAATTAAAATTACCGAAAGTCTTGTATTTTGTGCGGTTACTTATCGTTAGGGTTAGGGTTAGGGTTAGGGCTGCCTAAAGGGTTAAATTCGTCATGTTGGGATTAGAGTAGAAATGCCGAAAAATGTATAGAAATGAATGCAAAGTCCCTATAAAGATATGAATATGTGCACTATGTGTGTGTGTGTTTGCAGGAAACTATGATTCTGATAAAGAGCCACAGCAACGCAATTGCATTCAATACCAATACTGTCTTAACCCAAAGGCAGTGAGTATATCATGGTAGCCTAGAGTTCAGGAATTCAGGTAGAATGGCACCTTACACACATGAAAAACACAGGCAGCTCCTGCTGACGATGCTGATGTCCATCTGCTCTTTGTCCTGGCCTCTGAAAATCTTCCAAACACGCTGTTGACAACATAGGATTATCTCGCTTCCAGATGAATGCATTTCCCTGCGCGCCACAGGAGAATGTGAGCGAGAGAGGGAGCGCAAGAGAAGAGAACAAATCACTCCAAATGAAAGCTGCTTATATCTGAACCCACTGCATACACTCCTCACCAAAAGCCCATCAGCTGTTTACAGTCAGGACTGCTACAGGCAGCGAGCTTGCTGTCAATCAAACTAATAAGGGGCGTGGCCCCAGAAATTCCCTCTGGAATCATGCTGGCCTGTCATGTGAAGCACAGTACGAGAACTCCCTGATCACATGGAAAGATGTCACAGAGTACTGACTTAAAGGGTCTTCCAGCAGAAGGCTGCACTAATATACTGCTTACGGAGTCGATCTCACAACTGGAAGGACGACATCCCGTAAGGTGGGGGGGGGGCTGTAGTCGAGTTCCTTAGTGAGTTATCACGCCATAAACGCCTTCCGTAAACTTCCAGATGTGTAAATGGGGTTGAAATGAAAGTTTATGTAAGTGCATTTAGCTGTGAGTGTCTGCGCAGTGAAGGAATGGACTCTACACAGCTGTAAATCAGGGCCCGGATCCCTCGACATGCTCAGGATCCGCTCCCATGGGACCCGACCCTGCGGGTATTACGAAGAAGGGCTGAGTTGTACGAGGCCGCGTGGAGGCCACAGCTTACCCGTCCAGGCATGGGGAGTGAAGGGGCAGTGAAGGTTTCTCGGTTTTTCCAACCTTGCAAGGGTGTTTCCATTATAACCCAGCCCACGTGATGCAACTTTCAGGCGTTTTGCATCAACTTTTCATCTAAACTTCTGAGAAATCTGCTGCCCTGCACACATTTCCTATCCAAAACAAGAATTCATTTGACTCTTTACTGTCCCTCCCAAATTCTATCAAAATATCAAGCATACACCTACACTGAGTGCATTTCTCATAGATAACATATAATGATAAACATAATATCATACCCAAGTCCAGTTAAAAAGCCCCCTGAAAGTGGGATTTCCACGAAATGTCTCCTATCCATTACATTATATTATCACCCCTGCTACTAACCTAACCTAGGTGACCTATCAGTATACCTGAATGAGCAGCCCGGTCAAATTATGTCTGACATGGAGCCGTCATTGTCCTTTCACAGTGCCCTCGATGTCCAGTTGTGGAGCCAGCAAGCAGGAGGACAAAAGAAAAAAAATAGAAACCCTGGTTTTGCCTCTCGGTGCAGCCAATGGGAAGGCTGGGGGTGGGGGGGACAGACTCTGGGCTGAAAAGACGTGTCCTCTGCTTTCTCAGCCCTGAGGCACAGGGTCACCTCAGAGACCGGGAACTGAATTACCCAGAACTCCCCAGCTCCTCCGGGGAGCGCTTGGACAACGGGAGAAGGGGAGGAGAGTTAATGAGAGGGACAGACAGTTCAGGTCCCAAGAGGCTCCGTGGCCCCCGTGTGGGGGACACTGGACGCGCTCCAGCTCGCGTCGGCTAATTAGTGCCACCAGTTTTGCTCAAGGCCACTTAATTGATTGATTGGCCTGTGTGAAAGTGTCCTGCCTCGCTAGAGACGCCCAGGTGGGTGCTAAGGCATACAAAGTTAAGGCAGGTGGCCCACAATTAATTGTCATGATTCCACGTGGAATGCTTTGCAACAGTAATATTTGCATAAAAGTTACATAATTAACGGCCGAGCTCCAAAAAAAACCAACATCCTTAGCAAGTTGATATCACCATGAGATACTCCACAACCATTTCTCAGTGAGGAGATCGTGACCTCGATCATCAAACTTTCGCTATGAAATTCATCACGGAAAATATTGTCCGCCTTTGGCAAACGGAAGGAATGTTCTGGGGGGTCCCTTGGGATGGATTTGTTCACAATCATTTATCAGTTTTAAGTAGCTACCGCGCTGCTCGGACTGCTCAAACCGGTGGCGTGCGCTGTTCCGTCCTGATAGATGGTTTCCTGGCAACAGGTCAGGTGGAAACGTGGCAATATTACTCCCAGCGTGACAATATCGCCGGCAAGGTGCTGACCACCATAATCACCCAACACAACTCATATACAAACACTTTAAGGACCCGCTACTGGGCTGGCCATTAGGCAGAGCAAAAATACCAGCGATTAAACAAATCACCTCTAAATCAATTTTGTGATGGAAATATTAAAATTCTCAGTAAACCTGAGTAGGCCTGGATTTATTTTCATTGCTTCTTCCATTTTTGTACTACACCAGCTGAGAACTTTATTGGATAGTGCAGGCGGCTGCAAAAAAATAAATAAAAAATACAATAAATAGAGAGGATTAGATCCATGGTTACAGTTGCTTTGGCTACAGGACGAGTGTCGGTTCAATGCTATGCTCTCTTTTATTCCGCCAGCAGCTATTCCCCCAACGGGATGCCCACAGCGGCTCTCAGGCCTGGGGGGGCTGCGGGGAATAACAGAAAACTCACCCCAGAAGAGCTGGAAGTTGTTGGGGTATTAATTAACCAATTACTGAAGTGGGGTGGGGGGGGGGGGTCATGGGGCACGTTA
>JAODJU010000062.1:13407206-13426708 GCA_026776725.1 Gnathonemus echidnorhynchus | reverse complement strand
GGTCTTGGGGCACGTTAAAATATGCATAAGTCTTCATTGGCCCACTTGTGATTGTGTAATCTAATTTGGGCTGTTTGATTCTTAGGTTCATACCCCGCCTTTCTGCTCTCCCCCCCCACCCCCCGTCCCTGCACATCATGACCAGCGAAATCAAAGTGCAGCACCCGACCTGGGGAACAATACCACATCTGCGCTGATTTGTCAATGCGTTTAATTAAAATCAGGTAATCGGTTGGATTAATCTCCAAGGTGCTGGGGAATAGGGTGCAGATTAATATTTCTTATCCAATCCATATCACAGAATATCCACAAATGCATGCTTAATGAGAGAGTGAAAAATTAATGAACTATTGATCTTATAATTACACCTCGTGCTAATCTGCAGTGCATGAACACCTTCTGCATGGCCTTTCTCTCCTAACAACTCACTCTCTTTATTTTCTTTTTGCTGCTTGCCATGTTATGGCTCTTTATCAGAATCATGTTTTCCTGCAAACACACACACACATAGTCCATGTTTTCACATCTTTATTCTTTTTTCTCGTACGCCTCTGTGCTGGCTCACGTTCCCTCGTTTAGATGAGCCTCTTGCTCATGTGCTCTGAGATGAAATGCAGAGACCCCCCCCAGTGACCCCCAAAAGTGACTCATGTGCCACACACATCCCGCTCCCCTGTCCAATCAAGAATTGTGGCAGCCCATCCATCCATTTTCTGTACCTGCTTGCCGTATGCAGGGTCGCGGGGGGTCTGGAGCCAATCCCAGAAGCTACGGACGCAAGGCAGGGAACAACCCAGCATGGAGCGCCAACCCATAGCTGGGCACAGACACCATTCTCACACATGGACAATTTGGTAACTACATTAGCATGTTTTCGGACTGTAGGAGGAAACTGGAGGACCTGGATGTATCCATATTGCTTCGATCCCACAGCAATTGTTGACCTCCAACCAGCAGGGGGAGCTATAAGGCAAGGGTCACGTGGTTCCATGCTGCCCAGCACTACTATTTATCACATTTGTGTGCTCTGTGCCTGAAATGTATCATATCTAAACGGTCCCACACCTTAGTTTGGCAGTCCACTTCTGAAGGCCATGTCTTTGCAACAGCTTGGTAATTACATATCATATCCATAACAGCTTCGTAATTGCACTTCATCAATATGATACCAATGGGACCTGATGTCTAAACTACTAGTGTCGCTAACACAAAAGTTGCAGGCTGGAGTTGCAGTAGAAAGCCCTCTGTAGTGCCCTTGAGCAGGGTGCTCAACCTTAATTACTCCAGTAAAATACCTGTGTGTGTAAATGGGTGAAAATTGCGAGCTGTTTTTCAACACATTACCCAGAATAGGGGTGGAAAGTTAATTAAATAAATGAATCCTCACCTATTCAGGCTGTGTCTGCAACACGAGGTCTAAACATGAGAAGTGTTTACAGAAAGGGAGATAGAACAAAAGACATAAACGCATGAGGAAAAAAAAAAGCTCCCCTTTGCTGCCTGTCTTGTCTTTTAGCCGAGACAGGGGGTCTTCCTCTGAAACCGGGACCTCTGGTATTTGACAGGCTGACCTACTGTAGAATTCCAGCTTCCCAAAAAGAGAAGCTCACCAAACATGGCGTGCTGATGTTTCTGCAGCTCACAGTGGACGGGAATAACAGTTCCTCATGGGAGGAAGGGGGCTCAAAAATTCACCATGGGTGGGATTATCATGTGCTGTCAATCATCCATAGGTTAAACCCAACAGGAAGTTGACTGAGCAGCCAATGGGGACGTAGGTTTAACCTGCCAGTGAATGACAGCACACGGTAATCCGCCCCCCCCCCCCCGGGCCTGGAGGGTTTGCTTCTCCCATCACGTCAGCAGCCACAGGTGAGCCGTGGAGAAAATGGCATCCAAGCAGGGCATTTGTTTCCGTGTGGGGGAGTGTTTGCGTGTTTAGCAGCGGGTGACGGCACAGCTGAGTGTGACCCTCCTGAGACGTGTATGGCATGAGAGATGGAGGTTTAAGGGGACATCCTGTTTTGAATTATCACCTTAGTTTCACTCTGGGAAAATAAATTATTCTGCGCAGAGAGTACAGCAAGAGGTCCTCCTTTTGCTACATTAAATTAGCACCACAGCACCCCCCCCTTCGGGTACGTCCCCCTCACTCTGGCCATGGGTCTGCTTACATCACCCAACCACGCTACCCCCTGCCTTCCAGTCAGTCCGGGGTCTCCCTCTCTACCTCTCTCTCTCCATCTGTCCTTCTTTCCACTTCATACAACCACTCTCACCATCCTTATGCCCCCCATCTACAAAAGGTAGCATCCGTACGACTGTCTCTCAACTCATTCGCACTCTCGCCACCGAAGAATTTCCTCGCCATACATCTGATGTAATCTAATGGGACCTTGATGGCACAGACAAACAGTTATGTGCCTTTGCATTTGATTCCATTTCTCCTGGTGTAATAGACGCCGCCTTTCATCGGAGGAGCCGTTTCCAGGCCCAGACGATTGACTGTAATTGCACAGCAGGCAGACATCACAGTTATCTGTCTTCTGGGAACGAGATCAACTAAAATGTACCGCTATTGTATTTGTAATGCATTTCAGTCACAGTCAGGCTGTTTGACAAGCGAAAAGATACCCAGAAGACAAACGGATATGCAAAAATTAAATCAGCTGGCTTATCTCAGCTGTTGTTCGCCAACCCTGCCCCTTTACCGAAACCCCCAACCTCAACTGCAAGATGGAAGAGGCGTTAGGTAGAAACATGAAATAGAGGCAGAGCATGGCAATCTATACATAAAATGTACACATGACGACAACTGACTCACAGATTGGCCCATTCCGCCGTCTATCACCTCGAAAACACCTGCGACTATGACGGACTGTAGTGACAGAGGATTGTCACCACAAGCAATTCGATTATTCGTCTTTTGTTAAAACAAATAAGTTATTCTAATGAAAAATGGAAAGAATTCAACCGTTACCACCTAAATGCTAAATCCAACTTCATACCAGAGAATGTTTCTTTTTTTTTAAATATCCTTTGATGTCTCAAAGAGACACTTGACTTATAAAAACACTTCCCATGTGATTCTGATGTCGCTGTTCATTGCGTGTGGAACACATGAAAGATTCCCACTTTACAGAAGCACTGTTTGTTTTCAGGTGATGAATACAGGGCCTGGTTTGTTTAACAGATGTATTTCCATTTAGATCTTGCCAGAGACAGAAATGCTAAAAACATATTAAGGAGAAGATCATCTATTTTATACGGCAAATGCACTCCGATGGTGCGCCGCCGCGGCAAAGATCATTTATTTCGTAACAACCCATGAAAACATCCCCGACGCGTGCCAATCACTCTGTCAATACCACCGCAGCGTCAACCGGCTACACATATCGATCCGTTTCTCATTATTGCTCTAACACAATCTTTTGGCTTTATGCTGTTTATCTCCTGTTAGTAATTTAGAAGATGGAAGCCATCCATTAACGGAGAGCAAATTAAATCTACAGCGTAGCACCGAGGACAGAAAAAACTCCACCCGTCACCAGGGGGCTCCTCAACAGCGATGCTTTACTTGTGTGCTTCAAATCAACTAGGAGGAAGACCAGGTTTAGCTATTAAGCAAGTAGTGTGATTGCACCAGGGGCCTTGGGATAAAAGCAATGTTATGTCATGCCTGGAAGCAATTAGGAGAGTATTCATCGCTTCCAGGACTTGTGAAGGATGCTCCATTCACTCCCTTACCTTGCTTCTCCTTCCTGTTGCTTCCTCTATGCCTCATTCCTTCTCACCTCCCTCTGCGCTTCTCTCTCTCTGTGGAGAAGTGATGCATGGCAGAGGCAGGGCCGCCGAACAATCATTAGTGGGGTGGCACAGGTGAGGTGCCAGGGGGGCGTGGGGCGGGAAAGGAGGACGGGAGGCAGGTACGCTTTCTGCCTGGGGGTGTTTCCCGGGGAACCTAATGGGAACAGATGCGTTTCCGTAAACCCGGCACCGGCGGTCACGATTCCGAGGACAGGTGGAACGCAAGCGGGCACCCGCTCGTGAACGTGGGGGCGGGCGGCGTGATCGGCGCCATTATTAGGGAGCAGCTTGCGGCGATAAACAAAACGGCTGTGAGGCAGGTGAGATGGAACAAGAGGAGACGGTAATAACCGTATGTAAACAAACATATATGAATCCTGAAAAAAATCTAACAGGAACCTATAGGCTGCGAGACTGAAATACATTATAACACAGTGTCACATAACACTGGGGTAATTGGCCCAGCCCCTTAAATAAACGGACAAGCACACACGCATTATTTTTGTAGTAGAAGCAGGGTGGATCCCAGGCATTATTAAAGCAAAGCTGTCATTTTTCCTGCACCTCCAGGCCCTACCGTTCCCCTTGCAGAAGCTGATCCAGAAGACAGGGACAGATATTATCAACAGTGAAAATGGGAACAGCGGCAATTCAGAAGGAGCCAAACATGTGTATTACACTGATAGTGATTAGAAATAATCACATCTGCAGGGTATTCCTGTTCCTTAAGGCTTTCACATCTTTTTAGAGCATCTGAATTATTAAAAGCTGGAAGATGTTTTACTAGAATATCGACGCCCTTTTTTTTTTTTCACGGATCTCCCAGCCACAGATGTCGGTCTTAATTACCGAGTACATGTTCTCACCTTCACCGCAATGATGCATGGGTGCTGAGGTCACCGCAGGCCACACCCGAGCCTACGGCAGTGGGCGGGCAGGACCGAGACATGGCACATTTTCCTCAGGGCTCGCAACAAGTAAGGCTGAGATCATTAGCGAAGTTCATTCTACCCTCCCAGGTCTTCCATCTTTTCTTCTCAGGTTGCGAATGCCCATTATGGCTCTTTCCTCCGGCCATCCTCTTCCTCAGTCGATCGCTGCTCTCCGCTGCGCGCACGGAAAGTCGATAGATATAGGTAAGTCGGCAATAAATCAGCTCTCCATTACGGGGTGGCCGCGCGGCGATGGAGTCGCATGGTAGCTCTTCGGCGTTCCCGGTAATCCGTCATTATCAGAGGGGAAATAAAAGTCATTCAGGGCAACAGAGTCTACGGGAGCTCACGGCCGGGGGGAAGTAGAGGCACTTTAGCAACAGGTATCGATTAACCTTTAGAAAGCAGAGGGAGAGCAATAGGCAGTGGGACACCCACACCTATGAGCAAACGGGGACAACTCAAACATGCACCTGCACACATGCCACACACACTCCCTCGTGGAGCTTCTGATAAATTCCGGAATGTGCGTGTTTGCCGCCAGACACCCGTCTCATAAGGTGTCAGGCTCACCTTGAAGTACAGGAAGCTCAATACTAGTCTATTTCTAGCCTGACAGATTAATTATCGTTTTTCAGCTGGTACACCTCACTTTTCAAAGGGACGTGATAAAGTAAGAACTCAGAAGTATCAGAAACTGTAAGTTTGCTTCAGGTGAAGCAAAATACTTTGTAAAATGACACAATATATGGAATTCTATCATATGTTTATCTAAACATCTCTTAACTATAGGTATAGAAAGAAAGTACATGCTATAAATATATTATACTCTACATTTATGATGTCATATTTACTATTGAAATTATATATGACAATAGCATAGAACACTGCGTGTCTGCACCTTACATGCAAATCAGCAAAAAGAACAATCACAGCTATTAATGTGGTTTTTTGGCTGTCCTTTGAAATTACAAACCCTTAAGTAGGTGACTCAGAGGGAAATGGGTTATCGGGTAAAAAATGAAAGTAACCAAGCAAAATTTCAACCAGAAAATCATTAAATTCTCAAACTTTCTGCAGGAACACATTTGAGGTTTTCCTGCTGCCATGAAAAGTCGTCCATCTGACACCAGAAAAGCCACAGTTTTCATCCCTTAAGATCTACACAGTCAAAAGAATCACACAGAAGACGTGCGAACCTGAGATTTAGCAACAGGAAAAATCAGAAATGCATTAAAGAGCTTTCCGAGCCCCAAGACCACAATCGTCAACCACTGACACTAACTACAACTCTAACATGCAACCAGGCCCATTCAACAGAGATGTAGATGTGGTTTAAAGACATGCTGTTAAGTCTGGTCACATCGTCTTTTAGAGGACACCGTCTGCACTGATAAACACTGATTAGACCCACGGCAGATCAAAGCAGAATGACACTGATCTGAAAGCAGTTGCTTGTGCATTATTACAGGATTCATCACCAGCAGGCTCAGAAATATAATTAGCCATATTTTTCAGAAAGAGATCTTAGCACTTGCAGTATCATTTAGAGTGGTAAAGCCACTTAAATAACTAACAAATGTTTGATTTGACCGAGCATTGGAATCTGAAAACACCAAGGCGGAATTTGAATTGAGAATACATATTTATGTTTTTTTGTGCTAGTTTTGGACTTTGGGAAAAATCCCACAGAAAGTGAATAGTTCTCAGTATGTGTTTCATGCTCAGTGTTTCATGCTCAGTTGCAGTGAAGGACCTCCAATCTTCTCATAATCAAAACATTTTCCATTTTTTTTCTGGTGTTTTCGGAATGTAGTGGAAGGATTTTAACACGTTGATTGTATTATTTCAAGTCGAGTGAAACACCTCCCTTTGATTTATTTTTAAACCTACAGCTCTGCAGATGAGAGAACCGCAATCAAGAAAGCACGCATGGAATCAGCATGGGAGGTATTAAGAGGGTCCCCACTGGCCGCATACACGCATGCGGTGGTGCGTGCATGTACGCATCCATCTACTGGATCGGGCGGTTCGGATTGCTGTTGTCGCCCCGCGTTTAATGTTCCACGTCTGCCTCCCCAGCAACAGGGAGAGCTTTCTTTCCAAAACAACAGACCGGAATGCCGATCACACATCACAATCGGCTAAAAGCTCTATGGCAGGGGTATCAAGAGAAGGGGAAAGCAGGTGAACCCAGCGAAAGGGTACCCACAGAGGCAGCTGGGTGCTCTGTCAACCACAAATATTCCGCAACACACGATCAAGTCTTGCGCACGCACGATACCCAAAAAGTCATGCGTGTACATCCACACACGCCTCACACGTTCAGTCACCCACACACTCACAGAAATAGGCAGATACACGCCTACAGGCAGGTATCGGCTCACAAAGTACAGAAATAAGCCAGTTATACCCTTGGACAGAGCAGGAGGAGAGAGCTGGAGACTTGGGTGAGATAGACAGGCGATAGGGTAGCTCCCCCTTCTCATCATAAACTGGACCGACGCCGGTGGGATGCTGGTCAATTTGGCTATTGCTGAGCACTCGGCCCAGGTGATAAAAACCAAGCGACCTCTTCGTTAGCGGGCACACACTCATTAGGCAAGATGCTTTAAATGGGCACGAGCGAGTTATTTTACCCCCGCTTGACAGTTCCACCTCTCCACACAGGGAGATGATGACAGAATATGGCCATATGCCTGGCTGTAGGAGATATTGGACTAAATCGGTTCAATCCTTATGCCTCCCAAAACAGGTACTAAAATTACTCCTGTCACCTCCTCACTAACAGAAGTGGTACAAAGGGCTTTGCCTCCCCAGGCATAAAAATTTCCCCTAACGTGATAAGGCCAGATCGGTTGTGCTGATTCGACTCACAGAGGTAGTCATCCGTTTGTCTAATGCCAAGAGGCACGATTTCTGTGATAAAAATGAACATTCTCACTTGGATTTTCTTTTTAACGAGGCTGTTATATCACCATGTCACCGACCCTTCAAAATATTACTTTGAGAACCTATTCAGTTGCATCTATAACTTCACAGAGATGCGAAAGCATGAATCAAAGGCCAAAGCCTTCCCAGTAATCCAGCTTATAATGGCGCCAGTCACTTGAGGGTCGCAGACTTCCAGCTCCTAGAATTGGGTTTTAATTAGCACCTGATCAACACATGAAGCTCCAGGTGAAGCAGTGCACTACCCCAATAATTGCTTCAATAGAGCAATTAAAAGCTGAGATTGAGCAAAAATTGGCATCCCCTGTAGACCTCAAGGACCAAAGTGTGTCGCAAGTTTACGGAAACCCATAGAGCAAACCTTGAGCGTCCCCTAGACTGACAATGAGACTTTCTCTGCTCGTAAAAATTTGCTGGGATACCAGCTGTAACTCGCTCATTTAAAGTGTGAAAAACAGGGGACAGAAATCTATATCTCAGCAGATGTCATCCTATTAAGAGAAGCCTTTTTACCTATAGAGAACCAGAATATCCCACACTGCCTTTCTAAGGAATACAAAGCTCCCTCTGTGCGGCCATTACTTTTAACATTAAAGGTATCCGCATCTTCCCAGGCATATACACAGGTGTCTAATCCCCGGGAAAATGCAATGATTGAAGAACTGGGCTTGTAAATGAAATGCTACAAGTTCATTTTCTGGGCCAGACCCTGTCCCTTCAGTGCGATACTCAAAAAGCACAGTCAATATATGCAGCCATACAAATGAGGACATATGTTATTCTTAAATAAAGCACATGCACATCACATAATGATGACACAGGTGCAGTGTTGGGGAGTTAGGGTTATGTAATTAAAACAAATGCAACTGTAATCCATTACAGTTACTGAGAAAAAAAATGGTAAGATTTTACCTGAGGGGATACACATAATGTAGTACTACCCTCTTACTTAATGTATTAATTAACCAGAAACTAAGTGTTATTTATCTACTGATCCCATGATTGTTCATTATTAATCAATCATAATGATTCATCTATTTCATGCAGTTACTGTATTTGTTCATTATTTGTACCTGGGCCCCTTCAAGTGTTACCAAAATATGCAATTAAATTATAGTTACTAATCAAAATGTTGGTTACATCCGAATTTATTCATATTCTTTGGTAAAAAAACAAAAAAAAAGCTTACATGTAGAATCTAACATTCCTCTTACTGCTTTGCTTATTTTTACTATTCAGAAATGGCTTCTTTTGGCATATTTCCAGACAACATGGGTCAGCAAAGCTGTCCAGACAAATTTGATTGTTGGTTTTGATTGGTTCTCATTTGAATTTGCAGCACCTCTTGTCTGCCAGTCAAATCAATGTCCATTGCTCTAAACAACCAGAGTCAGCAGGTGGCCATGTTGTTGGACAAGAATGTGTGGGAAATTAAAAAAAAATTTCATTCAGAAATCAGAAAAGGGCTGTAATATTACTGTACAGTTTACAGCGAAAATGTCGTCAACATTGAAATTCTAGATGTCAAACCTAAGGAAACATCTACAGGTAAGTTAACGTAACAGCAATCAGTAACATAAAATGAAGTACCTCCCCCCTGCCCCAGTATCTTATTTATGTGTGTTCAAGACATAATTGAGCTCTATATTTTGCTTGGTGCCTGTAGGTTACACATATTAAATCTCCATTTGTGACAAATTAGCCTGATTGCTAGCTAGCTAAAAGACTCTTTTGCACAACCACACCTCCGTTTATGAACCCTTTATAGAAAACCTTAGCTAAAGTAGGTCCTCATGTAGTAGTGATGTAGGTAGCTTATATTTCATGAAAAATAGGGAACAGTGCCCTGTCCTATTGATAGTTCCATCACCACTCAGCATGGAGTTGGCCTGAAGGTAGACTTGGTTTGTGATTTGTTGTGGCGGCTGTGCTGTAAAATCAAAACATTGCAATCTTAATTCAAGTTATATTGAAGAACTTTTAATAAAAGAAATCGGTGTTGAGTACTGCTGTGAGGTGTACTGTTGTGACCTGCGCGAGCGAACGAGCAGGGAGCGGAAGAGCAGACGAGGGGAGCCGTGAATACGGGTAAACGGGATTTTAATAAAGCAAACAAGGAGCAGCACAGGACGAACGTTAATGACGGACCTGGGGAAACAGACCTGAACGCGGACTAAATACATAAGACAAGCAGAAACTAACAGGCAACAGGTGATCACAATCGGGGCAGCACGCGTAGGTAAGGAGGGGGCGTGGCACACACGAGGATCGTACGAGCAGGTCATGACATTTATACTGCCTGGTTTAATTTTTTTAGGACTTTTCAGCTTCATTGCCCAGTGTACAACCACTGTTAGAAAAGTAATCAAATGTAATAAATTACACTACTTTGGTCAAATAGTCGAAATAGTTATATTAGTTATTATATTTTTAACAGGGTAACTAATCACCTTTAATCTATTACATTTCAGCAGTATACTTCCCAACACTGCAAAGGTGTGATATTTTTACCACAACCCCATGCTGGGTTAATCGTTATGGATGGATGGGATTTGAGCACTGGGGTCTGGGAGAAAATAACTTTAAATTAAACTGGAACTAATCTGACATAAAATGCAGCTTTAAAGGAGAACGTGGCTTCTTTTATTTCCTTTAGGCTGGAGCCGATACTGGGAAGCAGAGGGTCCACGGTATGACACACTCAGGGCTGGATCCCAGTCCATCTCAGGCTACAGTAAACCTAGGAATTCACCAAAGCATCTACAGGAGGAAATGTGAGTAGAGCGTCGAAATTCTACAGCGGCGAGGCTGGCAAGGTGGGAACTGAGCTCAGGAGAGATGGGGCCATTAACCCTATCCACTGCAGCACCAGGCCGCTCAACTGGAGCTGTTTAATAGATTGTTTTTATCAAAAATCTTGAAAATTACTTGCTTAACAGGGCTTCCAGTCACCTGTTTTCCATAATCTCTAATCTGGTTAGGATTGGAGTCTATCCCAGGAATCAACTGGTATGAGGCATGTTATACCTGAAGAGACTACCAGTTTATCACATTGCCTCATATAGACTTTAGCTATCCAGTAGGTGGAAATCCTAAGTAACACTGGGAAAGCATGAATCTCCTACAGCTTACCCACAATCCCCAGAGGCACATGCCAAGCTAGGTGTGTCACTTACATGCTAGCTCATTCACAATTGATCTTCATTCATAGTGAGGTCTTTGGCACCAGCTGAGAGACAGTGAGGTAACTATGCTGAAGTTCTGGGGGAGCCTGTGTGGATCACGGAAATGTTCACGGTAAAACGTCAGAGTGAATTTAATCTTCAACTACTGCTGGGTTTAAACATGAAATGCTTCAGAACAGATTGTACTTAAATATAGCCTATATGCAGCTTCAGCGTAGATACATGCCGCAACACAGTTCTTATACTGGAAATCAGATAACGTTGTATTTACACCCAGCAATGTTTCATGAAACTCATAGACCAAAAGTATCAATAAGCACTGAATATTTGCATATATGTGCATTTACATAACTTTAAATTTCATATCTCTGTTCTATTAACACATCCAAGTAGGTATACCATACTCATCGTTCAGGGTAAGCCCTGCACCACAGGACAAGCAGTCAGAAGATAGATGGAGAGCTTGCACTACTATGTTGAGAAGATATTTACTAAAATGATGAAATGAAAGTCAGTCATTGTCACTGAAGCAAACAAGGGTTTCTGTTACTTGTTGGTATTTGGTAAGGGCTGTACACCAGCATTACTCACTGCTATTAGGTGAAGGCTCCATTCCTTTGTTATTCACTGCTTTTAAAATCTATTAAATGCCATCCCCTCTGGCCTGGAAGGAATAATTAGACTGATGGATGGGTCAATTTAATTATTCCTGAAAATAATATTCAATTATCTACTTCGCAACTCTCTGAACTTTGTGCCTATTTATAGGGCTGAAGTCCCACACGACTGGATTTTATCTTTTTTCCATCTATCTTTTCCTGCATAACCAGATTAATTTCTCCCCTAAAACACTGCCTATTAATGCAAACAGCACTTGGAGAAAAAAAACGACGACTCCCCCACCCATACTCTCCTAGATATATTTTTGTTTTTCACTCTTAACATAAATCTGCCATAGTGCGGTAATCTGAGTCATGACAACCATTTTCCATTGCCAAACATGTCCCAGAAAATAAGAAAAATATGCCACTGCCATATGATCTATTTTAGCTCAAAGTTTCTTTGGAACCCAGGAAAATCACAAGGTGGATAATATGTGTGGGCATGTTCAATTTTATTTTAACAACAAAGTGTGGCTGTAATACAACAGGCGGTAGAACTCTCAAGGCTTGGTAACTGACCATGATAATCCCAAGCGAATTGAATATTGTGTCAACTGTTGATTCAGACCTTTCTGGATATCTAATATAAGCAAAACAGCTGACCGTAATTTTATGGTATAATCGGAAATTAGGAATCTCAGAATCGTATGATTAAATCCTGGTTTCAGGCTTTAGTCTTGTATGCTTGGGTTTCAGTGAGTGAGTTGTTGGACTAGTGGTATGTAAATGACGTGCAAACAAAGTGCACGTGATCACTTGGCACTTAATACATTTTATATTTAAATTTTAATTGTATTTTTGTTTGATAATTAAAAACCAGTTATTTAAAATTAGAAAAAAGTAAAAAGATGATGTTAAATTTTCAGTGGCCCAGATTTGTTTTATTACTGTTCTTATTAGTCTACTAGACAACGTTTAAATTAATTAGATGTTCTGAGTATTTTACAGATTCACAAGCATTATTTTACTGACATTGGATGTTTGGTTTTACCTTGGTTTAAAGCAAAAGTTCTGGATATTTTTATATGTTGCTAGATTCTTATAAACTTGATAGAATATTAATGTTGTGCCAGCACACCCCATAATGTCTGTCATCCAACCCTAGGTTGGTGTCATGCCTTGCGGGACAAAAGACTGGACAAACATGTAAGCAAAACAGAAAAGGGATTCATTTAACTAAATGAAGAGGGATGGCAAACAAACTGGTTCATGAGGGATCAAAAACAGAATGACTAGAAATTAGGAAAGGCACAGGCAAGAGGAAGGTATGACGTCAATCAATGGACTGGGGAGACTGGGAAGCACATATATACTGGACTAACAAGGGAGCTAACAAGAGGCAGCTGAGAGTGATTAACACAAGGGTTAGGAACAGGAGGCAAGACAGACAAGTAACATGCCAGGCAGGAGACAGAAGGGTAAGGTGGACATGACAAGCAAGACATAACAGCTGGGGTTGGTTGGCACAGGTGCACAGTTTTTTATAAATGAATGAACTATTTCCAGTAATTGATTTCTGTAATCTAGTGCAGGGGTGTCAAACTCCAGTCCTGGAGGGTCAGAGCCCTGTGTAGCTTAGTTCTTTCCCTGTTCCACCACAAATGATTCAGCTCAAGAGCTGTGCTGTAATTAGCACAAGGAGTTGAATCAGGTGAGTTAAACGAAGGTAAACCAAAAACTGTGGAGTTTGACACCCCTGTTCTAGTGTGTCTGATTTTGAGATATACAGCGTTGAATGAAAAGTTTACCAACCAGCCCAATCTCCTTGAAACCAGAAGTATCACTGTTTCAAAATAAGCAGTATCTGTGAACAGCTGCGATATCTCAAGAATGACTCTCCAAGAACATTATAAATACTAATTTTAAAAAACAATAATTAAACAACTGTAAAATGAAAAACACAGCCAGTGTTCCAGGAAGCGGGATAAAGCAGTGTTTTGAAGACAAGAGAGAAGTCATCGCTTTTTCCTGTAGGACTAGTACTTTGAAGTTGGATTTCTGCGACAGTACACGAGCCCCTTAAGAGAGACACAGCAACACGGCAGACCGAGGCTGCATTCAGCTCACGCTGGGAATGTGTCTCGAGCACGCCCGGTACCGGCTTGCGGGCTCCGTCCTGACTCATCTTTCGATACCCGCACCTCTCAGTCAGGGGCAATGGGCTGCCACGAGACGGCTGCTTGCCACACTGTTTGTCTCGCTAGTCTGCGATCCTTCTCTACCTAAGAAATGGAGACCAGTTTGCATCCGAATGAGCATCCGTGCAATTTCACCGAGGATTAAAGCAAAGTGATTCTCATAGTGGCTTCTTCCAGGTCTAAATTCTTATGCTATAAGCTAGTGTTTCCCAACCCAATCCTTGGGGATCCCCAGAAAGTCCACATTTTTGCTCCTTCCCAGCTGCCAACACACCTGTACCAGATATTCAGTGTTCCTGATTGTTTTGTACAGGTGTGTTGGTACTTGGGCAGGACCCAAAATGTGGACTGTCTTGGGTCCCTAAGGACTGGTTTTGGGAAACACTGCTATAGACATTCCAGCTACCCGAACAACTCGCACCCATGACCAGTGTCTTCAGTAAGAGAGGCGTCACTAGTCTGATACTCACACCCAAAACGTTCTGATGTCAAGGTGCATTGGCAAATATACCTCACAGACCCACTTAAGGTTGAGTGTCCAAGCCAGTCCCCAGACCCGGTACTCCCAGAACCCTCTGAGGGTCCCCCGGACCATGCGTCCCTATTCCACAATCAGCCTTCCCCCATCTTCCCAACACTTTTTTGCATCATGCCCTTACTGGCTTTAAGACGACACCCAGTGCCCAGCTGGTACTCAGCCCCCTGGGTAAACCTTGCTGACTAGGGGTGGCAAATTTATTGTGATTGTCAGTGATCGCTAATACTGCCAACTGGAGAGGGGAGGCTCCTCTATGTACATTTAATGGGATCACTGGTGATCGGTAAGTTTGGCGTGTCCCCTCTGTATATTTTTCTGGCTGGGGAGGGAAGTTATCCTCAGTAAATTTTGTGTGATCATCCACGATCAAAAAGGGCCACTCAAAAAGGGGGGAAATTATTCGGACAAAAGGGGCAAGTGCTCAGGAACCCTCAGACCCCCCCCCCCCCCCTCCTGTGCTGCCCCAAAACCCTCATCACACCTCCTTTGGCATCACCCCACTCATCACTACTGCAGCAGTTAAGCTGACACTTAGTGTATGCCATCACACCACAAAATGAGCCTCCAATGATCATTTACAATAAATTTATAATAAATGCTCCTTAGAGGAGTACCTGTATGTGCTCTCTCCAGCCTGCTGCCATTTTATCAAATCCTTGTCCAATCTACACACTTATAGTTTATATCAACCAGCTAATCAATTCATTTGTCAGATTTTTTTATGTCATTCTGCTAATCACAGCTCTAGCTAATCAGACCGATTGCTGGAGGATTTGGAGAAGATATTTGCTCAGTAAACAACATGGTAATAAACGTAGCATCGTAAGGCAGACTAATAGTAGTTTTCCCATGTTATATATGACATGGCGCCCTCTAGTGGCGCACTCTAAGGTGCTCAGATTTTAGCAAGGTGTTTTTTTAATCGAACTTTTTATTATATTAAATTGGTGATACATATGAATTTAAAGCACATCTGCTGAAACAGAGAGAAAAGAACGGCACGACCAGTCATGTGACCTGTTACTGTAGCAGAGTGGAATTGCGTAGTCAACTGCACCTAAAGCTATTTGTTCCGTACTATGAATATTTTCCTTTTACATATTTGTTATTCTGTGTCCTATGAAGACTTAAGCAGTAGATTTGGACAGTGAAGTTTTGAGGAGAGGATACCTGTGATGCAGAAGTGGCATATGCAGGACAAAGATCTTCACATGCATAACAGGATATTATTTAAAAGGCAAACGCATCACTTCCTATTTTAGAAATTCCGCTGGCTGTGTTATAATATTCTAAATTCTACATGTTACTGGCAGGGTCGCTGGTAACGGTTGCTAGGAAATTGAGGTTACTGGGTCTTCATTTCTAGTGCATATGCGCATTGCATTTTATTTATAACCACGCCATACATAACAGAACGAAATGCGTAAGGCATATAAATGCATATTTCGCAAAACTTGTTTTCTAAAGAAACATGTCTCTCCCTATCCTGTCACTTGAGGAAAAAAAACAATGTGAGAGTGACTCCGAGTCCTTTGATTTGTGAATCTCTGCCCCCCTGCGTCTGTCTCCCTCGCCCTCCCTCTCGCTCTCTCTCTCTCCCTCTCTCTCCCCCCGCAGAGCGATCGTCGGTGATTGGCTGTCCCGGGCATCGGAGGCCGGAGGCTGGCGTTTCTGTGCGGCGCTCATCCCCGTGTCCGTGTTTACACCTCAAGCATTACTGGAACGGAAAAACGCGGATGCAGAGGATGAGGACACGGAGATAGCAGCTGTGGACAGTGGATAGATAAGCCACTTGTGCTGTGCCGGACTGCAACCGATTCTACCCAGTTTTCTGCTGGGTAGAAAAAAGGATTCTACTTTTTTTACCATTTAGTTTTATTTTACAAGTGTTAATTGTATGAGGCTTTCCCCCTTAAAGAATATATGGATCAGTGGACTGGACGCGGTGAAAAAACAAACTTTTCCTGATTTGTCTGGGTCGATATGGTTTGTTAATTCATACTTGGGTGGAGTTGATACAGAAGGTCGCTGTCGCGTAAAGAAGTTGGTGGTGTTTTTCATGAATCGAATTACTGGACTGTGCCTCTTTTTAATTTGTTGACTGTCTTTGGGAACTTACAATTCAACCCAGATCACCTGTCCCTATTTATAAATGAAAAAATCCGTGTGTGTCTATACATTTAAATTGTTTTTTTGGCTTAATTGGTTTCTAGTTGTTGCCATTTAACTTAAAATACCAAAATAATACCTTGTCATACATGGTCCCGGAAAAGTTTCGTTTTTGAAAAATAGATCGTTAACATCAAACGATAAATCCAACGCGCAAGAAGGTGGAAGGGCAAACCCAACGTCTCCGAGAGTACCAGGGGACTTATCGCGGTGGCGAGACCGGGAAAAGATGCTCACTTTGCGGACACGTCGCGACGAGGGCAGCCGTCCCCTTTTTATTCTGCTCCTAGTCTATGGATCCTCTCTTGCGGAAGCAGGTAAGGGCGAAAGGCATCCTGATCGTTACAACAATTGTGAATGTGTGACAAACACATTCCCGATGTTCCTATGTAAAAAGAATAACAATAATTGATCATTATTAACCATTTAAATTGAATGTAATTATATATTTTGCGGGAATAATGAGTAATGTGTATATTTTGTCGATTAGTTAAATGACCCTGGGAGAATCAATGCTGTGTTCAGATCGCAAAGAATGTTGCAAATGTGACTTTACCTGTGGCTTTCCCGTCCGTAAAGGAAGGTACAGGGTGCACTAGAGCCACGGCCTCTTACATGCATTTAGATCCAAGCAGGGCCGATGCGATTCAGCTCGGATCCAAACTGCGCGCGGGTGCCGGACGCCCAAACTTCCGCGGCGCCTGTGCACGATTGACTGACGCCCTTCACGCTGCTACTGCTTCAGCGAGCGCTCATTCAGCTCCTGCAGGACTCCTTCAAGTTTTACCTGTGTCAAAATACACAGGATTTTAATAAGGTGCATTTAAACTAACATAGCGGCAAAAAAAACTCACGTCGGGTGACTTATAGTCACACAGATACCCGTAGAAATCGATATGGTATTTTTCTTTATCAATGAACAATTTTGGACAAAACAATTTTTTACGACTCAGTTATTGAAGCGCTTCGCTGGATTGGGATAAATGGGGCTGCAAATATTGTGAGGCCAAATATTGTAAATCTGACATGCTAGTTTCACGTGCCATCGCTGAAATACAGGAAGATCTGTGACTCCGACTCTACATTCATTAGGCAGTTTAAAACGCATATGGACAATGTGATAACACTACAGTATGTGTCACAAAACAGGACATTTTACTAAAACTGTAGACCGTTAGGTGTAGTTTATATCAGTTATATCACTTATTAAAATAAAAATCGTTACCATTAATTTGCAGATAATTGAACAATATTGAAATTAACTGCATTCAGGAACTTTTAGTAATTTTGGGTCCTGCTGATAGGCCTGTAATACACTCCAAGATGTCATAGTAGACTCTTCGCTGGCGTTTGGTAGAAAGTTTGGATTATCTACGAAGAGTGGTACTGCGGCACTGAAAATCCTGCCTTTTAATGACACAGAAAAGCACAGGAAGAAGCTGCGACTTTGTGCCGTGCGTCCCCCCCCCCCCGCTGTGCGGAGAGTAATTAAGGTTTCGCTCAGTGCCTCCCCGGCCCCTGATAAAATCAGAAAAGAAGGGAATATCATTTCAAAAGTAAAGAAAGAAGCAGAACTACCAAAGTGCGCCAAGTCCCCAAAGGAAACAGCACATGCCGCATCAAAACCTCCATTCTAAATATAGTCGCCTCTCATTTTTAGCCAGCTTTGTCGGTGATGGTGTCGTTTTTTATTCTAGGATTTTACAATATTATGTAACCATTTTCTCTCCAATTTGTAGCCCATACACTTACATCACAACTTTATTAATATTGTAACAACATTATGTTGCTACATTCTGTGCTTAAGATATTTTCTTCGATATTCGTTTATTTAAGCGGATGCTAGTCTGTCCAAAGCGACGTATGAGTGGGGATCAGGGAGCCGGGTCAGACAGTCCCTGGAGCAATTGGGGTTAATGGCCTCGCTCAAGGGCCCAGTGCTGATATGATTACTCTGCCGGCCACAGGATTTGAATCGGTGACTTTCCGATCACGGGCACCTAACCACGGAGCCACACACTGCGTTTTTTTGTATCTGCTTTTATATTTAAAAAAACTCCTATATGCTGTTAATACAATACTAATCATGTAACTTTAAAATGAATGAAAGATATATGGAGATTTTATGTATTACATGCATAAAATCTTACATGTGTTTTTGTGTACAGTAGGGTTTTTAGCACTGACAAGCTAGAAATGTCATCATGCTAAGAATGGGGTGAGACGGGTCTCCTACTGGGAGAAGTCGGTGACTGGAGCAAGCTGTTGGGCCTGTAACCTGCAGGATACTGAACGTCCGCACTGACAACTGTCAGTGAAGGGGGGAGGGCTGCCTTAAATCACACGACCAACGGCCACCTCGGTTTAAACAGGTCATTGTCAGTATCAGCTTTCATCTCTCAACCGGTGTTCAGTAGACTGGGGGATATTGCTGTGTAAACTTACAAAATGTGTATCTGTGAGTAACTAGTCTGGTATCTCCCTATTGGATAAGCCATTGGAAGATGGAGACCACTAAATAGGTCAACATTTATTGTTACTTACCTGGGGAGTAACGTTCCACTGTTTGGAAAGACGAGATGAACAAAATATAAACTAATATGCAATGCTTTGCCGTTTTTCTTTCCATCTATCAAAAAGTACTGAAAAAGTTTTTCATAAGATGCTGAAATGAGTATTTCCAAGGCAACACAGTCGTAACTTGTCCAAATAAATGCATTTCGAAATCAAGGGACCTGCAATTGTTTTGACAGCCTTCCCCAGTTGGTGCCAGTGTGCTCTGGAGTATGACCTTGGCAGTCCTGCGTAAACAGCAGTGCTTTACGCTAAGTCATGTGCGAGCTTCGCTTGCCCCGCAATCAGATCGTCACAGAAGGGAACTTTCTGATGGCTTAATGGATTAAGGTTTCTGCTGGAAGAGAACAAAGACTGTACACACTTGGAGGCTGAGGAGTGTGCATTGCACCATTTAGCATGGCGCTATCATAATTTCCTGGATGCGATGACAAACAGCAAAACAGTGTATTACAGCATATCTTGGACAGCTAAATACATGCACACATATTTTGTGTTGTATGTATACCTGTCCTATACCCCCCCCCCCCCCCCCCCCCCCCCCC
>JAODJU010000062.1:13348540-13404629 GCA_026776725.1 Gnathonemus echidnorhynchus | reverse complement strand
GGGGGGGGGGGGGGGAATTGTAGTGGGGAATAAATCTGAGATAACTGGGAGTGAAGAGATTGACTTTTGAACATTCTTTATTTTCCAGAAAAAAGGAAAGACGAGGCTTGAGAAGTGGCATTCAAGCACCATTAAGCGCTTGGCACAGAAGGGGATGAGCGAGAGAGAGAGAGCAAAAAAGAGAGGAGAAATGGAGGGATACAGCAAGAGGGATGTTTTTATTAATGTCCTTATCGATGGAGAGAGCTTTCAGTATTAAAGGCAGACATGTTTAATGCTTTGCCAATACTGCGTGCATCGGTGCCGGCTGTAAATCAAGCACAGGCCCAAAAGGGATGAGGGGAAGGATAGGAAAAAGGAAAGGACCCTCTACTCGGGCAGATGGGAGTCACAGAGATCCATGATGAGCCCCCCCCTGCCCTCTCTGTTCCGCCCTGTGGGGCCAGATGGGGTGGAGTGGACAGAGAGAGGGATGAATTACTCAGTGGGATTTCTTTGTGTGGGCACTGAATGCTGAAGGGGGGTGGGCCAGTGGAGAAAAGGGGGCCCTTTTTTTCCTGTGACGTCGTGTGGGGTGCAGGGGCCAGAGGGGGGGGGTCACCTGCCCTGAGTTTGCCCCGCGTGTCAGCAAGTGTTTGACTGACTGAGCATGAGTGCAAGTGTGTCCCATTCGATTGTTTCCATCCTGTTGTGGCCATTCAGGTTCGGACAAGCCTTTAGCACTTTACGTTGTTAAGTGTGTTCATATGCAGAAGCTCCTACCCACTTCAGTGTGCAACCCGATGCTTGTGTGTGCCATTTTGCCCGTGTGTGGGGGTGCCAGAGTTTTCACACATGAACGTGGGCACGCCACAGGATCACTTTGGTCGTGCATCTCCACGGTAGGCCTAAGAGTGCAGGCCCAATGGTAGGGTGATGTTTCCACAACAAGCAGCTCATCTCGTGACATCTTAGCGCGGCTGGCCCGGGAATGGCAAAGTCTTCCCGAACGCCAAGCTTGGAAGACCTTCCCAGTCTCACATTTCACAGAAATATGAGTAAAAAGGCGTGATGCGCATTTGTCCGCTCAGTGGCCCCAAGGCTAGTCTGAGAGAGTCTCAAAGTTTTTGAGGGGGCTGACGTTGCCCTCATCTTCTTAGCAAGGCTTTTGTCTTCAAAGGCTAGTTCAGCTGGGTCCATGCTGTGAGATTATGGCACTCACAGTTCCTATGTGTATGTGTGTGTGGTTTATTCCAAAGGCTTACAAAAGTATCTATGCCTCCATAAAAAGTGATTATCAGAAGGGGCGATTGCACCTTCGGAGAGTTTGTACCTCCACATCTTCCAACATCACCGGAGCTTTATTACCTTTCTTTCACTCTTTATTGACCCCGCCATCCATCCGTTCATATTCCAATCCCTCTCTTTCTTCTGTTTCTTCCAGTCAGTCTGCCATTTCATTTTCTTCTGCCATTTTATCTTGTTTATTTTAGCTTTGTGCTCAAATCCTCTGCCGCTCTCTCCTCCATCCTTTTCAGCCTGTCTTTACTCCCCCCCCCATTCTCTCACTCTCTCCCCCCTCACTGCCCCCCTCCCAAGCCCTCCTGTGTCTATACCCCCAGCACAGTTTGAGAATTATGCTTTAGAAGTTGGCGTGGAAAATCACATTTCTCTAAGTTAAACGCTTATTAAGATCCCATCTGCCCCCCGGGTAAGGAAGTAAAGGGTGGGGGTGGGGGGCTTCTTTGTTTGTTCTGCAAGGGGCATCAGTGCCACAGAGGGGGCTTTTCTTAGCACCCCAGTGCAGCTGGTGTTGGTGTAGAGGAATTGGGGAAAGACCCCCTGGGAGAGCCTGAAATGGTGTATGTGTGTGATTGTGTTTGTGTGCAGGCGTGCATGTTTGCGAGAGAAACAATGGGATTTTTGTGTGCATGTGTGTGTTTCTGAGGGACACATTGTATGTGTGTGCACATGCATATTATGCATGTTATAAGTCAAACAGTGACAATGTGTTTGTACACAGTAAAGCCATGTGTCACTGCAGGTGTGTGCTTGCGAGACAGATGGCATATGACTCAGTGTGTGCATTTGGGAAGGGAGAAAACGTCCATGACAGCGACTCCCCTAAACTGTGCTATTTGATACCTCAGAGTCTCTGCCTTTGACGTTTAAAGACCCGTCATGCAGCAACCTCGTTCTAATTCACATACTCAGCTTGCCGCAATGGGAATGCGAGCTGGGAGTGAGAAGGTTGTAGGTTTCGATCCTGGTCAGTCATCTCTTGGAGCACAGGCGTGCCCCCCAGCTGAAGCCATATGAGAGAAATTAGTGCTGTGGGCTGGGCCCCCTTGCAGAGCGAATACATAATGAAATGCAGGAATTAAGGGGTGGCATCTTTCTTGGACTTTAGTGTAGATTTTCCTTTCCCGGCCCCCGCTCTGTCACATGAGGCGTGCTTGAAATTCTCCCCTCGATGCATCTTGAGTCCTAATCTCAGAATGGTTGATCCTACTTGGGGCACCAGGCGTGATGTGCTGCGAGCGGAGCTGAGAAGAGACGAATTTTAGTCTGAAGGTCACTCTGAGGATGCCACCACTTCTGAAGCTTCAGGCCTGCGCTTGGTAAAGTTTCTCCCCCTCCCGCCCCCCTTTTCCTTTAGCCAGGAAGCAGAAATATCACATCTGGCATTTACTGTGTCGAGATCCACTCCCCTTCCTTCTAAGTCAGTTTGTGAGTGTGGTGTGTACGAGTGACTCTGTTGATGCCTCTGTGTGAGTGTTCTCCTGTTATTGTGTATGTGTGTACCAGAGTGTATGAGGACACCTGTGTGCCAGCAGCCAGTCCCCCTGGCTTCTCGAACCTCTCGCTTTCGGATGGACAGATGGGATGTATGGCTGCCCTCATACTCACCTCCCCTCCTTACTTCAGCTCCGCTGGGATTAGCTGGGGAGTGTGGCGCTGGGACTGCACAGGACAGGCACCAGGCCAAACGCCCCAAATCAGGTCCTGAATCCCAAGTGCAAGTTCCCTGTAAAAGTGTTGGAAATGCATATGAAAGATGCCCTCCCTCCCCAAGTCCTACCCCCCCTCCCACTGCCCAGCGTGTACAGTCCCCGCTGCGCAATGTTTGCGAGATTACAAAAGCAGATGGACGGACATGCTGACGGGAGAGGGTTCATTAACTTAGCGCGTCTCGGATCAAACTCCCTGTCTGCCCCCCCCTGCCAACATGCACTCTGGGGGCTGACACCCACCATACTGGAAAGAGAAAGTACATTTTCACATTACGACTGCAAACACATCCATTGATTGGGAGGAACTGGGAGATTTGCTTTTGTTCTGTCTGATTGATTTATCCTTCGGCGAGGGTCTCTCATTTTTGACATTCCTGTATTGATCCATTTGGGTTAAAATACATTTCTTGAGTGTAGTAGCTCTCTACATTTTTATTGTTTGTTTCTGCATGCATGTACCCTTGGTGTGTGAGAGTTAGACGCTGTAAGACACATCGCCGTTAAATGGGACACAGGCATAAAAATAGCAGAATGCCCCTGGGTGAGATTGGGTGTGTTGATCATTAGCAATCGTGACTAAACAGGTTTAACACCGGTCTGTTGATCCCCAGTGGACTTGTATTGCCTGGGCAAGGATGATTTTGGCAGCCTTCAGTTCCAGGTGTATTGGACACTAGCGACCAATCAAAGTAGCAGGGAAGGGGACGGGGGGCGTTCAGCTTCACTGGCTCCCCTGGGCCTTCAGATAGGTTGCCAACAGTGACTAAGGACTGATTGACGGATTTTCTGGCCAATGGAGACCAGGAGTCTGTCAGACAGAAGGCTGCACAGAAAGACAGCAGATGGGATCCCATTGGCTGGACCTCCAAGGGTCTGCCAGCAAGGAGCCAGGGTCAGTGCTCCACATGGTTGACAGGTGGATCCTCCGGGAGGAGACTGGAGCAGAACATGCTGGGACATATGGATTGTGGAGGGACAGCCAGTCAAAAGCAACAGCTGACAGAGCCCATATCACGCATGGAAAGAGAAACGTTTGATAAGCCAGCCAACATGGGACCACAGACAACTTGCCAAAGTTTGTAGGGCAGAAAAATACTAATTAATAATCATCAGTTCTTCAAAATCAACCCCCATGGGTACATCTCCGTAACTTATAAATGTTGGGAAAAAAGACTTTTGTGCGCACTTCTGAGTACAGCAAGCAAGTGACCGTGACATGGTGTCACCCAAGTGCCCAAATTTCTCTCCAGCGGACTCGGCCGTCAAGGCAATGCATTAGCACAACAATTTACACATCTGTCTTGAAGGCAATGGACCCCCCCCCCCCCCCCCCCCCCACTGCAGTCAGACGCAGGAATAATGAACCGACAATTGAGTGGAGACACAGTGGGAGGAGCTGGAAGGGCAAGAGGGGAGACGGCCACAGTAAACAGGATATGCAGGAATTTTATGGCTGCCCTGTTTTTTTCCCTTCTCTCTCTCCCACAATGAGAAAGACAATTACAAGCCCCTGCCCGCGACTCCTTTTATGTTCTGTTTTGTGGAACGCAGAAAATGAAGGTCTTCCTGCATATAATTACACAGACATCCTGGGTGAAGGTGCCCATCTCGACAATAAATACCTGGACTTTGATAGCGCTGGGTAAGAATGACAGGCTGTACCCGTTTGATCTGCCTCTGTCATTACCGCCACAGTAAATGCTATTTTCTGTCGTGCTTATTTAGTTCGGTACTGACAGATAACCTCACGGTTGGAGACACTCCCATTGTAATAAACACGGGTAGAAATGGGGGCTCATAACAGTACTAATATTCATAAAAATAGCTGGCAGGGATATTTAGAAGGCATTAATGAACTTTAAATCGTACATTTATGGTACTTTAACTTAACAACTACAGCAGAGAGGAATGCAAGCCCACTGAATGATGGCAATTTTTATTATTCCTAATGAGTATTTATGTGTGACCTTAAAATCAGCTATGCAACTCCTAAAGCAAGTTAATTGTTAAATAAATTTGTGCTGGCACTTTAAAATAAATATTTTAGAAATTATTGGTTTTTCTTCTATTTGTCTGTATTTAATGAAATACGGTGGGGAGTAGGTGTCCATCCAGTGAAGTGGGGAGCACTGGTGAGCCGTAGATGTCTTCACACTGTGAAATTTGCCACACACCATAACTAGTAAGGCTTGGAGGCCTCCAATACGGTACCGCCGTTTCCCAGAAGGGCCGACTAGGATTAAGGAGTCGTAATCTTGCTTGGCTGTGAAGAAAAGTTGCATCATAATGCAGCTCCCTTCACAGAAGTGCTGATGTCACTGAGAGGCAGCGTTCCATCAGCGAGTTCATGCTTCTGTGATTAAGGAGGGAGGGGCTGATACAAGCTGGGTCAAAGGTCAAAGATCAGACATAGTGCTTGAGTTATCGCTTTTCACCATCCATGTTGCCCACTACTCTTTGGAGCCCTGCCGCATGATGTTCAGGGCTGCAATATATTTTTACTGTGGAAATGATCAAGCACATGGATATTTTAATGGGTCTGCAGCAGTCAGAGAGGAGGAATCAAGTCAAGTGACATCGGTGGAGAGCTGGTGTGGTACAACACGTTGCTGCTGCCCATGAATGGGCCATAAACTGGCAGGGCAAGTGGAGCCAGTGACCTACATCACAGTATTCACTTTCGAACTGTGACCTGACTCTCCAGTGTATCCTAGTTCCCCTAATAGGCTAATCCTTGAAGAGGGCAGGTAGGCAGAGGAGGACTTTGGGAAATGTAATTCCTTCCCTGTCTCCCTCTCCATCTGACTTTCAGGTTCTTGCTGCCTCTCCTCTTGACCAGCCACCTCCTGGAAAGCTGATGCAACCTAATGCGGCCTCATTTTCTGCACTTTTTTTCCCCAAAGCACAGATTACATTGCCATAATTTAATTAGCCTATAATTCAGATAATCATTTTTATTTCTGCTTATTGTGCTGTATTTTTCATATAATTTTGTTTTCTAAAATTGATTAAACCTTTCGAGGGTTGCCCCAGATTTGGCGGAACAGCGATAGAAGACTCAATAAATATATCATCTTTTAATGCATGTTTTGTTGTATTTAGGCCATTGGGAAGATACCAGTTGTAGTTTCTGTGGTGGTGAGCAGGAGGGGGAACAGAGAAAGAGCGGGATTCCTGGGTGATATAGTGTGTCCCACTGCTTTGTCTTTTCACAAGGTCCCCCTCTTACGTCACATAGGCCGGACAAGTCCTTGGACAGTAGGGTTCCTAAGTTCAGGTGAGCAGTTGGTGTAATGATCCAGCGCCTTCTATATTGCCGAGAAGTTCCCTAGGGAATTCTGGGAGAGATGAAGGATGCCCCACTTCTATCTATATGTTCATTTCCATATTCCTGATGGTATGGCCACCACCCAAGATGCTTTCCACCCGGTTCCCTTCCCTGTTTTCCACTCCTTGAAATCTCTGTGTGCTTCATAAGCTCTCATCCTGTTATTCTGGTTCACCTTCCTATGAAGAAAAATTAGGGAGCAGAGATCAGGAGCAAGTATATTTAGTGTAGTGGCCCAAGGCAGAATAACAGGGCGATGTGTGTTTGTGTTATAAAAGCAGTACGCTCTTTCCCCATTTTGCAGATTCTGTTGATTTCCCACAAGCCACATGATGTACATTTAAAGTTAAACAGATACGCCAAATGGATAACTATTTACAGCGACGGTTTTACTTTCGTCAAACCATCCCCTCCACATCCACATATTTAGACTATTTTGCTGTGTTTATCAGATGGTGAGTGGTGAATTGTCTCATGTGTTTCTTCTGAAATCTGTCCATACCCGTGAGCAAACCCCTTAAATAGGTCTCCCAGACTGCATTCTGGGGGTATCAGTTAGCAGATAAGCAAAAGTTTGTAGCCTGTTTGACCACAAAGTTTTGTTTAAAAAACATCTCTGAGGACATGTCAGAAAATGGTGAGATTCCCGCCTTGACTTGTTCTCGTTCTCTCTGTCTCATTTCCTTCTGTCTCTCCTCCGTCATTCATCATCTTCCTCATTTTTTTTTGGTGAAAAAAAGGGGGATTTAAAAGCCTGTGCCGTAGCGACCCGGGGAGAGTAGCAATGCATAGACAGTCCTGTGATGGATATCGTACATTAGGGATCCATTATGGAGAGCGAAGCTGTGGAAGCGTCAGTGGAGCAACGATGGTCTTATCTCTGCAACCCTTCCCCATCTCCTTGCCCCTTCCTTCAGCTACAGGGCACAAAGCCTTCACCTTCCACAGCTGCCCTCTACCAGAGCTGCTATTGGACCCAAATCATTCCCTTTACAGAAGTGACTCCATCATCTCACAAGAGCTAAGCCTTTTCACACTGTTTTTTTCTAGTCATCCCTGTCTGCCACTCATCCTCCTAATCAATTCAGCACACTGTGCAAGTCTCTTCCTTTCTCTTGCCCATGAGCCTCAGCAGTCATTAACGGCATGATTTAGCCACCGGTGCGTGTCTGTCATTGGTGGGAAGGGCTTTTCAGGTATGACAAAAATCAATTATGGATAATTTATTATGTCGCGCCATGCTGCTGTGAAAGTCCAAATGGTTTAACAGATCGGGGCCTGTTTGCATGAAAAATTGCACACATGTTGTTAATGGTTACAGAAGACTCTCCAGTCGAAAACCGATTGATCAAGAGGTGTCTCCCATTGTTCAATATTGTAGTTTCCTCGCCTCTACATGGGGCAGTTCGATTAGGTGCTGAGGGGTCAACACAGTCTTTTCGCAAGGGGTGAAAGATTAATGGTCAAAAAGGGAGGGGTTTATGTTCAGGAACCTAAAAGTTGTAGGTGTGTTGGGGACCATTGCTTTTTACTTACCTCCAGCATGGTACAGGTGAAGCGTCAACATGACGCACCTTAGTCAAGTTCTTAAAGAGAAATGTTGGATCAGAAATGTGATGTGCTACACAGCCAGGAATAAATGGTTGTGGTGTCCAGAGTTGTAACATGTTTACCACTTGGGCTAAAGTAGAATAGCCTTGTGAATCACACATCAGACAGAAGGGGACGCTTGCCCTCTGACTTTTGTGTGTGTGTGCACGTGCATGTTCACCTCTGTACTCTGCCAGGGTCGAACTGTCTTCAGATGTGCTTTCCAACCACTTGCCAGGCTTAACTGCCTTCAGCACTGTACAGAAGGTGGCCCTGACTAGTCGCACAGCTTGACCTTCCTCTAGATAGCATGGGTATTCATCAGGGGTCGGTCAGGGTAGAGTCAAGCATTCTGGGAGGAGTCCTACCAAACAACTGCTGGGTGCTTGCATGACATTCTGGTGGTGTTCCAAGGAGCACTTCATAGAACCTTTGCAATGCTTCTTGACAGAAATGAGACAGGCTTTTCCAAAAGGCCTCAATCTGCTTCCAAAGACTGTTTACTGGCTTTAAATGAGAAGGCTAGGACACAGCTTACAATTGCCTTTTTAAACATGTTCCCCCTGCCGCCCCTTCCCTCCATGTGTGTGTACATATTGTTTTTGAAGTCCAGACCAATGCTTTTGGCATGGCTCACTGTGCTGGCCCTGCCATATTTTTGTTTTGATCTCACAAGGCTATAATCAAGGAAAATCTAGTGTGACCGGAGTCATCCCATTTACCAATCAGGAGCTCTGCAGGGAGATAAAATTGTAAGAAGTCCAACCCACTATATGCATCTAAAGCATACAAATACAAGATTGCATGTAATTTCATCTGATATATTCATTATGCAGTATCTCCATTTCAGTATCAATCAGCATTTAAGTGGGTCTGACAGTCATGTGTTCTTTTGTCTGGACAGAGTGGTGGAATTAAACAAAACTCTCATACATTTGTCTGTTGGATGTCCTACTGACCAGAGTTTTCTTCTGCAATTAATGCTGTGTTCCATTTACCTTGGAGGTCGGAACTGGGAATGACATCACACATGAGTTAAACACATTCCAGTTCAAGAAGTCGGAAAGCCATTTAGCAATACCAGGGACCCGTTTCAAAAAGCAAGATTTTTTGCTTAGCTGGACAACTTGTCAGACTTAAGGAACCTCAGTTTAAATGGGCTTTATCTTAATTTGCTTACATTTAGCCTGGACTACCTTCCGACAAACAATCCGACTGAGCATGAAATCCAATTCTAGCCCAGTTAATTGTTAGCCATTATTAATAATATCAGTTAATAACAACACATTATGCTGTGTTTTGTGCATAAAACTCTGTAGTAAACCCTCCACAGATAAGTTGGACAGTATTGTGTGCTGATTGATTTAATGAGCCACATATAATACGTAAGCACTAATAAACACTATAAACTAGAGCTTTAACTTCTGTTGATAAAGGGCGCAGCCATCTTGAGGACGGGGTTGTGTCGATTCCTCCGAGTTCAAGAGAAGAAATTCCGACTTGAGGGGGTGTTCCAGCTGAAATTTCTGACTAAGAACTCAGAATTTCCAAGTTATGAGTTCAAATGGAATGCAGCGTTAGAGAGCAATAACCTCAAGAAATCTCACCTGTTTTTTTTTTTTTTGTTTTCTTGAGTTGAGTAAAGTCATTGCATCCTTTTCTCTTTGTTCCTTTTGTGATCAATATTTTCTTATCCAGGTCAACAATAAGTCCCCTTTCTCAATCAGGCCACTGCGGTGTTCGTGGTTGATATTAAAATTGCCGGCCGATGTGAATCTCTCGTCAATGTCTTGCCCGAGGGACAACAGCGATGAAATGGCACTTAATCATCTTCATGGGAAATGCAAGCTTCTTAAATAAGTATGTTCTTAAGGGGGTGGCATTCAGACGCCGTGCTGTGTGTCCCTAGTAGGACACCATAGACCCCCTGGATATGCAGTGTTCTGGGTACACAAACATGTAATATTAGTGGATTAAGTCACTATTTGATGTGTGTACCTTGTGAGGAAGCAGGAGGTACAGCAGCAGCAGGGTTTAGGGCAACGTTGTCATTTCCAAAGCGACTGATCGCCTGCCTTGTGCCTACAGGTGAATGAAACCCAGCCTGGCTAGACTAATTGCTTGGTTATGGTTTTTTATAAGGTCAGCTGGATGGATGTAATGAACAGAATGTTGGAGATGGGAAAATATGGAAAAGGGTGTCTCCATCTTGGGTTCATGTTTCTGTGTTTCTTTGTGATTTTTACATATTTTTGAGCTTGTTTTTGTCCCAGTTGCGGTTTACTTGAAGGGTTTGTGATTCCATTTTGATTGTGGTTTCTTCTATAATAGTCTCTTTGTTTGGTTAGCTTTGCTGTTCTGTTCCTCCATTCCAGCCTTGTGGCATCAGCTCTATGACCCCATGACAAACCATGTTCTCCTGACCATGACCACCACCCTGAGCTCAGCTCAGATTCCACTCCAAAATGTTTTGTGGGATATATTTTGTTTGAAATTACCATTTCATTATCCTAAGACACAACAGCCAGTTGTTAGTTGACCTGTTTAAACTTTTTTTCCTGCAATCATTTGGGTTAGTCATAATACTCATAGCTAATATTTTAACACATTAAGCATAACGTATCACTATTCATACATCATACATTTACATGATTTTCAAACCTCATGAACAACACAGGTAAAAATAATTATACTTTTTTCTAACTTTAAACACCTTAAAGATATGAAATGTGCTGATCCGTGAAGAAGGGGGATTTAATCTCAATCTCAAGGTCACCTCAGCATCGCTCTGTTTCACAGCTCAACACTGGGACAAGGTGAAAAGCCAGAACAGGGATTTAAACTTTACGACACTTTGTACACTTTAATATAAAAGTTTGATTAAATTATTATTGTTGTTATTATTATAATGATTATTATTAATATATTAGCATTATTATAACACAGTAATTTATGAGTTCTGAGACATGGTGTGCATGCATTTACTTATGCACGTGGGTTTATCTAAAAGTTAAATCTCCCAATTAAAATGCAGGTTTTATTGCACAGCCAGTCCCACATGTGAATGTATGTGCATGATATAACTATCCTACTGGCTGGAAAACTGAAGCAAAACTTATTGTCAGTTTATTTGGATTTCTATTCGCTGACCTTCGAACCCAACAGCCATTCCTTTGAGAACCCTAAATTGCCAATTCAGCTTCTGTGCACAAATAATTCAGAAGTGATGTATAACAGGCCAATCGTATAACAGCGACCAACATCAGTCCGATACCAGTTCAGGAGCAGGTATTGAGTTACACTGCAGTTACAGCCAGCCTGGGGATGCAGACTGATTATGCCGTAGAGAAGGCCATAACAACAAGGAATGCTAAACTGACATTCATAAATAATGTAGCATTGTGGACTAATGAGAGAATACTGGTAATTATCACATAGAAAGGCTTCTCTTTGCTTTGGGGGAATATTGTCCTTTTTTCTGGAAAAAAACAGCAGATTTCATTTCAGGGCAAACTCTTGTCTGGTCTGACGCTGTGGCATTTAGCATCCAAGTTGTTTCCTGCCCATTCGGTGATGTGGCCCAGCTGGGTGGGATGGTTCACAGCAGGATGTGCCTGCTGCAGGCCAGCAAGGAAACACAGTGATGTGTACTTTAGTGGTGACGCCGCATTCCCTCAAATGAAGCTGCCGCAGGCAGCGGAGGCGAGCGTGGGTCTGCTTCATGCCTCCATGCGATCTGGCCGAGTCGCGTATGATGAAAGGCAACATCGTGAGCGATGCATATTAGGCAACTCGTCAGGCATTCTTGCCGCAATGTGCCAAGCTGCGTGAGCGAAACAGCACTGTGCTGTTGACTTATTTCATTCATTATTCTTCTATTATAATTCTATTTCAATTGCAACGCGAGTCTGGCTCGTGCAATTCGGTAAGCTGCTTCCTGTTAAAGGTAAAAGGTCAAAAACAAAAGGTCAGCTGTCACACCATGTTTGGTGCATGGGTGTCTGGAAAGATTGCGGGGTCTGTGGCAGCAGAGTGACAGGGTGAGCCCAGCACTGTCACTTGTTAATTAAGAAATGCCGTGCCCCCCCTCCAGGGTAAGATTCGGGAGCGGCAAGTAAATCGATCGTCCCTCCTTCTCCCTACCTCTACATCCTCTCCTCTCTTGTTCTCTCTAACCCGTAGCTCCTCCCTCAGTACCCGGGGGAGCAGGCCTCTGATGCAAGCAGGACGCAACGACAGAGAGGAGAGATGATGTTTGCACACGCGTGTGCTTGTGTGTGTTTGTGTGCGAGAGAGACGTTGGCTTGTTTTGGTCCCATGTGTCTCGGATCTGTCGGATTGGCTCTGTTTAACCAGGCTCCATGCACAACAAATGGCACTGCCAGAACACTTAGCCATCCGCTTTGGTTCTTGTCAGGGCGAATTACCTGAGTTATGTCGCTGGCGACGCTAACAAGGGCAACAGTGACAACAGCAGCTAAGGTGAGGTGAAGTGTGCGATCCTGTCCCTTCAGTGTTTTCCTTCTGTAATCCTTGGCTCGCTCTCTTGGCTTTCTGCGTTGCTTTGTTCTCTCACTCTCCCTCCATCTACCCTCTCAATCTCCCCGGTAACCTGGTCACCTGCATCCCCCCACCCCCCTATCCTGGTCTCCTCTAGTTACCTGGTCACCGTGTCTGATGTAATTTTTGCAGGAAGTTTGATTCACGTTCACACCCCCTCCTCGGGGTACCTTCTGGGAGAAAGGGGGGGGGGGGAGCATCATCTAGTGTAAACAGAGACTGCTGTGCTTACCGGTCCATGCGTGGAAAATGGGGGCGTCCCCAAAGCTGGTCCCCAATCGGCCTGCGGCTGCACGGGGGGAAAGCCTGTGAATGTGCAAACGTCATGGAAATGATTCGTGTTTTAGAGCTGGATCTTCATATTGTCTCACTGTGGCCCAATTAGACCCATTTTACCGGACATTTTACATATTCTAGCGAATACATTGGGCAGGCTGATAATTAAAAGGTTGAAAAGTGACGGCCAGAAGGAGACAATTGGACCCATGTTCACAGCCCAAAATGAACTGCGGGCCGCGTTTCCACAAAATGTCACAGGAAATAGTCATTCTTCTTGGTTGACCTGCTATTCAGGGGGACCCTGGCGTGACTGGCAGACTGCTTGTCTGCAAATGTGAGGTAACCATCCACCAAGCTCACCCACCTAACACAAAAGGTTCTGCTTGTCCCATGATGTCATGAATCCTCTGGTAGCCCCAGATGACCACTCTGCCCACCATGATACGGTGCAGCACCTTGTTTGCTGGGTAAACTATATTCCAGGGCAGTCAGTTTCACCTCAGGGGCCAAGTAAGCAGTTTTCCAAACTCCTCCCAGTTATTGGACCTCAGCAGTGAGCCCACAGTGAGCTCGACAGTTTACTCACAGGGCTACAACCACCACCAAATGTCAGTCGATATCAGTGACATCATTTCCAAGGCACATGGCATTTTTTAAGCCACCATGAGAATACAGCAAAATGATAAGAACACTAACCAATTGTCCCCAACCCCCACTGCCTCCAGAAACCCGCATTCTTGAGCCATGTCAAGTAAGTGTATTGTGTGAAACTGGGAGGGATGGGAGCGGGTGCAAAAAAAAAAAATCAGACCAGTGCAAACACACTCACCTGGGGGGCATGATTTATGAGAGTGGCTCCTGCCTGGGCGACGTTTCCTGGATGGGCTGGGCCCAGACGGGGTGGGGTGCTGACTGCTGAGGTCATTGCTGTTGTCTCTTCAGGGTCAGAGGGCAAAGGGGGGGGGGGGTTGCATGATAACAACAGGCTGATTGTTCACATGCCTGCATGTCTTTTTCTGAGTGTCAGTTAGAAAGGGTGGGCAGGTGACTTGTGCACTGGTGTTGGGTGTGGTCTTCATTCTTTGCTAATAACAACTCTTTTTGTTTTTGTGTGGGAAGCTACTGTCTCCCATCCTGTTCGTTGGTTTGGAGTGAGTGGGTGGGGGGTAGGGGAGGGGTTGGGGAGTCCGGGTGAGGTCAGCATGGTATGGGACGGGAGTGGGTAATTACAGGGAGGCTGAGAGGAGCCTGTAATTACTGTGCCCTAAGGAAGATATGCTGCTGTTCTTGTGATATAATTACAGGCATTTATAAGGCTCTGGGTCCAAACACTCACTGTATTGTGCAATGTAGCACAGCAAGGGGGTATGGGGAATGAGAAGAAGGATTGGGGTGCGGGGGGGCGCAAAAAAGGCCTAAAAGGGACCAGGCAGTCAGAGAGTAAGGAGAGGCACTCACAGTGCGGCTGGCTAACTGTCACGCCTCTGGAGGGATCCAGCTCCACACAGTGCCATGTGACAGGCATGCAGGGGACCCACTGTGTGAAAGAACCCCACCCTCCCCAAATGGGATGGCTGGGTGGGGGGGCCTGGGTGTTCCTCCCCATCCATGTAATGGGAAAAAAGAGTGGACAGGAAGTCCACTTCCAAGATTAGGGGGTCACATAACCAGTAAACAGAAAACAAATAATTAATGCAAGGAGGACATTAACTGCCAGCTGTGACTGCAGTCAGCTTTTGTATTTCCAAAGTTGTCCTGTTATAGAAGCTCTGAAAAACAAAAGAGCATCAAATGCTTTCACGGCTACACTTGCTATTTTATACTTTCTCAATTTTTTTCCATTAGTAGGAGAACCGTTATCACTCGTCATTGTTTTAATAGGATTTATATTGTCAAATTAATTGTGGTTATTGTTGGATTTGTTTTCTGGGCCGTAAATATTCATTCATCGGTTCTATTCCATGCAATGTTTGTACTTAAACTGTGTCACATTGCTCCGAGTTGATTGTCTAATTGTTTCCGTGGGGTGGCTGATACTTGGTGTTTGCACCTGTTATTATTTTGGTTAATTACAGGTGTGCTGCACAGTTAGTGGCTTGTTTTGTAAGCCCCCCTGTTTGGTCCATTGTGCATTGCCGGTTTTTAAAAATAACCACCAAGTTTTTATACATTTTTATACATTTCACTGCTTTCACACTCCTCTAACCAACCCCTGGTGTATTTGGCCTACTCATCCTTGGCCAGGAGTGATTCTACATGGAGCCCCAGTTGACTTTACACATAATGGACTTCCTTTTCTCTGTCTTTTTCTTGCTTGAGCTCTCTCTTTACCCTGTTGCCATACTGGATGTGGCATGAGTTGGCTCTACACACAGCACAGACCCTCTCTCTCCTTGTCTGTTATGGTCTCTGTCTGGCCTCAGTGATTGATCACAGTTCAGCCGTGTCGCACCATTCCCATGCAGCGGGTGGCCAGGAAGGGGGGGGGCAGCTCCTCCAGCACTCTCCTTGCAGATGGCAGCTACGGAGCAGTTATTGATGGTGCCTGATTAATGAGCTCTACAGGTGGAGGGTGGATTTGGCGCCCCCTAGCTGCCACGGTGGGGGCAGATAGTCCTGCCTTTTCACACGTGGGGGGGCCACAGCACAGAGTCACGTGAACTTAGGTAGCCCACTGTTATGACTGTTTGAAGAAACTGAAATTAATAATCAGCTTCATGTGTTGTTTTACAAGATTAAAGGACTCCAGCTGGATGGAGAGGTACACGTCTTAGAAATAACTACAGTGCTTGAGTGAAGGGGTGATTAAGTGTCATTAGTTTCGCAGGGGGGCAGGGAGATTACAGACCTGAGGGGGCATGGGTGAGTGGGTGTGTCATGTGCCTGCCTACTTTCTCCCCACCCCCATGAGCCCAGCCTGCCCTTTGGAGGACAGGAGACAAAGTCGTGGCCCACTGGCACCCAAGTTACGGGCCCTCGTTAGCACCCCGCAGCCCATCAGAGACATGATGATTCTGAGGTGGTGATGATCCCTGGGGCCTCATTGTTCACACGTTCTCACCTAAGGCTTTCTGTGTGTGTGCATGCATGTGTGTGTGTGTGTGCGCGCGCAGGACCGACAAAACGCTGGGGGTGCAAACCATTTTAATTAAGTATATGCTGCTGTCAGCTCTTACAATTAGTCACACCCTGGTAAAAATGTGCCGTGAGAGTGTGGGGATGAAGAGAGTGTGGAGCAGGGGGTGTCATGGCAGGAAAAAAAAGGCTTTTAATTAAACAGGGGCGTAGGGCCATTACTCATAGCCGCTTGCTTTGCAGATTTTATTTGCACTGTTTCACTGGTGTCACGTTTAGCTGAATATCGGCATGCTGCAAAAAAGACGTGAAAACTAAATATACATCCCCTGTGTAAACCTCTGCTGATGTCATAGTCTCCATCTCAGCAGGTAAGATTCTCCTCCCTCTCCTTTTTTAAGTGTGCCAGCATCTTCAGAAACTGTTTTGAAACCTGCTGCTTTGGTACAAAGCGAGACTCTAAGACAGGGCGGGTGTGGAATACGGCTGATGTGAAGCTTCGAAGGTTTCTGCTGCTTATTTATGATCTCACTTAGGTGAGGTTTGATTAGCTGCTCAGGGACCGTCTAACAACTTCCCTACCAGATTCTCGGTGAAACCCCGGTTTAAAAATTGACTGCAGGATCAGCATTGCCTCAGCCTTGTTTTCTGAGCTCTCGCTCCCGTCTCTTTGATGATACATTGGGGTGCCTGTTACTCACTGATGACCTCCTTGTATTCATTTCAATGTTTCAATTACCCCCGTAACCCAATCCTTCCTTCCCTGTTGGCCCACTCTCTGTCAGCACCCTGAAAAACAGCCCTTATCTCAGGCTTCCTGTGTCAGTTAAACCCTTTATTCATCTCCATGATGATGGGCCTCTTTTCCAATACCTGCAATGACACTCCCAGCATGAAGGTTTGCTTCTTCTTTTGAATTTTGCTTTATTTTTTGGACGAATCCATTCTTTGCTCCAGGGTCTTCCCTGCTGTGAAGAGCATCTGAGGACAAAACACCCCCCTTCATAGACTCTTTACAAAAGTTTTTAGTAGTTGGTCAGAAAGAGAATTCGGTATATTCCTGCATCTATGTGCACGTGTGTATTTGGCTGTTCTCAGTCCTTTTTTTGTATACGTGTCTGTTTCAATTCCATTGAAATACAGGCCTTGCTTGAGAGAGAAGCGAAATCTCCATAATGGCTGCCCTTGACTCTTGGAGAATGCGTGTCGAGCTTTGTCAGGGAAGCCAGGCGGAGGGATGTCCACCCATCGATGTGCAAAATGGACCAGCTGTTGCCCAATGGGTTGAACCAGTGACTTGCTGAAGGAAACGGTTTCTGATTGAAGGAAGTTGTTTGCAGTAATGTCTCATGTGTCTTTACCTCCATCCACGTTTGGACTCTTTCACTTTCTGTAATTGTTTAGAGTTTTTATTAGCAGCTTATGATATTTCACTTTTTCCAACAGTAACTACAGTAATTTGAAAATCACCCACTCAAAGGAATAATTCCTCTTCTGTATCCAAGTCAGATCCAAGTCCTCAACCTGTGAATTCCACTCGTAATCCCTCTCTTAGTCTTTGTTATTGTACTTGCTCTCTCCAACTTCCATCCGCAGATCTGACTCGGGTGCTGATCTATTCCCCTGTCTCACAGTTTTGCGCCTTCCCATCCCGTTGATGCCTGGTTACTCATACGGCCTTCCTGATGAAGTCACCTTAAATAACCATCACTCACGGGCCACTTTCCGTTAGCCTCGCTCCTGGCTCGACTCTGTTTCATGTCCCTCCATTGGAGGTGATGTGATTCAGCGAACAGTAGAAGCTACATATGCCAAAATTCTGATATCACATGCATATACATATCATAAGATCCTAAGGGGTGCACAGTAGCTCAAAGTGTGGCACTGTAGCTTCACACCACCTGGGTTGGGGCTTTGATTCCTGACCCCACTCTATGTGTGGACCTTCGACCTTTGGTACGTCGTGTGGTCTCCTGCAGCCCAAAAAAACAGATGCTCCCCGCTTTAGAATGGTTCGAATTACAATATTTCTCCTGAATGATGGCGAAATAGTGATGCACATTCAGTAGTTACCAAACTTTGAATTTTAATCTGTTCCTGGGCTAGCAATATGCCGCAGGATACTTTCTACTGATGCCAAGCAATGGCAGTATCCACCCAGTCACACTTCCAGTCTCTGTTATGATTGCAAGTGTGAACATCTCATACAGTGTTAAAGGATGTATCATGCAGCATTTTTTCTGCTTTTAACCAAATTTTCGCCTTGTCTGCTAAATGCCCAAGTGTGTCATATGAACTTACGACGTGTTCATCAGAAAGCAATCCCATTGTAAGTTGTATGTAATTAAGTGATCTGGGGTCTCTATATTGCCCATTGTATGCCCTGCAATGGACTGCCACCCCAGCCAAGGATGTCCCTGGCTCATGCCCTGTGCCTCCTCGGGTAGGCTTCAGGCTCACTGTGCTGTACTGGGTAAGCAGTTAGGGAAGATATGGAAGGATACATAATGACAATAGTGTGTGTGTGTGTGTGTGTGTGTTTATATATATATATATATATATATATATATATATATAAAGCATTTGGACAGTACAGCATCCAGCTCCAGACTGTAGCTTTGGCACACAGTGCGAGCGCATAATAAAATGTGACTGCGGCCACTGTTTATACTCCGTGTTCAGTGGATGGCAGCAGGAGGGAAAGCTCGAAAGCAGAAAAATGGAAGGAAGCTCGACCTCGAGATGAAACAAAAGCAAAATGAAGGGGATGAGGAGAAGGAGGAGGAGGTGGAGAAGCAGGAGGGTCCCTGGAGGCTTATGATTCAGAGAGGGAATACAGTGATGAGACCTGACGTTTGGCAACAGGGGCGGTGTGTTCTTTAAGGAGAGCGGTGATGACGGGGTGCGCTGAAGTAATGACAAAGTGCACTGGAGAGAGACTCTGACTGGAGCCATGCTGCAGAGCTGTTAAATATGGGCTTATGAGGGCCGCCGGTTTGTGGGTGTGTGTTGGTACAATTGTCCTTCCCTAAGTCACCCCCAATACCAAATCCCACAGCACCCCATCGCTCTCCTTGCTGCTCTGCCCGAGGTGGCAACACACTCATTGGACTTACCGTGTATGTGTGCTTGCTGCCCGAAAGCAAGACATTTTACCTGAACCGTATAAACCAGTAAACCTATAGCATCAGTAGGTGATGTTATGCAAGTTGCTTCAGCTTAATTAAATTACTGTAAATGCAAATGTGAATATAAATATTCATAAGCACATATATCGCTAGAATACAAGAAATTTATCTGAATGTGAATTTTAGCGAATGTCTTTGTGTTGGAGCAATACAGTAATGGTATATAACTGTGGTGTGTTTATAGCATTTGAATTTATGTGCAGGTGTGTAATGTGTGTAGTCTAGTGCATGTAGAACATTGACAAGTTTGTCACAGAGGACATCTGTAACATCTGAAGTTCACCTATTATGAGCGTGCATATATGGTGTTCCAGTCGTTCAAGTGTACAGATGTCTGTAATGCGTATGCAGTATGGTGTAGCAGTTTCTAAACCCCGGTCCATGAGCTGACACCGAGCGGTTGCTTAATTTTCAAAAATAAACTAGACTGATATGGTTTTCAGCCACATCCTTTTTTTATCAGTCCATGAATTTTTTTGCACAAGCTAAACCAATCCATGGTCATCAAAAGTTTGGGAACCCCATTTTTACTGCATATAGAACAAGGTTCCCCAATTCTGGTCCTGGAGGGCCAGAATCCAACACAGTTTGTAGATTTCCCAGTTCAAACACTTAATTAGCTAATTAACAGGTTTAGTAGGTGTGTTTGAATTGGGAAATCTGCAAACTGTGGTGGATTCCGGCCCTCCAGGACCAGAATTGGGGAACCTTGATATGGAGTGTTTGTGTGTTCACTGGAGAGTGTGCCTTTAGAGTTCAACCATTGTCTGTGTTTGCATGCGGCTGTGTTTATTTTTCTGAGAAAAGAATACCCCCAAAGAGTCCTGGGGCTCCACGACAAGCTGCTAGCTGTCATTACCGTAATAAAAGACTCACAGTAAATGCCTCTTAAGAGCACTCCTCTTTAAAGCATCGGGCATTCCACAGAAATTGCCGGCTGTTTGTGTACCGGGAAAACACAGGTTCCAGTAAAACCCTACAATCGTCTCATTTCCCGCCTCTCCCTCACTCTCTAAAAGACTGCTTTTCCATGCTTGCCCCATGTCTGCTTTTGTTAATTAAACTGCATCTGTTCTGAAAGTCCAGGTCGACTCGATATTAATGCTGCCCAAATGATATTGGAAGGTCAGTGCAGGGGTGAGATTTGGATGATTGCGTCTTCATTCAAACTTCCAAACGACGGCTGTCTTTTCACTTTTAGTTTGTGCCCAGCAATCAATGGAACCCAAAGAGGGACAGAGGAACACAATTACTTATTGACAGTGCAGACAAGGCTGTAGAGAGCCAGGAGATGGGAACCTGGCCGAGGGGGGGTATTTAGGAAACAAAGGATGGGATGGAGAAAAAAGAGAATATGCTGTTAGGGATGTATAAAGAGACGGGATGGGTAGAAGAAGACAGAAGGGATTGGGGTTAAGGAGGAAGGAAGGCACAGAGAAAGACTATGACAACGAACAAGAGATAGAAATGCTCACGCAAGTGGCAGAGTGTCTGGGACCTCTTCATTCCCAACATTTCTTGCTCCTTGTCTGATCTCACTTTCCAGACAAAAGCAGTAAGAGTGAGAAGACTCTGACTGCAGTTCCTGAACCAGGGTGTAATAGTTCCACCCTGGATACCAGATTCCCTATGAAGCCCTGTCCCTTTCAGGGTTGAACTCGCTGTCCTAGGATTGCCTTTTCAGCCCAGTCTGAGAAAGTTCACATTTGCCGTGTACTCAAATATCCTCCTTCCCGTTTCTCTCAGATTCTGAGCTGCCATTTTCAGAACCCACTTTGGGTTATGGCCCATCAAACCATGGAGCATACCTGGTGGTTTAGCCAATGTTCATAGAGGCATGGGTTGAGTGCGACTTCGTGTATGATATTTTAAATATCCTTTCAGGGCCCAATGTAATAGAGTTTTTGCTGTGCCCTACCGTCGTTAGTTTGACTGAAATTGATTTTCAGAGTTTGCCTGGAGTTATGGGTGTCAGACGACCATTCGCCAACATGCTCCAGGAGCTTGTCCGTCTCTCTCGGGGAGAGAGGAAGTGAAGGTCAGGGAGGCCTGATTTGATTATTCGCCTGAAGAGAGGCAGTAAATTAAAAACCTTGTTCTGGCAGAGCAATCGTTGGCCGCAATCATCACGTCTGGTGGTGACGCGCTAGCTAGCACCATGCCATGGATAGTAGTGGAAAACGGGGGGGAGGCTTTCCACTCATGTCGCATCATAGAGGGACGCAATGGGACTGGCACATCGCCTATCTCTGTAACATTACCACTAAAATTGTGAGGAGAGCAGAACCAGGGCTCTGCTGACGTCGAGGCCCTGATGGCTTCAAGCTGTAAGGACAGAAAGAATCGGTTATGTTAATACATGAATATGAACCACCAAACTGAATTTTTACCAAGCACCCTCAGACATGGCAATCTGTAGCTTCTCTTTCACATACATCCTTATCACACACACTCACTCTGCCGCACTCCTTCTCACACAAACTACTGCATTGTGCTGCCAGTTCTTGCTACAGTGCCTACTGCAGAGCTGTGGTGAGGGCACTGGACAGATGACCAGTGGGCATGAGTTAAATTCCCAAAAGAGACCATACCAGGTCATTGACCGGAACTGCTCTCTCTCTTCCCCCCTCCCTCCAACCCTCCATCTGTCCTCAGCAGGTGACTACAGCGAGGTCCTACCGGACTCCTTCCCTTCAGCTGCCGCGGAGCCTCTGCCGGAGTTTCAGCTGGAGCCCGAGGACGCCTTCATCGTGAAGAACCGCCCAGTACAGCTCCGCTGCCGAGCCTCACCTGCTACACAGATCTACTTCAAATGCAATGGCGAGTGGGTGAACCAGAACGACCATGTGACCCGCGAGAGCCTGGACCAGATCACAGGTACGAGTGCGTAGACACACAGGGCATGGGCTGTCATGACGGCCTAGCAGCTAAAATAGAAGCATGCAGCAGGGCGCAGTCTAGCAGCGCCACACACGGCCAGGCTGCCTGTCCTCCACACTCCCTGACTCTCCCCACCTCTCTCTCTCTTTCTCACTTTCTCTCCTTCTCACTCGGTTCACTGTTATGTAGCTTTATTGCCAGTTTCCATATGCTGCAGACGGAAGTCACGCCCCCCAAAATAAGCAGTAATGTTACCATTGCAAAAATTAAAAAAAATTAATTAGTTTATTTTGATCAGACAATGCTGCTTACATAAATGACTAAAACCAGAAAAAAGACGTTCCTCTTATTTAGGAAGGAAATGGAATGAACATGCAAATAAATTAAGGACTCTGAGCGGGAAGCTATTACCATACCATCTAAGACAGTGCTTATTGTGCTCATCTGCACTTGCAGGATGTTTATGAAGTCTCCCCACGCAAAGTTAATCTTTTCCAGTTCTTGATGTGGGGTCTCACTATTGTTTTTTAAATACTGAGGTTGGTAACACGATCAGGATAAACCTTTTCATTAGGGACTAAATTCATACTTGTAACTAACTTATTAGGCTGCTTTCATCTCCCCAGCTCCTTCATTGGGATGGCAAGAGGACATTTTGGTTGCATGTATCAGAAAAAACTAATAAAAGCATATAAAAGCTGTATGATCTTCTTGCTAGTGTCACAAACTTAAATCTAAAAGGTTTTAATGTAGCCACTTTCAAGTTTTAAGTACCCACTTAAGCAGTCAGGGTCATGGAGACAGAGGCGTTTTGAAACATGACACCAATTCCAAGAATAATTTGGATTATTAAAACATTAAAAAAAGATTGATACTGAAAGGTTGGTAATGAGTCACCAACCAGCCCTCACCTCAGCACAGCTCACCTTCCCCTGCAGGCCTAGTGGTACGGGAAGTGGATATCTCCGTTTCCAGGACTCAGGTGGAGGAGCTGTTCGGCCTAGAAGACTTCTGGTGCCAGTGCGTGGCCTGGAGCTCAGCCGGCACCACCAAGAGCCGCCGGGCGTACGTGCGCATCGCTTGTGAGTTCAGCAACACGCGCTTCCTAGTGTGCACTCATGTAGTGTGCACAGGGTTTTTCACGTGTCTCCTCCATGATATCCCCTACTGAAAAACTGAACTAGTGAGGAAATGAAAGAACCAAATTCTCTCTGGTCTTTTGATGTCATGTGGCTCTTTCATTTATCATTTTAACAAGGGAATCAGTGGGAAGTCCCTAAGCCCTGTATAGGATCCTGTACCTTTGGTGTGTGTTTGTCCATAATAACATGGTTGAGCCCAGACCATTGTGTCTTTAACACATATGGGGGCCATCCACCTTACCTCCAAACTCACTATCTCCTTTCCCCTGCAGACTTGCGCAAGAACTTTGAGCAGGAGCCACTGGGCAGGGAGGTGCGTCTGGAACAAGAGGTGTTGCTGCAGTGTCGCCCCCCAGAGGGCATCCCTCCTCCTGAGGTATAACTATTGCTTCACCGCTTCATTTCCCAGCACCTTCATCAGCCCCCACCAGTCATCTTCAAAAACACTCTCCATCATTACACCTGACGTCCTACCTTCTTAAGCTTTGAAAAAAAAAAAAAGCAATACAGACAGCAGGTGGCATAGTGGTTAAGGACAGGACATGGGACCTGAAGACTGATAAGGGCTCTGATAGGGACAAAATTGTATGTTCTTCTGGATGTAAACACACAAGGCCAGACAGATGTCCTACTGATTCATTCCATGACACGTAGCCTACTTGCAATCTGGACCTGTATTCACTTGTAGGTGGACTGGCTGAAGAACGAAGACACAATCGACCCAACACTGGACTCCAACTTCTTGATAACCGTTGACCATGACCTGATCATCAAGCAGGCTCGCCTCTCTGACACAGCCAACTACACCTGCGTGGCCCACAATGTGGTGGCCAAGCGCCGCAGCAGCACTGCCACCATCGTAGTCTACGGTAACCACGGCGATACTCCCAACATCCCCATCTGATTACGTCCTTTAGTGGAAACATGTCTAAAAAAGCAGATACGGAATTGGGTCTCCGTGGACATTTAGCCCATCTGCCTGCCTTTCCTCCTCAGTGAGCGGAGGATGGTCATCCTGGACAGAGTGGTCGGAATGCAACGTACGCTGTGGGAGGGGCTGGCAGCGAAGGACACGCAGCTGTACCAATCCAGCGCCACTCAATGGTGGGGCCGTCTGCGAGGGTCCACCCTTCCAAAGGGTCACCTGCACCACACTATGTCCAGGTGAGGATTTCTGAAACAAGTAACACACAACAAATCCTGTCCCCACCTGTGCCACATGTACAGTACAGCTGTATGTACATCATGAAAGACATATCTCTATGTATGACTTCGGCCCAGCTGGATGGTGAAGTCGACAATGTGACACTCTGATTGGAGAAATGAACAGGGACTTTTGGTTACGGTAGCAGAGATGGCAGTGAGGAACAAAAGAAAGCTAGCTACAGCATGCCAAAAACACACGGGGGGGGGGCAGAACAAATCCTGCCTCTATTCTGTGTTTATGGAGTTTGAGGGTTATCCCCATGTTGTTTCCTGCTGCAGTCAAAAGATACACATTATTGCTAATCTTTAACTTTAGCTTTTCTAAATAGCCTATAGTGTATGATTGTGTGGTTATCTGCCTTACAATGGACTGGCATCCCATCTAAGGAGTACCCTAGCCATTTGCCCTGTGGTGCCTTGGATGGGCTCCGCCCCCCACCCACCGGCAAACCTCAGTAGAGTAAACTGTTGGAAGATGAATGGATTTCTCACACCTATGTCGTTATACTAAATAATCTTTCATAATTTCCCAGGATTTCAGATCTTTAAAAAATATACACCAATTGTATCAGTTAACTATCGGTATCAGCTGATACAGTAACAATCGGCCATCAGCCAATGGTTAAAAATGAGCCGATATTTACTGCCAGGAATCCCCTTTAAAATGGTGACCCATATTGCTTTGCACACCCACGTACTAAACTGACAAAAATGTCTGCTGGGTGGAATTATTGTAATGTTAACAAAAATGACATTATAAATGTGTTTTGCAAACATTGCACTGCTAAAATTTCATGAGGAGGACCTACTAATAAACATTTCAAAACAACAAATTTGATTGCTTCACCTTCAGGCAGAACAATTTAAATCATGGTCCTCAAGGTCCAAGACCTGCTTCTTTTCCAGCCTTCCTTTACCTGGGAACCTGGCCTCTGGCCAATCAGAATAAGTAATTATTAAACTCAGCACATGGGAGGACTGAAAACAAGGTCTGGATTTGGAATTGAGGTCCAGATTTGAAGAGCCCTGCCTTAAGGTGAGACAGTGAGGAGTCATGAAAGGTCATGAAGAGTTCATGAAAAACAAATTCATTCCAATTAAGAAGGCTTCAGTACTGCCAAATAATATTAATCTGTCAGTAACACAAACATTTTGATAGCAAAAGAAAATTCAGTGCAGGCAGTGCAAAATCAAGACATTACTCGGAAAATTACAGAGTTTATCACACTTGATGATCAGCCCTTCTCTGTTATAAATATATAAAATGTATACAGTTATAAAATATAGTGCTCTGAGACTGTTGATGTTTTCTTACCAAAAAATAAATACTTTTAAAATTTATTTGGGTGGAGTGTCCCTTTAAACTTATTTAAGGAGAACCTCCCAAAGAATCGGTATCGGTGTCAGTTTTTGAAATAATCAGCTACTGGTATCAACCAGAAATTTCCTTATTGGTGCATCACTAAGAAATATATGCATATTTTTTACTGCTGGGTCTGACTTTGACCTCTGACCCCTCATAGTGGATGGTGGCTGGACGGAGTGGGCCAAGTGGTCAGTCTGCGGGACCGAATGCACACACTGGCGCAGCCGAGAGTGCCAAGCCCCTGCCCCTCGCAATGGCGGGCGCCACTGCACCGGCAGTGTGATGGAGAGCAAGAATTGCACCGAGGGGCTCTGTGCACGGAGTGAGTCTGAGGGGTGTCAGGAGCGGGAGGGGGAGGGGTTGTGTGTGTGACAGGGAAGTTGCAATGGTCACGCTAGGGTGAGTAGAAAGGAGTCTCTTCTCCTCAGAACTTTCATAGAGGAGTGGTCCTGCGCGTGACATGCCTACAGGAAATCACATGACAAAAGATGTGGAGAACAACACGATGCCATAAACAGAAAAGAACACGATGGAGTGAGCGGACATGTGCCAACAGTCACACAGCCTGACAGTTATGCCCTATGCATTGCTATAGTTACGGAGACTGCACTGAGAGTGAAGGCAGTTCACTTGTGAGACAAGCTGTATTTCTACACAATTTCAAATGACAGGGCAGCTTTCTGACCCAGGTGAGCCAAGTCTTAGGCCAGTAAATATGGCTTCTGGGGGGATTTAGTGGACATTCTATAAGACAGCGGCCTGGATTGTTCAAAGTGGCTCTTATTAATCCATTTGATCTGGGGAAAAGACGTTCTTGGCCACACAAAGCAGATGGGGGGGGAACTGGTTGAAAGACTCCTGCCTAAGCTCTCATACCAGGGAACATTCACCCCACCCTTTAAGTCATAGTTGCAACCAGATAACGTCCATGGTAGTTTAATTCAAGCCCCCAGTACTTTTGAAAAATATTTCCATGCCCATGGGTTTGTGACAGGGTTGGTGGCGCATCAAGGCAGAGTGAACGATCCTGCCATCCTGGGCGGGGCCTGGAGAATGGCAGAGTGTGGGGGGTGAAGCAGAGGTGCGCTACATTCAGAATCACGTCAAAAGCAGATATGTTATGGCAGGTGTATGTGGAGAATTTCAAAGGAGGGAAAATTAAGAAGCTGGTGAGGATGAGTCATCGGTCCACTGACCTGTAAAAGCCACAGTCACTCACTTGCGTGTGCATTCACAAGACAGCCCACTATTTTAAGATACACATACAGCTGTCAGATGGGCTTCTAGACAGCGACTTAAATAAGATATTCCCTTTAATCTTCCTTTATTTAAAACTGCATGTGTTGGTTTTATTAATTGGATAAAGTGTTTTTCTTATTCATTTTACTCCCATGTTTCCTCATTTTATTAATTTCATTTATTAATCCATCCGTTACCTCTTTTCTTTCTTTTTTTTTTTTGTTTTCCATTCCTAACAGATAAAAAGGTTTCTATTGAACATGCCAGCCATCGTAAGTTCACTTTTTCCATAAATCTTCACATTCCTCATGCTCATTGTCCAACCAGATGCGTGTGTTTGTGTGTGATAGCGTATGTATCTGCAATGTCCCAAATCTAGGCCACTATATAAGACACGCGTCACCCCCTTTTTCTGTCACGTTTGGCACATAATCGGCGCTGGCAGTCTTGTCCTGTGTGCAGCATCTTCGTTTTATGTCGTGTAGGAACTGGATACAGTGTCCTGGGTGTGTTTTCACGATGCCTGTCATACCTCATCATGCGTTTCATAGCCTTTACTTCTGCCCTCAAATCCACTGACTGCTTCCCTAAAAAACTTTCCGAAATGATCCCTAGCGTTCATAACTTACAACTAAAAATAGAGAGACGTGCCGTTAATTATTAATCTGAGATTCATAGATGGATGTATAGCAAAACTGTTAAATAGACTGGACTGGTTATGAAAAAATGAAGATAAAAATTACCTGAGGTTAGAGACATAAGCAGGGGGACTCACTGTTGCATGCTGGGAAATTAATGAGATGGCTGCACGTAATGTGTGCAGGCAACTGACCACCTCAGTTGAATCTCTCCCAGCACAGTTTTACCCCTTCCCTTTCCTCTCCTCCTTTTCCTGTCAGCTTCCTGTGTCCTTCATTCTTGTTCCCCATCTTCATTGCGCCCATGCACTTGCATCTCTGCTCTGCTGTTCCAGGCCGCTATAGTATGCAAAAGCAATTAAACTGTAGTGCGGGAGGCACATGAGCAGTAGACAAGTTTACAACCCAGCCTGGTACTTTGAGGGGAACACTGACACTGGTGAACAGCTCCCCCTGCAGGCTAGGAGGCAGTACTGCCGTATCTGTCTCTTTGTACCACATTAAGATTAACTTTATTATCTCTCTGGACATATTTATGAATGTATTTATCAGATTAAAATGGCTTTTCTGCTGTGTGTCAGTGTGTGTTTAATGACTGTGTTTAATGACTGCATGCATTTTTGCTGGTATTTCCATGCCTTTTGAGATCTGCAGCTTCACTCTTCCGGCCTCTTCCCCCCAGCGCTCGAACCCGGGATGGGCGTGGCCGTTTATGCCGGACTGGTGGGGGCACTACTCCTTTGCGGGATGTTGCTGCTGTGTGTAGGTGTGCTGGCATACCGCCGCAGCTGCCGGCATCTCCGTGGTGACATCACAGACTCATCCTCCGCCCTCACAGCAGCCTTCCATCCAGTCAACTATAAACCCCCAAGACAGGGTGGGTCACAGTCCCATGTACCCCTTCATACCATAATTTTTCATTTCCTCGACTTTTTTTCCCATTTTTTAATCCTCTCTCCTCCACTTCTCACCACTCAAAAGTCGTCACATATCACTTTGGAGCACCAGGAAGGACACCCAGAAATGGTTCTGTCCAGCCAGCTGGACTGGAAGCTTCTACCCATTAGCGCCAAGCAGCCTCGAGAAAGCACGACACATACAATTAGGGTACAGCTAATGACGAAGCAGCTCCAATGAAATGACACGACTCACCGAGAGGCACGCAGATGCTCCCACAAGCTGGATATTATGTGTAAAAGCGCCTGATCCACATACATGAAGCAGCACAGCACACTGTAGTTCCTGCACCAGCTAAGAACACTTTAAAAATCTAAACTGATAAGGCCTAGTCATTAGGAGCTGCCGGCCCCACAAGGACAGAACATGCCTAAAGAGCATGTGATGTGCCCTAAGGAGGCTTCAGATGAATACTTCACAAAAAACCCGGACTTGCTTAGATGCTCTAACAATGTCGAGGCTGATATGTCTACTTCTCACCTGTGGGACTATTTGCCACAGATAGCCTTGGAGGGGGCTGAGCCACCAAGAGTTTAGATTATAGTTCAGTTTGGCATTTAGCTTCATAATGGATATGAAATGGCTTTCACAGCTGCCACTGAAGTATCTGATTGTGATGCATGCACACCACACACGCACACTCCCCCAGACAGAGGCTCCTGTGCACAGACATGCACTCTCTGACGCACACGTCCTTTTCTCTTTCTGCCTTCATCCCTAACCCTGTCCATAACTTCCCACCTGCTCTCACTACGACCCTCTGCTCCTCTGTCGGTTCACTAAATGTCTTGACTGTCAGTGGCACTGAAGCGTTAAAAAATCAATTCTAATCTATCTCTGGCCTCTCTTGTTTGTCTCCTGACCCACCTGCTCCCCTCCACGAATAAAACCACCTCCAGACAATCCTCACCTGCTTCACCCCTCGGCCCCCCCGGACCTAACGGCGACAGCCAGCTCCCTCCGAGGGCCCCTGTTTTCCCTGCAACAGGGGGTGGTAGATCACAGCCACCACAAAATCCCCATGACCACCTCACCGCTGTTAGATCCCCTGCCCAGCCTAAAGATCAAAGTGTACAACTCATCCACGCTCTCTTCACTGGAACTCCCAGCCGAGGGCGCCTCGGTTGATGGTGAGATCCTCAGCCTGAAGATGGTGGGCTCCGGGTCCCGGCCTGACTCCCGTGAGCCTCATAGCCACACTCTCCCCCGTGAGCCCAGCAACAGCACCAGTGCCACCTTGGGGTGCCTCGGAGGACGCCTAACCATCCCCAACACAGGTAACACATAAACATGAATGTCCTTAATGCCACAGAAACCAGTAGCTTTTGCCATTGTGCTAATGGAACACATAAATGGAGAATCTATATTGGCAGGCCCCGATGTCATAGACACACACACCATCTCCTCACCCTTCCTCTGTCTCCCTGACACTCTCCAGGTGTGAGCTTGCTGGTCCCACAGGGAGTGATTCCCCAGGGCAAGTTCTACGAGATGTACCTCATCATCAACAAGTGGGAAAAGACCACGTGAGTCTCAGGGCCCGGTGCCGCAGACTACCCCCATCTGGTCCTGTCCACTCCAAGTCAAGGACACGATAAGCCAGGGGACTAAAACATGTCACAGGGCATCAATCGAATACTGACATTCACAACCTAGAAAAAAGGTTGCTAAGCTACATATGGCTGGGAGAGGAGTGGGCGGAGGGCTTTGGGTATATGTAAACACAGAGGAACGGAGAAACTAATTAAATGCAGGCACTATGTGCTCCTATGGGATACTGTAGAGTTAGCTATGGGTTTGTTTCTCTAGCTTTATTTGATTCCGCAGTCTGGGGACCAGGCCATAGATACGTCATTGGCCACGCTCTACCACAAAATGGGATATCAGAACAGGGTCTCCCCAAGCCGCTGTTCTCTCTCCAGCTTTAGGTCTGCAAAGCTCAGCTAGCGATAAATGTTGCAGTAAAGGGTGTGAACCTCACTCATTTCTCATTATCTCCACTAAAATGCAAATGATAATAATAAAAGTAAATTCTAAGTCCCTTATTACTCAGATTAAATTCTGTCTGGAGGATATTTGTGGGGCTCATTAGTTTTTCATCCACTTTTATTTTGAACATTTACCCGTAGGACAGAGGTGAAGAATTCTGGGTCTCAATAGTAACCCAGCATTGTTTTTTTTTTTTTTTGCAGAAGCTCGGCCCTTAATTGCTCTGTTGAGTTATTTTGAATTCAACACTTCAAGAATAAGTCACTTACCCTGGGTTATAGGGCGTTTATTAGCGGTTCCTTTGAAAAGTGCCTCAGTGACTGGGGAACATGAACTTGTATCCAGAAGGCTGTAGGTTTCAGCTCCACTTTGGGAAAAGGGGACAGCTCAGGAGCATTGGGCAAAGTTCTAAAGGGGGTCAAGCCTTAGCTAGTGGCCTTTGAGTTTAACCCAGAGTCTGCCGCCGGCAGGTTGCCATCAGAGGGCAGCCAGACGGTCCTCAGCCCCGTTGTGAGCTGTGGGCCCACAGGAATGTTGCTGAGCCGGCCTGTGGTGCTGACTCTGCCCCACTGTGCCCAGCTGGACCCACCCGACTGGACACTCACTCTGAAGACGCAGACTCACCAGGGGGAGTGGGAGGTGAGAAAGGGATGGGGGTTGATGGGTGGGAAGAAAGTGCATGTGGGGGTGAGTGTGAAGAAAAGTGGAGTGAAGAGGGGGAAGCAGAAAGTGTGAGAGCCAAGTGGAGAAAAAAATAGTGGGAAAGATGGAAGCGTAGTGGAAACTTAATGCGCTGAAAATCACTCCCGGAAATCCATCATTTTAAAGCTCCATTAGATCTTCACCTGGTTATTCTGTTATACCTCTTTCTGCCTGTAGGAGGTGCTGACAGTTGGCGAGGAGAGCCTATCGTCGCCCTGCTACCTCCAGGTGGAGGAGCAGAGCTACCATGTGCTGATGGAGCAGCTGGGTACCTACAGCCTTGTGGGCCAGTCCACCGCACCGCAGCCTGCCTGCAAACGCCTGCAGCTGGCTCTTTTCGCCCCACAAGCCCCATGCCTCTCCCTGGACTACAGTTTGCGTATATACTGCATTCAGGACACGCCCCATGCCCTCAAGGTCTGTCCTCCCTTCCAGTGTCCAAATCCTTGGTCCTAAGAAAGATTAAAAAAATCACACTTGCTAGTGATTAATTTGTTACATGTATGTTCTTTCTCCCTGGGTAACAGGCCACATCGCCCTGTTGCACTATTCTAAGCACAGTTTCCTTTTTTTGTTCCCGCTCACTCTCTGCAGGAGGTTTTGGAGCTGGAACGCAGTCTAGGAGGAGTTCTGCTGGAAGACCCTAAGCCCCTCCTCTTCAAGGACAGCTACCACAACTTGCGCCTGTCCATCCATGACATCCCGCACTCTCACTGGAGGAGCAAGCTGCTCGCCAAGTACCAGGTGAGACCAGTAAATCAGTCTGCTGCATCTGTGCTGCTCAGCTGGCACTCTTATGTGAGCTTACAGTGTTCTGCTCTTATATTGCTGTGTATCTTTAATGAGGTAATTATGGGTGATTTCACGTTATCCCTGCATACCCTGCCTGAGCTGGCCTGCTTTGTTTACAATCCCCCTCTTTAACTGCTCTGCTACATGGCAGTCTGTAATACTTGTTTATCACAAAGGGACTTGCACCCATACCAAATAAAGGTCGCTTCTCATTAATGTGATGCAGTTCTGCCTTTTGTAAAGGTATCTTTTCATTTAAGTATCATAGTCACCAATGTGAAGAAGCAATTTAATGCCATATTCTAAAATGCCGTCTGTAAGTGTACCCGCAGTGACTGACTCTGAGCGGTGCAATGCACTCCGACAGGAGATCCCATTCTACCACATCTGGAGCGGCAGCCAGAGGCCACTACACTGCACCTTCAGCCTGGAACGGGGCAGCCTGGCTGTGTCTCAGCTCACCTGCAAGATTTGTGTCCGCCAGGTGGAGGGGGAGGGGCAGATCTTTCAGCTGAACACCGACATCCAGGAGGTAATGGATCCCACTGGGGGGGGGGGTTACAGCACACAGGAATACAGGATGGAAGGGACATTACTGCCGCACCTAGTGTTCCGGACAAAGACATTGCTACTGCACAAGCAGAAGCAGGGGGAAAACACATTACTGTCACACACAGAGATATAGATTGAATGGATCCCTGAGGGTAGAAACTTTAACTGATAAGAATTCATACATCAGTGTTTATCAGAGGAATAAAAACAATTTCAGGGGAGGTACAGGAGAAACTAAGAGCTGAATGGGCGAGCAGTGGGACAAAAACAAAAGATGTTTCTTGATCAAGGCATCGTGCTAACATATTGCATTAGTTGTAGAATATGAAACTTTAATCTGTTTTTATAAAGGTTGAGGGCAATCGCCCCCACCCTAAGAATCGAGTCTGTGGGGTGAATTCACTTTCACGGTGATTTAAGCCTGCCCAGGAGCAGAGAGCCCTGACGCCTGTGTGTGTGACCTGTTCCCCTTCACAGACCCTGCCACCCCATTCCCCACTCCCATCGGGAGGCACCTGTGGCCCTTCATCCCAGGTGGGGCCGTATGCCTTCCGGCTACCGGCGTCCATCCGTCAGAAGATCTGCGCCAGTCTGGATGCCCCGAGTTCCCGCGGCTGTGACTGGAGACTGTTAGCACACAGCTTGGGGTTCGACAGGTGGGTGTGAGTTCCTGAGCCAGCTGGGTGCAGTATGTGTGTGTGTTTACAGGTTTCACCTTCACCAATATTGAAAATGTCCTCAGTAAAAAAGAAATAGACTCTATTTACACATCCCATGGATCAAACACACTTAATCGGTTAATTAACTAACTTCATCGCTTTTTAGTTTTTCACTCTCACTGGAATCTGGTTAACAACCATCTAATGCATGAATGAATCAATGGAAAGTCCTTACATGTGTATCGTAAGACAATAGAATGAGTACAGGTCGACCAGCTGATCCACCAGAGCCTCAAAACTGAGAATTTGTCATCATCCCACCAAAAAAAAGCTTCTAAGAATGAGTTCCACATACAGGGCAGGACTGAAAACTAGATGTCCTCATATTTATTTATTTTTCCATTATTAGTTATTCAAGATGTGTGTTATATTGCAGATAATGATACTTTTTGTTGATTTATAGTTTACAATTTATGCTTTAATTTGAGCACTGCAGGTCTTGAGCTAATTAATGTTAATGACGTTTACCTAATTATCAGGTTTCAGGGACAGGTGACTAATTAGAGTCTTTAGATGAAAGAGCTTTATAGTAAACAAAGTTTGTATTAATTTGCATAAAATGCACAACTGAAATTCCTGGGTTAGGACTATACAATAATATATTTTTTTCCTCAGGTATTTGAACTATTTTGCAACAAAGCCCAGCCCCACAGGTGTGCTGCTTGACCTATGGGAAGCCTGTCACCAAGGTGACGCAGACCTGGTCTCCCTGGCGACTGCACTGGAAGAGATGGGCAAGAGCGAGGTGCTGGTTGTCATGACAACCGACGGAGACTGCTGATTGGCTCGCAGGCACAGAAACTGCTGTGATGGGAACCCAGCAATGCCCATCCACCAATGTGCCCATGCATGCCGGAGATTGTTTTATTCCATTTCTCTCACACACACCCCGATATGTGCCCGGTCCACACCTGCATCTCCCGCTGAGAGAGGCATTACCTCATCGCAAATTTAACAACTTGGGTTTCTAAGTATTTCACATGGTCTCGGCCATCCCCATCCAAGTTGTCCTTCTGGAGCCTGAGGTCAGCATATGTTCACAGGACAAACTTTTTTCCACAGCTAGCAACTGGAGACAATTTCTGCGACAAGCCAAGGTCACAGATTTGAGGGGTAATAGTTTAAGAAGGTACCACTGTGTGAGTTTGTTATATTCAGAGAAAAAATAAATATATAAGAACTTAGAAGTACTGGGGTTAGAGCTATATTCAACAGCAGCCAGGACGTAAGTACGTACCTAGCCAAGCACAGAAACATGCACATGTATGATGCATCAATATGAAACATGGATGCATTCCATCTTCCCACACAACAAGCCTTTGTTTCCTAGCGACAGCCAGTTCAAAGCTACAATTCAAGCCAGCAGCAAAATCTCAGCATGGTGGTTAGCCGACAACGAGGGCCCTTTGTCCCCCCCCAGGCATCCAACGTGCTGATACAGATGAGTGGACAGCAGAGAAAACCAGTCTGCAGCTGAGCTGCCTTGTACTGAGTTGTCCAGGGCTGTTGTGTCATTGCTAGCTGACAGATGACAAGTTATATTACAGTCATTTTTTTGTATAAGCCACAGTATGTCCTCATGGCCAGCAGGTGGCATGAGGGAGTGCACATCCATTAAAGTGACAGGAACCAGGGATGGAACAGGTGAAGAAGTATACTGTCACCTGGTCTGTCACACAGATACATGGGATGTATCGCTTATTTTTTATCCCTCAATTCTTCTATATAATCTGCCCTTTGTCGTCTTATCTTATTGCAAAATAAGTCGCAGAAGAATTTTGGTAAACTGTTAAGTTTCCTATCGGGAACGCAATTTCTGTTTTTAATCCATATTTTTTGGATTTTTTCCATTTTTCACTGTAATGGTTATATTATTTTTTCTGTTATGATTATAATTGATAAATTTTGTATTGATTTAGAGTCCTTGTCACGTTGATTATTAGGTTTTGAATGAGCTTTCTTGCATATGAAGGCAGATGGAGGATTTTGGGAAGGCAAGGAGTGACAAGAGGGGGGCAGAGGAGGGTGGGCGTATTTGGCAGAGGGCAAAATTCAGAAATGGAGAGAGACAGACTTTCACAGAGACCACTTTGGCTTCAAGGCCATATCACAGCTGCAAGCAAAACTCCCAAGTATTCATTCTGATCAACAGTCTCCATTGAGTATATGAAGTAAGACTTTGTATTTAATTCTGTATAACTCTTAAATGTTCAATCGGTTGTGACTTGCTGCATGAATTTGACCTTGTTACAGGTGAGAAGGACAGAAACTGGCTTTGATTCTAATTGGCTGCAGTGCCAGTATGATAATCATGCTTTGATTCGAAGTGATTGCAGTGGCCCCTGGGAAAATCTGGCTTTGATTTTAATTGGTTTTAAAGTCTGAAAGTCAAGTGTTGTTCCGATCTGCTAAGTTCTGGATGTAATCTTTAGATGTCAGTTTTTTTTTTTTTTTGAAACTGGTTATTGATTACCTCTCACACTCTCAAGTTGATTATCAGTTATATTTGTGGTTAATCAGCTGCTATAGTCAGGGGTCATTCATATTACATGTTTTCATTTTTGTTAGGTGTTATTATTGTCGCTGTTACTAATAATGTTATTTTTATTATAATGTTTTGTACGGTTATTAAGCAAAAGTGTGTGTGAATCTTGGAAACAGAAAAAAACAGATGCCCAGTATCTTTTCCATCCCGCTGAAGCAGTGAGAATGTGACCGTTCTTCGTGGGTGAGTGAGTGATTGGATTGTCTGTATCTATGTGAGCAAGCTTCACATCTCAGCTGTGTCATTTCTCTATGTAAGTACTATGCAAGTACAGAGAAAAAGGCCACATTTTTGGTTTCTCTTCATTTCGCTTCCCTGTACAGTGTACAAAAGCGTGTATTTTAACAGCAGAGAAAAAATAGTGGGCAGTGGCTTGAAAATGATAGACTTTGCTGAAGAGATGACGGTCAAGCAGTATATCGGATCCTATTCTTCAACATCAACCACAAAATGAATCGTTAAGAGACCATCTAAAGTGAACAAATCGGAAAAAATGATCTGCTGTAGCTGAGCAAAACACACAATATTACAATGGGTTTCTCTGCATATTTCTATTGGATGTTCTGATCACTGAACTGCTGTTGGAGCTGTGGAATTTAGATGAGTTAAGCACTGAGCCACACTAATTGCTATGTGAAAACGAGCAACCACAACTCATTCTTAAGAATTTGAAGAACATAAAGGAAGCATAGGTATAGCTCTGAAACCATGAGATGTGTCTTAAAGGTTATAAATCCTACACAGACGCTAATTGTAGGTTTTCTGTCTGTGCTATTTTCGAGCTACACATATTGAGCGTAATGACTTTTCGCCATGCAAGTCTGATGGGGGCTGACATGTTTTGATCTACTCAGTAGTTATGTCGCATCCTCTGGTCCCCCTGTCTGCTTCTTCCTTTCCTCTTCATGAGGACCAGTCAGTGCTCACTACCACTGCCCCCTGCTGAAAATGTGTGGAAGAGAACGTAACTACTCCCATAAAAGTCAATGCCTCATTTTTTAATAGGTAAAGAGAAGATTGGAAAGAAAAATGTTTCCTTAACTCTGTAAACTACCAATTGTAAATAAATGTTTAGCCTTCTTACTTGTAACTAAGATAATTTTTATGCAATAAATTATATTTCTTAGTTTAACAAGAATTCCAGAGGTTGCTAGAGTGCTGTTGTTTTCTTGTTTTGGGGGGGGAGGAGGTAGTTGAAGTAGCTTATGTAGAGAACCTTAACAACTATAAATGTGCATAATATCAGAATATTTTGTTGAATGTCAAGGAACACAAAATTTTCTAACAAGAAAGCTATCGCATTACTCTGTTAATTACTAAGGACATAAATTAAAGGAATTGAGGAAAAATTCACAATGAATGAGATACAAGAGAAGAGCACTCGTTTCAGAAAACAATAATATTAAATTAACTTTAAAGATTCTCCCATTGATTTGTACATAGAAACTACACCAAAATTACACTATAAAAAAAAATCAATATCACAGGTACTAGACGGTAATAATTTTAGATGCAGCTGCATGCAATGTAGAGATAAACCAATTATCATCATATTTGTGTCAATAAATTAGTTTACACCCAACAATAAAATTATTCAATAGTAAGCAACTTTAACTGACAAAACAGTGCAATAAAATGTAACATACCTGCAGTTTATCTTGACTGAATGAGCAACAATAACCAAACAGGCTATAATTGCATGGTTATTGCAAATACTCCCATCTAGGTTTGAACTGTTGGTTACTCAATTTTATGATTATACAAAATGCCCATGTTTGACATAATAATAATTCACAACAAATGTTACACATGCCGTACAAAGCAGCATACTGTATATTACAGGCATCTAGTGTGCAAAAGTACTTTTATGTTCAAAAACTAAACTGGTAACATGATGTTTAATCCAGCTACAGCCAAATCCTGCCGGTTTACATTCTCTACAGTTTCTTTTTAACATCAACCAACTGTTCCAGCCATAAATTAATAAAGCAGCACTCTGAACATTTTACTAGATTTCAAAAATATCATTGAACATTTTAGCCCCAGCCTCAATTGACTTTATATGAAAGCAAAAAAAGCAAAGGGCTTTTTATTTATCTGCCCCACAATAGACTCAATTATGTTCCTGGGAAAGACAGACAGAGAGGTGTATTAGTCTGTCTGGGTCTTAACTGGTGAAATACGATCTTCCTTTCAAACTCAGAGCCAGAAGAGATTCATAACATGTCTTTTTCTGCTGAGTGGCTTGAACACAATGGTTTTGTACAAAACCCCGTTTTAATAATAATGTAAAAGTTGTGTAATCTAATATAGCCTTTTTCCTGTGGCTTATTGTGTTTCCTTTCACCTACTCTTCACTCACAGAAGCTCTCAGGAAGCACTTGAATAATACTGATAGAATATCTTTTAATTTGTCGTTATTTCATTTTTTTCCTGGGGCTCACCAAAATACTTGCCCACACTGCCCTCTGCTGGGCTGCCGAACATTTTTGCCTACGCACGCCTATACTTCGTTTAAGGGCTCAAATAAATTATGTATTTATTATTATTCATAATAATAATAATAATAATAATAATAATATATTAACCTAGAAGAGAATCATAGAAATATATTAAAGGTGAGATTACTATGATTAAAGATAATCATAACTGCATTATTAAATAATAAAATGAACAGCTTAAGAGAGAAGCGCACACTTCTGCAACATCCATCCACTGGCTAATGAGAGGAGTGGTACGTACAGGTCAGGGTGACACAGGGGGTAACTCCTGTCCCTCGGTTTAGGAACCAGTCTGTAAGATGAGAACAGGTAAATCTGAAACACTTTTTAAAATTACTACACATGCAATACCAGTTAAAGTCTACTGATAAATAACCCCAAAATACGCGTTAAGGATATCCTGTATTTCATATGTAGCCAACGCAAGGTCAACTGGCTGGAGTGAGATTTCTAAACAGAAATGGACAAACATTCAACATTACAAGCCTCACTTACATTTTATAACATTTAACCTACCGTTAAAAACCGGGGTTTGTGGAGGTGACGGGCTGAGAGGAGATGCCGGCTGGTGTTCGGCTGGTAGCCGCGGAATGGGGAGAAGATTCAGTTAAGTTAAAAAAACAACTGTAATGCATAAATATGGGGGGGGATGCTCCATGTTATATCTATTTCAAGAGACCTAAAATATATTGAATAGAATTGCTATAAATGTAAATTATTTCACGTGACACGTTAATTATGAATTGGCTACATTTGTTATATGAAACATAAAAGTTCTGTCACGTCGGCAGAGCTATAGGTTTTTTAGGCTGTAACTGAAAGGCCGTCAACTTCGGCTACACGAGGACGTATCTTGATCTTGGCGCCTTTTTCCAATCCTGCGCTCTTGCTCCGCTACCAAGGTCTGCGCGAACGATGGCGCCCGCGGTAGATTTGTCAGGTCTTTACATGGAGACAGAACATCTGGGTTTCGGTGAGGGCTGGGGTACAATGGGACCGCAGACTGAAACGCTGAAGTGACTGGAAAGCTTGTGAGTACATTTGGAGTTTCTTGTCTATATACGTGGTTTTAATTATATACTGTACATTCTGTATATAAAGTATGTACTGTGTTTGCAGTAGGATTCTCAAGTGCATGCCCGGTTTACGTCTATAACACCAAAATCTCGTGAAGTTACTGTGGGCACTGTTGTTGAACAGACAGGAAACAGATTATGGTAAATTGAGGTGAAATAGTAAGGTATATGTGCCGTACATTTACTCCACATTTGTGGTAATGCTCCGCAGTAAACAGCGCGGTGCGGTTAATGGGTAATTGTTTTCGGGTCATGTGAGCAAAGTGGCAACTTTGTAAATGTGCGATTTTTCTTAACATCGACAATATGTCAATGTACTTACCCTACAATAAACAATAATCGTCATGTGATATTTTTTATCGATTGGATATATACTTAATAAACGCACTTTACATCAGACCGGCGTGTTAAGGTAGTAATACAAAATCGCCTGAAAATAATTCCTAGATGTGATTTACATTGCATATAGTTTGTTGGCTCTAAAATTGTGTTTTTAACTGTTTTTAACATTGTAAAATTGTAAAGTTTCGTAATGCTGCGAAAGTGAGTGCAGCTTTCTCACGAAGGAGGTGCAATGTGAAGTCTAAGAGTTTTTTTTAACCTGAAGAAAAAAAAAAAAAAAAAGAAATAAACTCGTGACAATCTATGACACACGTGATGTTTGCTGTAGGTTTCGTTGCCTCCGTTGCTCGATACCGTTTTTTTTTTAATCCCTAACGTTTTAAAATGGTATAATTATACCATAATAAGAACAGCATGTTTACCTGCGTATGAAGTATTGACTGTATGAGTCCCATGGATTTTGCCACATCGATTTCATAGTTGTAGTAAGGGTTTTAGTTAGCTGATTAAAGTTGCTTGTCAACATTAAGTGCAGTAGAGAAGCAGTTTTGGTTTGCGGTGTTATTGAGTTATTTATTTAATGCCAACCGTAAGATGTTTGTGTCTGACAGCTGTACACGTTTTGGAAACTCAATTCCGGTATAGGGACATCTAACAGTCTGCATAGATGTATAGTGGCAGAATAGTACATAGAATGGCATACAGCTGTCAGTAAGGGTTTTGGTTCATTTACTGTCAGTTGTGTGGCTATGTTGACCATGGTCAGTCTGCTCCAATTAAAACATGACATGATACTGACCTGACATGAAACCATTTTCATCATGAAAGCATGCTTTATTTGCTGAAGCATATTGGACTTGATCATTTCAGCACGCTCTCCTTTGAGACATGGATGCATATATATTAGGTAAGAGGAAAGCTTGTGGTTGGAGCACTGGGTCAGCTATTTATCTGGGGACCCTGGAGCGTTTGGGGTTCAGTTCCTTGCTGAAGGACCATGGACATGTGACTATCCTGTGGAGGATGGGACTCGAACTGACGACCTTCCAATCACAGGCACATAGGCCTAACCCACTGAGCCACATGCTGCCCCCTCACATCCTGTCATCCCCTCTTTGAGTGTTGCAGTAGAGAAAAGAGGAGTCACGTGATTTCTCATCATATGGGGGGGTCGGGTATGGGTTGACCCACTTTTTGCTCAGCCAGCTCCGTGTTCATCCTATCTGCAGAGCTACGGAGGCAGCAGGAGGGGGCCTCGTCCCTCAGTTAAACCCCAGGTTTGACTGGGCCTCTTGCACTGGGGAGGACATTACTGCGGTGACACAGGGGAGAGCTGGACCTACTACAATCACGTTAGTGCCTTGTGAGCTTGAAGACGTGCGTGTCTTTGTGTGTGCCTGGCTTTGCTGGTCAGCGTGCTGTGGTACTAAGACTTTCTGTGTATCACGCGGCAAATTAACCTTCTTTGCTAAACCTGCACCCTTGAGTAGCCCTACCACCACGCTCAGTAAGCAGAAAACGACAACGCTGCATGCAGCGTAACTGCATTACTGCAGTGCAGGACAGCTCCGTCCGTCTTGGCTGACCTCTGCTTATCATAGCTGAGGGTCTGGTGCCGTGTTTTCATGCAGTGTGCATGTTGATTATACATGTATTTAAATCCGGTTCTGTGGTTAGCTTTGTCTTGTTTTTATTTGATGTATGTACTATTAACTAGCAAGCACTGTAATGTACTATATAAAAATATTAATAATTATTATTATTGTTGTTTTTTGTTCTTGCTCTTATGATTTATTATATTTATTTTACTGTAACTTGAAGATCAGCCTGTTGTATTTATATACACTGATTTTTTTTCATGCTGTTTTATGTACACTGCAGTGTAATGTGCAAGATAATCTGAATTCGTTTCATATTTTCTTCCTGATTGCGTTGCCATCACAACCTCACACATGTTCATCTTTCCCCCCACCCCCGAATCTCCTTCCTCATCCCCTCTGTCACACTCTTTCCTTACCCTGCTCCCCCTCTTTGTCGCCTCCCCCTTTCCCATGAATGTATTACCCTGATACCCTTTTAGGCGAGCGTGAACTCCTAGTAGAGCACCACGGTCACCTCTGCCATGCCTGAGGAAGACAAGGATGAAGGCCTGGATGTGGCAGGTGACGAGGCCCCCCTGCTGGTGGGGGAGCATCCCGTGGGGACTCTGGGTGTCCGGCACCAGCCGAAAGACACCTACTGCCTGGTCTATATCATCTTCTTCCTTCTGGGCCTGGGCTCGTTGCTGCCCTGGAACTTTTTCATCACAGCCAAGCACTACTGGCTGTACAAGCTGAGCAACGAGTCTGACCTAGGCCATGAGGGGCCACGCTCCGACCTCAGTGTGAGTGGGGGGGGGGCGCACTCCGACCTCAGTGTGAGGGGGGGGCACGCCATCTTGTGTGGAAAATTGTGGTCATGCTAACTGACACATGATGTATCTCACAGTAGTTTCTTTATTCTGTATAAGTTTACTGAGAAACATGCACGGACCAAACATGGCAACAGGCAAAATATCTCACTGCTCTAAACTTGTAGAAAAGACAGGGGCAAGAAATGATGTTTGTCATATTTTACTTACCTTACTGAAGAACCCAAAAGACATCGACAGGCGACAGTGTAAACAGTGTTCCAGGTTGGTGCAGAGCAAATCTGGAAACTCCTCCAACCTGGGTAAACACCTCGCTGACTACCATTCCGACCAGTACAGAGCAGCAGGTTAAATAATACATTCATTATTAATGTTTTGTCCTTATGTAACATCTTATGTACTCAACTATCTATTACTGGAGCTCTCATGTTATATACACAATGCCTGGACTCTTCCAACATAAACAGGAGATGGAGGGTAGAAGGTGATAACTTGTTCAGATTGTCATAGTCATAGAAATATTAAGCCTGTGAAAATGAGAATGGTAGTGGTTAGACTTTTGACACATTTTAAACATGCTTAGTAATGTCATTCATGAATAGTGAATGTCAGTGTTCATTTTGTGAACTAAAATCTTGTGATGGGGGAATTATTACTATCGCAACAAAATATTAATATATAAATTATCAAATGAAAACCAACTATCATGGCAAGATTAAGAATATATTTAAAACTACTTGTTTTTGTCGAACTAGGTCAACTAATTTGTAGACTTTTATCTCGATCTGCATCATTTTTGTTAGACTAAAATCTGACCAATTTAAAAAAACTCTGTGAATGACTAAAGCTAAATAAAAACACCTGCCAAAATTAACATTGAACATTAGCTTATTGAATTTATTAGTAAATTTAATATTGAAATTGCATCATAATCTTATTATGAAATAATAATTGACACTTTATTGATCCCCGTGGGGAAATTGCTTTTTTTACGCCTCCCTCTACTTGCTCTTTGTAGAGGAAGTTGTCCGCGAAGGACAGCCACCTGTTGGGGCGCCCAGGGAGCTGGGGGTTAAGGGCCTTGCTCAAGGACCTGCAGATGTGCTGAGGCTGGGTTTGAACTGGCGCCCTTGTGATTACAGGAACACAGGCTTAGCCCACTGAGCCACACGCTGCCCCAAATGATATATTTGAAATCAATTTTATACAACTACTTTTGCCAACAAATATACTGTAGCAGTGTAAGCATATCTTAAACTATATAAACATTTCTCCATAATAATTATTGCCTCCTATTTCCATGGAAGGCAAGCTGCACCAACCAACCAAATACTAATCAACCTTCCATCAAATCTGCAATAGTGCACCCCACATAATAGTGATGTGAAACAATTAGGACACCCCATTAAATATTTGCTTCTTTTTTAAGAAATATCAGCATATCAATATTAAGTTTTCTTTCGAATTATATCTGTAGGTAAAGGAGATGTAATTGAATCATCTATGCAAAAACAAGAAACAAATTCAGTTATTTAACAAAAGAAATTAACTGAGATGCCAATTTCCACTGAGGAAAAAGTTAGGTCGCCCTCACATTCATTGCTATTTAAAATGCCTAGAATTAGATTCAGGTGCCCCACATCAGGTAAAAATGATTAGAACATCATTACAGAGCTTTTAGGTGGAGCCTGTCTTATTTAAACCACAGACATTTAGTCTGGTTTGATCTCAATTGTTGAAGTGAGTGATGTCACCACGGTGAGATCCAAAGAGCTCTCTGAGGCCTTCAGAAAGAGAAGACGATTGTAGATGCATATGAGTCTGGGAGGGGATATAAAAAGATCTTGAGAGTTTGGAATCAGCCATTCCACTGTCCATAAAATAATTTACAAGTGCAGAACAATTAAAACAACCGCCAGCATGGCCAGGTCAGGCTGTCCTAGCAAGAGTCCAAGAGCTAAACACCAAGATGCTGAAAGAAGTCTCCAGAAAACCTAAAATGATGTCATGGGACATACAGGAAGTTCTTGCCACAGTTGATGTCAAAGTACATGCATCAGAAAGGGACTGGACAAGTTTGATTTACGGGAGAGGTGTATGAGGAGGAAACAGAGGAACGAAATAGACTACTGAGTAGAGGACTAATTGGCTGAAGAGTTCTTATACCTGCGTTTGAACAGGGGATCTAAAGGTCATCTCAAAAACCTGCATACACACTGGCCCTTCGAAGATAAGATTGCCTACCACTGCTCTAGGTCAGACGAAACAACCAGAGTACTGAAAGAAAAGCAAAAAGCACTGCAGATACCATAACACAAGTTCATTCATGACAAGAAATCAACCTGTGCCATGCCGGAGAGGTTTGTCCGTGCTGTTCTAGCAGAGAATCGAAAAAAATGGCATCTCATGCCCAAGGACAGTGACATTATACTGGAAATGTAAGAGATGTGCTACTTTGTGACCACTGAGTATATTTACAGTTGCTCTCAGTGTTGAGAGATCCGGCTCTCCTGTTCTTCCCTTGACATGGAAAATCTGTTCATGTATTAGAGAAGATGAGTCTAACAGCATTCTGGCCAGTGAGATGAAGGGAAACATCAAAACTGACACAAAGAAACGTTTTGAAGATACCAGAACATTGCTACCTATCTTGAGCCAAGATTCAAGGAGTCTTTTGTGACTCTGGAGAAAAGTGATGGAAGAACTTCAGCTCAGACCATCCACGGTTCGGGTACTTCCGGCAAGGATAGAGGGTCGGCAGAAGCAACACAAGGAAGAGGAACAAGTTATAAAGAAAAAAGACCTGAAAAGATTGCTGTCCAACATCATCACAGAGAAACAAGGTAGCAACCAGTGGAATTGGGAGTATAACTGAGAAAGGTCCATCTGACAAAACTGTTCCTTAAAAGCTTCACGTTGAATCTGGGGTATAGGAAGACCCCGTTACTTTGTGGAGGAGGCATACTGCCACTTTGCTCATTCCAGCACATTTTCCCAGGCAGTATCTTTGTGTTCCTGCTCCCCGCTGGGCCTCAGGATGAGTACTCAGTACTTCTGGCTTAATCTGCTGTCCAAGGCGAATGAGACTGACCTAGAAGACAATGTTATTGTGTTAGTCTTTTCGGCAAAGGAACTACATAAAAGTTAATTTCAGAGTGAATATGTTGGGGGCAGTGAGTGTTTAGTTATTATAGTTATTATTAAATTAAGCTTAAGTTATTTATGTTTATTTAAGGTATTTTAGTTTGTTAGTGAAACACTTTTGTATTGATGTTGACTGCTAAGGATAAACTTCGTTTGTTATTTAAAGGTTATATTATTAGAAAGTCTAGTATAGATTTTGTTTTTATTCAAAAAATATTTATAAAACTTGTAAATGGCAGATAAAATCCAAAACAATAAATCCATTGACTTTTGGGCTATAAGATTTAGTCTTTTATTGTTTTCATTTTTTTAAGTAATCAGGTAACAGTTATTTATAAAGTGCCTTTCACAAGCAAAGGTCACAAGGCACTGAACAATATGTATATACAACTGTAAAACACAGAAATTCAAGCAACATAGATCAGAAAAAAAACCACAGTAAAATTATCCAAAAGCCTGCTTAAACAGATGTTTTGAGCTGGTTCTTAAACATCTCATTTGATGGAGCAGATCATAAAGACACTGTAAGACCGTTCCATAACCTTGGGGCCACACACTGTAACACACAATCCCCAGGGGTCTTTGATCTGGTACGAAGAACTGAAAGGAAATGCGACTGAGTAAATCTCAAAGTACGGCCGCAAGAATAATGTTGCAGAAGGTCAGTGATATATTGGGAGGCGTGACCATGAAAGGCTTTGTGGGTGAGTAGCAAAATTTTGAATTGGATACTGTATCCCACAGGGAGCCAGTGTAGGGAGGATATAATTGAGGTTATATGAGACCATTTGTGAGAACGTGTCATGGTATCGTATCGGTATCGAAAATTATGTTGCTAGATTTAGTATCGATATCAAAGTCAAAATTCTAGTATCGTGATAACCCTAATGATTAGATTGGTGAAGTCTCTGAAATACTGTTCCACTTAGCAGTATTATGTTAATAGTTCTATGATTAAAAATACGGTTAAATGTCCAATCAAATAATGCCAGATAAGGGCTTGTGAAGGAGATATTTCTGCTTAAATATCAGTTTGGCCATCTCATGTGACCCGAGTTTTAGTCTTTGCGTAATAAATGGGTAGAAGTGCTGGTGACCTTTGACCTCCGGAACCGGGCTAGCAGTCCGTAGCTGAACAGGTGTCAAACCTGGGTCAGCTGAGCAGAAAAGTCATGAACTGGCAATGACCATAGAGAATTAGCTATTTGGAAGAAAGAATAACAACAAAATTAATATGTTTAATCATTTCAGTATATTTTAGATGTTTTTTTTAATTCTAAAGCATCATATTTTCTGTCTTAAAGACGGCAGATGGCAGTTCTGTATATGTTGCTGAATACTGCATTTTCTGAATATGTTTAATGGTTTTTGTTAATATTTTAATGTCTCTTTCATTAAGCTTAAATCTGTAACGGAAAGCCTGTTAGGGGCAGGAACACTTTGAGTGAGTATGGGCTTGCCACGGTCAATGGGCCCAGAATCCATTTGCAGTAGGAGAACCCAGACCATGTGCTAATTGCTTGTAGATTTTTAAGCATACATCTGTATTTATTTATTTATTACATGATAATGAAAAAAGTTGTTTTATTGTTTTAATATGGTGCTTTATAAACATTCAATATGGGAAGTAAGTCAAGGGTGTAGATGTTGTGTACATAGATTGGGGCGGGAAACATTTAACAAGGATTTTTCACCTATATTGAAAGCTTGGGTTAATTTGTCCAGTGTTCTTGTCTGTGTTTTTAATGATTTTTGAAGACCTAACATGCTGAGGGCGAAATCTAAGAATTGTACTGCTGGATGCTGCCTTTATTGTAGAAATGTAGTGCCTTTTAATTGGCTTCCCTTCCTCACTATTCTGAAAATGTCAAAAGGATAAAGAGGAGTGCACTACTAATTGTAATGTTATGCCGTGAAAGTGCTGATGACAATGTTCAGGGAAGCACTCCACATGGAGACGTGTTGCTAGGTGACAGAGACCGTGCCATTGAGTCAGATCTGCACCAGGAATGTCCTGTGACAGCAAGCCAGCAGTGAGATCCCTTTCATAGCACACGGCTTTCCCTGTGGATCTCTTGGGAAGTGAGCTGTCAGGTAGGGGAAGCGTGGAGTGCTGGGAATGAAGCACGACAGATAGGTGATTAAGGAGAAGGTACAGCCTACAGTATAGGGCTCTTCAAATCTGGCCCTCGATTCCAGATCCCGGTTTTCAGCTCTCCCAGGTAGCTAGTTTAATAATTACAAATTCTGATTGGCCACAGGGGCTTCACACCTGGCTCACAGGTAAAGGAAGCAGAACTCGACCCTTGAGGACCGTGATTTGAATAGCCCTGCCCTAAAGTTTATGACCTGAAAACCTTAATGGGACATGTACCAGCCCCCAGTCCCTACCTGTGTCATTTTTGTTTTCATTTACATGATGTGAGAGACCATGTAACCAGTTCTCTGCACCACAGTCCCCAGAAACAAACCTAATTCACAAAAGACTGCTGCCTTTTCCTGCGGCTCAGAGCACGAGAGAGATTAAGATGCTGTTTCAGCTGGTATGGAAAGTTCATAGGGAAGAAGACTTTTGACTGGGCATGTGATCTCTTGTATTTGAGGACACCATCTTCTCTAGTGTGCTGCCCAGTTGAAGAAGGTAGAAGGTGTAGTGCTGACAGCGTGTTCCCAGGAGGACAGCAAATAATCTTGCCTTCATGGTGTCTCCTTCCTTTCCACTTCCCTTTTTTCGAAGCTGTGGTTCTTTGCAGGGAAAAGGCAGAAAATTGTTTCGGTTTCGTCAGTCGCTGTTTTTTCGTTTGTTTGTTTGTTTGTTTAGCTGTAGAGTGTTGATCCTTGTTTGGTGTCAAACTGTTTCGTAATGCTGCAGCATGAGATGCAACCTCACGTAAGCACGACAATATCTTGTCACCGTGCTTTGAAACTCAGGAAATGAACATACTGTAAGTGAGGCTCATAGTCCGCCTCAGCATTGCTCTGCATCATGCTTCTATAAGTACCACGCTGACCGATTGTGCCACTGGAGCTCGTTGACGTTGCCATCGATCACAAACCTCCCATATTTTAATAATGCCTGATATCAATCTACATTAGACACTGACTTGCAGAAAAGAGAGGAGTCTAATGTGAGATCAGCATCAGATGCCCGATTTGTTGTAAAAAGAGAAACTTCTGTTGTTACACATATTTTGACAGAGAAAGTATGTTAAATGTGGCGTATTATGTAATCTGAGATATCAGGTTAAACGTGTGTGGACCTGCAGCACCTGAAATTTTTGGCCAGGGTGTTTAACCGTGTTGTGTGTCTGTAGGACTACTTCGAGAGCTACCTGTCCATTGCCTCTACTGTGCCCTCAGTGCTGTGTCTGGTCCTTAACTACCTCCTGGTCAACAGGTATGTCACCATTTCCATCCCCTGTACACAGGCACACTAAGGGAAGCTGCATCTGTAGTATTATGTCATAAGGAAAAGTGAGGAGTGTAGTAATTTTAGTCAGCAAGCTTGAGAAGCTATGGACTGTGATAAATAAGTCGCCCCAATAAATCTTTTGCTTCACTTTGATATTCTCTTTAAAGCTAGTTTGGTAGAAAAACTGTGCAAAAAGGTGCTCAGCTAACTAGACTAACATACGGGTAGAACTAATCTAACACTAACGGGTAGATTAACAGCAGTGGGTTAGAATATGGCAGGGCTGCCCCTGGAGAACTACCCCCCAGCAGAGAATAGGTGCAGCCCTTAATTTAACAAATCTGATACAGATAATCAGGCCCTTCAGTAATATCTCAGAATTAGTCGCCTTAGCTTCAGCATAACTGGCTGCAATACCGAGATGTTACTGAAGGGCCTGATTATCTGTATCAGGTGTGTTAAATTAGTGCTGCACCTAAGCTCTGCTGGGGGGTAGTTCTCCAGGGGCAGGGTCAAGTAGCCCTGGAATATGGACTAATCTGGATCAATGTGCTGAGTACTGAACAAGCAGAGTCTATGTGAACCATTTGGACAACAAATTCTTTCCCTGCAATGGGTCTGAAAGACTCTTTATTGTTCAGGACGTGACTCAGCCTTCTCCAGGAGTGCTTGTTGGTCGGTGTTTATGCAGCTCAGAGTAATAAAGTGATAAAGACTGTTTTTTTAAGTCTAGCTGACTTCCCAATCAGGACATCACACTGCTGACGGCTCGGGGACACCAGGATAACAATGCCCTGTTTTTCTCTCCCCTTTTAGTGGCATTTAGTCTAATGAGAAAACATGTTTCTGAGATACTATTCAACTCTGCTGTCTAGCACTTGCTGCAAAGCGCCTGAATTATCTAGATCAAGCTAGATTTTACAAACAGGAGCCGTTTAATTTCATTGTAGGCTTATTTAGCTATATGCTACCTGACAGACCTATATCGTTCTGTCAGGGTGCAGAGGTTGTTTGTGTTATAATCAAATGTGATGTATCTGCGTGTAATATTTGGTGAGCTGAAATTCAGCATCAATCGCTTTAGAAAACATTGCATGTCCACATGCATGTTGACAGACTCTCCTCAAGATTCCGGATCCTCACCTCACTGGGCATGATCCTCGCCGTCTTCATCATGACCACGGTCTTAGTCATGGTGGATGTGTCAGACCACCAGACTCAGTTCTTCGCTGGGACTCTGGCCAGCGTCGCCCTGGTGAGCGGGGCCTCCAACATCTTCTCAGGCAGTGTTTTTGGGATCAGTGGCCACTTCCCCATGAGGATCTCACAGGCGCTCATATCTGGTAGGTACACGGCAGAAGAGTGAGAGGCACATATATTGTCCTGAGATCATCATCATCATATACAATCATCCTGTAGCTATTTACCTTCTATTCTGTTCCATGCACTCCTCAGGTCAAGCCATGGGGGGCACTCTGAGTGCAGTGGCATCCATCGTGGACCTGGCAGTAGCCAAGGATGTGACAGATAGCGCCTTAGCCTACTTTCTAACCGCAGATGTCTTCACGCTGCTCTGCATCGGCATGTACCTCCTTCTGCCCAGACTGACATACTCACGGTCAGTGGCTCCACTATCAGACAGAAATCCCAGAATCCACCAGTAATGATAAACTCTGCAGTCCCCAACTTTCTCCATAACTAATGGAAACATCAGTTCTTGTATTAATGACTGTAAACTACACAAACTTCTTAGCATTTCAGTTAATGACTATAAACATCAAACAGTTTCACATTTTTTGCAGCATTTAATGATTTACAGGAATTAGTGTAATTCAGTGGTTTCCAAACATTTTCTTGAGCAATCGCCATTAATTTGGTATATTTCACAGCCAGCGCACCTGACTTGACTAATTATGAGCTTGAAGATTTAGCTGATTAGCTTAATCATATTATCCGGTGGTGAAATAAAATATTTGGCGTGGCTGGGGTAATTTGAGGAAAAGTTTGTGAATTTTGTGGGCTGGCACAATAATCAAATTATGAAATCCAAATCACTTCCATGGACTCTAAACTTTGGACAATCAGACCCTCTCAACTTGAGATTGTGAGGCTTCAGGGAATCAGGGAAACGGACAAATAAGAGGAACAGATAGTCGGTGTGGCAGAGTCACATCTAAAGTGGTCAAGAAAACCACAGCTGAGTGAAACTCGGCAGCTGTCGAAACCTGACACTTGTGTTGAGTTTCTTGATGTCATGTTAACGAAGGCTTGCACACCGTGACCCTTAGCTAGACCCCTAGCCATTTTGGGGGATGGATGGATAGAGCAGGCTCAAAGAAGAAAGACAGCTTGCGTAATGCACTACTTAGCCAGTAGTTATTTTCTCATTTAAAATGTAAATATATAAAATATCGAGGACTATATTGTGTTATTTAAGGAGGAGGAACTGACTGCAGTTCCTCTATTCACACCAGGAAAGTAACAGAAAGGGGTCTGACTGACTGACCTGTTGACAGTTTCGCTGTGGTTGGAAACATGCATCATTTATGATTACAAGAGTGTAGCACGAAAATATTTAGGTCATCATTCACATCAGTCGACAAACGCTGTAAGCCTCCAGTGAAGTTAATTGATGCGAAATCCATGACATTAAGTCTGAATAATGTTAACTTTGCATGACTGAAATGTGTTGTGGGTGTTTTTTTTAATGACAGGTGATAAGTTGTTTTCAGCTTATTGCTGTTTATCTGCTGATTCGTAATGGATTAGAAATTCAAGGTAAAGTTTAGATTTTAAAAAATAAATGCATTTCAAGCAACAGAGAGGCCTGACAGGAAATGTGTGTTTGCATGTGCTTCTCTCTGTTTGGCATGTAATCTAGTGTCTGTCTGCTCTGCACTACAGGTAGACGGAAGGCTTTCAGACTGATTGTAGGTCATTATGGTTCAGAACATCTCCAAAGTCACAAAAGAAAAAAATACTCTTAATGGTATAAACTGAGTCTAAAAACTTGCTTCTAGTTGACAGCAGAATTATGAAAAGTGTTTTTTTTTTTCTACCAGCATGACAGATCTGCCCATAATTCTTGCCAGAACAGTGTACCAACAAACATAACACTGCGGTCACATTAATTATCACCGGTGCCTGCAACTTCTGCCAGAGGATGAATTCTAACACTCTAGCCCTCCTGATGAACAATGAACGTTTGAGGTTTTAAGTTTATAATAATTAAAGTTTAAATATGAATGGGCTGAAGATTTGGAAATAAACGGCCATCTGTGCGTCAGGCAGCAGTTTCTCATGAGTATGACTCATCAGCCTCTGGAGGAGATCAGAAGCGCTTCTGCTCAGTGAATCATGCTGTGACCGGATCAGCACTTTTTATTGATTAAAGTGCACTGATTGATTAAACACTTAGCCAGCTGGAGGATATATGCCAGACAAACATATTTATATATGGGGGAGAAAAAGTCCGCCAGGGGGGAAGTACTTAGGAGATCTTCCGTGCACATTCTTGGAGGAACTGACCGGCTATTATGTGATTATGTGACTGCCTGGTGCTTTTAATATCAGCTGGCTCTCCTGTTGAGTGGCGTATCTCAGAATAGCATTAAGTTGTAAAGGAAATGTCTGGTCAAGCATAAAGACTGTTTATCAGTGTGTGTGTCCCCCCCCCCCCAGGTACTACATGTCCATGGCAGCTTGTGGAAGCTCTGCGGTGCTGTCTGACAGGCTGTGCGAAGAGGGGGATGGACCTGTGAGATCCAGAGAAGAGGTCTCCATACCACCGCTGAAGCCCATCTTGAAGAAGACTTGGGTGCTGGGCGTCTGCGTGTTTTACGTCTTCTTCATCTCTATCATAGTCTTCCCAGCCGTGTCGTCTGGGATTCAGTCAGTGCACCAGGACTCTGGCAGCCCCTGGACCACCACCTACTTTGTGCCACTGACCAGCTTCTTCCTGTACAGCGCCTCTGACTTCTGCGGGCGACAGGCCACCGCCTGGCTCCAAGTGCCAGGTCCCACCAGTCAGGTGTTGCCATGGCTGGTTCTGGCTCGGACAGTCTTGGTCCCACTCTTCATGTTCTGCAACTACCAGCCCCGGGACCACTTGCACACGGTCATTTTTGGCCATGACCTCTACCCTGTGATCTTTGTGTCACTTCTGGGCCTCAGCAATGGATATCTGGGCACACTGCCCATGATCTATGGGCCTAAGGTGGTACCGCGGGACCTGGCGGAGCCCACCGGTGTGGTCATGTCCTTCTTCCTCACCCTTGGCCTAGCTGCTGGCTCAGCCTTCTCTGTGCTTATCGTTCACTGTATCTGACAGGGGATCTAGGACTAGGGTGTGGATAATGATATCCCATCATGCTCTGCAGCTAATGGAGTTGTAGTGGCTAATCATGGTGCTGACGCTGTTCTGATCCCTGTAGAGATCACCCTGTTTCTCTTCTACGTCTGACCTACGGTTCAAGGGGGCGATGGGCCAGTGCTCTGCCCCAACATTCATTTTGATGCCAGTCTAAAATGTGGTATGTAAGACAGTGGTGCAGGATCTTAACTTTTGTTGTGTAACTTTTAAATGTATTTTATGGTGATCTTAACATGTTTTTACGGTGATCAAGATCTTGCGTGAACCTTGCGTTTCGTAGGTCAGCTGTATTTTTGTACCAAATGTAACTAGTTCGGGGTTTTTAGGGGGTAAATTCAGTTTTCCCCTTAATCAGTGTAGAAAATGTGACTTCAGGGACATTTTTTTTTTTTTGTGGACAAGTTCTCTGTGCAAATGAAACCAGCTGTAGTCGTCTGTCGACTTTTGATCATTTACCATCATAATGTCTTCCAGTGAAGAAGACACTTGTCAAGGTGCAGCAGGAACTTGGCAAAATCATATTGTCTTAAACAGAGTAAATCATTTCTTACTGACAGATCATTCCACATAGAACAGCTAAATGCAAAACAAAATATGATTTATTCCTTTGCTTGACACTGACTCTAGATTATTAGTTTTTAATTAAATTAAACACAATTAAAGAATTCTAACAAAAATTGTTGACTGCTTTTTCATTAATCTGTTTTGTTCCTGGTGTTTTTTCAAATATCATATTGCTTTGGGTTGTAGTTCACCAAAAAACTTTTTAATTCAATTTAAACAAACAGATATTTTCCAGGAAAAGTGGGTCAAGGCTACAGAAGAAGCTCGAGGCACAAACTGTTTCAGTAATTATCCATGTCCAGTTTTCAATCCTTGAACAGATGCACCGCCTGCCAAATAAATAATGCAATGTATTGTTTCCGTAGTGTTATGAAAGTGCTTTTGTGTTATGAAAGTGCTTCTTTAATATAATCTCACTGTCGGTTAATGGTCACATTGTCTCCTGAAGGGCTTATTTGGCCTTTCTTTACAGCTCCACAGATTAGTTTACGATTTATCGAACAGGCTGGCATTGTTAGTGTTTGGAGGATGTATGTTTTATGTTAAGTACTTCTAAGGTATTTGCTATCTACAACCTATTAAGCCTATGAAAGCCTCCCTCTAGGGAAAAAAAACACAATACACAACCTCCAAGCTTAAGTGACTGCCTGTAACCTAATTGAGTCTGAAAAATACATGCATCTGAAAATCAGTCAGGACTGCATGTTGGTAAGATGGAACATGCTTATCAATTTATAAGGAAACTATGATATTTGCATATAACAAGTGTTATGCAGCATGTTCTTCAGGATTTTTAATTCTGCCATCTCGCTCTGAAGATCACCCCACAGCCCAAACTGCACCAATTCCATTACTGGAAACACAATGGGTTGTATGTTTTATTGTAGTAATAGTAACAATAATTGTTCATACTATTCCTTTTTGCTTGTTTGTATTTTTAACACAAACAATATGTTCATAAAATATTTAAACACTGCAACATTTCAGCGGAGATGATCACTCAACCAAATAAAAGTAAACCAGGAAATTCCTGATTGGTTGTGTTATGGCTCCATCTAGTGGAGTGAGAAATATTTTGCATGAATTAACTAGCTGTTAGAGAATTTTTGCTGTGATATCAGACCGTTGAGATATATGCAGGAATGGTCAAGAAACAAAGATTTCAGTGCCTTTGAGAAGGATCTGATGGTTGTTGTCTATCATTTTCCAATAATTTCCAAAACTTGCGTATTGCCCTGCAGCCTACATGTACGTTGTATATTCAGCTCTACAGAACATCTCTGCTGCAGTTATGTGAAATCTCACACCCCCTGTCCAAATCCCATCCCTCTATGATGTGTCGCTCAGCTGTTTGGCTGATGATGGAATTGTGATGATGCAGTTTCAAGTAACCCTGCAAGTTTCAAGTTCACCCTTACTGCTACATCAAGTGTTTCATGTCAAAAAAATACATTTTACAAAAAATACATTGTCCTGACTAAAATCTGGCCATCTGTTTTCTCAGGCTATAGGCAAAGCTGTCTGGGACTACCTGACTGCAAGTTCCACACACAGGGAGCTATGGGAGATTTGAACCCTGGTCCTTGGGCTGTGAGGCAGCAGTGCTAACCACTGTGCTATCCAGCCACCCCCCTCCTACTGTTGCCTGTAGGTAACTAGTGTTTCAAGATGTTAGCAGCCCTGGTACCTGCAGTTTAGACTGGGTAGTCTGTGTGAGGCTAAGTAGGATTTGGTCTGGTCAGTGTTTGGATGGGAGCCTAGTTGGGTTGCTGGTCTGAGATGATCCTGGTTCTTTACTGTAAGGCCTCATTAAGGGTTTTTTGGTATCTTTTGGAAAAAGTAGGGGTGATGTCCTGACTAAAATCTGGATGTCTGTTTTCTGAGGCTATGGGCAAGGGTGTCTGGGGCTACCTGACTGCAGGTTCCACACACAGGGAGCTATGGGGGTGGGGAGACTTGAACCCTGGTTCTTGGGCTGTGAGACAGCAGTGCTAACCACTGTGCTATCCAGCCACCCCCCTTCTGCTGTACCCTGTATAGGTAACTAATGTAGTTGCTTTCATTAGGCTCCAGCTCACATTCTCAGTGATCAGTGTTTTGAGCTGTCAGTAACCATGGTACCTGCTGTTTGGACTGGGTAGTCTGTGTGAAGCTAAGTAGGGTTTGGTCTGGTTGGTGTTTAGATGGGAGTCTAGCTGGTTTGGGAAGATCCTGCTTCTTTATGGTAAGGCCTCATTAAGGGTTGTTTGGTATCTTTTGGAAAAAGTAGGGGTTATGTCCTGACTAAAATCTGGCCATCTGTTTTCTCAGGCTATGGGCAAGGGTGTCTGGGACTACCTGACTGCAGGTTCCACACACAGGGAGCTATGGGGGTGGGGGAGACTTCAACCCGGGTCCTTGGGCTGTGAGGCAGCAGTGCTAACCACTGTCTGAAATCAGAGAAATTATAAAATTCAATCAGTGGAAGAAAATGGAGGAAGAACATGATTCAGTAGCAAACGCCTGGACTACATCAGACTGCACCTGGA
>JAODJU010000062.1:13316336-13347560 GCA_026776725.1 Gnathonemus echidnorhynchus | reverse complement strand
CTTTCAGACTCTCACGCAAGAAATCTTACGGCAAATCTATATTCCATTCTTAACTTAAAATTAGCTGCACCAAAAATCTGTAGGCTATATATATGTGTGTGTGTGTGTGTGTGTGTGTGTGTTTTGAGCTAGGAGCCCTCAGCTTGAAAAAGGTTGGTGACCCCTGTTGTAGACATGCACATTCGTTTCGAAATGTGTGTCTGCCCTCAAACGGTATGTACAAGCTGAATCTGAATTGAGTTTACCAAACGCTTAAAAGTGTGTGTATATATATATATGAGCATAGTATATAATTAACACCGGTCTCATGTCCCATGCTAGATCATAGTACGCATCATATATAGGGTGTTATAAGGTAGTCTTTTGTCAAGCCATGTGTGCGTTTGACGTGTTTACGATACGTGTTTACGTGTTAGTGTTACGTGTTAGTTTACGATACACCGTCCTTGATCACCTCTGATTCGTGTCAGCGTTATACATTTGTAGTACGTTTCATCCGGTCAAAGTAAATACTACTCGTATTGCTAGACATCATTTGGGTGCCTTGGCACTAGCCTTGGGTGCGTTACCTTTGTTATCCAGCAGATGCCAGTGTTAAGTTTCGAATGGGAGAACGATACTAACCGGTGGTTTCAAATGTGTTGGTGGTTTGGAAACGTTTCGCCCCGTAATAAAACCCGAATCGTGTATGCTTCTCCAGTTCCAATTCTCCTCCAGTTCTTGCATTTGCTTAATTATACCAGCCCAAGTCAGCTTAAAGGTTCATTCTAGTCATGATCAATTGAAACATTAGTAAAATTGCAAGTCAAAGCTACATTTAAGTGAAACCCAATTTTATTACACACACACACAGGGTGTTACCACCACCTCAAAGGAACTTCCCCAGACCACTGTCAGTCTTTGGAGATTTGCACATGAATGATGGGGGTGAAAAATGCTGTATAGTTAGTCACTGGGCTTTTTTTTCCGAATTCCTATTGTGTTCCCACCCAAGCAGGGTTTAAAACTTGGCAAACAATTATTCAGTATAGGAAACCGAAATAAGCACAAGAACCACATTCCTCCACTTAATGTGAAATTCAATATTGTGTTTTCCCTTATGTCACATTAAGTCCAGAAGTACATAGAACAGACAGTGTTCAGTTTGACAGATTTTAATTGAGTTTTTTTAAAAATCAGACACTTTACAATGAAGCGAAAATCAAACAAAATCCCATTAGAGAATTAAATCACTAAAGAACAGATCAGCTGGGAGTGGACAGTAGTAATAGCACTGAAATGCTGTTCAGTTTGACTAGCCATGGGTTCACCGAGACAATCACACAACTTGCTATGAGATTAGGGTTAGACATTAAAAGCAGACACTGGCCTAACAGGTCCTCCTCCATGACTGCAGGGGCAGCATCTCAAGTCAATTAAAATCAAATCCATCTTTTCCTTCAAGGCACTAGCTGTTCAATGTCACTTCTCTGGAGTAACAAACTTTACAAAACCAGTGTAACACTCAATGTTCACCCAACCCACCATAACATGACCAGTTTACCCAAAATGCAGTGAGATTGTAGTTCTGTGCTTCGAAAGTTTAGTACCCTGTAGAAATCCTCCACAAAATAACTCTTGAAATAAATCCAAAAATCCCTTTGTCTCCAAAACAGACCTGCAAGTTAAAAAAGTAAATCTTGTTGCAATAATCATAGTAAAACTTTAGGAACCAAATTTACGAAAGCAGTTCTACATTTCTCCCCAATTTCCTCAGATGCTTCCTAATGCTCCTAGTTCCACACATGACGTTTGCAGTGCTCCACAGCCTGAGGGGAAGAAAGCACAACGGTCAGGCTAAAATCAAGACATGCCAGCTCGGGCCATCAGGATCAGCGCTTCACACATGCTATTACTCAGAAGTCCAGAGATGGAAGGCGATGGAATCTGTAATCTGCTTTACTATGTCCAACAAAACTGCTTTTAATGCAAGTTAAGTAACAGAGCTACTCATTTTACACACTGTCTCATGGCACAATGAAAATTTTGGGGCGAGGTGGTTTAAGACTCACATTGCAGCGATAAGCTGTGTCCATGTTCTTGCACCAGAAGGCTGGTCCCCAGCTGCACTGCTCTGTACCTAGAAGCTTCTTCAGAGCTCCAGGGCATGCTCCCACTTTCTACAAGGTAGAAGTCAGACACAGATAGAGGTGAACATCAATTTTACCATTTAGACTGAAGGGATCCACCATCTAAGCAGTACAATACCTGCTTTACCAATTCAGTCAAATGCACTCCGAACACCCTGTAGGGTCATCTGTATTGAGCAGCAGCACACAGTATGTATATGATATCAGTGGATCAAAACGTGCATTTTGGAGAACACAAATGATCAAACCAACCGTGCAGACAAAGTCAGGATCCATCATCTGGAGCAGTAGCTGGACCAGTTCTGGCTCATACTGCTCAACCAGCTGATCACACTGTAGGGAGAAGAATTACAGGAAGCTGAGCAAAGAAACCTTTTGCTTTAAGTTCCTTCACCAGACCACAAACATTAGCCTTGTGGGAAAATGAAGTTTTGCAGATTAAGAGCTAGACTTTGGCCCATAAAGTTAAGGAGAAAATATTGTACTCACCTCCTGCTTATATGCGTCAGGCAGGAAGTTGCAGACTTTCTTTACAGCTTCTTCAATCTCAGCTTCTGTGGCATTTTGTTCCAGCAGCCCATCGATGTAGCGCACAGCCATCTTGCACACGTCACAGAAGCCTCCAGCTTCAAACTGAGCCTTGTCCATCTCCGCTGGTCGGGTAGGTATGTGGGGGTTCATGTTATACATCTGGATCTGCTAGATCATAATGTTGTCGCAGACCATAAAGTTCAGGCACACACACTTACGGATGTAGGCACGGCTGGCACCCTTGCAAAGTCCCAGGACAGTACAGATGGTCTTTGGATCTGCTTCCTGGACCAACAGGTCGATAATGGCCTGTCCATAAGCCTCTATCAAGTCCTTGCACTGGACAGAGATGGTTGAGGGAAGGATGGAGCATATCTTCTCCACAGCATTAATGACAGACTTCTGCAGAGGAATAAATCAAAGATGGGTAACTACACTTCCCTGTTGCTTGTCCTTTGAGCAGCAGATTAGTGCCACAGCGGTGAACAGACTATACCTCTGTTCTGTCATCCTGCAGGAGACTATCTACCTCCTTCATCACAAATTCACAGATGGCACATTGTGGAGTCTGACGGGCACGTACCATCTTCTGCAAGATGGGGGGGGGGGTCAAAAACACAACCTTGTAAACGGGCACCCATCAATATCACCAAGTGGAACACACCCAACTCTGGCATTATCATTATTAAAGAAATTGTTTACAGAACAAACTTAAGCACTAACTGTATTAAAAGTAGCATTTCAAACTAGCTTTTCCAGGTTACCATTGCAGGTTTGAGGGCCATAGGCTTGATTTTGGTTGGCTGTTCCAGCTTGATGGCAGGAAAGACCTTGGCTGCAGGGATGAGCTTGGATGCCACCAGCTTCTCCATAGGAACAGAGGAACAGAATCCAGCACGACAGCAGATATCCTTTGCTTGCTATTGAGAAAGACCATCAGTGAATGAGACAAAAGGCACTCACCTCACCCTCTTTGGTCACAATATCCCAGCATGCATTACAGCATGATAATTATTCCCAAAGGACCTAAGCTGGTTAGTTCCCTTGTTGCTCAAGAAAAGCCATGCAAGGTCACCCCCTCATCTGAAAAGCTGGCCTTCTAATAACCCCTCGTCTTAGCCATTAGACTAGCAGAATGCCAATAAAGAGATTGACAATCCATGTTTAACCTGACCAGTGACTCTAAAAAGGAAATTAGTTCAGCCATGTTCTACAGATCCACTACACAAAGCTGTTATGTATTGTGAGTTTCAATCCACCCTCAAAAGCAGCTATGGGGAAATTCGACAGCCAGTGTGTAAATTCTAAAGACAAAAGCATTCTGTTATTTTCTTCAGGACCATCAGTAAATAGGAGACAAAGCTTCAAATCCTTGGTGGGAAATACCCAAATGTGCCATTTATTGCTGACTGGATTACGCCAGCCCTTATTGGCTCCCATAGGTGTAAGACCAGTCAATGACGCACAATTGCCACACTTGCTTCAAAGCTTTGTTTCACCCATCACGTCTCCAACCTGGCACAGATCCATTGTGTTATAGCTACCTGGGTTAGAATGAGCACTAGCAGTAGTAGCACAACTCGGGTGACTGTTCACAACTACAGCAGAGGGCAAAAGCTCAAGGCAAGACTGCAAGTCAACCAAAGCACCTACCTGTTCCTGGAGAGCAGCAAAGTTAAAAATCCAGAAGGAAAAAGACACGGTAAGAAGGCAAAACAGAAGAAAGGATAAAAAATAAGCTATTAGAAATAATGAGATTAGCAGACAGGTGACAGACATGGCATGGGGAGAGCATGTCACAATTCAAGAAATTCTCTACCTTGGCATGACAGATACACATAAAAGCAAATGAGAGAAATTACTACATGCTGATGCCCTGCAGATTTTTACTATTAAGCATTTCACCTAAACCTAAGGTCACATTGCTTACCATTGACATGAGCTGCTGGAAAACCAGAGGTCCATACTGTGCAACATAATTCTTGCACTGAAGAAAAAAAATGAATTAGGGTTAGACTTTGTTTTTCTGCAGAGAAAAAGGGTTAATCAAGCATTCTCACATTCTACATTCCACTCAGCTTTCATTTCTCAGCACACATCCTTACCATGTCAGAAATTCCAGGTCCCAAAAGGTCACACTGTTTCTCAATCTGAGCAATCAGAGAGTCAATGAAGGAACTGTTGGCCTTTGCTTGTGACTGGGCATCAGTGATAAACTGAATACAGTCCTGGCACACATCTCCATTCTCCTAGGAGGCAGCAAAATGTACAGTTAATGATTTACCAAATAGCAGGACGTTAACAGCAGGGCTAAACTTGTTGGTTCAGCTGCATCAAGATCTTCAAAAAAATGAATTACATCACTGACCAGATAAACTCAGAGTAAACTTGCAAGAACTACTTAAAATTAAGAAATTACCCAAAATGCTGCAAATGTATTACAAATAGTAATCAAAGTTACAATGTCTCACTAAGGCAGTTAAAATTCCATTTTTTTGCCAAGCAGATAACCCAAATATCAAATCAGACCATCCAATGCAACCACACTTCACATTTTCTACATCAGTCATGCCAAATAAAGCAACTCAACTGGCAAGCTAGACAGTTCTAGAGCAGTACGAGTAACGTAATCACTGTCGGCGTCCCTTCTGCACAATGGACAGTGTGCATTCAACAAAGTCTTAGGTACTCCTGGTGCTCAGAGGATCACCCTCCTTACCGGCTTTGGGGCTTCCTGTACGGGCGTTTCCTGGGGATACAGCAGCTGAGGGACATTGAGAAGGAAGGGGGACACACCCTCTGGGAAGTCTAGCTGTTGGATCTCATTGGACAGCAGCTGGGACTCCGCCAGTGCTTTCTGCTCAGAGCGACAGAGGCCCAAGGCAGCACAAGCCATTCCGGGATCATCCTGAGAAGAGATGGTATGCAGAGGTCAGTTTCCACAAAATACTACATGCATTTCATCTTCAGAACACTGAGGATTTTTACGAATTCAATTGCTTCCACCTTCTAGGTCAGTGATGAACCCTGTTTTTTGAGATTTATCACCCTACAGAGCTTAGGTGCAGCCCTAATTTAACACACCTGAAACAGATAAGTATTACAGCCAGTTATGTTGAAGCTAAGCTGGCTTTAATACTGAAATACTACTGAAGGGCCTGATTATCTGTATCAGGATTGTTAAATTAAGGGCTGCGGAGTGGTTGATCTCCAAGAGCAGGGTTGGTGACCACTGTTCTAGGTTTTGACTCATGCAAGCCTCTTACAATCCAAGCATTAGTCACACAAAAGAAAGTCTGGGCAGACTAATGGAATTCCTTTCGAGCCAATATAAAATTTTAGATGTACAATGAACACAAAGGGCAAGACCACCAGACAAACTTGCATATTCCTCACCAGCTCTCCAGTGATGATGTTGATCAGGATTGGGTAGTAGTTATCCACCATCTCCTTGCACTCAGAGGACAAGCTCTCCTCAGGGATCAGCTGGCAGGCCTTCTCCATGTAGTCCAAGATCTCAGCCTGAAAAAGCAATAAGCTTCATTTGCACAAATCCCATAACTTGCAAACTAAAATGAGCACATCAATTATAAATCAACCTCACTGAATACAACTCACAAAGCTTCCAAATATCTTCCACACAACCTATTGAAACCTCAATACAAACCATTACCAACCTGAGTGGCATTGTCCTTCAGAAGCTGGCCAACCACAGTAACCACTTCTTTGCACAGGTCACATGGCACAGATTTCTATGAAGGAAAATCATGTCAATAGTCACAAATTGAATCTGTGTATTCTTACTACAGCATACAGTTAAGATACTGTGGAAGAGTGCTGTATCAACACTGCAATTAACTTAAATCATCAATATTTTGAACAGTGCATTGATTTATTACAATACCATTAATCACTGGCAAACAAATGTTAAAATGTGTAAAATAAATCATTTACTGATTAAAAAACACGTCGTTCATGTAGCCTATGGCAAATGTACTGCAATACAAAAATGCTGCGGAATGTTAAGTGTTTCATTGTTTTTTCCAGCATTTGCAGTTTTGAAAAATGAATTTTTATGTATGCACATAGAAATGCAGTTTATCCAACTGGAGATGAAGTACATAACTGTATTCAAGACACAGACTCATCCATGATAGTTAAAGGCTGTGAATACCCGTTAAATTTTAGGGGCTTAAGTTTTAGTATTGCCACTATTTCAATATTGGAATGTTACAAGGATATCACGATGCATTGAACTGCAACACTAGTAATACTCTGAGTATGCATCATGGGCTAGTTGACAACACTCTGCCTACCATTGAAACTACAACCGCTACACAGGAACAGCGTCAATGGCACGTTAACTCACCACCTGGGGTTTGCTCCAGACATTCTGTTGACAATGAACAACTGCACCACAGATTGAGGCAGTCTTTACATTCTGACACCAGTAGGGAGGACCACGTGCACACTGCTCAGTACCCAAAATGGGGGTGGCCACAGCTTAAACAAAACAAAAAAAAAAAAAGACATTAGTTGAGCAATGATGTTACAGTATCAGGAGAAAGGGGAATTTACAAGCATGTTAGAACTCCCAAATGAGTTATTCTTTTTCTACACCGAGGAACAGGAACAGCCACATGGTACCACTCTGCATTTCAGGGTCAGGTGCAAGGCTGTAAAAACGCTCCACACTGGATTTCAGTAGGGTCTGAAATGTCATGAACAGCAGCAGTTCCTACTTTGTGCTCTGTAGAGCATGACTGACAAAAACACACTAGATACCAACAAAGAACACCTAATGTTCTAAACTGGCCTTTTGTTATCGGGCCTACCATGGAAAGAGGAAGTGTTCCTTGATTTACTTCCTCAGACATGAGTGCCTATAAAGCAGATATCAGGGGCACTAAGAGGAAGCAGAGGAAAAAGGACAAACCACTACTTCCTTAGGCTCACAATAGTCGACTTGGGTTAACACAAAAACTGTAGCACTGTCCTACCATGACACAGTACAAAAATATTGATGAAACCATTTGCCTCCATACTACAGTGAAGGGAAAGGATTAGGCTTTAAAACCCAGTTTTCCCTCTATAGAAATCTTGCCAAGGGCCTATGTCCAAACATGTTTGGCTGTTAAGCTGCATTTGATGCAGCTGCATGACAGAATAAAAATGGTTTTATTATATTATATTAGGCACCTTCTGGAACCAGAATCTTTTTCCAGAACCAGGGACTTTTGTCGTGTTCATACCAGTAGAACTTGGCCCGATTTTAGTTCCAGAACCCTTTTCTAGTATCTATTCCAGACTTTTCATTCAAACACAAACTACTGGGGAGGCACTTACAGCGATAAACCTGCTGATTGGACGCGAGCACTGGCACCATCACGGAGGTTATGCAGAAGTGCAGAAAGATGTAGTGGAGCAATAACTGAACAGATGAAATTTTTTTGCTCATGTCTCCATATTCCTATATCAGAAAATTCGATCACTAAAATATACTCTTATCTAATACAGTTTTTCATTCTGCAGAAAATGAAAGATCGATCTGCTAAGATTCAGGAACACGTTGTGGGTCATAAGTAAAATATAAATAAGACTGCCGTTTTCATCGTAATCGATCCCCCCCAGTAACTGGCAAAAAACAAAAAAAAAAACAAAACAAAAAAACAAAAAAAGACATTTATCCTCCAGTGTTTTATCCTCCAGTGTTTTGACTAGTGTAGTGTGGTGTAGTTTGGTATGAAACTGTGAAGTTTAACCTATGAACTTTGAGTCTCCCATGCCATTAAGGTCCCAGTTCCTGTTCTGTGGTGTGAAAGCAATAAGTGGCCAGGGGCTACAAAAGTTCCAGGCCAAGACAGCCCAGGGACATGGGCTGTCTTGAACCCGAGGTCAGGTTCAGGAAATTGTAACCCATAATGGCTCACGTTATGGTATACAATTGTGGTCAATTCTAAAATTCCCATCAGGCCTATTTTACCACACTAAGCCAGAGATTCATGTTAAAGTCACTAATAGCCGACATCACTTTGATAAGCACAAACATTCTATTGCACAAGCCTAATGAAAAATGCCAACTAGTTCAAAATTGAATGGACTGCTAAGTGAAAACTAATTTTAATAAATCATACAAAATTAAGCCATCCTAGGGCACACTAGAAAACACTGACAGTGAGATTTGCTGCTCGGTTTCCCTGCCTCTACTTGCTCTGGGGAATGGTGTTGACACCATGGGTAGAGCTGCCATCTGCCACCATTTTGAACCAATTTGGGACGCAATTTGTCCCACATTTCCTCATATTGAAAGTGGAAACCCCAATTTCTTGTGTCCAAGTGCTTTCACTCTATACAGTAGGTTCTACTGGATGGTAAGATTTTCAGCAGTGTTTACAGTATGCAGGACCAGTTTGTTGCGCGTTGGACTTCAAATTGCCAACTCAACCTTTCTCTGCATTTGTTAGGCATAGGTTGATCATTCTTAAGACTACCATATGTTGTACTGGAATTGTTGTATTGGTTGCAATGTGATAGGTTGATAACATGCATCAACCTATGTTCCTTACTAAGAGTTTATTGAATTTTAAACAATCTTTAAGAATGAGAAATCACCATGCCTTACCACATTAGTAACATTAAAACTAAGCAAGGAAAACAAGTACCTTTATCAAAACAGAGTGAATAATTCAGGTAGCCACCTAGGACACACTACTAGAGAACACCTACATTCAAAACACCTCAAGTAATGGTTCAGCACAACCATCTCCAGTCAACCAGAAGAGTAGAAATATTGTCAACAAACCATTATTCATGATACCCCAGTACCTTTGTTGTACAAGGGTCAGAAACGGGTTTAACTATCCATCACTGGCCTTATCTTTCACATGAGAAGGGTCATGCAAAGTACTGTTCGTTTTGTTGCTCCAACACCTAAAAATAGCTGAGAAATCAGAAACTTGCACAACCACCCATGGCTCTTTAGCAATGTATTGTCTGGCATTATCTACATCATATGACTGATTCAAGAACAAGCTGAGCAGCAACTCATCAGGCTACTGCTGACAATCTCACTGACCCATCACCCCTGTCCCACATCCCCTGCTGAGTCTCATTTGATCTAGATACAGAAACAGGGTTTCACAAATCCCTTAACTGAGCCATGAGCCTCACGCTGCCCCAAGCAAAGTGGTTCATTAGGAATCTCTCCAGAGACTAAGCAAGAAGCACAACTGATCAGACATGAGGTAGACTAGCAGATGGTTTTTAAAAAGTTACATGCTGCTAATGCCACTGGCATTAGCCAACATCTACTCTGCATCAAGCAAACCATTTCTTCCGGTGGACTATCAAGTGTCAAGCAAACAGAATACCAGACATAACCAAACAAACTATACATTCATCCAGCATCTTCAGAACTAACCATACAAGTTTGATGTAGGCTGTTAGACTCATTTTTTGGTACCACAACCACATTGAAGCTCTCTACAGGACACATGAACACTCAGGATTCTCAGGCTCATTACAACTATACCCAACACTTTAATGCCACACCAACACCTAAAATTCACTCAGACTCTCACTGTGGCTGCAGCAGCAAATCATTGAGGGCAAGAGATTGCAAAGATGACTGCTTGGACCTGAAACCATCTAGCATAGCTCTGACCCAACTCATGAATCCCCACACAATTCCACTGTGCTAGGGAAATCTCAATTTTATCTTTGGGTCTCAGAAAGTACCACACAATCCGACTCAAAGGCATTCTGCTAGGGATGGGTTGAACTGCAACAGGAAAATTACACTTAAAATCAACGTCTTCATAATTTCAAATGTGAAGAATCAGTCAATTTCTATGAAGGCAGCAGACTCCAGATCATCATACCAGGGTTGGGATGATCCACATTTTTTCAGTTCCGATACACAACTGCCAATACCAATACAGATTCCAATACAAGAGTTTAATATTTTAAAATATATATTTATACTTTATATTAATACTATAAAGTAGTAAATGCATATTTAAAAATAATGCCAAAAAATGTTTTATTAGGCTGCTAGAAACATACAAAATACTGTTCCACCTTGATTGTACATCTTGTTTTAAGCTTTTTTGAGGCATTTACAGTTCAATTTGAATATCTTCCAAGTGAGGATAAGCAAGGGGCAAATACTTAAAATGTCCCCAGTTCTTCTCACTCTGGCAACAGTCACTTCGCAGTGATAGCACCTCCTTGTGTATCACAAGCTGCAGCGAGTGTGCAAAACAGCCCAAGCTAGCAACTCCCAAATCATCCATTGCTTTTTCATATTACTTTGTGTTGTCTTGCACAATTGTGTGAGTTTTGTTTAGTGAGATTTTCCACTAAACACTACTCCCACCTCTAAAAACTTTACAAAAACTGGAAACCACTGTGCTACTACTTGTTGAAAGTGTAATACTTCCATAAAGTCACCCTCTTATCTGATGTTCTTACGCTGCTCCTCCTGCGAAGGTTATGCACATGACATCATAGCAGGCAGAAGTCCCAAGCACCTGGCTGCAGGAAGGGCCTGAGAGCACGTGTTCCACTCTCAAACCCCAATACAGTCCCGAAGCTATAAAGACGGGATTCGTTGTTTACGTTTCGCTATTGTGCCATGTCATTCTTTAAACGTGTGTGAGGTCTGGCTTAATTTATAAATTACTACATCGTTATGTATGTGTCGAACAGCTGTCCTAGCTACAGACAACATGTGTTTGCCTTAAAGTATGTGTGAGAGTAGTTGTAGGTCAAACAGATCTCAGAATACACTTATTTCACAAAATCAATATGACCACATTTTTGTAAACAAATCTAAAGTCTAATCTAAGTGACTAGTAAATAAGTATTGCATGGTGTCTGGTGCAGCCTCCAGGAAGTCCAATATTTCTTTTGCACAGAAACACAGGACTTTACCGAAAGAGGTAAAAACCTGCTAGCTTTTTTCACACCAACAAGCTCAAAATTGACATGTTAATGTGCACATTTTGTACATGTTAATATGAACAAAATGTTTGCATCAACATGTTAATTTTCAGCTTGTTAGCGCGAAAAAAAAATACATTATTTTTTTTTATACTTTCAGCATTCCGTAAAATGGCATCTTACAGAATGATGTTTTGGGGCTTGAGAGTGGTCTGGGTGCTGAGAGGACACACGCTCTCAGGTCCCCCCATGCAGCCAGAAGCCTGTGGGGGAAAAAAAACTGAGTAACAGCATTAGGGTTCAGCTTGTATGCTGCAAAAAGCATATCTTAAATGGGAAAGAGCTGTCGTGCAATTGACTGTATGAACAGACTTAACTTGAAATAGTTTTAGAGACTGCCAAAACTTAAATAAGTATCAGAAATGGATGGGTCACGTATGGCCAATACCCAAGCCATCAAATAGGTCTGGACAGGCGCCAATACCGATGCAAATATCAGATTGGTGCACCTCTACCTCAAACACAGGACCACTTAAGTACAGTATTTTAATAAATAAATAAATAAAAATCTAAATGTAGTTAAACTTGGTGTAATACTAAATTAAAATGCACTTAGAACTTTTAAATTAATATGCTTAAGCCTTAAGGTCAGCCATCTTGTAGGTAAAACACTAAAATCTCAACTTGGCACATGAGCAGCTAGGGCAATACCCCGCAGGCCTGGTGGCAACGGCATGATGTATAGTGCTGGTATGACACAGGGCTACAAAACTCCCATGCATGGATAAGGTGCAAGCTCTCCCCTTCTGAAAATTGTAATTGTGTTTCCTCTTCTTCTGAATGTGAATAAGAGGAAGTGAGCTCTTTAGGGGAATTTTTAAGAGACTTGAAACATTTCAGATCAGAAAATAGGCAAAACAACGAAGTGAAATAGCCAACTTTCACTGGTCCCAGAATCCTGCAGATTAGCCTGCTTTCTTTATACCTTGTTTTCATATCCCTCACACCTAGTTTCACAGATATCTGGTCAGATTACCATGGCTTACTATATACCTATACTATGACACTTTAAATACTTACTGGAAATGTACAGCAGCAGCAAACAAAGAAAAAAGATGAAGTGAAACCTGGGTACTTTTTAGTTTGCTGCAGCTTGACCTTAAAAATAACATGAAGATAAGCAGGAAATTTGTGCAAAGCACTAACAATAGACACATTTGCGGTATAGAAAAACATTTACACCATAGGCAAAAAATTAGTCAGAGTTGCAACACAAATGTGTGCTCATGAGGCTACAGGCAAAGTTATGAGCAAAAACAAGCCAGATGGAACAAAGCAAAAACACACAATTCGACCAGCATTTGTCACAGACTTAGAACATTGATCGTTCACTTCTAACGGAAGCGCAACAGCTCTGAAAGCCTCTGGGCAGCGGAGATGGCGCAGAAGTAGCAACCACTAAACCCCACGGTTCAAGTATGGTTTAATTCAAAAACATAGTACACACTGATAAGGATTCTCATTTGGTTCTCACGTCAACGACAATTCCCTTGGATCAGTGAAATATATCTAACCGCAGCAGCACGAGGAACACCTACGGCAGACAGTATAAGCAGAGCTTAGGTAGGAGCAAACGGTACACAGAAGCCAGGTACCTGCCACACTGACCTAATTTAACGTTACCATTTCATTTTATCAATCATGTTATAGTGTAAATTAAATTAGAGTGTTCCCCTAAGTAGCGATATAATAGGACAGGCGGCAGATGCGCAGCTTAACGGCTGAATTTTATAGCATTTATAGACATTTCTTCTGACATAATAGAGCGGCCTAGACAACCGCGCGTTTGACAAGGCATCGCAGCTAAACTGTAATAAAGTGGAAATCGCAGTACAGCGCTAAACCAGTTAGAGCTGCTGAACTTCCTGTTTTTTGGTTTTTTTTTTACATTAAGGCTAGATATGTTGCCGGCTCGGGGTTATCGAACTGCGCAGGACTGCCACCGAGATCACGAAGCGGGTTAAGAGAGCGACTAGTAAACAAGCATTACTGCGAGGGCCGCAAAGCGATGGCACGACTAGAATAAAATTCACACCAAAATAATCTTTCTGAAACAGAACAGGCTGTGTAATCACCGGTTAACTATTCTGATGTGATGACAGCAGTCATTTCAGAAAAAAGCGAAACGGACCGAAATACGCCTATGTTACGCCATATAGATATACACTGAGGAAAGCTCGAAATTTACCTGTCGACACAAAAAGAAGCGTGAGAAACAGCATGTCTCGTTTCCTTAATTTCAGTAGTATATGAACTTAAGACTTTTTGTATATTAATTGAATATAGCCCAAACTAGCTTGCCGTCGATACTGCAATGCGGAGCGGCAGCTCAGCTGACTCTTATATAGTTTCAGCGTCACTGTCAGGTGACCGCGAAGCCGTCGCGCGTGACCGAAGTACCCGGCCCTAAGAATATTAAGCATTTACTGTAGACATTACGTATACGTTTTATATCGACCGCTGTTTAAGTGAATAGAAGAGCTTAAACAGTAGTCAAGCAACCAAAAACAAAGAATCGCCTAACTATCAGATAAATAGAAATATAAGTGGAAACGTAAATACGGATGCTTCAAAACAATTCCTTTATTGCCCTGTTTGTCATGTGTTATATTGCACTGCCGACAAAACTTAACAGCTTAAACATGACAATTAACGTGACAATAAAACTTGAAAGTTAAAGATAAATGCATGGTTGAACATACTAAGGATGATTTTTGAGACGTTTTAGGAAAGCCTCGCATGTTTTCACCACTACAATATATTACTTGCTTAATTTTTTATTTGTCTTATTCACTTGATGGTGGCTATAACCGCAAGATGAACTTGGCTGATATTTACGATAGTAAACAAGCATACCTGCCAGGCAAATGCATTGGGAAGGCTTTCTGATTTCATTTTGCTGTCTCGAAGATTCATTTCTAGGGTCCCAGAACTATGATGGAGGATTTGAAACATGTTGGAACAGCCTCATGTTGTAGCAAGATCTTAAATATATTGGTGAAGACACCTGCAAGCTGAGCAGCGCATGTCTTCAGTGTCTGTCTGAGTACTCTGTCTGAGCCAATGGCTTTGTTAGCATTGACTTTCTGAAGGGTGGATCTCACCTGATGGAGCTGTAGAACCAGTGACTGTACACCTGCAGGTAGTGTGGTGTATCTCCTCCTTCTTGTGTGTCAAAATGAGCAAAAGAAATGATTCAGGACATCTGAAAGACTTATTTTGTCAAAGAGTTCCCGAATGTTAGTCCTATAATCCGTCAGTACCTTAATTCCATCCCCCATGCTGCAGGGGATATTATTCATGATGTGTTCTTCAATGCACTGTTTGTATTTACACTTGGCCTCTATGATGGTTCTCTTAAGGTTCCCTCGTGCTGCTTTGGAGGCTTGTGTGTCACTTGACCTGAAAGCCATGTCTTGTTCTCTCAGCAGAGCCCGCACACAGTTCTTCATCCACAGTTTTTGGTTGGGAAACACTTTTATTGGCTTTTGTATGTTGGTGTAGACCCGACCAAGAATGTTGCTCTCCCTCATGGGAAAGATCACATTTTTATGGAATTGAAACATGACTGTTTTGACATTCGTCTGGTTGAAGTCGCCTGCTACAATAAGAACCCAGCGTATAGCTTTCCAAATGCTAATTTACCATTACTTGTACTTCGGGGGTACATATGCAGTCAGGATTACGTTCATGATTACTTTCAATCACCCCCTTCGTTTAAAAAACTCAGCATTTTAAGCATTGTTTGTCAACAACATCCTTAGCTATACAACAGGAGCCTATATCACAAAGTGAGATTTGTTATTTAGCTAGATAACTTGTTGGATTTAAATGGACTTAATTTCCGTTCACTTACATTTTGTCAAGACTGCCTCAAATTCAACAAGTTACCTTGCTAACCCAACAATCCAGCTTTGTGATACAGACACCAGTTGATATTAATGTAAACCAGGGGTCACCAGCCTTTTTGAAACTGAGAGCTACTTCATGGGTACTGAGCGATACGAAGAGCTACCAGTTTGAAACACCCTCCTAAACTTATCTAAACTTCATGTATAATAAACATGTTTTAAATGCTTTTTTAGACTGTCATTTTCAAATCTATATAAATGCAAATGTGATTAAAGAAGAATAGCAACAGGATAAAATTAAATTTTAGATGCTGCTCACTGATGAGTCGTGCTATTTTGAGAACAGGTCCGCGGGCGACTGATGTGGACCTTGGGGGCACCATGTTGGTGACTCCTGATGTAAACACACAAACCTCTGTCCTGCCCACTTTATACACAGAGCATTCTGCAAGCTCAATAGCAGTGTCAGGAACAAAGCTAGTCAATAAAGTCTCTGTCTTTTGGCTACTTGATAGTGCACATCAAAGCAAAAAGGGCCTATGTCTTTTTGTGAAATGCCAGGGCATTCAATTTTTGCTATAAAAATGGGCAAACATCATAATTATCAGTTGTAACACAGGTTTCCTGCTCCTCCAGAATTCTCTGCCATCTAAGAAACTTTTATACTTTGTTATTTCTCTTCTGTGAGGAATTTGCTGACAAAAAATCTAACATATGAGTGCGGCACAAGAGTATCGTAAATTAGTCAATCTAGAGGATTTATTTGTTGATTGTGCACAGCATGGATAATTTCACATCATTTCAATTCTGCAAAAGTGTTATACTAGTGTTTAAAAGTTTTAAGTGCTGGTTTTGTTTTCTAACTGGTGATAACTGTAATGGTACTTCAGTAAAAATTGCAGTAATATCATTAAACCTGAAACATTGCCAAATAATGCCATTAATTGCTGTGGTGGTCCAGAGCATGATCTGTTAACTCATAATCCCCTTTAAGTATGGTTCTTAGACTTCATTGTACCAATAAAGTATTCAGCAGAACAAATGGCTGAAACTAAGATGCTTTGGATAGAACATTGCAAAAACAGATAAATAAAACGTTCAGCTACTGAGTACTGTGGGCTTCAATCAAAGCATTGTGTATTCATCTAGCTGTGGTTTTCCGGAATAACACCCATTCTAATCCACATTACTTATGTAAGTTTTTCACATATAAGGGAAACTTACATTTTACATTGTAATGTTGTACTAAACTCTCACCTACAAATGTGGAGGTAATGAACAAACTATTCTGTCCAAGATGTCCTGCAACAGATAGGAGGGGCACAGTGACCCTGTACTTAATAAGCATTTATGAAAACAGATGAATGAATGAGGGAATCAACACACATTTTTAGACTAAAACACACAAAATGCTAGCCTTTCAGACCAGGAGCAGCTAAAATAATGCAAAAAAGTCAATCATCAAAACAAGTTTCTGAAAAGTGCATTTTAGATTCAACAGTTTATGTTCAGAGGCTTTTTGCTGGAAGTCTGGCATGTGAAGTACATCTATAATAGACAGTAGGACAAGAATAACGAAATCCAAGATATACAAAGTGGCGTTTATTATGTTGACATATTTACAAAATTGCAGAAGAAAAGCTCAACTCTGGAGGGTAGCCTTCCAAGTCTGTCACAGGTCTGTAAAAAAAGACAGGATAAAGCGTTTGATATGATCAATTCTAAACAACATTCATTATAATAGCAGTGCAGTAAAAAAAAGACCTTTTGGTGGATCCCAAAATGCCACAGGGGCCTGACAGTTAAAACGTACTGAGAGATTCGCAGGTCCATTCATTTGCGTCGTGGGAGCGCGTCCTTGGGTCTTTCGGGCTGTGGGACACAGCAGCGAGTGCTTGCCGCGGCCGTCTCTTTGCTCAACACTGTGGGCCGCACCACATCAACGTCGCGCTTCAGATGATCCAGGAAAGCCGGTAGAATTTCAGACTGAGAGTAAAAATCTAGCAAAAAGTAGCCGCCCCGCGTGTGGCGGATGCCATGCTTTGAGATCTTGTAGGGCAATGCTCTCTCGCCCAGGCTCTCCAGTCCTCGAACAACAGCGCCTCTCTCAATCAAGGTCTCCACAGTACGCCGAAGAGTGGCAACGGTCTCCGGCCTCTGCATCGCCTTCAATATCAAAGTAAGCTCGTATCTTGGCATGACTGGTCGCAAAACTGTAAAACGCAGGCACCAATGACAATGATTCAAAGACGAAACAGCACGATTTCCAGCATGGACAATCCGTCTCAAGAAGCGGCCATTATTGTGTCATTACGCAGGAGGCGAGGAATAGAGACGTTGAAAATGTGCGCACAAGCCACGCCCCTTCGTCCTGTAAATTTTTATTCTTTTGGAAAAATATTAACTTTCAAAATGTAATCGATATTAGTTATTGATACGTAATCAGAATTATCTGTTTCTTAGACACGGTTGCATGTTTGCGAATGTAAACGTTTCAGCACCGTGGAAGTACGGTTGGGTCCATTTAACGGAATGACGTCATTTATGCGCCGTTGACCTAGTGCGCACGTGATCTGACTCCACCGCTTCATCTGCGCTTCATTTTCATTACGTCTGCAGCGAAGATGGCGGAGCAGAGTGCTGTCCCTAGCGATCTGTACCAACATGTGTACACGTTTCTCCTGGAAAATAAGTTTACTAAGGCTGCACAACAGTTCTTGAAGAAGACTAAAGTGGTGAGTACCTAGCGAGGATAGCGTGGTTGTTATAAACTGCTAGTGTGGCCTTTCTTTTTCTTGAGTAGGTCGCCTATTTACCGGCGTCGAGAAACGTGGATCACACGTTGAGCATTACGAACACGTGAGGGCCAGTCTATTTCGTAAAACATCTCTTAAGTGTATAATAGTTTCTAGTTTTACTAAACAAGTCCCTGGAATGAACATGAATCATTTTATATGGCTTTGACAAAGAGAAAATGCCAAATTGGTGAAGTGATATATATTCACAGGCGTAGTAAACTGCAATTTGTGAATTTATCGCTTTGTACGGCGCGTCTATATAGCTTCCGTAGCCTTTGAGACTACATGACATTCTGATTCTAATAAAGATGTCTGTCATTCAAGAAAATAAACAGAATAATCGTTTGTTCGATATTTGTTGATATAGTTCGATAAATATAAGAATGTGGCGGCTCAATCGTCGTTTTTTTGGGTAGTATTTCGATATTCTGATGCAAACCTAATGATGATAAAATGTTTAGTCATCTGTGACTAAACATATATATTTTAATAATATTTCTGTATTGTCATATGTATCTTCAGAAACCCCAGGACCAAAATGCAGACAGCCTTCTGGACATCTTTAACTTCTGGGTGAAGTAAGTGCCTTCTGTTTTTGCAGTTATTCCTTTGTGAAAACTTAGTAAACTTGTCCTCAAATACTGAATGGAAATCAGCATATGGGGAGAAGACTTTGACTGTTTTTGTAAGACTCCCAATGCCTGTTTTGAGGTCATTTAGATGCAGTGTTTGCTCTAATGTTATTCCTTAGTTGTGTTTGGGGTTTTTAATTTTTTATTTTTGTGTGTGTGTTTTGTCTCAAAATTGGTTGACTATGACATACATAGTGATGGAATAAATTGGGTTTGAAAATCCAGGGTGGGTGGGAGTATTGTGTTCTGTCAGTCATTGGTTTCCAATCAGAAGTATTTTAAAATGGTACTGTAATATTCATCCCACATCTAGATTTAGCTAAAGTCTTTTGCTAATGCTTTCAGATTTCAGGAGTGTGACAAACTGCTCACATGTCCTATTTTTGGTGGAATTGGGTTTATTTTATTTTTTTTGCTTGCGTGTCAGGTCGCCAAAATCGAAGAAGCGCAAGGCCCTGAGCAATGGCCTGCCGGAGAAGAGTGGCCCCTCGGCCAAGAAGGCGAAGAAGGAGGAATCCAGCAGCGAGGAATCCAGCAGTGAGGAGGAGGAGCCCAAGCCGCCGGCCAAGGCCGCACCTGCAGGTACAGCCTCTCGCTGGTGTTTGGGTTCCAGGATGAATGTGCACAGCTGTGCTTGAAGTTACATGGTTTTCTATCTCTAAAGTAAGCTGTGTGTATGATTTTTATATTTGGAAATATTGTGTTTTTGCAAGACAAAACTATAGGACTGATTTTTTTTTTTGTCACAATTGGAATGGAATACTCATTTGTTAGTGGAAGTGGATGGGCATATGTGTAATTACAGCACTACTCCACGTCCTTTAGTGACTAAGGCCCCAACAAAGAAGCAAGCAGCAGCTGCCAAGAAAGAAAGCAGCAGCAGCAGCAGTGAAGACTCGAGTGATTCTGAGGATGAGAAGGAATCCAAGCCCCCAGCAAAGGTAAGAGGGTACCCTCAGAGAGGGCAGGGGATGGACCATGAACAGAACCAATAAAAGAAACCAGAGGAGCTCTTGCTGTATCTTTGGACTCGCCCCAATGGGTTCCTTCACAGGTCTTCAAGGGCTGTTGAGCGAAAGCCTCAGCCAGTAATTTGATATAGGCTGATTGTGCTTGTTTACCTTGATCCTACAAGCAGAAGGTCCCTGCCAAGGCCCCTGCTAAAGCTCCAGTTAAGACCCCAGCAAAGCCCCAGCCGGTGCGCAAGAAGGACACCAGCTCCAGCAGTGAGAGCTCGGACTCTGAGGACGAGGGGGCGGCAAAGACTCCTGCCGCCGGTGAATCTGTTATATATTATATATGTCCTTAATGGGGGTATTTTACTGCATGGTTTAAAAACATTTCTTGTAGCTTGTAAGAAGGGATGATGTGACATAGGGATCTGGGGAGGGGTTAGAGATGGGTTTAATAAAGATGGTGGGGGTGCAGGAACCAAAGTAAGAGCCAGTTTAGCATTGGCATAAGGTAAAGGAGCAAAATGGGTGTAGGGGGGTGTACTCAGGGGTTAGGAGCAAAGAGAAAACTTGGTCATGTCTATTGGTGGGACTACAGTACAGAAACTGGATGGGGGGGCTGGTCTGGGCAAGATATTTAAGGTCATACTCGCACTTGGCCCAGCTCCTTTGTACTGTACCTGAGCACGACTGAACCCACTCCCCCGCTGGTCTGCACTCATATTGTTCTTAATGTTCTGGGCCCGAGCATGTTTTCATCATCTCCGTGCGACTTTTCCTATTTTTCCATAAACATGAAGAACAGCACTATCGCACAGTACAATGGAGTTCATGATTAACATCCATATTCTGGGGCTTATTTGGAGTCATTTTGAGCATGACGACACACAGACCTCAAACTGAACCGTGCCTAGGCCCACCTCTTCAGGCAGGCCTCGGCACGGTATGGAGCGATCACACTAGTCGGACAAGCTAGACTTTGGGTGTCAAACATGCGCGGGCATGGTGTGTGTACACCCTAACCCTAACCCGGCGTCTCTTGCTGATCGTGTAGGAACCAAGGCGACCATCCCTAAACAGGCTGCCGTCCCCAAAAAAGCAGCCACCCCTAAGGCCTCCCTTCAGAAGAAAGCAGAGTCCAGCAGCAGCAGTGACAGCTCCAGTGACTCGGAGGATGAGCAGCCAGCCAAGGTGAGTGAGGGCCCCTCTGTCAACAGGAATCTTAGGTTTTACATGAATGATCTCAGACTAATCACTTTCGCTTTGGGGAATTAGTGATCAAGCTTACTTTGTAATTATCTTTCATTAGCTACTATTCATAAAGACTGGGTTTTACACTGATTACTCATTATTCATCATAAGTAGGCTGTAGGTCATTCTGTACATTAGTCTAGGTTAGGTGGTGCTTTCTGGCTCAGATCACTGAAGTATGTAAAAGGCTCGGGGGGGTTGCTTACGCAAAAATTCTGTGGGTCCAAGTAGCTAGAGGAGATGGGACCAACCAATTAGATTTGTTGGTCTTGCCTCCATTAGCTGCTTGGACCTCCTCTACAATCTGATTGGTTCAGAGATAACCAATCATTTTTCATTCTGCCTACAGAACATTTTTGCGTTAGTAAAACTTCCACAAGCATGTGAAGGGGCACTGCATCCTGGCTGCTGCTCCATTTCACAACTTAACTAGTTTTAAGGCTCTACAACCGTAAGATTTAGACTAAGGTGAGCATCTGGGTCTGAGAAGGATGTATTCTTTGCACTAGTTAACACAGTGACATGCATTTGTAAACACCTGTTTCAGACCTGAATAAATTTGGGATATTAGATGATTGTTTGTGTTCTTTCGACACTGTGGTTAGGTTTTAGCCTTCCTGTGGTCACCCTGCAAGTGTTAAAGGCCCTGTCTCCCTGCAGAAAGCTGTCAAACCCCCCGCACCTGTGAAAACCCCCCCAGCCAAAGCAGCAGAGTCTAGCAGTGAAGAATCCACCTCTGAAGAGGAGGAGCCTCCCCCCCGTAAGAAGACTAAGCCGGGTAACTACTCAGCTCTATTAGCTCTTTATATCGAGGTACAGATTAATTGTGGTTCAGCCTATAAGTGTTGCATCTTGATATCAAATTTGGTTGAATGAAAGCGGGGAAAATGTAAGCTCGGAGCTGAAATGCCAAACTATAGCTGCTGCCTGGGACTTGCTTGATGTTTCAGAGCTGTACAGTGCAGTCCCCCCGCCGCCATCCATGGTGAAGACCCCTGCCCAAGTGGCGAGGCAGAAGGGGGCCACCAAGGCCAAGAGCAGCAGCGACAGCAGCAGCGACAGCAGCGATGAAGAGAAGGTGGCCGGTAAGTTCGCCTGCCCTCATCGTTGTCACGAAGTGGTCGAGGTTCCCAGGTTGGTTCCTGACTTTAAAACCGCTTCTAGTCAAGGTCACTCCGGCCAAGGCCGCTCCAGTGAAGGCTGTCCCGGGCAAGCATGCGGCCGCTAAGCCTGCAGCCAAGAAGGCAGAATCCAGCTCTGACAGCTCAGGTAAGCTTTTCTCCCCCCCCCCAAATCTTTCCTTGTGATCAATGACGTCAAAAGATGTTAAGTTTCTGCTTCTCTTGAAGACTCCAGCTCGGAGGAGGAAATGACGAAGAAGACTGCGGTGAAGACTGCGGTGAAGACGGTTCCCGGCAAGGCGGCGGCGGCCAAGACTCCGCCCGCCAAGGCAGCGGCTGCTAAGAAGGAGTCATCTTCCTCTTCCAGCTCAGATGAGGAGGAGGAGGTGGCGGCGAAGCCAGCGGTTAAAGGAGCACAGCCAAAACCTGCAGCAGTAAAGACACCCCCCGCAAAGAAGGTGCCTCAGAAAAAGGACGATTCATCATCATCGGACTCGGGTGAGGGGAGACTCGATGTCCCATTAGCACTGAGGAGTCATTTGGTATAATCTGAGATCTTGTATAAAGTGTTTTGTGTTTTTGATCTTCGGTGTAAGCTGTGGTTCACGTGCCTGTATGTCTCTCCTGTCCTCTCTTCCCTTCAGACTCTGACAGCTCTGAGGATGAAAGCAGCAAGAAAACCCCCAAGGCTGCGGTCACAAAAAAGGCAGCAGTGACACCAACCCCAAAATCTACTCCTAAAGCTAGACCCAAGGCGGCCAGCTCTGATTCGGACAGTGACAGCTCTGACTCTGATGAGGAACCAAAAACTCAGGTCGGCAAGGCCACGCCCATCGGCAAGGCCACGCCCGTCGGCAAGGCCACGCCCGTCGGCAAGGCCACGCCCGTCGGCAAGGCCACGCCCGTCGGCAAGGCCACGCCCGTCGCCAAGGCCAGCAGCAGTGATGATTCTGACAGCTCTAGTGAAGAGGAACAGAAGAAGGCTGTACCCAATAAGGTCACGCCTGCCAAGGCTGTACCCAATAAGGTCACGCCTGCCAAGGCTGTACCCAATAAGGTCACGCCTGCCAAGGCTACACCTGCTAAAAGTCAGGAACAGGGGAAGGCTGTACAGTATACCTCAGACTCCTCTGACAGCTCTGACTCAGAGATGGAGGCCAAGAAAAAAGCTGTGAAACCTTCTCTGGCTAATGGGAAAGCAGCTACACCCAAAACCTCCACCCCTGCAGCATCAAAACCTGCAGAGTCTTCATCATCTAGTGATAGCAGCTCTGAGGAGGAGGAGGAGGTGCCCAAGAAGAAGACTCCTGTAAAGCCTACCCCTTCAGCTAACAGTAAGAGTTTAGCACAGACTGTTGCAAAGTTATTGGAGAGGGAAGCCATCAATCAGCCTGTGAACCAATGAAGTCCCCACTCAGAAGTGAATTAGTCCAGGCAGTGACTGGGACACAAACCCATATGTTAAGGGTTTTAATGCCTTTTTGCTTATTGACTACCAGTTTGTCCATAAGGTCAAGTTTGAGAAATCAAAGGGAAGTTTTCATGTGACGGCCTAGTTTTTCCCCCTCGATTTGAAATGTGACAGACGCATTAGACATGCGAGACGTGTAGCCCAGGCCTCTGTTAGGGCTGCACAATCGTAAGAAAACTGCCATCTCAGTTCTAAATTACAACAGTTCTTCTGCATTATATTGCATCGGCTGGATCAAAAAAAGTGCTCCTACTTTTTTCCAGAGTGTCTTAAGTGTCCCATAATTCTGCATTCTTTTTAAGGAGAGTTTTTCCACTTCGCCAGGTACTTTACTTTTGGTCCTTCAAGAAAGTACCAAAAGTATGATACTTAAAGGTGTTGGTTTTCCACTAGCATAAGAACTGGTACAAGCAACGAATGACATCATGACATCAGGCGGGGTACTGAATTCGAAAAATGGCTGTATATTATAGGGCTGTACAATGTGTAACTAAAATACTAAAATCACATGTTGTGCACATGCAATTCTCACTTCACCAGTCAGCCTAAGATCAGGCTATTTTTTTTTTACCTTCAGTTCGTTGTGGACATTATAGCGCAGGGAACTTAAGTCTTGCTAAAGCATCTTTACTCTGTTGTCATCGGGGAAAAAACTCTTGCCGAGTTTTGCAATTTTGCAAGCACTGCATGCATTCAGTGTCAATCATTTTCATTCTTGCTGTTTAAATCACTTCTAGGCGGCTTGTTTCGTAAATACCTCAATATCTATTACAAGATCACATTGCAATGCTTAGAAATTTTCTAGTTCCCTGCTGTCATATTCTGTTATACAAAAGAGTTTATCTCTTGTTATTCTATCCTGGTCTCTGGTTCTTCCGACCAAATTGCAGTTGAAGCTTGGGTCACTTCATTTGTCCGCACCCATTATTATTTTATTATTTTTAGCTTTTATCATTTTCTGAGTTCACAACAGTTTTCAAGACACCAGTTGTATTGCGTTTCAGAGGCAGGCTATTTTCATAACCGATCGACAAAGAAAGTGTTTCAAGTTCCACCCCAAAGTTCTCCACTGGAACTTTTGGTGCTGGAACTTTTGATATGGCTGTTTTGGTTAACCCTGATTGGATGGCCAATTGAGGGGTTCCTTTCTGTTATCATTAAGGGCCTGGATTTCTTTGGCACAATCGTGGTTGGTTGCGTTTCCTTTTGCAGTTTGAGTGCAGAAAACATTTAATTTTGAGAATTCATTTCCGAGAATCATGATCTTGGTTCTAAGCAAAAAAATCATGATTCATGTCTTTTTTTTTTTTTCTTTTCAGAATCGTGTAGTTCTGAGGCCAGTAAGGTCATTTGTTTCTCAGCTATGTTGTTGGTTGGCAGGGGCGTGGGAAATCATGTTAATAGCCATGTCAGTTAACCTTGAATATGCTTTCATTTGTATCAGAATACATTCAGTAATTAAGACTCATAAATTCTCCACAGGTACAAATGTCAAAGCAAAGGACGACACAGAGTCTTCATCATCAGAAAGTGAGGAGGAGGAGGAGATGAAAACACCCAAGGGCAAGAAAGTGACTGCCACAACACCACAATCCTTCCCCCAGGCCAAGCAGAAGGTACTGCTGCCTGGGTTCATTGAGCTGTGGGAACCAAGCTGTGACTGCTGACTGGTGCATCTCCCCATTGTTTTGCTAAGGGGTAGAGCAATGAGTTTCCAGCTTGTTTTTAAGTCTCATGCAGTGTGGTGCCTCGCAGTCTCAGTTAACAGTGCATTAGAGAACAGCAAATGGCTGCATCAGATGACCAGGATGCAGGAACAACACAGATGATACAAGACAAAATTACATAATGTTGTAGCACTGAAGCAACTGCCAGTGATTGATGCCATGCAAATGAACCAGCAGTTTAATCTACAGTGAGCTTTATCAGAAGATTTGGGTGTATATAAATGCTGTTGGTCTTCCTGTCAGCAAGCTGTTTTAATTGCACTTGTGTGATGCTTTCTAGTTTCGCAGTTGTATATGTCGCTGTTGGCCTGCAGTGTAACTGCTGCGTTTGCTGCTGTTTGAGGCGTCGTAGTTTGGGTTGAGCTCCTACACAGAGTGGGTCTGACCCCTGCTCTCTGGGCCGCCTCACCCGACACCCAATGACTAATGTCTCTCTCTCTCCCGTGATCTCTAAAGACATCCCATGCTCCTTTCCGTAGAATAAGAGAGGAAGAAATTGAGGTCGATCCTCGGTTTGCAGACAATTCATTTGAAGCCAAGGTAAGCTTCAAATCGTGTGTCATAAGATATTTAAACATTGACGCCGCGTCACACACAACGGGCTGCTTTCATTGGCTACACATTGAAAAGTGGGTCGTTCAGTTTTCCGCAATTAAACCCTGTGTACCCCCCCCCCCACCACCACCACTACCTCTGTGTCTCAGCTTGGAGCGAATGGTGATTGGGGCCAGAAGGCCAACAGCGTGCTCAAATACACCAAGGGCAAGTCCTTCCGGCACGAGAAGACGAAGAAGAAGCGGGGCAGCTACATTGGGGGGGCCATCTCCACCTCAGTGAACTCCATCAAGTTCGACAGTGACTGAAAGCCCGTGGACCTTCACCCTGGGAACTGTTCGCACTCTGGGTTTCTACATGACTGCAAACCAGTTCTGGCACTTTTTCTTTTAACTAGGATGGACTGGAGATGGTTAATTCAAATTGTGTTTTGTGAAGTAGTCAGAGGCTGGACTTTTTTTTTTTTTCTCTTCTTCTCTCTCTCTCAAAGGCATCCTGAGCCGTCGTCTCGATTTTATTTGGCTGTGGATGCAGTAAAGTACCAGCAGGTGGTGCCATTATGAAAAGAATCATCGTTAGATCTGTTGGTAGCGTTACTAATTTAAATTTCAAATGTTCTTTTCCCCCCTGACTGATTAAAGTTGCCGGAATTTTACTGTTTGGTTAATAATACTGTTTAGCCCGGCTGAGATTCATTTGTTTAATTTTGGTCTGTGGTGTCTGCAATAGTCGATGATAATGTGAGAGGTGGAATGGCTTTTTTTGTCCGGGGGGGGAGGGGGGGGAGAGTGTATTTGGATTGTGGCTGCTTAGTGCTAATTTTCAGCGTGACTTTTGACTGGCAGCTTATGTTCTCGAGCTGTTTTGTATATGGTCAGACCCCACCCTCATCACAATAAGGTTTTATGTACATATGTTTTTTTTTTTTTTTTACCATTCATATGTTCTTGTTGCAATGTTTTGTTGCAAAAAAACAGTGAGACATACCCAGTATGTTAGTGGTGATAAAGCTACGATATAATGAGCGAGCTGGGATCCCAGTTTTAGAGTTGGGGCCACATACAGGTGCTGCCACCCCCCCCCCCCCCCCCCCCCGTCCTTTTAACTTTGATGAATTGTGTTCTGAAATCTTCCTTATTTTGGGTTGTCTTAATAAATCAACATTACTGTAATTAAAGTTACAATCTTAATTGGTGTTCAGGCATAGTCTCTTGCACCAGATTGCTCTATCCAGCATCATGCTGTTTCGATCATGATTCGCCTTCCAGACACTTTCCGGACTGTTCCCAATTACAGGCAGCCCTAGAATCTCTCGAGGACGTATTCATTAATGGTGACGGGACCGCAGTGATGCGTCATCCCTGGGCTTGTGAAATAATTAGGCACTGTAAGCGGTTTTTCAGGGCTCAACTTTTCAGACTTGACACTACACTAAGACTGACAGTTTCATGATACTGCTCAGGGTGCCGAGTTCACATTATAAGTGGAAACCCCACAGTATGGAGCCTTTGATCAAAGTGAAGTTTTGCATTCATAGCAAGTGCCAGTTAATAACACAGTGAATTCATCTTTGATGATGCAAAATCACATGGAATGATGTTTGAGAATATCTGTGATGCTCTCTTGTAGCACAACCCTGACGCTGACACGATGAGCAGGCACACTGGACATTATTTGAGTATGTCTTGGGCATTTAAGTTTACAGCGCCCTCTCTCTAAAGTGACCAGAAGCTGGAACATTTGGTGATTGGGGTGTAAATCAGCTTATAGGATTGGCTGTCTCAGAACTGGGCGGCTGTGAGCTGTGCTTACTGGCAGAGATCTAATCAGCAGTGTGGCACTGAACCAGCAGCACCGGTGCTGGACATGGAATTCAGATTACCCTGCTGCTTCAGCGTAATCTGATCTGAGATGGGGTTGGGTTATTCCTTAGGCGTGTGAGAGAGTGAAATGGGGTTGGGTTATTCCTTAGGCGTGTGAGAGCGTGAGATGGGGTTGGGTTGTTATTTAGGCGTGTGAGAGAGTGAAATGGGGTTGGGTTGTTCCTTAGGCGTGTGAAAGAGTGAGATGGGGTTGGGTTGTTCCTTAGGCGTGTGAGAGAGTGAGATGGGGTTGGGTTGTTCCTTAGGCGTGTGAGAGAGTGAGATGGGGTTGGGTTGCTCCTTAGGCATGTGAGAGTGAGATGGGGTTAGGTTATTCCTTAGGCGTGTGAGAGAGTGAGATGGGGTTGGGTTGTTCCTTAGGCATGTGAGAGAGTGAGATGGGGTTGGGTTGTTCCTTAGGCGTGTGAGAGAGTGAGATGTGGAAGCGCCTTAGGTGTGTTTGTGTATGACAGTGAGATGACGAGGCTCCTTAGGGGTGTGTATGAGAATGAGATGGGGATGCCTAGGGCTGAACGATTTATTGATTTCAAATCGAAATCGTGATTTGAAACATGATTAGCAATTCGCAAAGGCTGCGATTTAGGATATACATTATACAGCACAGGAGCAGTATGATGGTGCAGTGGTTAGCACTGTTGCCTTACACCTCTGTGATCTGGGTTTGAGTATCCGCTGGGGTTCCATGTGTGGAATTTGCATTTTCTCCCCGAATCATTGTGGTTTCCTCCAGGTGCTCTGGTTTCCCCCCATAGTCCAAAATCATGCTGAGGCTGATTGTGGTTACCAAATTGCCCTGTGCCCTGTGATGGGTTGTTGCCCCATCCTGGGTTGTTCCTTGCCTTGTGCCCATAGGCTCCGGACCACCCACGACCCTGAATAGGATAATGGATAGATTATACAGCACGTTTGACCCAGGATTTAAGACTGTTTGAGAGTAGTTTTACAAATTCATACCATCCTTCTTGTGTGACAGTCATTCTCACAAAGAAGTGGCCTGAAAGGACTGCATATACGGCCACAGACAGCAAACGCATGAATCCCAAGGAAAACGTTACAGTAGCAGCGTGAATGAAGTATTAATTCTGCTGCAGAGCCGTAGGTGAATTACCTACCTTTTTCATGGTCAGAGATTGTTTACAGAAAGGTCCTATTAACAACAGAGCTGCCTTTTAACCACCAGCAGCAACGCACGTTGGCGTATCACACGATACCTTTTTGTTAATGGGCCATCGCATTATAGCATATCGCTGTCCCATGAGGAAAACAGTGACAGTCAGTAATCCTCATAATTAATCATTAATAATAATATTAATAATATAGATTATTAATATAATAATATAGATGTAAGATTTCTTGCGTGAGAGTCTGTTTTGCGTTATATGTTTTAAATTTATTACAGTCAATATTAAACTGAAGCTTGACATAAAAAACTATAGTCTATCGCAAATCATAATCGCAATGTGTCAGACAAAATCGCGATTAGATATTTTCCCCAAATTGTTCAGCCCTATGGATGCCCCTTGGGTGTATGAGAGTGAGATGGGGATACTCCTTAGGTGTATGTGTGAGAGAGTGAGATTGGGAGGTTCCTTAGGCATGCATCAGGGTTGCGCAAAATTCAGAATTTATGAAATGTGCCCCATTCCATTCATGAATTGGAATTTCAATTGAATTGGCCACACCCCACCAAATGTCAAATTGGAATTTGAACTGGAATGATAAAGGGGTGGATATGGTCATCAACAACACTCAAGTAGGCTGTGGCATTCAAACAATGCTAGGTAACACGTTAATTAAGGCTTATGTTTTTAGTAATTTATAAACACATTCATAATGCATTATAACATTATGAACAATGCTATATTTATAAAAAGGCATAACACATTATAGCCATATTTATTATACATTATGACTGCCTTATGAAGTTCTCATCTATAATGCACTATCGATACCTTTATAATGAAGTACAAAGCATCCTTAATGCATATACCGACCACTAGAATGCATTATAAAGGTATCTACAGTGCATTAGAGAGAAGAACTTTACAAAGTATTCATAATGCAGAATACTATCTTTTTTACTATTACAGCTACTTAGCTCAATTACAGGAAAAAGGTGCTATCACTCAAAGGGATTTTTTTTTAATTAACAAAAAACATTTCTCAGTTCTGGAAGGGATGTGTAATTCCCATACCAAATTTCATCAAAATCAAAAATGGGGATGAAATGACCATTTGTTGAATATAAATGGAATGACCCAGCACTTTTGATGAGTTTCCAAAAATCCCTGTAGGGTTTGAATCAGTTGTGAAACGTGTTATCTTTTCTTGTTTTTGTTTACTGATTAACAGTATGTTTATTATTTTAACATTCAAAGCAAATGAAACTATACATGGCAAAAAGTATTTCTTGTAGTTGCTCCTATTTTCTTATGCATAGAACAAGTTTTGTCTTTCATGCATAGAACTACTTTGTCTGTAGTTGTATAGCAAAAAGCAAAATATTCTCTCAACAGGCACAGAGTTGCTGCTATGGCAAACTGTTTCCAGGCAGGTTGTGCTAGCTCAGGAATGCTGGTTTGGTTTCCAGTAAGCCAAAGGGTCAGCATCCTACACTAAACATGGTTGACTTAGGCATACAATGCAGGATATTTCTTGAGTTGGGCACTGCAGTCATTATAGCCAGCACTGACCTTTGGGGGGGAGGGAGACATTCGACTTTGACAAGATTCACCATGGTACACAAGATGATAGTCAAATTATTTATTTTGTAGGTGACCCTTCAAATGTTGCATTCTTTCAATATCAATGACAATTATAATGATGATACAGTATATGCTGTCTTATTTTTGTGTGTAAATGTTAATGAAATATTAAGCCATGTTGTTAAAAGCTGCACTTATGTATATGAGTTGCTTTGAATTCAATTACATTTTAATTCCGCTTCCTTAAATTCAATTTTGAATTGCAATTCTGCATACTGTCAAATTCACAAAATGAATTGAAATTTAAGGGCCATTCGCAATTGAATTCTGAATGGTGAACAACCCTAGTGTGTGTGAGAGTGAGATGGGGATGCTCCTTTGGCGTGTGTGTATGTGTGAGAGAGTGAGAGGGGACACTCCTTAGGCATGTGTGAGAGTGAGATGTCGATCCAGGTATGGGCGTTCCTTAGGTGTGTAAGAGTATGAGAGAGAGATGTGGACGCTCCTTAGGTGTGTCCTTGGCTATTCAAGTGTGAGATGGGGATGGTCGTTGGGCATGTGTGAGAGTGAGGTGGGGAGGGTCGTTGGGCGTGTGTGAGAGGGGGGGGGGGTGG
>JAODJU010000062.1:13305151-13316236 GCA_026776725.1 Gnathonemus echidnorhynchus | reverse complement strand
GCATGTGAGAGTGAGATGGGGATGGTCGTTGGGCATGTGAGAGTGTGAGATGGGGATGGTCGTTGGGCATGTGAGAGAGTGAGATGGGGATGGTCGTTGGGCATGTGAGAGTGAGCACACAGGTGGATCGGTGTCCTCTCCACCTCAGTCAAAGAATGCTGACGGAAGCATGGCTCCCCCCCACACCCCACCTGGCACCACTCCGCCAATCGTGAGAGATTAGAAGGGCCACAGACACACACCAGCAGGATTAAGCCTGTCTGCTCTTAGTATCACCGGTCAAACGTTTATTTATAACCAGGCGTTGGCACAGCAGCCTCAAAGACGTAATCAGGTAGGAATTAATGTAAAATAAGCTTAGAAACCAGTCGCATCAGTCATGGCACACACACACACACACACACACACACACACACACACACACACACACACTTTAAGGAGACAAATGTACAGCTTTTCAAAGCTTATTAGCTTTAAAGAAGGTTCCAAGTATAGCAAGACATTCTAGAAGTGTATTAGTGTAAAGCATTTTTAACACCTACTGGTGGGTAAAAAGGGAAAGGATGACTTACACACTGGGCTGAAATGTAGTTTAGCTGAGCCTGACCGGTGCTGCCTGTTTATTTTAATGCCAAAACCATCACACCACATCCTGGATTTTCCATCCCTTTTAAGTTCCCTCATTGTCTTCCTTTCTACACAACTTGTGGCAGATGGGCTGAAAGTCAATGAAACATCAACCAGCTCCCTCCTAAAACTTCACCCTAATGTATCAAGTCCTATGAGCCAACGTGGCTGGAGAATCGGCCCCCTGCTGGCGGTCCGCGGTGCAGCGGGCTACTGTGACTTCTGGCTGGCAAAGTCCCAGGCTGTGTCCTGGGCGCACTTCCACATGGCCCGCACCAGGCGCGTAAAGCCCATATCCTTGGGCTTCTCCAGGCCTCGCATCAGCCGCTGCTTCATGATGGCGATGAATTCCTTGTTGCTCAGCTCACCGTTGCCTGAGGGTGGGGGCCAAAATGGGGAAGTGAGAGTTAGCCAGGCTGAGGACAGCGGTGGGGGCGGGGGGATGGAGGCAGACTTACCATCACAGTCGAAGAGAGCGAAGACGACGTCGCACACATGGTCCGACAGCTCCACTTTGGCCACCGTGCGGGCCACCTGCTTCATGGTGGCTGGGGGGTGAATGGGGTGGGGCAGAAAAAACAGATGATGAAGCGTTTCTCCACGTTACTGCATCCAGGGTAATGAAAGAGCGGGCAGCTAGAATGACACATCCATTGCTGTCTGTCACGGGCCGGCAGATCGCTCGGTCCGATCGATTATGTAGGGTGGGGGGGCTTAACAAGGACTGGGCTGCAGAGAAAGAGAGAGATTGGACCAGAACCAGAGCCGGGCACAGAGCAATCCCAACGACAGTGCCTTATGGTCAAAACAACCCAAACAACGAAAAGGAGTCAAACTGAAAAAGAAAATAGCTGACAGGACGATAAAGCCTCCAGATCTTCTCATAAGAAGCATTGATTGGCTAAACCCAGGGGTGGGATTAGAGAGATGGGAGAGCGTGACAGAGGACTACAAGCTGACAGAATGCCTTGAGGTAGATCAATTAAGATGGCAGCCTGTTCACCTTGGCCTCATTACTGTACTGATGCCGCTGGTGACAAGCTATCAGTCAATCTATCAGGCAACTGGTGCATTCAAATTAAATATTTTCAGGCCGGCGTTTTTAATCCAACAAAACAAGCTACATGAATTTGTCATCTAGAATAGAACTTAAAAATTCACTTAAGGATCCTGTGATCGCACTTGTTCCCTGGGGGCAGCCTGAGGTCATGGTTCAAGCTGCACACACAGGTCAGAGACACAAGGGGGCGCCCAGGGGCTCTTTCCATGCATTACTGTGGGCTCTTCGCCATTTGGGGCTGGTGCTCTCTGCAGCTCACGGCAGACGGTGACGCGTCCGGAGCACCTGTGGGTCAGCTTGTGACTTAGACGTGCCGACGGGGACAGTGATACAAGCCAGAGCATTCACGGGTCGTTTATCAGCCATGTAGGGACCTCCTGCAGTTACGTCTGGGCAGGGGTGGAAGGGGCAGACGGGGCAGGAAGTGAAGGTAGAGCGACGGGACGCTGCTGAGACTGGCGATGTCGTGAGCAGAACGGATATAAAACTCCATTAGAATGGGGAGGAACAGATGGTGTTTCTCCTATTAGGCCAGTTGGTTAAAACGGCTCGAGCGAAACTGGCAACATCGATAGAATGTAATTGCCAGGCGACAGCTCCGAGTTAATTGCGGGAAAGTTGTTGGTGTGAACGAGACCGCCGTACGACCGATCGACGCGGCGATGCCACGCAGGTACCCATGCCGACCTGCAGGGGGCACTGTGCTGCTGAATTTCAGCCAGGAGCCGCGCCGCGGTCATGCGCCATTCGTGACGCCACATGCTTTGACAGAAGAATGGAGAGAGGAATATGAAATGCCAGTGCTGGGATTCCTGCCAGGTCTGGCTGGATGCAGGAACTCCAAGTGCTGAACGTTAAACAGGCTGATAGCAGGACTGGTCTGGGAGAGAGAGGGATGGCTGGGAGATGAAAAAAAGACTTTATTGGGGAACATGGAGGAGAGAAAAAAAAACAGAATCACGAAAATACAGGATGAAGGAAAAAGAAAGAAATGGGGGGGAAAAAAGCATCAAACAATGTGGACGACTGGAAGGGAAGAACTGGGGTACCTTTGTCAATAGAGGCACCAGCCATGTGATAGAAGCTCAGCGCCGTGTCCACGTCATTCACGTTCTTCAGGAATGTGAAGAAGTTCTCCACCTCCTCAAAAGTTATTCCCTAAAGAGAGAGTTGGGGGGGGGGGGGTGCATATTAATTACCTCTTTACAAGGACGAGATTATTACAAAGCCGCGCCGTTGCTGTAAAAATATCCACTAGCTACATTTGGTCGAGCAGAAGTCTGTGCTTTCTTTCAACAATCTGACTCGTGTACGAGTCACAGATGGCTGGGAATGGCGCTGTTCTTATGTAACACAATACCTTCCCACTATTTACACATTGCTCTGCAGAGATTAAGCCAGAGAAATTTCGCTACTACTTCAGCACTGGCTCTCCCATCCATCCCCCTCCCGCTAACTTATTAGCCTCTCCGCTCCAATCTGTTCCGTCTCCGCGAGTGACAGCTGACCTTTCCAGACTGTTTTACATGGTTTAGGTGTCAGTTTTTGACTTGGCTACTGGTTACACAATCAGATTTAGCTACATCACTAGTAAATATCAGAGGTGGCTCATCTCCAGGGCTGCAGATTTGCATGGTGCCTCTGCTCTGGTGTGTGTGTGTGCGCGTGTGTGTAGTTTTCATTTTTTCCCCCTGTGGAGATCTCTTCACGTCACATTATTCCTGTCATCCTCACCACGATACTTGCAGGTGGCTTAACTGAGCTTTAAAGTGACTCCTCCCTGCTTCTCCATTCGTATCCAAAAGCTCTTTACCTCCCACTGCATAACCCTTCATAAGATGTGACCTGTGTGGGTTGGGCCCTGGTAATGGCACTGATCACTCCGGGATGCCCAGGCATGTCAGTCAGGCGGCGGGGAGTTCCGGGGGGGGGGGAAGGGGGGAGCGAGCTTCCTCTTGGCGATATGTATGCAGCCAGGACAGTGACAGAGATGGAGTGAGAGAAATACGAGATGGGCCTGACTGCGCCCCTCTCACATTGTGATGGAGTGATCTTCACACACATTGAAAAACAGCATACATACATGCGGCGGGAAATTTCCTTTGGGATGGATGGATGGATTGATTGATGGATCATTCATCCATAAGAATTTGGACAGTGACACAATTTTCATAATTTTGGCTTGATTTTTCACTACAATGGATTTCAAATAGATCAATAAAGATTTGAAGCATAAATTTTCACCTTTAATTCAAGGGGTTTAACAAGAATATCGTATTTACAGCAATTTGTGTACATAGTCCACTCAAAATTAACTGGACAACTAACAAGCTGTTTCATGGCCAGGTGTGGGCTGTTCCCTCATAATATTATTAACAATTAAACAGGTAAACGGTATGGACTTTGAATTTGCATTTGGAAGCTGTTGCTGTGAACTCTCAGTATGAGGGCCAAAGAGCTGTCAATACAAGTGAAGCAGGTCACTGTTTGGCTGAGAATACAAACCAAACTCCGAGAGACAGCAACAACGTTAGCAGTGGCCCAATCGACAGTTTGTTACTTTCTGAAAAAGAAGGAATGCACTTTGCTAACGTCTACAATTAAGAGAAGACTTCATGAAAGTAAATACGAAGGGTTTATCATAAGGTGCAAACCACTGGTAACCCTCAAGAACATGAAGGCCAGATTAGACTTCCTAAACATCTAAAAAAGCTTGCCCAGGTCTGGAGAAAAAACATCTTTGTACAGATGAAAACAGCATTGAGAAGGGAAGGAGCCAAAGCATGTGATCCAAAGAATATGACATCATCTGTAAAGCATAGCAGAGGCACTGTTACGATATGGCATGTATGGCTGCTAATGGAACCGGGTCACTAATGTTTATTGATATGACTGCTGACAGAAGCACCAGGATGAATCCCTCAGTGTATAAGGCTATATAATCTTTTGAGATTCAGCAAATTCTGCAAAACTGATAGGATGGCGCTACTCAAACTCAAAACAGAATGCGAAAGCAACCCAAGAGCTTTTCATGGCAAAGAAGCGGAATATTCTTCAACGGCAGAGCCTGTCACCTGACCTCAACCCTAGTGATCATGCGTTCCACTTGCTGAAGACAAAACCGAAAGCAGAAAGTCCAACGAACAAGCAGCTGGAGTAAAGGCCTGGTGAGGCATGACTAGGGAGGAAGCCCTGCATTTGGAGATGAGCTCCAGACCTCAGGGTGTCACTGACTGCAAAGGACTTCAACCAAGTATTAAAAATTATTATTACAATTATGATATTGGTAGATTGTCCAATTAATTTTGAGACCCTGTAAATGGGGGGAATTATTATATAAAATGGCTACAGTTCCAAACAGCAGATACGATATGTATTCAACTCCTTGAATTAAAGGTGAAAGTCTATACCTCAGTCCCATCTTGATCACTTAATTTCAAATTCCTTGAAATGATAAAATTATGAAAGTTGTGTCATTGTCCAAATACTTATGGACCAAACTGCATCTATCGGATCTGAAGTATATTTCATTCATTTCATATATTCACATACATTTCCACAGATAATGAAAAGCACACACATCATGACGTTCTCTCTGAACCTGGCTGCATAGCCCCTGGGCCACCGTACCTGGGCGTCCTTGAACATCTTCTTCAGACCTTTCTGCATCTGCTTGAGCTTCCGCGACTGCACCCCGCTGTAGGCCAGCAGCATCCCGCCGAACTGTCTCTCCGTGATGTGTCCGTTCACGGGGTCGCTGCGCTCGAACTGCGGTGGGTGAGAGGAGCCTGTCAGTCCCCAGGCACCTACGCATCACTGAGTCGCTCAGCCAGGGGCGGACAGCAGGGCCTCGAGTGATACGCGCATGGAAGCTGCACGTGAGCGCCACCATGTGGAGCAACCATGCTAGTGAACGCTTTAGGCGGTGACCGCGCAGAAACAGAACGAGTGACATGCTCAAATGACCATGGGGTGACATATCAGAGTGACTGAAGGCTGGAGGACTTTTCTGGATAGATGTGCCTGAGGACAGCATGAGCTGCTCTCCCTCATTCTCAGCTGCAGAACACGTTAAAAATGGCAAGGGGGACAGGACACAAACAGTTTTTCCTGCAGACATAAACCCTACATTCCAGAAAACCTCATTTTTTGACCTTTCACTTACAATTTATAATACTGCCGCTTTGATTATAGGGCTATTAAAGAATGTCAAGGACTCTTGAGGAACGACGGCATTCATTTTCTGCGATTAACTCCGGCTCACTCGCATTCCACGTGCGGGCTGCAGGCCGACACCCACCTAAGAAAGGCTCCTGCACACCGGACAGAGGGGCACGGGCTTATGCGCCAAACCGCTGGGCAGTGCCAGCAGGGATCCTGCTCTGAATGACCTTTTGTATGGACCTGATTACATGACACTGCCAGGGAGCCTATCAGATGCACTATGATTTCGTGGTGCACTGGCGATGGGATTTCCAATGGCTGAGGGGTGAGTGGAGTGAGATTACTTCAGGGTGGGGGGGGGGGCAGCAGGGGCCAGTCCTGCAGGGTAAGAGCGAAGTGCCACCGGGAGAGTGTAACAGCAAATTAAATTCCCGCAACCAAAAGAAGGATGCAATTCCAGAGTTACTGTTGCAGGCAAACAGCAGGGGAGCTTCGCAGCAGAGCGCATTAATAGAAGAGGTTTGTGTGTGTGTGTGTGTATGTGTGTGTGTGTGTGTAGGATCCAGATTGTCATCATCCCTGCTACTTCTGTCATTATACAGAACCCCCCTCCCCACCCCCCATGAAATTGAGCTGCACACACTGACAGGATCGTTACTGCGACCGTCTCACCCACGTCAAGCTGCCATTTGAATGGGCCACTTAACCCGGTCCACTTTCCCCAAAACAGCATAATCACAGACCACAACTATTATTACTCTGCACGTTCTGATGAGAAAAATCCCTGATCAGCATATGCTTCTGTTCACCCTCAGTCTAGCTCTCCCATGCTTCTGTACGGTTGTCACTTTGCCGTTCTGCGTCTGACAGAACACAACTGTCGAAACTTCCACATTAACAAATCTGCCCACTATGGTTTGTTCCTGGGCCCATTGTTCTTGCAGAGCTTTTACACAGACCCACTACCACTGTTTGGGGCCGATTAGGTTCCATCAGTCTCAAGGTGAATAATGGCTCCATAAAATATGTGAACCGTGACATACGGAACAGATCGATAACTAACAGAATCTCCCCCCCAACATAATATAGTGCAACAACAACTTTTTCAGTTCAAATTCACAGCTGGTTCCCTCAAACAAAACTTACTAAACAAACGCGATGCCCAGAACCCCCAAGGAGAGACACTGAGGTTCCAGAAATATGCCCTGCAGTCGGGCCATGGAAATGAGGGGTAGGAAATGCAGGACCGACCCAAGTTGGCCCCCTTGGTGGATTTCACACACTATGAGAGGGTGGGGCTGTGACCAGCTGGCTTTTATGGTGCGAAAATATAAAGAATAGCATTCTTGCTGAATTAAGGAACACTATTGACTGAAACTGCAGGATGTAGAAATGAATTAAGGTCCTGCAATAACAAAGACCAACAGGACTGGGCCGAATTCCCTCAAAACCTGATATACCAAACTCTATTAACATCAATGCGGGAGCCCATTCTGGGAGAATTATGGCCATTTGAAGGAGCAGTAAAACAGAGTACGGAGCAGATTTCCTTCTCGCATGAAACGCCAGGAGGGGCATCTCCGGGCCAAAACCCCCGACACTCACCTCCAGCTTCAGGACGTCGTGCTGCAGTTTCCTCTGGAATTCCAGGAAGCTGCTGATGGTCAGTTTACCCTTCAGGTCCTCCCCGAAGAAGTAGGTGGTGAGGGCTGAGCTGCAGCCCCCCGTCTTGAGCGTGTTGCCCGTGGTGGAGCGGTCGCGGTGGCGCATGCCCATGCTGGTCTGAGAGCGGATTATGCTCTGCACCTGCAGGGGGCAGCAGAAGCAGCCAACAGGGGAAAGGTCACTTTTCAAAAATGTATTTGAGCTATTTGGTTCTCCAACAAAAGTGAGTGCAGTCACAGCTGAATTTGCCACAAACGTACTTTGATCATATGAAGCTTCCTAAACTAAACAGAAAACTAAAAGAAAGAGAGGATGAAATGGAGAAATAAAAAACAAGAGGATGAGAACGAATGAAAGAGGATGAGAGTGAATGAGGGAGAACAGGAACGGAAAGTAAGCCAAAGTCGGGGAGAGAGGGAACCATCAGTCTGTCTAACCCAGTCCTGTTTAGTGTCACCTTGGGACAAACTTAGTAAGTCGAACCAGGAATTACGGGATACAGGATTAGGTGACTTGCGGGCCCAGCGATGAGGAGGAGAGCTGCCACCATCGTCGTGACGACGGAGGAGAGAAACGAAGCCGGTGATACCTGCTCAAACTCCTCCATGTCCACCTCCCCATCGCCGTTCAGGTCGAACATCTTGAAGGCGATCTCGAAGTTCCTCTGAGGAGCTTTGCGGCAGCGAGAGACAGAGAGAGACAGAGAGAGAGTGACTGACAGCTCATAGTGGCCAAGAGCGTCGCCTGGTTACAGTCCAAGGGGCCGCAAGCAGATGGTACACAGACCAGTAAATAAACTAATAATAACAATCACAATGCTAATAATATCGTGTAATTCATACAAACACAAGATGCTGGAATGCAAGTTACTGCAAACAGCCAAATTAATGACATCATCAAAATCCCAATAACCTTAGTGTGTGATTGCATTTGTGTGTTCCTGCTTGTGTGTGTACATGTGTGCTTCCTGGGGGCGGGCCCCAGGCTCCCCCTAACCCTGTACTGGTAACCGGTTATGGAAAATGGATAGAGTCATTTTATTTGCCCCCTTGCTGTAGTTAGAGACCTGGTTAGTCCTGCAAACTACCCATCAGACAGGCAGGGGGGGGCTAATGGCTACGTGAGATTAGATTAGATTCAGCTTTACAGTCATTGAAAAGGTACAAGAAGATGTCGTACCATACTATTTACATTCAGGTTTTACCCAGAAAGACCAAATAGTAAGGTACAATAGACAATGGATATACACACAGTATATATAGAAATTGATTTTACAGGTAGTATTTGCAAGAGTAGTATATATGAGGGAGAGTGTGTACACATGAAGATTATAGACATAATGGCCTTGGAAACACGCCACCCTACAGAACCCGAGTTAAATTAAAGGAGCCCTCAGACTCTATGCCCAGGAAAGAATTCAAGTTTCCTCATAACCTGAAATGCCAGACTAAAGTGGGGAATGAAACTTCAGCGCTTGTTGGATGAGCTGCAGCTCAAGGGGACAATCCAAACAGGCCTTATTCTGTCAGAGGAACAGGGGGGATTTCTTTCTTTAATTCCCTGCAAGGCCGCCCCTTTGACTTAACCCCCAAACAATCCAGCCAGCCCCCAGATCTCTTAGTAACGCTGGTGTTTATCACTCCCCACCAAATAAGATTAAACAAAACACAAACGCCTCTTGTAAGACATTACAGACGATAAGAGAGAATATATAAATGGCTACACCAGGCCAAAACATAGGATACGCTGTCACACAAAACACTAAGTGTAATTTGTGCTACGTGAAATGACACAAAGAAACAAGCAGTGCTGCTATATTTATGCTGGTGTTTGGCATTAAATACCAACCCCCACCCAGCCCTAACCTTAACCATAAGTAACCAAACTAAATATGAGACTTTTGGCATTTTTAGTTTTTTGATTGCATTCACAGATCTTTGAGGAGACCTGAAAAATGATCCCCATAACATCAATATAACAGGTTTTTATCACATTGTTGAGAACATTTGGTCCCCACAATATAATATAAACATAATCCACACACACACACACACACACACACACACACACACACACACACACACACACACGCAGATACTCACTGGAGAGTACCGTAGTGAGGAATATGTAGTCTGAGAAGGAGATGAGGCCACACTCTCCCAGTTTGTAGAAGATGCTGTCTTCATCTGCAAACTTCTCTCGCTCCTGAGCTATCTTCTGCTCACCCAGAGATGGACAGAAAGAAACGGGTGTCAGGGAGTTGGAGAGGGGCAGAGGGTCTCCCAGACCCGAGCGGCCCCACACCGGGCTGAGAGCCCCCTAGAGGAAGAAAACGGACGTGACGGCACATGCAAGAAGGACGATGGCTAAATGCGTTCATGCAAGAACCACAGTCATACCCAGTGTGGTGTGCAAGCACAGGCTGAGAAGCTGCTTCATAAGGATGAAAACAGCAGAAAGGACAGAAAGTCTTTCCCAGATCCAAGGGAAAGACAAACGAACACATGTGGAGACGCACGGGAAGGTCAGAAGGTGTGTCTGCCACTCACTCGCACGTCATCTACACGTCAACCACACCCTGACACACACCCTGGACGTGTGTGAACCAGGCCACATCTCGCGGTGTCTCTGTGAGAACAGCCGGTTCATATGGCGGATCTGTATACGCACGCGCACACACACACACACACACACAAGGCATGCCAGGGCCCCAGCACGGCCGTGCCTCTGGGGGGTTACCTCATTCTGTCGTGGATCCAAAAAAGAAAGGGGGGAGGGAGAGAGACAGTGTTAAAGCCACCCATCCTCTGCTGCCAAGTCGACAGGCTCTACACACACAATCACATCATACCCTCACCAAAGGACACTCATACTAACATACAGCCACACACAGCCTGTGAGTCACTGGCCGAATCACAAGGAAAAATCCCTTTAGTATTTATTACTGATTAATGTCGAAATGGGCTCCATCTGGGCAGAAGTACTTCTTTATTTCATGACCAGAACTGCAAGCTTGAAGAATTCCTATGCTGCCTAGGTTACAGGGGAAGCCAGGTCACAGAACGGTTGGGAAACTGGGAAAGGGGAGACGAGATTGTGGAGCACCCAGCCAGGAGCGAGGGAGGGGGGAGTATGGCCCCCCCCAGACTGGTGGGCACGGTAACAGGTATGACAACTCAGTGACACATGTTCATGGTCTACTGTTCTTAGCAGTGACATACATGAGGGCCACTGGCCATCTTAACGGGTTATACCTAGGTGGTGTACTGCCACCCTCCGGCCACTGGGGGCATCTCCTCCACTCAGATGAGTTTGCCATCCCCTTCAGCTTTGCACACAAGCACACTCCAGGTATGTTAAATTATCGAAAAGGGGAAAAGCAACTGATCCTGAAAATTAAGGGGCCACCCCCCAGCACTGGAAATGTGACGCTTTATTGGCAACACCAGCGTGAGGCGCTCTGGGACACTTCAGCACCTCACTTCCAAGAAATAAACTGATAGACGTCTAACCGCAGCGACTTTTGCAGGGGTCACCTGAGGGTAGCTATTCAAAGGGACGGTGACACC
>JAODJU010000062.1:13285343-13296926 GCA_026776725.1 Gnathonemus echidnorhynchus | reverse complement strand
GGGGGGGGGGGGGGGGCGGCAATATGTGGGTGTCAGGAATGTGGTGGATCAGTACAGCTGCCGCCGTCCCACATATCAACCCGACTTCCTGTTTAGAGCTGCTTCAGTCCCGGAACTTGTGAATTTGCCACAGACCAAGGTCAAGATCGTCTTGTAAAAGGGCCACAACTGCAGACCAAATATTTGTCGCCGTTTTTGCATATTTTCCTCGCAATTTGCATATTTCTAAGACAAAAATCTGCACAGTCACTTGACTCCAGGGCAAAATCTCACTTAGTCAAACAGGTATTCGGTGCAAGTGGGTCACCACAAGCCAGTCCCTATGTACCCATAAATAAAGACATCAGCAGATATCATGCTATATACTAAAAGAGCACACCTTTCATAGTACAACTGACAGGAATGAACATGTAAAGAATTTAAAGTAGCTGGGAAATGTTAAGCAAAAAAAAAAAAAAAAGTGACAATGTTAAAAATTAATACACCTTCATCTGTGCAGTGGAGGGATCAGCGGAGGCCTGGCTGATCAGGCCTGACACCTATACACTTACGCCGCTGCCCAGCAGTCCCCAACGGACCCTGGAACATCCACACTTCCTCATTCTTACCAATTATTCAGAACCCTTCTCCACATTTCCTTAAATATAAAAATCACAGTCCAAAAAAACAAATCCTGCCATCCTCCACAGCCAATATCTGCATACGTATTATTTTTTTTCAGCAGCAATTAAAAGGAGCCAAAAATGAGTAAATACATTATTTTGTCATGTTATTTGTTTCCATGTACTCTGACAAAAAGGTAGTATATTAAACAAGTTAATCATTACTAGATCTAGACTGATCAAAAATATACATTTGAAAAAAAAGGAACATAAGTAATTAAAACACTACTATATTCAATTCCTTGTTGTAATATTTCCCTGTAAATAAAAGCACAATAAATTCAGCTCTAGATCTCACTGAAGAGGTTGCAATGATATTACAGTAAAATACAGTCTAGATCCAGAACTGTTTAGTATTCAGATTAATGCAGGTTAAACAGTACTATGAATAATGTCTGAAACTTTTATGTGACAAGACACTCCAGGCAAGATCTGGCAAATACAATTTATTATGAAACAGTCTGGAGGTCGGAGGAGCGATACCTTCTATGGACAGTTCTGGTGGGAGAAACAGCGAGGTGTTAGCCATGTTACCCAGGGGTTCAGAAGGTGCTGACAGGATAGTAAGTATGAAAATGTCTTGAAGGACACCTACGATCGACCTGAAAGACTACATGCTGGAACTATAAGGACGTTTTCATTAAGTAGGTTAACCTCTTCGCAAAGGCCTTTTCTTCAGCAAATTCTGGTACAGCGCCCCCTGCCTGCCTTCATTTCTTCCCTCTCCCATCATCTGCCCCTGCCAGGATAGCCTGGGAAGACCCTGTCACTTTTAAACAATGTTTCATGGACAATAAAGCTGCCATCCAACAGCTAAGTTTAGCGTAGCTTGCAAGCTGCCCTCCATATATATGCCAAGAGGGTTTGACCAGGTATACTCAACAGACACATAAAAACCAAACCAACATCACAATTCATAAACGTCCTTGTCAAACACCTTTCAGTGTCGATTCTTTCTTTTAAACCAATTGGGGGAAAAACAAAGGGCCTGAGAAGAAAAAAGAAGCCGTCACTCTACCTAATGGAAACTCCACAGCACGACCCACTACAAAAGTCTGAGCGCGCTCAGTAGATTAAGGACCCATTTAACAGACGCAGAAATTATGGATCTTATCTTCCAGCCTCTTGCAGATATGAGCCCCGAGTAAGCCAAATTGAATATCGACAGTGCAAGACGACTTCCCCATAAGTAACACCAGTGCTAAACCATCTCACTGCTGGACAACACTCAACCCTTACTCACCAGAACCATTCGCCCAAGACAACTTGAGGAAGGCTGCTGCAGGATTAGCCATGCTATACCGCTGAATATCTGTGCCAAAACACATCCAAAGACTAGACGACTACATAGTATTACAAAAGATATTTAGATAATATTCATAAATTCAGATTTCTTCCATCCAACTTCTAAACAGTAACCCTGAATCCTGGTCAGGGTTTCAGAATCTCATTAAACCCAGAACACCAGGCTGAGGAACACCCTGAATGGGATGATGTAGTATCTTCTGCATCATAAATTATATTGCAAAGCATCTATAAATTCAGTGCAGGGTCCAGAAATAAATCACTATGGGTCTATCTGAAATGAGTGAGGGGGCACGATAAAAGCAACCATGACACAGTCATGTAGTGATCGATTCCACTTAAGGGAGCACATTATTAATCTGTGGGCGTCATGCACCCTTAGACACCCATGTAAACCCAGGTCGGTATAAATGTGAAGCATAGAGAAAACACACTACTGGAGAAGTGTACCTTCAAGTCAAACACCGACCAACATCCCAAGGAAAAGTGACTTCCATCCATTTACAATAACCACTAATCCAATATGGAGTCGCAGAGGATAGCGGTTATCTTCGACAAGATGGCACTACATCACAGAAAACAGGGTAACTCAGAAACATCAATGAGCTTCACTGCATGTTTTCAGAAAGCAGCAGGAAACAGCCGAGGAAAACCGGAGAAAAGGGACAGGCAATGTGGCCAGGGCTAGCTTAAAGCTAACGCGGCTAATTCTCCAAGAGCCGCACAAACAGAGCACAGGCTTCTCAAGACAGATCGAGGCCTGGCTGGCTGAGGTAGAGCCCACGATGGGCCATTAACAACGGACACTGCATTGCAGAGGATTGCATCCAGGGCTTGAATGCCAGCCCTGATTTATGCGTGCTGCTTTTGGCTGACAGCAGCGCTGGTTCATATAGCACTACTGTATGCAGTATCTAAATTAAGCCCTAATTAGCTGCCTGGTTGCTTAAAGGTACAGGGGCGCTCCATGGCAGCATTTATAATATGAAAGCCCCAGACGTCTTCGGCGAGTCAGCAGGCATGGGTAATCCAGACCTTAAAGTACAACACGCAGATACAGAACAGCTGTGGCCAGAAGCCTTCTGACACGACACGGCAGCGGGGGAAGAGAGAGCCGGCCAAGGAGTAAGTGCTAACAGAAGGATCAGTAACGGCATAGATCCATACAGAGGGGAGAGGCTATGGTGTAAAGTAACAGTCCACAGGTCCTGAACACTGAACCTCAACTAACCCAGCTCCTGGAACTACAGTTCAGCTAAGATCACCACAAGCAGCAGACACTTTGACCACTACCCCAAGTGTGAGGAGGGACTGACACTCCCCAGTGAGAAACTCCAGCTATAGAAACAGGAACTGGAACAAGAACTAAAGAGCAGAGAAAAAGCAAGTACAAGCGAGAAAGATGAGGCAAGCGTCAGGTTCCCACGTCACTGGGCTGGCATGCGAGTCCGCCAAAGTGACCGATCAATTAGGGCTGCCAATCAGCCAAAGGCAGGTAGCGAGTTTAAAGAAGATACACCCCATCTGTTACCATTGTTAAAATATCATCCAAAGCAAATAAAATTAAGCAATGTACCTGCTTCCTATACAACTTCTTGTAGACATGTGACACATCTCAGCCATCACACTAATGCTAAATATAAAACATGGTTGGCTGACGAGGGAAATGTGGAGTATCACAACAGAACACAAAGACAGACACAAATTAGTGCATAAAAAAGTGCATGACAAATACAATCCACCAGCACTGGCTCCGAGTAAAATCTTACATCCGCTTATCCAGAGCAGGGATGCGGGAGTCTGGACCTTATTCAAAGTAGCATCGGGCATGAGGCAGGGGGACACCATGAATGACATGCCAGGCTGATGCAGGGCATGTGGGCACAGCCACATTCACCTAACCTGATGTCACTGGACCGCAGCAAGAAACCAGGGGAGAACATTCCAAACTCAAACCCCCAGCCCATGGGAGGCCGAGCCAGAAAGCTAGTCACTGAGCCACATTTCTTACATTAATTTGATGACTGTGGCTCTCTCACTGAAAGCAGATGGAATTAGTGGGTTCAAAGTGTTCAGAAGAGGGGAACAGAGCAGTTAGACGACTGTATACCCCGATGGAATAAAAAGAGGAATGAACAGGATTAAGGTGATTATTATCTGGGTGGGTATTTGTAGCACAGGGTTGCTAAGATTTTTTTTGTCTGTACGAGCAGTGAGGTGTGGCGGCGGGGGGGAGCTTGGCTGTAACAGCGGCCAAGAGGTACAAGGTGAAGAGGCCCTGGGGACAGGGGTCCAGCAATGGGAGATGGGGGCCACACGTTTACTGCGGCTGCCGTTAGCCACTTTGCTCTCCCTGATTCCTGCTGTCTGCATTGTCGGGGGGGGTCAAAAGTATCCCAAAGTGACAGGGAGTAATGCAAGAAATGCAAATACACAGAGAATAACAGACAAACAGACAGAGAGAAAGTGTGAGTGAGTGAGTGATTGTGTGTAAGAGTGGAGTATGAGAACAGACAAGGGAGGTGGGAGACAATGAAAGGGAGGGAAAGCAGGAGAAGACACTGGAGGGACGGGAAGAGGGAGAGAGAGAGAGAGAGAGAGAGACTGAGACTCACTCTCAGGCTGCTTCTCGTTAGGGGTGATGGAACGCACAAAGTCCTGTGGCGTCATGTAGACTTCAGCATCTCCTTGCTCGTTGATGATCTTCAGGGTGGCGAAGTAGCGGAAGATCTTATCTGGGGTGGAATACGCCCGGATGCGATTCTCATATTCCATCACCTGGGGGGGGGGGGGACATGCAGGGTTGTGAATATATGGAATATATAAAATATGGAACTATTAATCTCACATCACTTTACACACTAGAGGAAACAAGAGCAGCACCTGGTCAGTTTCCCAGATCTATATTAAAATTTTTTCACATTCCGACCCAAGTTCACACGCTGCTTCAAAGTGAAGGGAAGGAGTTTCCACATTACGCCCATCACCAGCGCAGCCTGGTGAGCAGAGCTGAAGCGCACTCTCGCTGCACCCCTCCTGCGTTACTTAGCAACGTAAAGCAGCAGAGGACAACTACCTAAAAAGCCACAGCTAATAATGATAGATAATTTACCACCAAACCACTGAAACAACCAAAGGTATAGTCATGATAAGCGGAGAACATATCCCAGGCAGTACAGAGTAGAGCAGGAAAAGCAGAAGCATAACTTGGACTTCATTACATTAAATGGTGTCTAACAGCCAGCCAGAAGTTATGGGCTGCAAGTAAAGCAGGTTCTCTGGGTGACGAGATTGGGAGTGTGGGGCAAGCTGGATGAATCATAGCGGCATTCCTTAACAGTGCATCGCCTTCAGCCACCCAGATGTCTTCATTTTCTGATGTTCTTACATCAGAGAAGGATGGGCTATTTCCCAGAACATCCACCATCTTCACAAACAGCCGGCTTATTCATTACAGAAAACAAATAACACATTCTGATTAAGGGTCAAAAAAGGTCTGTAAAAATGAAAAGACGGGTCAAGATGAGAGAGTCACATGCTGCAGATCAAGCTTCTCCAGATGCCACTCAGCTTCCATAAGATAAAAACCAACCCATGAGCTTAATAAAGCACAATGCCAGGGCTCCCTGAAACCTTCTTTGCTGCCACAGATGCGTGCGGGTCACTTTGATGCCACTTGCCACTTTGCCAATCAGACAGGGATGAAGAGTTCCAAAAATAAACATCTTCAAACCAAAAGAAGAACCACCAGAGTCCACACTACCATCATCACTGAAGATCTTTGCATCATTAACCCTGATGGGCATTTCATTTTTAGGAAGATCTCTTTTCTCACAGCTATGAATATAGGCACTGATTTGGTTGATTTAGGACGGAAATCCTGGCTGGGTGTAATGTGTGAGTAACCTGACTGTACTGGACTTATGCAAACAATATGGTCAGTAACCAACCTAGTAACTGTGTCAGTCATTTAAATGAGTCTCTGCACGGAAACAGACACACAATTCAACAGAATTAGTGACTCATGACCTCCGTCCCAACATTCAGAATTTGTTTAAATTTTTTTTCAAAATTAGCTCCTCACGGTAAGAAACCCTCCATACACCCACACCAACTTGATTAAACAAATGCTGGACTCCCACTCCCAATAATGATTAACAATTTATTTTATTTACTAATATTTGGCAGACGTGCAGTAGGTTGGTGCCCCATACTGGGCTGTCCCCTGCCTTGCACCCGTAGCCTCTAGGATAAGCTCCGGACCCCCCATGACCCTGAATAGGGCAAGCGTTTGCAGAAGATGGATGGATGGATGGCAGACTTAGCCAGTCCCTTTAGAAATTGGGGGTTAAGGGCCTTGCTCAAGGACCCAATGGTGACAGCACTTTGCTGACTGGGGAATGTGAACCAGTGACCTTCTGCTCACAAACACTGTGTCCTAACCTGCTGGGCCACACATGCTTGTCAGACAGGTTTGTTTGTCTGGCTTTTCCAGCTCCAAGCAATGATTTTTCTAGGGTGTGTAGAACCATAAAACACGAGGGCAAAGACATGCTTGTGTGGGTGTGGGTATGTGCGTGAGCAGTGCGTGTGTGTGCGGATCCCTCCTAACCAGCCTCCACTGCGCACTTTTCACTCTAGCCGGCTGCGGTTGGAATTATGGGTCTTTACCTGCCATGAATTGCAGATATTAAAACATAAATAAACAAATGGGGGGGCGGCGGTGGATAGGGCTGAGTGATCGAGAAACTGGGGGGGGTTTGTCACCTCTGGGAAACCCCCGTCCTATAATATTTACAGGGCATTGATTACAGCTTCACCCATGCGTGATGAAGGATCCGGCTCAAACCGGCTCTGCCGTTTGCCGTCGTGCAGGCGTGTCAAGCACAAGGCATCCACTTAAGTACCCAGTACTAATATAAGACTTTTGGCATTTTTAGTTTTTTGACTGCAATCACAGTTTTTGTATAAAATTGAGATTCCCCTTGTGGTGACTGGTGACTTCTTGTCCCCACAAGATCAAAATAATGTTTTTTATCACATTGTGGGGACACTTGGTCCCCATAATGTAATATTTACATGACCCCACACACACACACACTTCCAGAAGCTGAAGGATGACCATAACAGACGGGCAGCAACAAGTATCAACTCTGTAAAACTTGTTACTTTTGACACAGTGCTGCAAACAGTCAAAATGGAACTCTCCCTTATACCACACAAAAAAAATCACAGCATGAAATCTTTTCTGCTGCAAACCGCCGACATTCCCCCCCTCTGCTCACGGCGAGCACGGCTTTTCGCATCTCCATGCTCCCTCTGGGGCTCCCGCCCCCCCCTGCATCAACCTCTCCACCTCAGCACACTTTCAGCAGTACTTTGTGATACTGTGTCACTTTCTTGCCCCCATAATTCTCCCAAACAAAAACAAAAACAAACAAACAGTACACCGTGACCATGTTAGAACGTTAGGACTCTGTCCTTTGTGAGCATGGTGTATATTTTTCCCCCCACAGAGTAATTAATGTGAAATATATAATCATTAATGAGAACATCCAGTTAGGAAGAGTGGGTGGTGGGATTGCAAAGGTATGAGATTTTCACAGGATGATAACCGTCTCAGAAAATATCACGGTTTCATGGTATCATGGGATACGGTATTTCACTATTATTATGATTATTATTATTATTTAGCTACAGTGACCCTTAAAGAAATGACAAGGGATATTTCTGTTTTATAAAATAAATCATTCTGAAATGACTTATTTGATGAAGAGCTGTACTACTTCCGTCTGAACAACAGAAATTAGGAGGAAAAAAGGAGCAGGGTCTTAAAAACGTAATCCCTCTTTACATAGTAATCAATAAAACATGTTACGATTGTGCTAAATATATATTATTAATCTAATAAAACATGTCAAACAATTCTTATGGTATTAAATACACGGTTATAATCTATAGAACATATTGCAATCAAACTAAAACATTAATTATCTAATAAAACACATTGGTTATACTATTAAGCTGAACGTAAACTTTTTTTTTTTTTTTAATAATAATTAATAAAAACACACTTTTTTAAAAAACATTTGCAAACGTTTTCTATTCATGTAAATGCACCCTGAAACTTTTTTTTTGTGGTCCCACTGATTTGAAAAGACATGAATTTGGCTGTAACATATGCAAAATACATCAAGCTTCAGATTTCAGTTCAGGTTGAACCTAAATATGCCAAAGTACCATGTCGCTGGACAGCAGCAATTTAAACTGGTGAAAAAATAAACTAATTTTTCATATATGGAAAATTTACATAATAGTGTTAAGCCAAAAACTGGAAAAAATCAGAGTCAACGCTTAAGATGACAAGCAAAGAAAATGAATTTTTGTTTTTTCAGTCAGCAGACACCAGTTCTCGCAAAAAAAAAGGATTCACTGTAGCTTCCAGTCACTATACACAATAAATATTTGCAGTAAAATGGCAAGATAAATAGACCAGACAGTCCCAGAAAATTTAATGCGATGCACGCATGCTCAAAAATGCATGTTCAGATGTGCATGGTACAATGCAGGTGGGTGATATGGATCGAGCAGTGACACACTGGAAGAGATTTTGCATGACAACCGCAGTTGAGGAGTGAAGGAGATGCAAACACGCAGGTGAGATTCTCCGTTCAGTTGCATTTTTTTTCCAGTATTGGTAATAAATAAATGTACTTGGTATGACAACCATCAATTTTCGTACCGTGGTATACCGTCAAACCAGTATAACCTAGCTGGTGGGCAGTGTTCTTCTCTCAGGATTTAGGCGAACCAGCATCATCATGATCACTGTATGAGAGGTAATTATAATGGAGGGATTACACTGTTTCAGAGCAGCAGTGCAGTAAAGGGGGGGAGGGTGGGGGGTTTAGACAATCCAAAGGGCAGGTGAGTGAGTGACAGGGGCCAGAAAACATCCGGAACATAAATGGACTAGTCTGGCTTGGGGTCTCACATTATATGCTTTTATGGAGTCCAAAATCTCCAGCAGTACCTCTGTTCAGAGCGGTGGTTCCGTCTCCACACCCCCACCTCTGTCACCGCAGCATCCGTCACCATGGCGCCCGTTACCTTGCGGTCTCGGAAGCCGACCCGCTGCTTCTTCTTCTTCTCCTCCCCCTCGGAGGCCGAATCCTCGTCGCCGCTCTCTGCAGGCTCCACCTGCTTCTCAGAGTCCAGGTCCACCCCGTTCGCGCGAGCAGCCTCTGGAAACTCAGCTCGCTCGTCACGGCGGACCGACGACCCGGCCTCCGCATGTGCCCTGGCGGGGGGCAAGTTGGGGGCGGGGGGATTGGAGGGAGCGGGACAGGCGATGCTTGGATCACGAATGTCTCATTTTTCATTTCAAAACCGCATTTTTAAATCCCAATCTTAATAAGAGAGAGACACCAAACAGGGACATATGATAAACGATAACCATGGGCGCACTGCGTTCTTCAGCCTCCTGTTATCTGCACCCCTGCAGCGCAGGATCTTACCTTACATGAGGGTTAACTGACTGAAATGTAACTGTCAGTGTCTTAGATCATTCAGTCGCTTCCCATTTCCGCTAAAACTAAAGACTGATAAACAGCAGGGCTGGTGCGCTGGTGTCCCGGGGGCCACCCGACGATTCCTTTTAATGAGGGTCAAAGAGAATAAGTCCCTAGACGAGGGCTGCAGTGGACCAGCTCCCTCTGCCGCACAGTCAAGCCTCACCCTGTCTCACTTGTTTGGGGTTTAAAAGCCATGTTGCTCTGATTCCGACCCCCCCCCACCCCTAGCAGAGGCGTAGGAACTGGGGTGATTGGCGGGGGGGCGGGGAGGGGACGTGTATCCCGCAGTATTTAATTTGGTTACATTCACCCCCCACCAATAAATAGATTTTTGCATATAAATTACAAAAGTTGTGCCCTGCCCCCCCAGTATGAAATTCTCTTCTAGCAGCCTGGTAACGAGGTCAGAATGTAGCTCCCATGACATGACTTAGTGCCAAACTGTATACCTCAGATGCCCATTTGCAAGACTCACCCAGTACATGGGATACATTTGAGAACGTTTCTATGGATTTAGTGAGTTTCGGAAATTTAAGGAAAGTTCTTCCTTGGATTACATAAGGACAGAGTGAGTTTTGGGTCCCAACACTGGAACCTGTGACAAGGAAGTCGGACTTGATGGTTATTGGTGAGCTCATGTCAAGACAAGAGTGAGCTTTGGGAATCTGCTCTTCAGTTATCAATACATTTCAAAATTTTACGTTACATTTTAGTACATTCAGGGTAGAATCGGTAATGGTGCTGTTATTTTTATAAAGGGAGGACACACCTCTTCCAGAGCAATCCTGCACTGGCTGTTGCCCCAGTCACACCCATCAGAGCCACCAGCATGAGGCGCCGCCGGCCTGGGACCCGCGTAACACCTGTATGGTATCGCCTTGACGACCGCGCCAGCTCTACAGCAGCTGCCGACAACAGTCGCAGGCGGAACATTCTGGATGAGGAAGATGAGAGGAAAAATTAGAAGTTTAAAGGGAAGGGGTAATACTAAGTTAGAGCCAAAGGCCCAACATCAAAGAACAAGGACGTAACGCCCCCCCCCAGCACAAGACCATATGGCCTCTGCTCTGAAATGTCACCATAGCCTCAGAAACCTTGCATTTTTAAAAAAATATATAAAACTACACACTTCTAAATTTTCTGAAAGCAAAAAGTTGGTCCCGTCATTAGGCAGCTCATTATTCTGAGACACTCCCGACTTAACAGCAAGGCTTTGGGTCCACTCACAAAGACGTCCCATCAAATTAGCTTCCTAAGCTGTACAATGTCCCTCAGCCTAAAAGTCTGTGTCCCTGATGATCATTAAAAAACCCAGTTAAACGATAAGAAAGATGTAAGAGCTTAAATCAACAGTTTCCCTCCAGGGACATTTCAGTCCATTAAAAAAATGCCTACAAACCTTTTCATGCGTCAAATCTTGCATTATTAATATTTTCAAATTAGAAATGAGGGGGGAACAAAATCCTACCAAAATCCCTGGCCAAGATTCTTTTTACTGAGCGCTAATCTCAAAATACAGAGTGACAGTCATTTAGTCCCCAAGACTGTCCACACTGCGGAAAAACGGTTGGCAATTAGGATGAAGTCAGATCCCTGTTTTCACCCCTCAGAAGAGGTTCCAAGCTACCAGCTGTCAATATCTTAGCATATGACTCACTGATAAGTACAGCGCAACAGTTTTTCCCTCTTATTTTGTGAAGTGGACGCTTCTTCAGAACAATAACGCCTGTTGAAGTGGGATAAAGTGGTAAATATCTATTCGACCTGTCAGAAAATGTAGCATCGATGGTTGATGCATCGGTCAGAATTAGGCTTTTCAAGGTCAAAATAGTGAGGAGTGTTGCGATAAATCGGTCAAATAATTGCCGGTGCAGCAGTGGTGCGTCAACTGCATATAAAGCTTCTTAAGCCACACTGTAATTATGCAAATGGACCAATTAGTGGTATAACAAACTAAGTGGCAGTCACAATGATTGTTTTGTCTAGACAGCAGGTAGTTTGTGTGAATGTGTGAATGTTATTTCCACCAAATTGTTAAGGTA
>JAODJU010000062.1:13273999-13285243 GCA_026776725.1 Gnathonemus echidnorhynchus | reverse complement strand
AAAACAACAATATCAAGGAATTATACTGTTGTGAAGTATAAAACAACTGGAAGCAAATTTCATATTATTTAAGCATGTCATCAAATCCAAGTTCTGTGTACCGCTAAAGGTCTCCTGTAGAGAGAAACACGGCGCTCCTTCAAAGGTGCTCTGTAATGCACGATCAGGCAAAGGCACAAAGAGCAGGAGAAACGTAGTGCTCCTTCAAAGCTGCTCTCTAACCTTAACCTTTAAACACTGGAACCCAATCTTCTTAGAGAAAGAGGTAATACTGACAGTCCCAAAGCACCAGGAAGGGCTTCAGGAGTGGATGATAAAGGAGAGGATCCCCCCTCCAAGTGACTCATTGATTTGTTATTATTTTTCACAGCTGCTCAGGACTCCCTGTGTCCATCTGCCTGTCCCCTTTTATGTCTCAGAGGACCCTTCTCCCCAACAGCAGCCCATTGAGCAGACAGTGTCCAGAGCACCACCCGAGGCAAACAACCAGAGCAGCTCCTGCTCAGTGCACGTCCAAAAGGACTCCCTCCCCGCAGGTGTCCAGAGCCCCTCACAGAGCCACTGCACTTCCAGGGCCCCCCAAGGAGCCACTGCACTTCCAGAGCCCTTCATGGAGCCACTGCACTTCCAAAGCCCCTCAAGGAGCCACTGCACTTCCAGAATAAACTAAATTACAAAATGTAAACTAAGTTATTACCATGGGCATCCTCCTAATATTAACTACACTACAGGAAAGGCACAAGAGTGGGAAAACAGAAAGCAAGAAAAAGCTATTCAATATGCATACAGTTACAAGTGAATTCTTGTATTTACTCAAGTGATTTTAACATGGCAAACTGAAAAATTGCAATTGCCACAATAATAGTAGTATTTGCATTGTCTGCTAATGACCATCGCTGGGTCACCTACATGAATTCCTGAGTAAAAGGGTGTCATTTAGTATAAAGTCATATCTTGATTAATACCCTTCATTTTTCCATACTAAGTGTATTTTTGCATGATGTGTATCACACACGTGGTGGCAGTCCCATTTTGCAATAGCCATCTATACATCCATCATAAGGCCTCTCCTGCAAAGGGTTGCCATGAGCCCAGTGTTTGTCCCAAGAAACACAAGGGAGAATCTAGATATGGGGGGTTAGCCTCTTGCAGGCACACACCACAGAGACACGACTTCACCAGACAGCCAGAAGAGTTGGATAAATGCCACCCCTGATTGTTTAAAGTCACAATATAATGGTGACTTGGGATGTTCAAAAGTATTGCAGTCTCTCCTTAGAGATCGTTTGCGCTGCTTTTCATAGTAACCTGCAACCAAAACAAATGCGTCCCAGCTACGCGGGCTCTAACACACCATCTCGACTAGATGTGACTAGACTGGGATTCCAGTACAATTAAGCCTCATCGAAGGGTCCTTCCCCCCGATATCGTCCTGCCGCGGGTGACAAACGATGCAGCCTGGTTTATTCATAACGGCGGGACCCGGCTCATTTCAATGTGAGGCACAACCCGAAAATCAACTTTGACAGAGGACTGCTTAACCATCTTTCCTGCTAACATTCATAGCCAGCCAACTGTTCGTAACAACTAGTTTGTATTCTCTGCAACCACAAATGCAGTCATCTTACGAACTGCAATATAGCCACAACTCCGGTACTGTCTAGTTAGCTGTAAACCACGTACCTAAAAGTTAATATTGCGTTTCAGTACACGGCTTACGCTACTGTCGTTAGTAACTATTGCGTAACAACAGTTCAGTAATACACGTACTGTACGCAACGCAACTCTCAGAATACGCGTACGGTGGAGCAGATTCGCACCTACGCTGGCTAACGCCACACCGAGTCCCTATAAACGTAACTCCAGCCCTAACGCAGCTGCCACAACCATCATACTTACTTTGGTTCCTTTTTGCGACTCTCGTCTTCGTGAGAGCCGCCACGCGTGAGTTTTTTCGCTTGAAAGTAAGACAGAAAACGGGCGTTTGAAACACCCAGCGGCCTCCTTCCGCTGCACCGCCAAAGCCACGCCCCTTTCCCTTGCGTCAACGGACAAGCTGCTTTTGACTCCTCCCACTGCGGTGCAACTGTGTTTGTAAACATACAGAGAGGCCTTTTTTATTACTCGCAGTAATAGTTGGTTATACTGGGTAATGCTAAACGTCACGAATCCTCAAGCGATATTTAAGTTTAATGGCATATAACTTTGTAAGACAAGCGTGAGTTTTGTAAGTGTTTAAAATTTTTACAGAAGCACTTTTTTTCTAATATATTGTCTGAAGTGTACACGCAAAGACTCATTAAACATTAATATTTAGCAAACTGGTTACTGGTACTACCAAAGATTTGCCTGATGAACGGTAATGAAACAGCCTCTTGCGTTAGTTAAAAGTGGGAGGTGAATTGTAAGAAACTTTTTTTCTCCCACACACTGAGCTAATGAATGTTTGTATATCCTCTTTTAAGTTTGTGTGTGATATAATCTGTTTGTGTGCACACTCTCTCATTATCTTCATCCATCCTTTTTCTGTAACCTCTGGTCAGAGGAGGTCCAGAGCCAATCCCAGAAGCTACTGGTGCAAAGCAGGGAACAACCCAGGATGGGGTGCCAACCCATTGCAGGGCACACTCACACAACTATGGGCAATTTGGTAACTCCAATTAACCTCAGCATGTTTTTGGACTGCGGGGGCAAACCGGGGTACCCACAGGAAACCCCACAATGACATGGGGAGAACATGCAGACTCCATGGTGGAGACTCAAACGCTGATGCCAGAGGTGTGAAGCAACATTGCTAACCACTGCACCGTTTTGTCTTCACTGCAGTGTATTTCAATGATCTTTTAAATAGCCATTTTTATACGCAGTGTACATTAGCCATATCACTTACATATGATGCTATTTATTGCGTGAAAATGAATAATTAAGTATATAAGGGAAAACATGGGGGAAAATGTCACTGCTTTTGTTTCAACTAGCTGAATTAAATACCCTCGTACATGTTTATGTGTTGGTACAAATAATATTTACTCACAATTGAAGACTTGATTACATGGGAAATTTTTATAATAGAGATAATCAAATAACAGTTTTTCAACTCACATAATTAACTGTCTTCACCCAGAACTTGTTATAGAGTAAGTAGAGGAGTAGTGGCTGTGTACAGAATATTGTTACACACAAAGGTGGACATTTCAGGTCCAGAAAGTGAAAATCCAGGCCAAGACTTTGTTTCAACCAACCAGTTGAGTACTCTACGACTGTGACTCTTTATACTCAACTGATTGGTTAAAACAAAATCTTGGCCTGGATTTTCACTTTCTGGACTTGAAAGGGATACCTCTGCTTATGCCTAGTGATGCATGCTGTTTAGGTATCATGGGTTTTATATCACCCTTTACAAATATCTATTTTGTTTTGGTTTATATTTCAGACATGGGCTCCAGTTGTCATTTTCTCTGTTTCCAAGTTATAAACCTTTGATGTCTGCTAATTTAACATTTTTTCCCAGTCCAGGGGTTTGTAAGCACTCCCACATTTCTGCATCTTCAAGAGGACATTATTCTGCTGAGCTGAAGAACGAGGTTTGTAGCTAAAGGCTACAAACTTACTTGCAGGCATGAATTTATTGAAATAATAGATTCAGCCCACAAAGACACACTGAACTGACAATGTGTATTGCATTGAGAATCTTAGTTTCCTCATTTCTTACCACTATTTTAGTTGTAAATTTACATTAAACATATCTGCATTTAAATAAAATACAAACAAGCAAACATATAGACAGACAAATAAAGACAAATATTAAATTAAAAACATTATACTGTATTTACATTTTATACTATTGTTGGTGTATTTAAGACAGTGTTCTCTGGCAAGAATTGTGTTCAACTTACAGTTTGTCAACTGTGCTTTCCAAAAACCGCAAGATTTAGTCATAATCCCTCAAACTTCTGTCATGATTTGTATATCACTAAGGATTATTATTGACTGTAGACTTCTGATACCATTACAGATATGTGTCAAATGCGTTTCATGTTATCGATGAAGAATTACGATCTACAGTGGCATGTTTTATTGACCAGGGTTAATTGGATTTTATTTTGTAGTAATGAGATCCGATTTGTATAGATTGTTATTCAGCTCATCAGCCAGTTTCAATACCTGCAATAATACATTTCTGCCAATTACATTGATTTATTATATAACAACATTTGATTGCATTTTGGTGTGGTGTGCAATCATTGGTTGCACCTGTTTTAATAAGATACTCTGCAATATTAAAGAGTGTTTTTGTTTGTGTTTCTAGACCTTTCCATCAATGGAAGGAGGTCAGCTTCTTCACATTAGTGTCGACACCCCCAAAAATAATTACCCAAACCACCCCCACCAGTCAATAACTTTTACTATTGCCACCGGTATGTAATTATATGTTAATACTACTAACCATACACAACCAAGAACATGCAAAAAGCCATGCATATGCATATTGCAAGCCTTTGATCAACATGCATGTTTCATATGTGGTTTATAAATGTATATTTTTCTCATTTATTCATTCACATGTATATTACACTATATGGACAAAAGTATTGGAACACCTGGCCATTATGAACTTTCATTCTAATTCCTTAGGCATCAATATGGAGTTGCCCCCTCCTTTTCAGCTATAACAGCTGCCACTCTTCTGGGAAGGCTTTCCACAAGATTTTAGATTGTGTCTATGGGAATTTTTGCCCATTCATCCAGTACAGCATTTGTGAGGTCAGGCACTGATCTTGGATGTGAAGGCCTGGCTCGCAATCTCTGGCTTGGAAAGATGGTGTGTCATACAGTACCATTCAACAAAGATGTTATTTCCATGGGACTGTTTTCTGAGGTAATGTAGGAGGAGATACAAGCTATTGGTAAATTTGACATCCAAGCTATCCCTATTGGTTCATTTGACATCCATGCTATCCCTATTGGTTCATTTGACATCCATGCTATCCCTATTGGTTCATTTGAAATCCTTTTTTCATGTCTCTCCATGTACGCCCATCATTTTTGTTTGCTTAGGCAGTACTGAGAAAAAAGGCTATGGCATTATTATAGTATATGCATGATATGAGTGCAAGATATATAGGAGTGTCACAAATTATCCATGTTATACATCTGCTAATATGAAAGCTAAAATAAGGTTTCTGTCTAATGCCAAAGAAAGATTATCCAAAGCTCAGATTACACATCTAGAGAAACCTCATAAGGTTCCTGTAAATCCCTGACTTCAGTGACGACTTATGTTATAGAATTAACTTCACCTTGTCCCTGACATTTTGGAGGAATGCAGGGGGAATTCGCTCTGAAGTAAGGCAGCGTGCCTAGGAATTCCCTGTGAAATAAGGCAGCATGCCTAGGAATTCCCTTCCCCTACCAAGAACATGAACATTACACTGTGTCCCGCTCTCACATCAAATGAAGAATTTTTTCCATTTCTTGAACTGCCAAGAATGTAGCCAGCGTGTCCCGTCTCAGCCAAAAGGAATGATGCAATCGATCCTTGCTTAAATCAGGAACTTGCTCACAGTTCGCTTTGATTATTATGTGTTTATTGCCTGAATAATTTACTTTTTTAATGGCTGTTCAACTGGTATCATCGTGGTTTTTGACACTCTAACACAAGCCACAGTAATTACCTAGGTAGGACGGTGTAATGCAATGCTGTAAAGATCTTTCTGACATGACACCATTATACAGAGACACCCACAGACAAACGACAGTGGCATGCATGCACTTCTAAGAAAAGGAAAACCTCAAACGTATCTCTCTTGTTTTCTCTCCTCCTTTCTCAGCTATTGTCCAAGGATCATTCTCTCTGCCACCATGTCTTTCTGACACTTCACCTCTGTCACCGTCGTGAATCACTTCTTTAATTCATACCCCAGAAAAATCAAGAATCTTTCCCTGGGTTTTTAAAAAGATTTCTTTGCCTTGTCATGTGAATGGGACAGGTATTATTTTTGAGATAGAATGTATGACAATCAGAGATAAAAAGTTAAAATTTTGCTGTAAACCAGTTACTAAACTGCTATCTGTAGTGTTGCTAAGGCAACCCATTAATAGTGCCAAACTGGTCTGGTGTGACTGTGTGTGTTTGCACAAAATTTATGAAGACTATAGTATGCCATGTCATGATTTGTTTCATGTGGGACCAAAGTCTCTTAACAAGGCAATAAATAACTCAAGTGTCCTTCAGCTCCTAAGTGTTTGTCTTCAGGTTAATAGAGTGTGTATGGTGCTAAAATTGGCTTCCCAGTTGTTTTTCTCTAAACTTTTATCTTTTGCACTTCAATGCATTTTCAGTGTATTACAATCAAAAGTTTGCGTGTAGTCATTGATGAAACAAATGAATCAAAACAGATTTCTTCAGTGAAATCTCACATTCTTTTAGTTGAATGATGAGGCAGTTTCCTTAAGCTTATGTAGTTTATTAAGACAGAATGAAGATGTTACAGAAAGATGTTTCACACGGCCAGTTCAGTGTCTGTCTGTGTCTGTCTCTGCCCCCACTGAGGGGAGCAGGCCCTTTATCTAAGGTCTTCATACAGATTCCTGGAGCCAGGAGGTCAGACGGACTTGGTGAGAGTAAATTGTATGAGATAGATAAAGAACATGATGAGCGAGTAGCAAAGACAGAAATAAATATAAAAATAAGAAATATGAAAGCTATAAATGAATTAACTAAATGAACATAATTAAATAACTACTAATTAACTAGGGAAATCCCTCAGTAATAACCACAGATGTCATTAATGTCAAAGACATCCAGAACCAGGCCAATGCTGCATACTATGTTAGGTGGTGTGCATGCATAACAGGATATTCTGGCATATTTTCAAGTATACACTCCCAAGGAACAATTGGGTCTCAGATTCACCTTTAGAATGTGGGAGAACCAGAGTGTGCAAATGCAAATTCCACAAAGACAATGCCAGGATCAGATCTGAAGCTGCAGTCTTGGAAACCTGAGGCGATAGCACTTCTTATGAGCTACTATTCCGTGGCTGCAATAATTATTTTTAAAAATGTACATTTCAATTAATTTACATGTAAATTAAAAAAAATGTACTTTTAAATTAATTTACATGTAAATTAAAAAAATGTACTTTTCAATTAATTTACATGTAAATTTATGCTGTCTAAAGAAGAGTGGTTCCATAGTAGGTTAGCATAGTGTCCTCATCCCTCTGGGATTTTGGGTTCAAGTTCCTGTTGCATGCATGAAGATTTTTTTGTTGTAAGATTTTTTTTCCTACAACCCACTTCACCAATATGAGTAACATATTGTTTTAAGTGAAATGATGTCTCTAAATTGTCAGATTGAGATGGACTGACATCCCACCCAGGTTGTGTCCTGCCTCATACTCTGTGCTTCTAAGGATGAGCTCGTTGAGCTCTGTCTGGTGTGTTCCAAATATTACCTCCTTGTCCTCCAGTTTGGTACTTAGTAGTGACACCCATTCCACATTGGTCGTGGTCCCAAAAGGCGAGATTATAGATATCCCATGCATTGTTGAGATTCCATGCTTTTTCCACTGCAAGCCTTTTCACCACAAGTCAGAGTATGTGGCTTAAGAGAAGCAGCATTCTTGCTACATCCCAGCACTGCGGCATCAAATATACTGTGGCACCTCTCGGAAATGCTGTCACAGTGTCAGCATTTGGGTTATCTTGGTCCCTCTTCCCTGCTAAACTCCCACCCTCTGTAAAGCTTGCAGATTCAGTCAGTGAAGGGAACCCCAATGCATGGACACTCCTGTACCCTGGAGCAATGTTTACTAGACTGTGATTTAAATGCCAGAATGCAAACATTCTGTGTTCTGAGGATCCAGGAGTCCAAATCGGTCAACAGGACTTCTCAGTAGTGCTGTCAGTATTAGCTGACACAGTGCATATGTCTTCCTGTAATGTGCGACAAGCCAGGGAGCCAGGTGCCTGAACATCAGACTGTTCCCTCTACTAATTTTAGACCTTTAGGGCTTGATCATTTGCCCAGCCGTGTTCAACCACTTGACTGTTAATATCCCCAAAAATGTTATACTCTTTAGCTTAAGGGTCTTTAGCATAAGAGATTTCAACTGTAAATGAATACAGCTAAAAGGCCAAGTTGAGGTGAAAGCAGTTTTATTTATATGGACGATTTTACTTACATGTTGTTGTGCGCTGGAAAATGAACACCTCTATCTATTAAACCTAGTGACTTGCCTAGCAACCAGCAAAGCTACTGGAGTTTCAGTGAAGTATATTACGACCAGCGATCGCTCCATTGTGACAGTCTGAAAGACGTGACGAAAGACAAGTTGAGCCCTCAGATACCCCCACCCCCACCATGATTCTGTGCTGTAACTTACATAAGCCTGGCTTGCCCTTGATCCACCTTAAAAGGGAACTAGCAGCCTTCAAAGCTAGATAGAGTGTGTGTAGGTAACAAGGAAACAGTCCTATAAGAATTGCAGGGCTTGCTGGAGCTTCTGTGTGTGTGTGTGTGTGTCTAGGTATACCTTACCTTCTGGGGACCAAATGTCCCCACAACGTGATGAATACCCATTTTTTTTTTTTACCTTATGGTGACCAGTTTGCTGGTCCCCATATGGGAAAACTCTATTTTATAAAAATCCATGACTGCAATGAAAGAACTAAAAATGCAAAAACTCTTGTATTCTGTTTGGTTATTTATGGTTATGGTTAGGGCTGGGTAGGGGTTAAGGCTGTCATAGTTAGCATTAGCATTTTTCCCATAGAAATGAATGAGCGCTCCCCAAAAAGATATGATTACACGACTATGTGTGTGATATCATGTAATTTTTGTGTGCACATGTGTCTGTATTGGTGCAAACATTACATGCCCTATTGAGTGTGTGTGCCTTTATCCAGGTGCTAACAGCACCCGCGTCTCCTCCATTAGGTCCCAGTGAAGTGCATAGGATGAGGCGTTTTCATATACAGGAGTCAAGCCCCCACAGAATATATAATTTATGTTCATTCTCTTCCTCTCTCTCATTCCCAGGTAGAGAATCCAACTCTGACAGCTGGTAGATGGGCGTGAAAGGACATGGCCCTGAGCTGTCAGGCATCTGAATGCCACAGTTGTTGGTGGCCCAGCTGCCTGCTCTCTCCATGATATGGACCTTGAAGAGATAGTGGTGAAGCTTCCTTCTCAATCAGTCTCCATATGCATGCGTTGTATGTAATGTCACTGTGGGTCAATGGTATTTTTCACAGGTTGTACATGTTTGTGTGTTGCATGTGCATGTATATGTGTGTGTGTGTGTGTGTGTGGATTAGGTTTATATTACATTGTGGGGACCCACCAAGATCTGTGAATGAAATCACAAAAGTAAAAATCCGAAAAGTCTCATATTTTGTTTGTTTACTTATAGTTAAGAATAGGGCTGGGTAGGGGTTAAGGTCGTCATGTTGTGATTAGAGTTTTCCCCATAGAAATGAATGTAGAGTCTCCACGAAAATATATTTGCAAACCTGTGTGTGTGTGTGTATGTGATTGCTTGTGCATACAAATGCTGCATGTTATCAGTGGGGGTGGTATTCTTACTGCTCACACAGATAAGTAGGCTGCTCACAGCAGAGGACAGGATATCCGTTAATTGCCATGCAGAATATTTCCATTTAATTCAGTTTTTTTTTCTGGAATTCCTCTGATCACCCAGTAACAACATAGCGGGTTCCAGTTTATGCACAATTTTCACAAAAGAAAAAACACAGTTGGCTTTTTGATCTGTACCAACTGTGACCTCCCCTTGTGTCTTGTCGGGGTCCTGTAACCAACAGGCTGTTGTGCTCCTGCTGAGATCCACATGTGGTCTTCACATCAGCCTGGCTTTCGGCTTAAGGGAGACAGGCAGGAGGAGCATGAATGAGTCAGCAACAGGTGCCTGTCAAACAGAGCACAGTAACTGGAGATGGTCTATTTCGAGAAGGCATGAGGCCTGGATGACCACACACACATGTGCATCACGTGCATGTTTTAGACTGAAGGTCAATTAAGCAGGGATTTAAAAACAAGCATTTTTCACAGTGGTCTAATAGGCCATGCACTGGACTTTGCTATGGGAAGTATAGTGATGATAGTTAATTTTTCTAGCATGTGTGCACAAGTGTGCATTTCATTAGAGTCAGTTTATTTGACTATGGATGTTTATTCTATTCTATTTTATGTGTATGGAGCATAGGATGTGAAATGTGAGATAATTATCCTATTCAGCTGCTGAAGGTAGGGTTTCCCTGAATTGAGTCGATTAATTAAAGTCATGGTTTAGCTAGAAAGTAACACAAATGGCCTTTTTGGGTGTGAACATCTGTGTGATGTCACCTTCCAGTCAGAGGCTGATATTCACCTGCAAAAATAAGGTGATAAGACTTGCTCATGGGAGAAGCAGACAGAGAAGACCTTGGAATACCCCAGCCTGCTCATTAGCATTTATATTGCATCACCCACACAGTGCAGTCAGCTACACCTGGGTTAGGATGGGGGTGGGTGAGGGAGGGGGGGCCTGGAGCAGTAAACAGTGAACTATAACATACCCCTAAAATCAAAATTAATTTAAGACCTATTTTGTGCTGTACTGATGATTAATAGCAATTTTAGTAACCCCTATTGAGAGTCCTGAGGCAGCAGTGCAGCGTATAGAAAAACTGGGGCTTACTGAGCTATGTCTGTAGAAGGAGGCGAACAGAAAGGTGGTGCTTACGTCGTTTTCCTCATACGGCAGACATTTGGCAGGGCTTGTCTTGGTGAAGAGCCTTTCTATGGCCAGAGAAAGAATTATTTCACTGTTAATGACTTTTCCTTAGATTATGGTTGTTTGGTGTTGAATGATTCACTTGACTCACTTCTCTGGCAAGTAAGAGCATTGGGTAAGGTGTATCTGGCTGAGAATGACATTTCACTGCTGAGACATTCCAGAGCCCATTCGCTCCTGTGGGCTCCCTACTGAGGAGCACATGCTGAACATTCCATTAATATGATCATCAAGTTTCATGAAAACTACACATACTGTATGAAGGGCCATTGCATCAGGATTCGGTAACGTGGTAAATATTCAGCTTTGCTCATTTGTGTACTTTTCCCTCAGGCAGATAGATAAGTTGTTGGGTGATGGATGGGTGGATTTAACACAGATAAATGTAAGGTAATCCATGCAGGGAGCAGAAATATAAAGTACAGATATTTTATGGGTTCCACTG
>JAODJU010000062.1:13251174-13265851 GCA_026776725.1 Gnathonemus echidnorhynchus | reverse complement strand
CCCTTTTTTTTGCCCCCCCCCCCCCCCCCCCCCAAACACAAATTTTATTCTAGTAGGTTCTTGTAAGCTCTAAATTTACCATTTTATGGAATTGTGTGAGAGAGTTTAAAAGCAAGGTCTTTGAATGATTAAATTTAACGTGACCCTGGATTTTTATCGCTACATGGAAATTAGCTTAGTATTGTATTTATTTATTATTATTAATCTATCCATCGCTTTTCCTGATGACCAACATTTAACTGGCTTACTAATAAATGGAATATTTCAGGTACTTGGCACACCCATTATAGGGTTTATCCCAGATTAATTTCTCCAGCTTTCAGTGTTGGGTAATCATACAGCTGGATGTTTCTCATGAAGCATATAGATGCTTTGGTTCATTGTCTCAACAGCGAAATGTCTCCAATGCCTTGAGCATCCCAACATTCCGTAACAGTTCTGTCCCTGCATCCAGCCATCTTTCATAATTGCTTATCCCGTACCGAGTTGTTGTGAGTCTTTAGCCTCCAGTTTCTGAATGGCTGTTCTGCCTTCTACAGAGTGTGTGGAGCATTCTGTGTTTGATGGGATATTTGGACTCCACAGTCCCCCAGTTAGCATCCCTGCCTCACTAGTGCAGTACCTGTACAATTTTAGCTGCTTGTCATTCCTGCATTAGCAGTGCTAACTTTCACTTAAGTTTTCTGGTCCTTCTGGTTCTTCCTAAGTCCTGAACAAGACTGATTAACCCCTTTCCCTGCTAATAGTTTTATTACCAAAAAGGGTGCTTTACTATTTTGATAAAATCTGAGTGTTTTATTGTTAATCTGACCTCTTTATTTTCCTTATCTCGAATGCAAACTCAAATGCTTGTCTATTTATAACTAGCTCAATATAAATATGACAAGCCATGCAAGCGGTTATTTGTTTTTCCCTTTCTGCAGTCAAATGCGAAGTCGCATCAAAGCCTTGCATGTTGACATTTCTAACCATGTGTTGAAACAAATAATATCGTAGCTGTTTCCATTGCACTCTTCCAATGAATGCATTTATTTATTTTATTTCATTTTTAAGAATGGAAATCATGTTTCTAGATTGTGTGCGTGTGCCTACACTAGCATGGCATCCCAACCAGGGTGTCCCCCACCTTGTGCCCTGGGCGTCTTGCTCCTTTTCCCCTGCTTTGGATAATCAGTTAGGGTACATGGTTGGAAATTAGACCAGAACACCAGGTGCACATTAAAAACAACCCTTTTCAAAATTTTGTTTTGCATCGTTTCATTTTATTCCCTTTATGTTCTCATATTTATGTACTGAAACAAGGCAATAATTTGTCGCGACAGTTCCATGTAAACACCCCAGCAGAGGCACATGGCTCCACGACGGATGACCCTTCCCAGGTTTGGAGCGCAGCAAGTGTTTCTGCATCAGCTGTAGCCTTTCACAGTAAACATACAGGGGTAAACGGCTGTCTGCTTATTGTTTTCTCCTGTTATTTTTAATATGGGCAGTGTATTATCACGTCACAAACGTGGGAGTGAATCCAGGCCTTGCTAGTAGGACAGTCGTAGATGTCTCTTCTCTGTAGCCACAAGCATGATGATGGCAGTCCAGCCATACTGTCTGGTTTGCAGAACTGGATTTCAAGTTGTGAATCATTCATTGAGGTGGTTGGAGAGGTTGGCTGTAAAAGCCGGAACTTCACTGTGTTTTTGAGTAAGATGAAGGGAGTAGGAAGCTCTGTATCTGCAAGGTCTGCTTGCTCTTTGCTGAATTGAGGGGGAGTTATCCTTGGTTGCCTAGTGCTCTACTCTCAGGCTTTGTGAAAAGCTGGTGTGACTGGAGGTGACTTGGTAGGTAGCACTGTTGTCACCTGGACTGTGTGTTGAGTTCTTAATGTTTTCCCTTTGTTGCAGTGGTTTCCTCCAACAGTCCAAAGACATTTTGGTAGTCGGCTTAATTGAAATTGCCCATGATATGATTGTGTGTGTAGGTTATGTATAATATTAATTATGGGGACCAAATGTCCCCATAATGTGATAAAAAAAAAATATATATATATTATTTTGATGTTGAGGACCATTTGTTTTCAATCACCACAAGGTGAATCTCAATTCTAAAAAAATCTGTGACTGCAATCAAAAAACTAAAAATTCCTAAAGTCTATTGGTTACTTAGGGTTAAGGCTGTCATTGTTGGGATTAGGCTGTGTATGTCTGTTTATATGTACCCTAAAGTGGACTGGCATCACATCCAGGGTGACTCCAGCTTTGTGCCCTATGCTGCCTGGGGTACATTCCAGGCCCCCAGTGACCCCGACCAGGATAAGCGGATGGTGGGTGACTGCAGGATATCTACCACCTACAGTATGCAGCAAGCCAACATCCTCCCAGGGAACTATCCATCAGCCCTGGCTCCCGCTGAGCCTCTCGATGGCCGTTCAGGAGGTCCTTTTATCTCCGTGTCTCCGTCGGCACTAACGACCATCGGAGGAGCGAGGGTGATTAAGCCAGAGGAGGGCTGGGGAACAGCAGAGAGAAAGATTTAATTTACAGGCCATGAAACACTCTTAAAGCGCCCTGGTTTGCAAATAAAATAATCTCTCTCCCTTAGTATCAGGAGAAAAGTTGATTAAGTTGCAGGTATTTGAATAATGTATTCGGAATGTCTGTGTTAATGATAAACCATTTTGTTGATGTTGTTTCAGAGTTTGATGCTGATGTTCTCAGAGGCAAAAGGGCTTTGAATCTGGGTGACTTAGGTGAGCAATAACATGTCACTGCTGTTACACAGTTAAACAGTGCTACGTGACAGTGTGATCCGAGCATCGAGCTGCATGTTGTGCTCCTTCCTAATAAGTGCCAGCTCATTGACCACAAGAAGCGTAAAGCAGATTTTACCTGACATCCTCTCCTGATAATCCTGTGAGCGGGATACTTGGGAAAGGGGGGGGCGGGACGATTAATGCCTTATTAATGCAGAGAGGCAGCTGAACTTGAGAGCCATCGATTCTATTATATTGTTTGCTTCTCAGCTGATGTAAATATTGTAACTTCAGGAAGATATTTGTAGATATCCATTCGTAAAATCATTCCTCTGTCATTCGCTGTGTCTTCTTACAGTCCTCCAAAGGGTCAAGGGTTAATGTCAATGGATTTTCAGAGTGCTATATCTGCCATTTGCTGATCTGCTTCTATTCCTCTGCAGTTTCCTTTTCCCCACGATCCAAACCTGTACGCTCTTGCTGGAGTGTGTGGCTCAACTCTGTTCCATGACAGTTCCTTGTCTTTTCCCAAGATGGACTTCTGCAGTTTGGCTTTCACTAGATGATCCCACCAGAGAAGTGAGATTGGTTCTTAGATAGACCCTGTTGGAGAAGAAGTGATGTCAGAGGAAGCACCCTGTGCAGGCAGTGTTGGCTTTAGGCTGTTTTTTCATTATCTGGAGTTAAGGACCCATGCAGAATCCAGAATTTCCTCCAGGGATCAATAAAGTTGATTTTATCTCCAGAAGTCCACTGTAGGGTCTATAGGGTATATTTAGATAGAGAATGTGCAGGCAATAGGCAACAATACCGGTGGTCATTGAGTGGCCATGAATGTAGTAGATATCATTTTATAATCTTTGTTAAAAACCGGCCTTGTATGATGGTTGCTGTTGTAGTGATTATTGTGATGCTGGAATGGCTAGAAATCTCATACTTCATTTAAAACTTGGCCATGGAAATGCCGTAATGTTGTTGTTTGATTACTTGCCGTTTCAGTCAGTTCACACGGCCTAACAGGATTTAGAAGTCTGTTAAACATAAGCGTTAGAGTGCTGACACTTTGGCTAGCAAGATCCAGGTGTGACGTCTACCTGCCCGATGACCGTTCCTCACCCGCCATCCAGTGCTATTCCCCCTTCATAAGGGTCCCTCCAGTCACATCGGTTCTCGGATATTTTTTAGGTCCTCTGCTTTTGTGGAATAGGATGCTGTTTGGTCATTAAGGTCTCGCTGCCTACCATTGTTACCTCCCTCCCACATACACATTTTATTGTGATTTTTTTTCTTTATTTATTAAGCTACATAACTAATATTAAAAGTAACTTGGTGGGCATTTTCCATAAACATTAGCCTAGCAGTCCTTCCATGAAAAGCTCAATGCCTCATCTTCCTCTTTGTCCATAGGATTTGGATTTAAAATGCGTTCATTCTTATAAGCTTCAGCAAACTTTCAGAAAACTTTCATGGATGATGGTTGGAGGGTGACTATAATAAAACCTCAGGGATATGAAGCATCTGGGGATGAAATCTGTTATCTCCAAGTTTTTCATAACTCAATATGATGTCCTCTGTCACCTTTTAAACTCTGAGAATGTGGCAGAGTCCTGGATTTGCCCTACAGCATTGTCTCCCATTGCGGTTTTCGGGGACCCGCAGACAGTTCACGTTTTTTGCATAATGCGGACTCTCTGGCAGCCAGCTGGGAGGGAGCAAAAATATGGACTCTGGCAGCCAGCTGGGAGGGAGCAAAAACATGAACCAGCTGTGGGTCCCTAAGGACCGCATTGGGAAACGTGGCTCTACACGATTGCTCTACTGGTAATGTAATTGATGTGATGCACTTACAGATTCTACGTCTTCTTCAGACGGAAGAAATCATGTCAGTTTTCTTCCGCACTTTCAGCAGTATAGAATTTTGTAAGAGGTGTGTGTGCACAGTGTCTGTATTTTTCAGCTTAACTGGCACTTCCTCTCGTGGTATCCGCAGGAAAAATGTTAAAAATAAAATGGTCCTCATCTGTGGGTTATATTACTGTGTGCTTATCTGTGTGTGCAGTTCTAAGAATGCTGTGATGTTAAAAATATGTAGTTATTTATTGATTTCAGCCCCACCCTTGTTTTGCTTAAATAGGTTTTCATTCTGCTGTTATGCCCGGTCACTCCCTGTATTAGCAGCTGATACCTTTAACACTGGGCAAACCATGTACATTTTAATTGTTAACTATTTTCCAGGTGAGAAACTAAACTGAGAGGGGAAAACAGTTTTAATTGAAAATATCGTTTTTTATTGGCTTAATGCATGGCCATCAGCTTGGGACGTTGGGAGAAAATAATTTGAAATGCCAGTTTTAAAAATGCCCAGGATTCCTACAACTAACTAATGGAGTATTATGCTTAAACATTCCCATAAATCAGCCAGAGAATATAATTAGCCAAATGCACGCTGTTGGTAATAAATAGTTATTATGAGGGGACAGTGGACTTGACGTTAATGCACCCCCTGAAAATAGAAGTCCTGCTCATGTTTGTCACCCGTTTACCAAATTAGAGGCTCACAGCCCCCCCCCCCCCCCCCAGTGTCATGTGGAGCAGCAGGTGAGACGCTGAGGTTACTTGGTCTTCCATCATTAAAACAGTCCTTAGCTTCCCCTTGTTCTCTGTGCTCGGAGGATCAGTCGGCCCAAGCCTTGGGTGTGTCACTGGCTGGCAGAATGGGCTGTGGGGGGCTTTAAAGACATGCCGGTGGAGCCGCCTGCCAGCCGAGCTGTCTGCTCTTCATTAGTTCTGTCTTCTGCCTGCTGACGCACATGCAGGCTGTCATTTTACCTTTCACCTCTCCATAGAGGGAGGGCGGTGTTGCCTTCTATTGTTTTCTTGTTGTTGGAGAAGAATATCTCGGTCCACCCCGTTTTTTTTTTTTCTCCCTCATCCCCACCCTGCAGCAAAAAGGACAAATTTTAGCAACCGCACTTACTGTGTCTTCCTCTGCCCCCCCTCCCCCCCATCATTTTCCTTTGGTAGTTTCCTGGTCCCGGCACTGAGAATCGCACTGGTTTGGGGCCGCGACTGCATCCTGACCACCTGTCAGGCCCCTTTGTGCAGTGGTAATGGGATCAGATGTTGCATCTCATGAAGATGTTTTTATGCCTGCTTCAGGAAAAAAAAAAAGCAGTGTGTGCCTTGCCTGCCTTAATTAACCGCCGCTTTGAGAGCAGGAAATCGATTGGTTTACTCACGCATAGCTGTTATATGTCTACATGAGAGTGGCAGGGAACCATGGACTGCCCTGAAGGGTCGTCGTATTTTAGTATGTTTTGGTTTTAATTATTCTCTTCTGTAGGTGTGGATGCTTAGGCTTATGCTGTAAAGGGCTCTTCATTTAGGTGGAGCAATAAGCCAAGTGCTGGTTCTAATGATACTGCTCCTTTTTTGTCTGCTTGTAAACACACCTGTAAGGACAGCTTCTGCATTTACAGTTAATGGAGCATCATCAGCAGTGACAGGCAGGTCCTCATGGTGAGCATAGTTGGCTCATGGGAGTTTTACGCAAAAATATTCTGAGGGGAGAACAAAAAAATGATTGGTTCAGAGAGAACCAATCGAATTGTAGAGGAGGTGGGACCAACTAATCAGGTTGGACCCACTTGGACCCACCTCCTATACAATGATTGGTTCAGAGAGATAACCAAAATCATTTTTCATTCTGCCCTCAGAACATTTTTGTATAAGTAAAACTCCCATGAGCACATAGTTGTATTCACATGGTGCTGTGAACTCTGAAAATGTTAGACATTCATTTTCAAAATAAACTTGGATCATCTGGTTTCTGTTAGTCACATGGATTAATTATTATTATTATTATTATTATTATTATATTAGCATTTCTGCTCTACAAATTGAGCACCACATGAATATTTGATTATGCAAAGAAGACACAACAGAAATTAGATTCATCAACCGCATGGGCCACGTTTAGGAGCTGTCTTATCAGAGGCCGGAGCCTCCAGGATGTTGTGGAGAATCTGTTCTGGTCCCTTGGGCTTCAGATCTCTATGTCAGTGGTGTAGGAGGCCAGAGGAGGCCGCATCTCTCATATGGCAAGAGCTTGACAGGAGTCTGCTCATTTGATATTTGCTGATGTTCAGTAGTCATGTTTTGTTCAGTAGGTTTGGTCTTAGGCTACGCATGAGTCACAGATATGTATGCAAAACATGTCTGTATTTGTGTAGTTCCTGAAAGTGGGCATGGATGTCTGTCTGTGCTGCCTTCACTACTGGCTTCTGCTTACTTATTTTTTTAATCTGTGCGCGGCTGTGTTTCAAGATCCGATGAACGAACTGCAGTGGGAAATTTGTCTCCCCCAATGAGGTGAGTACAGGCTTTTAGTAAGACTGCGTTCTGTCCAACTACTAGGCAGTATTTTCTTTTGGGTCCCAGAAAGCTCAGAGAGACCAGGGTAATTAGCGTGGCTGCATAGCCACATGAAGGAGGTCAGACCTCTGCGTTATGTCCTATACGCTTTGAAGCATGAGAAGGACTTAAGGAGCACAGTACTCAGAAATAAATACAACAACCCCCCTGGTCCCAGTGCTGCTGGCGTGGACAAAATGCCCATCATCTAAGGATCTGACAAGTGGGGAAGCCGTCCTTTAGGAACAGCCAATGACGGTCCTAAATCCAGAACTCTGGCTTGGCATTGAACAGGTTTGTTTTTTTTTCCCTGCCCACCTTAACTTTTCTTTTAAACCGGTTAACGGTTTACTGTTTCCTGTGGCCTGTGTGTGGAAAGGTTGCAGTTTATCTGGGGAAAACACGGAACTCCCCTCTTATCTGCCTGCTAACAAGGACTGGGTGGGGAACGAGGGATGCCAGAAATAAAAGTCAGTAATCCTTTAAAGGCACCTCCAGGTTAAACATTAACTAGTTTTCTTGCACCATCCATTTGCAGCAGAGAGTCCTGTAATGTAGGAGCACAGAGCATATATGACCGGAACTAGACCAATTGTTCGCTTCCATTATAGCCTTCCAGTGCCAGAAGCCAGAGAAACTGTTTCCTAGGTGTATGGGCCAGCAGCTTGCTGTGGAAGCAATCTGAGGGCAAACGGGCAACCATCGGCGGTCCGACAGCCGAAACAATGCCACGTTAGCGGGTCATGCGGCAGATGGCGGCGGGCAACCTGACCCCAAGACAACGGTGGGGGATTAGCCGAAAAAAGTCGTGGGATTTCAGTAAATGAGGAAAATTACCGTGTGTGTGTGTGTGTGTGAAGAACGAAACTATTCACTGGTAGAGATGTAGAGAAGTCATTCCATTTTAATTTAAGAAATGGCAATTTTTAAATTAAATTTGAGATGTGAGTTACACTTACTTTTTACAGCTCAGAAATGTTTTTAGTGTTTTTTTTTTTTTCCTGACGTGCAGCATGTTTTCTACAAAAGATCTTTTCTAAATTTTTTTGGTAATTCAGAGTGTTTTCTCATGAGCTGTAACTTTTTTTTTTTTAATTATAGCTACATGGTGCAGCTATACCTTTCTGGAAAGCTTAAAAAGAGAAAAAGAGTACTTTTCATGGTAAGATGTGGTATGGTTTACCATGCTAATTTGTTCAGATGGCTTGGCGTTACAATATAAGTACCGGAAAATACTTCATTAAGGTAAATGGAACGTTCTTCCCAATTGAGTGTGAAATTATTTTTTACCCCCACATGCCTTTTTTGAGGCTCAAAATAACTTCTTTTGTTTAAAAAACTTTTTAACACTTTTGGGCTGCTTATCTCACGAAGGGGCATGAAGCAGCGGGTACACACGAGTAGCACACGAGTAGCACACAAGCATGTGTTTTTCCACTATAACTTATTCCAAGCCATTAACTGTTTATTTTTAATCATCAAATGTAGTCTGCTGCAGTTGAAAAAAAATGCAGTTGCGAGATGAATTCTGCCTTGGGAAAAAAGTTTAATTCATTTCCAGTAAGCCATAGCTGTAATAAAGTTACAGCTTGTAAGAAAACACTCTAAATTTGCAGTGTAGCAAAGGCACTTTGTCATGCAGGGAAAATAAAAAAAACATTCTGAGCTCTGGAAGGTATGTGTAAATCACCTGGCATATTTAATCAAACGCAAAAATGGTGATTTGGAAATATGCTGAATTACAATAAAATCTCCTGGGAAATTCAGGCAATGATCAGACCAGACTTTCTACCATACTTACCGATAAAGGAGGCTGGCCACAATGTTTTATGGCCTGCTCTCCCTGAGTTGTGCCGTCACAGCAAATAAGTTTACTGTTCTGTTGATGCCCCTCCCCCCAGTGATGCATCTTTGGACATGCTAGTAGATTCACCAGAAGCGACCTCCATGGCATGCGCCGTCTGGCTTGGGCATTGCAGGCACTGGAAGCAAAAGGCTTGCATTGCACTTCATGGCATTTAGTGAGGCCAACAAAATTAAAAATTGCAGATTATGAGCCGGTTTTGCTCTTTTAAAAGAGTCGTTTGGTTAATTGCGATGGAGTGGAGGTATGATATCCACTAGGTCAGCAGAATTTAAGGTAAGTGGGTGGGCAAAAAGTGGATTGCAGGTACAAAGGAAAGTACCCAAGAATATATCCGTCTTCCAAGCACTTTTTCAGGATGGGGTTGGGGGGGGGGGGGACCCTATCTCAGGTAGAACATCCCACCCAGCATTGTGCCCTGATGGCCAATTGCACATCACGCACTAAACTGGCATGTAGTGTATGTGCTGATTAACCCTACTAATTCAGGGAATTTTATGGCGTCGATCCATAATAAATCTGCCCTTGTTGTGTTTGTGTTTCTGAGGGCATGATTTTCCTTTTATCTCCACTATTGCCTTTTTCAAACGGTGGTGACTGGTATGTAAGTGATTTAAGTGCATTTTTAGTTGGAAGCTGCCGTTCACATTCCATGAGTCTAGTCTCTAATACAGAACCCTTGAGAAAAGTACCAAATATATCCAATAAAACATCTATCTCTATGTAAATGAGTAAAGTGTCAGTCTCTGTGTGTAATCCTGCCTGGTAAAGGTAAGGGTTTAAGGGTTTAACCCTTTTAGTGCAAATATAAGCTATGGGAATCTCTTAATATTAAGAGTGTTTCCTGCAGGACACACAAATGTGTGTTTTATATTGACCGTGGGAAATAGTGAGTTATTATATATAAAACGTATTTGTGCAGTCCAACAATCTTAGTCCCTCTATAGGGGTATTAGATTTTATGGGAAGCAGAAGTCTCATTCCTCTTTCAAGGCATCTAATACCAGTTTCTTCAAAGGCTTGGAAAATTCTTATGTGTTTTGGGGGGTGAAGTCTCCTTTAAGGCATCAGCTGACTGGAGACTCTCCTCCTCGATGGTAATACCTGAGACCTAATGCCTGGTCCTGTTGCATGGGCCGTTTCTGCAGAACACGTAAAGGCAAACTTGCATTCCACGTTGCTCACTTTGCACGAAAGATAGTCCGTTATGTTGACTTTTCATCAAGGCAATTCTTTTATGTCAGCCAGCAAGAGCTCCAGTGCTTTTGACGTTTGGGGTGTGTGTGGGAATGTCTTCGCAAAGACATGCTTCAGTTTGGCAGTGAAAAGGAAAGTCTTAAAGTTACTGTTCTCCTAGAATCCAGGGCTCTAAAGACTAAAATCCATGTTGGATATCCTGATGTTCAAATGGATTCAGGCTGTCGCCTCAGCTGTGATAGCTAGATAATCATTTTCCAGGCAGGACTTGAAGAGACTTGTGTGTTTACCTCCACCGTGGTGGACGTCTGCTACAGATGTTTGTCTGGCCTTCCCAAAAAGCCCATTAGACAGCTGCAGAGATTCCAGAATGGTGCCACTAGAATTCTAACAAGGACTAAGTGAAAACAGGCAAGTTACTCCAATTCTTAAACTCGTGCACCAGTTTCCAGTTGTTTACAGATTGGATTTTAAAGTGCTGCTGTTTGTGTATAAATTCCTATATGGGTTCGACCCAAAATACATTTCTGATATGTGTGGAGAATACAAGCCCAGAGTCTCCCTTGAGTCTTTAGGAACAAGTTGACCAGTAGAATCATACATAGCAGTGCAGAAGATCTTTGATGGGCCTTAACTTCACACTCTGTTTTGATTAGTTTCTCAGTTTAAGCACTACACTGCACTTTTATATCTTTTTTCTAATAAATTATCTTTCTTTCTTATGCCCTAATATATGTGTAGAGCACCTTGAGTTGTCATTGTGCTTGAAAGGTTCCATGCAAATATACTTGCCTTCACTCAGCGGGATTCCTCTTGGGGCTGAAACACAGCCCTAGATAACAGTGGGGAAAACGATGCATTCTTTGGAAAAGTTGTGGCCATTTTCCTGCATTCCTGCTGCTTAACTCACAGCTAAAAATAGAGAAAGTCCCATGTTTGAGAAGGAAGGGTTGTGTTGGCATAGTGATTTCCATGGTGATTTGAGGTACCCATGACATAGCGATTTCCATGGTGATGGCTGGACCAAAGGTACCTGGATATTCTGGTAGAGGTAGGAGTAGCACCTCATGACATTTCTTCCCTCTTTTTTTATCATCTTATTTGCTTCCTTGATTTGCAAGTGGAAATTTGCTAGTAACGAATGGCCTCACCCTGGTGTTTCGGAGTGGTTTGGTCTGGCTGGGCTGGTCGGCATCCACAGATCAGGGATTGCTGCAGCATTTGTTGGCAGCTGCCGGCCCGGTGTGAGCGCTCTCCTGGGGAGCACGGCCAGCCGCTAAGCTGTGACAGGCTGGATGCATGGCTGGGAGGGTAAAGGGATTCCCCAGACCATGACACTTTATGGCCACGCTGCGTCAAGCCGTGGAAGAGCTGACCTCACCATAAGGGCAGTGTTGGCCGGGGCTGTGGCCTGTGTGGTCTTGTTAGCGACTGCAGCAAAGCTGTCGGAACCTCTCTGCGGCCACCCTTTCGGACGTCTGGAAAGCATGCCTGTGTTCCATTAAATAGTAGCCCTCAGCTGAAATGCTACCCCCGCCCATACCCACCCACGTCTGCATAAATAACCCTATTATATGAATAGATTAAGCGCTCTCTCTTCTCTGTAATTTCTGCTGCGGTGAGCTTTCATGTGATAGAAGTTGGGGGGGGGGGGGGGGGCATGATTGTGTGGGGGGGGCCTCCACAGCAACCCAACGTTTCGGCTGTCATTGGGGCGTCCCCGGGATTTCCCCACAGCGCTGCCGGAGATTCCGAGATGATGCGAGCTGAGGAAAGACCTGCAATTTCGATCTGAACAGTGTTTGCGCTGAAAGCGGTGCCGCTCTCTCTGTCCATCTGGGAGCTGGACGGGGGGCCAGGCAGGCGTGCGCCCCCCCAGGATCACGTTCCCCGACCTTTCCATGGCAAAGATGAGTAAATGTGTCGGTGGGGTTGCTGTGGTAACACACCAGTACATAGAGAGCTTTTTCATCCACAGAATCTTTTCTCTCGTTCTCTCTCTCTCTCTCTCTCTCTCTCATCCTTTCAGTCTTTTTAATAGGATTGGATGAAATAGACTTTATTTGCTAAATGGAAGTGCAGCTGTAAAAGTGGAAAAGAAAGCATCGTTATTCTATTCCTGTTGGATGCCGGCCGTCCCGCGGAGTCATCGCTTTGGGCAACTTCCACACAGCTGCAGAAATTGACATCTGTAAGATAATCACCTGCCATGTTGTTAAACATCGGTGATAAGTAATACAGCGTTTACCTAAATATGCTTATGGGGCTAATTTTGTACAGTGATGCCTGGCTGTTTCTCGGGCCGAGACAGCGCCTCACACTGGTTGAAAGACAAAACGCTAATTAGTTGCGAGCTGCCGTTTCTCCATGATGGTGGTTGTTAAGCTATAGATCCACATTGTTTTTGCCAAGCCTTTGATTTGCTCACATGTAGTGAATCCCGCTACCCGAGTCCCCGCCAGTGTGGTCAGCTTTGCGGTCTTTAGATGGTCATCAGGAGGTCATGTCTGTTCTGAGATGCTCGATGCTTTACTGTACACACACTTGTGGATATGTTTGCTTATGTGCGGGAGGCTTGCGTGGGCCCTGCCGGTGATGGTGTTTATTAGGCAAGAAGTGTGTGTGTGTGTGTGTGTGTGTGAGGGAGAGAAGAGGAAGATGGCTGAGTGCAGCCATGCAGCGAAATCACACATTTTGCTTGATGTGCGAAACCTCAGTGATGCTGTCCTTCTCGTAAGTGATTGTGACCCCGGTCGACGGGTAGCCGCGTGCACTCACTGGGGGCCCAGTCACTCCGGAGCGGAGAGCTCGCTGGCCGTCTGTTGCCGTGTTATTTTAGTGTCAATGCAGCACCATTGGCCTGCCTCCAGGTGGCGCTCTTTCGGGCCCTTTTAAGCAGTGAGACCTCCAGCTCACTGATGGCTTTATTTATTGTATTTTTTTTGCTTCTCTTCCAGCTGAATAGTATCTCCATTTTCCACTTGGTTTCCCCTATAGAGCCCCCCCCCCGCCCGCACCTCTGTGTCCAGAATTGTAGTGATGCTCCATCACTGAGCCTCCGTTTCAGGCATTTAAAAATGGAAGCGCTCGGGTGATGGTGGCATATTCAGAGTATGTTGGCGCAGGTGTGTGCCATCTAAGCAAGGTAATGTAACGAGTCCTTTCAGCGAAGCCGTAGGTCTGCACTTTGAGGACGGAGACACTCTGTGATATATAGTGTCGTCCCTCAGGTGGCAGACTCTAGGGAGGGGCCGCGTCCTTCCGTCTGAGCCGTGGAGCGTGAACAGCGGCTGGGCCGCATGCCGCAGCTCTTGGGGAACGAGGCCTGCAGCCTGGGCGTGGAGTGTCCCCGCGTCCTGGCGTGCAGGCGGCCGGAGGGCCGGCTTGTACCGTCACGCTTTCACACATGGGTGCTAGGGGAGCTGACACACTCCGCATACGTGTCTGCGGCTCTCTGTTTACACTGTATCTTTTTTTAAGAGTTGCTATTTATACACAGAAGTACACACACACCCCAATATACAGTGTATGTGCCGTCAAGCCTGAGCAGAATCACTGCGAGCCTGGAATAGCGGGCTCACACTAAAATCTTAGTCCATTGATTTGTGTGTTTATAAATATAATCCGCTACAGTGTAATACACTGCATATAGCATTATACAAATTGAAATATTCTAAATATAATTAAAGCATTCATATTTGTGCAGAGTGCATATACCCATTCACACACAGTATTCTGTAGTGCACACACATACCGCACTGAGTATAAATATATGCTAGACTAAGGTCTGCAGTGTGTGTGTAGGGGGTGGAGGCGGGCAGTGGTAGAAAAGAGAAATTGATCACAGGAAACACGTGCCCAGATATGGCATGGGAGGTAGGGCTTCAGACAGGCCACTTCTCTGTGAGGAGAGGCGGTTTATGGGTTTGGGTTTATATTTAGTGTTATTACACACACAGACTGACACCCATGTGCGGTGGAGGGTAAAGCAGACAGGAGCCTCACAGGCCTGGATTCTCCAGGAGCAGGGGGCTACCTAGAAAATCTGGCCCCCCTGACAAAATGTCACACGCCCACCACCAGATTTTACATATTCAAGGGCCCCTGTCAAGTGCAGGGCCCCCTAAATGTGCCAGGGTATCCGTGCCCCTCCCATGTCTCTGCCCAGGAGGCTTTGTCAGCATTGACCGGCACTGTGGCCGTGAGTCACGCCGTGTCTCCACTTGCCGTACACACCTTTATCTATTTGTTAAGGTGTAATGGTACATCGTGTCAGTGTTTGTGACGCATACGCTGTGCGCTTCCTGTATATGATATGATATATAGCCGATAGCCTCCTGCCGTCTATTGTGTCATTTCATTGTCCTCTGCCAGGCTTGCCAGACATCTGTGGGCACAGGCCCGTACTCTCGATCTCAGAGCATCAGGATAACATATACCCTCCATTACTGTCCTCATCC
>JAODJU010000062.1:13233493-13249736 GCA_026776725.1 Gnathonemus echidnorhynchus | reverse complement strand
AGCAAGGAGTAGGTAAAGGATGTTAGCATGGAACCCGGAACGTTTAGCAAGGAGTAGGTAAAGGATGTTAGCATGGAACCCGGAACGTTTAGCAAGGAGTAGGTAAAGGATGTTAGCATGGAGCCCGGAACATTTAGTGAGCGGTATGTAAAAGATGTTAGCATGAAGCCCAGAACATTTAGTTAGCGGTATGTAAAAGATGTTAGCATGAAGCCCAGAACATTTAATGAGCGGTAGGTAAAGGATGTTAGCATGGAACCTGGAACGTTTAGCAAGTGATAATTAAACCTGTGCCACAGGAAGTGCTAAGGTACGTATGCTGGCAGGAGGCACGTCAGGATAAGGTTTAGTGATCAGAAGTGTCAGGGACATTGATGCATGATCAGCAGCTCTCAGGAAATCCTAGTGCTCCTTGCTCATTGCAGTGGGGACCCTTCCAAACCTTGCATGGTCAGCTGCATCAGCCCCTCCTCACAGCAGATGGTTGTCGGCCACCGTTCACTCTGTCACCAGCCTTCAGTGGCCATTGTTTCATAGTAATAATTTATTCAAACGTGCGAGGCTTGACAGATGCTAATGGTCGCTAATCGATTTCCATTTTCCTCATGACCTCGGTTACCACTGCAGGTTTAGATTGGGTTAGCAGCCTGGAGGGAGCCTCTGACTTCTTGCCAGTTTCCTGCTTATCTTTGGGAGATGTACCATATCTTGGTCAAATGTACAGACCTCAGTTCTTACCCACAATACCTCTGGCCAGGCAGAACGCAGTGAACGTGCCACTCCTGGAAGATTTATTTGACTCTAAAGCAAGCAAGCAGGCTGTTTTTGGAAACGGTTGTGAAGCGGTGTCCTTCCTACTTCCATTTTGGCCTGATTTGCGTAGCTGCTCTTGGCTCAGCTGAGTCATGTCATGTAAAAGCTTAGAACAAGGATGTGTGACCGTGAGGTTGATGGCTTGGCCCTCTCTGGGTGCCATGCTGGTGAACTTTTAGGCCAGCTGCTTGACCTGGATTACTTCAGTAGATATCCATTGCTAAAATGATGTATTGTTTAAGCTGGTAAAATGTAGTAATAACAGAGGCAAGGCTTTTGAGCACCATGATTGATATCCAACCCCCTCCAAGGACTGGCAGTTGGAGGTCAGCATTCCTGTTGTCTGCTTGCCTTATGAATATATCAGACCTGGGTTGTTGACTGTTTCTCATGCGGTTTGTGGATCCTACATGTTAGAAGGCAGGTGCTTACAGCAGCCCCACGGCTGCAAGGTGCCACTCTATATTTAGAAAGGGAGAGTCCTGCACACATGTCCAGCTGATGCAGTGTGCCTGGCTCAGACACAGGCAACAGCTAAACCATAAGCAATCTTAAAGGTACTCATGTTCCTTTTTTTTCCTCCTTGAAAACACTCTTTTGTCTCTTCCGTTAGAGAAAACCAGAAATGAGTCTGGTGTTTTGAATTACTCCTTAAGCAGAAGGGGCATTTTCCCACCCTACAGGTCAGTCACTGGGTGAAAGATTTTAGGAACCACCGGTCTGTTGAGTCCCTTTCAGACTTGTGACTTCCCAACGATCAGGATGAGCTGCAGGGGGGCGGAAGCTGTGCTGGTCTGTAGTCACAGCACGCCTGGACAGGGAAGAGCCGTGGGAGTGAGAAGATTTTGACAGTTGTGTGGTAATCTCCAATATTATGACACAGCTGCATTTTACAGCATGCTAACGCAGTCTTTATACACGTTTATGGACTCCGGCGAGCATCATGTTTGCGTGCATGTGGGTAATGTATATATCACATTTGGTCCCCACAATGTGATAAAAACCTGTTATTTTGGCATTATGGGCACCATTGTTTTGGGCACTCGCACGGGGAGAGGAGGTGACATAATAATGATGACTGCGTTGAGAACCACTGACACAGATAAAGTGTGAAATTAACCTGCGCAGGTTACTTTGAATGAAAGCATCTAGTAAATACCTACACAGAAGATGGTCAAAATGATCATGATGATGGTAGCAATCATTTTAGTTTGTTCTTGCTTTGTGTCGACATGTAATGATGAGAAATCATTACCCAGTTTCAATTCAATGGGTGAAAAAGATAATGGTTGTTTTCTCATTATCCATAAAACGTTTAGTTAAACTATATAGTTTTGGTACAATGTTTTTTTTTCTTTTTTTTTCACACAGTGTTGCCCTGTACATTTTTAATGTTTTAGTCGTCTCTGGTTTTTTAGAACAGTATTATGACCTTTGACCTGCAGACATGCAGCTGCTGGCCTATATAGTCAGGCAGGTGAGGGCGGCTGGCTCGCTGTCATGGTCGCCGGGGAGTAGTTTGATCGCTGCTGTGACACCGCTTAGGTAGAGGCCACCTGTGGAGGCCAGCAGACTGGGAACCAGCATGCCCAGTCAGGCTGCTGCTGTGAAACATCCTGCAAGACGAAGCCCACATCTTGCTTACATGACTACTTTCCCAACCAGTAACCGCAAAAACATGTAATGCTTAGTAATTCGAAGCCCAGGTAACACTGTCCACACCTTCCCCCCACCCGCGTCGTTCCTGTCCATCTGCTCTGTGTCGTGTTTGACAGGCTCAGCTATGCATGAATGGAGAAGCTGCCCGCTGCCCCCCCCTCCCCCTCCCCCGAACAGTTACAGTCTGTTTTATGCCAGAAAGACGCTTCATGGCCTTTTTGTTATTCTATCGCCTGGTACTCCGGCCTCCTGAGGCTGTAGGACGGACAGGCCCGGGTACCTTGGCCCAGTGCCGCTGTAAACTCTGATCTTTCCGGATTCTTCTATGCAGGGTTTGTTGTATGGCATGTTTTAATTGGCCAGCAAGGAGATCCCATGAACTCCCTTTGATTGATGGGTGGCAGGGAAGCCTTTCGGTTGTGTGATTTCCAGGGGGGGGGGGGCTGGGGAGAGAAGGGGCAGAGCTGAGGAGCTTTCAGTGTAATGCGTAGTATTAAAAGATTATTAACTTTATTGTTCCATTTCTTTTTGAATGTAATTGGCCATTAGTCATTGTGATGCACAGAGAACCTAAATGAACATGGTTTACCACCTCATTGCGAATGGACCATCTTCCCACGCCGATTCTCTCTGCTTGGCTTCCTTAGTAAAGGTGTTGATAAGCAGCTGTGGATATTTGGGGTCTCCTTACAGTCTTTCCGGGCTGAATTGCCCTGTTGGGCCATCAGGTCGGTATGTATTAGGGCTGCATGATTCTGGGTAAAACATTAATCATAGTTTTTTTCTTTCTACTCAAATTCAAGATTGTGATTTTTCTCTCATGGTTCTGGTACAATATATTTCTCTCGCTTGTATTTTGCATTATGTGTTTTTATGAAGATGCACAATATGTCAGTTAACATAGGGGTTCCCAGCCATAGCCAGTCTGTATTGCATTTGCATCACAGACTTTTTTCAGATGTGAACGTGCAAAAGTGACGGGATGAAAAGAGAAAATGCATTGTTTAATTTTGGTAATTAACAAACCCCATTGCAAAACCCCGAACGTTCTGCAGAGCTGGGGTTGGGAAACTCTAGGTCAGGGGTTGGCAAATCAGTTGAGAAGATGATTTTTTTAAAAAAATAACTGAAACCCATTGGAGCCGCAGCATTTTACTGAAAACAGAAATTTGTTATGAAACAGTTTAGCAACATTTTTAATATGACACCAAAAACAAAGCATAAACAAACAACTGAATTGTTTTCAGCGCTTCATGGACTTAAGAACGAATATGGCATGTCCCTACTTTTCTTAACTATATCGTTTTAATTTTTTAACTTGATAAAACATTCTTTAACACATCAGCATTGGTGAAGGGCTTTCCTTCTTGTATAATTTCCAAATTAAAATAAAACTAAACTGGCAGCAACTGTCCTCAACTCCTGAAGTCATCTGAACAATGAAATGTAAAATCAGATTGTCTTTGTATAGTCCAAACATCAGAAAGTTATCTAAAGATACAGACAGAAAAATCACAGTGACCTGATCATTTACAGGTTTCATGTTTGCAGCTGTGATCAAGCAGGCATATTGTATTTTAGGTAACCACAATATTTCAGCGTACAATATATCGCCATATTAGCATTATAATTTTTTCATTTTTTTTTTACTCCTGGAATATGCCTCTGTCCATTCATGTCTAAATTTTCACTTTTCATCTTATATTCTTTTTTTCTTACATTTTGAGAACTGTTTTTAGCTGCCTCGTGACACAATTTAGCTTTGCTTCCATACTTTTTCTGTTTTAGGCTACTATAAAAACATATTTGCTGGTTTAAAAATTAAAGTGATCCAGACTGGATCAATATTATTCAATCCAGTTAATCTACCAGGATGAACGTCACAAGCCACCAATAATCAATATGTGATGTTCGCGAAAGCTTCTTCAGATTTTTTGAGGTGTAGGCTCTGCAATGTATTTTCGAAACCACATACTATACCATACTTGCTGAATGTCATTAACATTGCAGTGTAGTACATATCGTACATATGCATGATAGTCCACTTTGGATCCGGCAGCAGACAGCCCAGGAGCCTTGGGTTGCCGCCCCTTGCCCAAGGTTACCATACCGATCTTTACCGATATTCAAAGTTAGCAGCATTACCGCTAATGACACGACTGCTGAAGTAATAGAGATAATTGCATTGGACCCTAGATCGATCTTTCGTTTTCCACAGAAAACCATGTGATGTCATTCTACTAATCTGAGCCACCAATTTCCCCCGCCTGGCGGGTGGCTCACTTAGCTGGTTATCTATTATCTGTATCATCGACATCAGGCAAAAATATATCAGTTATCGGTCATAATTTCCACATCAGTGCACCACTGACAATATGATCGTTACCGAAACGGGCTCTCACGTCAGCTTTGTAGAACAGAACGGGCATAATCCTGGGTTTGAATAAACCACTTAATGGCACTTTTCTACCACAGCACATACCTTATTTTTGGTACAGTAATTTCAGTACTTTTCCATTGACTTCTAGACGGGTACCAGTACCAAATCCCGCCTCACTATGTGCTGTCATTGAGCGACAAATGCTAAACATAAACTTAAATCTCAATGACACTTTTATTATAACACCTGCTTTTCTCTTCCTGCCTCATGGTGTAACACAGTCCTGTCATTTATGGATACAGCTTAGGGGGAAAAAGGGAGCGCTTGGTTTGATGCAGTGGATCTTCCTGCTAATGCAAACACAGCATAACCAGTGTCATGTAAGAATGAGGTCTCATGGGGGTATGGATCAATATCGCAATTTAAAACAAATAATTGTCCCGCCCTAGAATGAGATCTCATAGAGGTATGAATCAAGATCGCATTTAAAACAATTAATCATGCAGCCCTGCTATCTATTACATCAGAGGTGGCTCATGTCAGATCCTGCTGTCTTGGCGCGGTGAGATATGATTAGTACCTTTGTCACGTAAAATTGTGGCTCCAGGAAACGCCAGCAGTAATGGATTATATTTGGTTTTTTTCCTCACTGTTATAAGCCTAGCAGGTTGGGGTTTGTGATTAGGGTCAGTTTTACTGGAGATACTTCTGGAACACAAGTGTGACATTGAATGAATGTGACCCTTGCATAGTGCTGAATGTTACAGGAAAAAAATCATATAGCGATATTTTGCAATTATTTTGGCAATATTTCTAAAACAAAAAAAAAGGAAATTTATCCGGGATAAACTATAGCCAAATACAACTTATTTGACACACTCTGCATTAGCATTAACTTATCTTCTAGTTGAGTTCACATAAAATGAGGGGCAATAAAGTCTAATAAGATTTTTTAACATATAGCCTTATCTTGAAATGATCCTTAAAATGCTGGCTAAATTTTGTTCCCTGTGACCCAGTAAAATTGTTTTGGTGTAACTTATTGTATTAATCCAGCTATTGCAGTCCTTGCAATGTGAAAATTGCAAGTGTATATTAAATATATTAATATTGTACATTGTGCAGGTCTATCAAAGATTTTGATTGATGGTTCACTGCATGGAGAGCCTGCGCATCACTCACTAGTTAAAAGTTACAAGTTAAAAACCCTTAAATTGGAGTAAATATATATCAGAAAGACTTCTTGTAGATTTGTCATGAAAAATGAGAACCATGCAAGTTTTTTAGTAAGCCGCATGTTGCACGACAACATGCCTTACTTGGCATTGCACATCCTGCGATTTGATTATTATATACTCGCACCGCGATGCTGATGCTGAAATGATATATCGTGCAGCTCTACTCTTGCAGGTTCCTTTAACTTTGCACAAGCGCAGCATGCCTGTCACCCCAGGGACTGGGACATGCCCTTTCAGTTTGGGCTTCCCTTTCGACATCAACATCTGCTGTGGCCTGTGCTGACTCCCTGAAAACCAGTATCACCACCAATCTCCCTCTATTTCTTGTTTCTGTTGGCCAGTTCATAGCTAATGTCTCTGAGATTAAATGTGTTGATGTGTAATGAGCTTTTTTTTCTGGTGTAACTTGGTCTCCAGGCATTCAAAGATTAAGCGCTGATGTCACGCAAAGAAACTGTCAAGCAGCCTGATACTGTTCTATCACCTCATTGTTAAAGTTACGGGGTCGTTAGCAGCAGGTTAGCAGGTAATGAATCGTTAACGAGTACGAAGTGGGCAAGGATCAAATGACGCATGGGGCTAGAGTTTCCCTCATGCAAACAGTGTTTTTTAGTACATGTCAGACCCAATGACCTCGCAGTACCACATGTAGTGCTTTCTGGGACAGCAGCACTGACAGAAGACACTGCTACCTAGTGAGGTGCAAATATTACTTGTCTTTTTCCTGTTTAGTATGGGTCCAATTTACATTGATGTTTGGTCCCTTTTTTTAATGAAACCTAGCAGTGGTGCGGTGCATTGTGGGAAAGGCCAGAAGGAAAAGGCAAACAGCACTACGTCGGAGTGGTGACGTGTTTCAGATAGCCAGCATTTCCTGTTCTTCGTATGTGGTGAGCTCCAAACCTGCAGCAGTCTAGGAACATCTCTGTGTGGAGTAAACAGCTGAAGCATTTGACAGGCTCGCTCACACTTGAAATGTTTTTCCGGCTGATTTTCGACAGATGTGCAAAAAAATTGTTTTGGTTTTTAGTTTCCTTATATTTCTGGTGTCAGGAACTCTGAGTTCGACTCAGTGACTTTTTTTTCCTCTGCTCTTGTTTAATCCAGGCTCATACACCAGATAGGGTAGGATCTCTGTAATTATGCATTCATATGACCCCGCCAAGATTAAGGGGAGAAACCCCAAAGTTAACTAAAACTGTGTAGAGCTTTTAACATTATATACCAGAGTCCTGTCTAACTGCCTCTCTTCCTGCAGGAGGCGCTGTCTCTCCCTCTCACCCATCAGTCTCCAAGGAGAACGCATGGCCTGCGACCCAGAGCTTCCCTTTTTCCTGCGTCCCCCAGCCCCATGTCAGCCCAGGTGAGCACATGGCCACACTGCGTGTGTGTTTTGTCGTTTTCTGGTGCACGTGAGAGGAGCCGCTGATCTGGGATCTGTACTCTCAGCCCTGACAGGAGCCCTTAGACTCCATGCCATGTCATGGAGACATTTTCCCCCACAGAATATCGATAACGGCCCTGACCTTCTCACTCGATGGCGGTGGCCTCGCCCTTCCCGAGGTTCCTGCCTGGCGTCGGGTGTGCCCGTCTGGGTGCTTGTCCTTTGCCCGCCTCCCTGCCCTCCCTACGTCTACAGCGCCTGTTAACGGTATCGATTGGTCTCGGTTAAATCTTTGAGCTGCCCGTGTCCTCCGTCCGTCTACAATTCCTGCCGATTTGTTACGAAGTTTCTGAGCCACTTTTACTTGCCTATAAATAGTTGCCACTGAATTCCTATTGGCCCTTTGCTTTCATATGGCAACTTTCTGTTCCTCTCTGCTCTGCATGTACTGACATTTTGTCTGAACATCAGAGGGTCAAGGGGAACATGTACCAGGGAGGTTATCACTTTTAATCAGTAGAACAGGTTGTATGAACAGGTTGTTTGTGTGCCTTTGGGTGTCGCAATCTGATGTGAAATGGTGTGCGGTTTGAATATTTGCATTACTGAGGTATGACTGTTTGCGTTCAGTTGGAGAGAAGCCTTCCGAAGTCCCTTCTCAGTTACGCACACAGACACCCGCACCTCTGGTCATGCCCACTCATACACGCACACAGGAAGGAAGGGCCGTTTGCAAGAACACACGAGCACAACTCTGGGTGTGTGTCTTGGTGACGCGTGAACGCCCTGCAGGCGGAGGACGTGGAATGACCCGGGGAGCAAGTGAAAACGTGGGCCACTTTTATTGTTTGAGGGGAAGGGTGGGGAACGGGCGGGGCTGGAAGAAAGACGGACCAGTTTGCAAGAGCCCCTGTGTATGTAAAACCACTTCATTCTAAATCCCTGCTGGAGGCGTGAAAATCTCTGTTTTCAAAGGCACATGGTGCTGGTGATCCTGGATGCAGCTCTCCAGCATTCCTGGAGTCTGCCATCACTGCTAGGCTCCTGAATTGCTGTAGGGCTGCATCTTTCTTTCTTTCTCTCTCTCTTTCTTTTTCTCTCTTTCTTTCTCTCTCTCTTTCTTTCTTTCTGTGATGTGCTCAAGCTGAATTTACCAGCATCAGAGGAACTCTGTTTAGATTTAGCGTTCTGTGTCTGTCCTTTTCACCTCGCTCCCTCTCTCCCTACCTCCCTTTCTCCCTCCGCTGCGCCGCTGTTGCATTGTTCTGACTGGTATCCATGACGGCCCACAGTTACTGTGGCCTGGGCCATCGATCGGCCGGAGATGCGGCTGGCAGACGGTCTGAGAGAGACTCTGAGGCACGTTTACAGTGAGGTCGAGCGGGGCTCCCGGCAACAGCGTGGGCAGAAAGAAGGGGGAAAGATGGGGGAAGGGAAGATGAGTCAGGGGTGGGACATATTCAGAGGGGACAGCCAGTCTCGAATGCACTCCTGTACTGATGAATGTCATCTGTTCACTTAAATTACTGGGCAGCAGCCCCTACTAACTCATGAATCATAGTAACCATACATGGTTCCCAGCTAATTAGATGCATCATCGTTTTGCCGATTAAAGTAATTAATAGGACGGTAACAAATGGTCATGATGGATGGAGGTAGTTGTCATCGCCTCAGTTATTCAGCGTGATATGTGATTCTGCTACTTTTGGTTGATTACTTAGGTACAGCTCTTCACAGTGTTGGTTATATTGTGTTCATGGGAGTTTCACTTGCACAAAAATTTTGAACGAAAAATGGATGATCAAGACGGGTTTAGGCAACTAGAGGAGGCGGGACCAACCAGTCAGATGTCATGGTCCCGCCTCCTCTAGTTTCTTGAATCCACACATTTGTGCAAGAAAAACTCCCATGAGTGTATATCATCAAACGATGAAACGTGATACATATGATCTTTTCCCATCAGAGTGGTCATTATTAAGCAATATGTCCAAATACAAATGCTTTATCTTTAGTGTTACTTGTTTTGGTGTTATATAGGAGTAACATTATAGGAGTGCTTTGCATGACTTGATATATAAAGGAAGACAGTAACACATTTAAGAAAAACAATTTTCTGTGCTGGGAGAGTGATACACACACGCTCCTCTCCAGACTGACTGAACCACTGACACAATGACACCTTGTGTGTCTCACTGCGTCCATAACAGAAAACAATGGAGTGGCTCTTCTGCATAACTCTTCTGCATGCTGCCTTAACCCTCCTTAAGGTCCCTGCCTCCATGCCGTTTCACGGAGGAATCTGCGGCGGAGGGAAACTCCTGCCACTTCCCTCCACAATGGCTGCAGCTCTATAGCTTTGCCAGGAAGTGATGGTTAGATGGTGGCTTGTGAGGTGAACCTTTTCAAAAGGTCACAGAGGTTGTGTTGGCGTTGCCTGCGACAGCTGTGGAGCCCCTTTTTAAATGCATTGTTGTAAAATGCCAGGCGCTGTTGATAATATAATACAGGCTGACTCCAGTCTGATGCTGCAGTATATAGATTTAGCCTGGTTAGTGCCCCCGCCACCCAGACGGGGTTTCCTCGCCCTCAGGTTCCTTTGCTGGAGGTGCTGTTCTCTGCTCTTCATCCTGTGATTAGATCGACTGCCCTCCTTGGAGCGAGCGGAGCCTTCTGGCAGTGTCCCCTGGGCGTCGCCAGGCTCCGCCGAGGACAGCAGTGCCAGTACTTAGCAGCGAATAGGAGCCCTGAAGGCACGAGGTGGCTCTGCCAGCCTCCTGTATGAATGTTTAATTAACACACGTGTTGGTTTGTAGCTCTCCCAGCTCTGCAGCCTAAGCCCACGCACGTGAGGTGTGCGGTGTGTGTGAAAGACGCCCGATGGCAGGGACAGGGGGAGGAACCTCACTGATCTGCTGAAGGTTTTGAAGATATCACTGGATCTGCTGAGGTTCAGCTGCAGTGTCCTATCTGGCATTCACATTCACGGCACAGCTGTTGTCATGATAATATTGAAAATTGTATGGAAGATGCTGATTGGTCCGTCCAGTATGTTGTAGTCTGTGCAGTAAAGGCGTTTGCTCAATGATCAGATGGGGGCTGGTGGCTACTGGTGATGGCCACCCTGTGTCAGTCACGCTTCCTGCAGACCCTCCATAGCAATACCTTCTGGCCCACTGTGTGTCGTTATTTTACTACCAGTGCCTGACTGGCTTCCTCATTCCCACTCTTAGCTGTCTGCACTAACAGGGAAGGACACCCACTCCCTGTCTGCTGAAGTGCCTGATTTCTCAGTTTGAGTGCTAGTGGGGCTGTGGGGGGGTTACTGTTTCAACAAACCTACTTTTCTGTTGTTAAAAAATAAGGTTTCTTTTATGTTTCAGGATTCATCATGACATTTATTTAATGTAGGAGACCATATGCCTGAACTGCCCTTGTCTTGTGACTGTCTGGAAAAGACCAGGAAACGGTGCTTTTGGGACTCAGTCACTGAGATTTCCTCCAGCCTCAGATGCCCTTTAGTAAAATCTTCCTCATCATTAATGGTCGGGCGCGTGAACGGTGGGAGCCGGTGGCAGCTTTCTGCTCCCGCAAGGCTGACACGTCTGGAGGGAGATAGTGCGGCACTCTCACTGTATATCGCAAACGTCACTCGCTGTTATTTTTTCACACACTCGTGCCGTGCTGCCCTGGGTGTTCCCTGGTTTCTCTTTGAGTTCGTTCGTTCTCTCTCTCTCTCTCTCTCTCTCTCTCTCTCTCTCCCTCTCTCCCTCTCTCCCTCTCTCTCTCTCTCTCTCACCTGCTTGTTGAGGACTGTCCTTCCTTGGCTTGTATAAGGTTAGGGAAAAGGGAAAGACTCCAGTATCCAACCCTTATGATGGAGAAACTTTCTTGTGCACCAGAGAGCTGAAGCACAGATGAGGGGTACACTACTCCACCGGGAGGACTTCCTGTATTACATTACTTCTGAGAGTTGAGCCTGGTTCCTCTTATGCAGATATATTTAGATTATGCTTCAAGATGTATTTATCTGATCACAGAAGAAACTATTCACATTAATGAGGCATCCTCACATCAGTATTGTGTAGTAAGCATCTTATAATACAATCAGGGTATGCAGTTTGTGCGCACTGGGAATATTTAAACGGGGGCCTGCTCAGTAGAGAAGCCCCCCCAGATTACTCTCCCTCCAGCCGTACCAGCGTCTTCACCTCTCTTGGCTTTCCCACAGTCAGCTCATTTTGCTGTCGTGCTGATTATGCCCCCCGGTGCTCTCAGTGCACGTTCACCTTCACGGCTGCCCTCCTCCCAATCAGCGCAGGATAATGTGATCTCGCTGTCAGCCGCATCTTCTCTCAGGACAGAATGTGGCTCTTTTGACACCTTTTCTGAATGTATGAATGAGAGCAGGAAGATGGCTTTTTACCCCGACCGGCTGCGGCAGAACAGAAGGACCTGTATGTGGACGTTGAAGCTCTCGCTGAAAAGCAGGGAGTGAAGTGTTGCGTGATTTGCCTCCGATCCAGCATGTTTGAGGGCTGCTGTTCGCTCTGGGGGACTTGCAGGTAGCTTTGCTGCTGCCCAGAATCTGATCCATTGTGTTTCACATTGTGTTTCGGGTCGGTAGACAAACGTGCCTGTTGTGAGCACGGGGATGCCGATGCAGACAAACCACCGGTTTCGGGAAAACACTGCTACTCGCGTGCAGCAGCAGCTCTGCCCATGCACACGGGCGTCTCCCAGGTAACGGGAGGCAACTGGAAGATGTCTGTCAGACTCAGGTTGGCTGCAAGTGGGAACAACTCACAGGAGGAATCCCGGATAGTGGGCGGAATGAAAGCCACATCTGGAGAATGGCACTTGGTGACCAGTTTACTTGGTGACACACATACACACCCAGAAACAAACACCTTGGCACCAAATAGAGAGGAATATATAGCGTATAACCCAAAGGGTCAGCCAGCCGCTACCCACCAAGTACGATCACACTATAACCCACACACAGACGCAGATAGTCTATCACACCTACCTATGCATGCTTACACCCCAGTACGCGTGCGGTCTCACTCCGGGGCCGCTCTCCCCGGTAGTGTCCCCTTCAAGGGTATCCGGCAGGAATCAGCCCTTCATCTTAGCGTGCGGAAACAATCGGAGCCTAATCACTCACAGCAGCACCTTCAATTAGTCAGGAAGTGTCCATTACCAGCTCGGTTATTCAGCCTGCGGGCTCCCCTGACAGCTTTCAGTCTGATTGCGGCGCGTGGGCGGTCTCTCCTTACTTACCGTTAGCCGCCAGAATGCTAGCAAACCGCCCCCCATGTCGCGTTTCGGGGGCACTGTGTAAAGTAGCTGTGATCTACGCACAGCGTCATCTGCTGCGGGACAGAACGAGGGGTAGCTGTCAAGCCAAGTTATCTCAAGAAGCGTGTCAATTCTGAGGCTTATTTCAGCTGTTAGATGTGCTTTCTGTGAACGCAGCAAATGCCTGGTGCCCGTCTGAAAGGGCACTCTGCTTCGCTCACAAAGACGCCAGCGCTGTCAGGGGAGCTGATGAAATGAGCAACATATACTGCGCAAAATCAAGATCACAGTATGCCAAGATTTCACTCCAGTTGATGAGAGCAGGAAGTCTGATTGTACTAGACTGGTCCTTGGGCTGTGTTTATGCTCTGTATGTGTGACTGTTATGCATCCTTTGTCATGTGTCTGAGATGCTGGTTTGGCATGGGGGTGTTCCAGAGTCATAGGGGCTGATTTAGCATAGAATCATTTTTTTCTGTAAAATCCCATGCTGGGGGGAGAGTTTCAGATAGTGTGTCAGGTTATGGTTATAGTAAGACGACCCTTCTTTCCTGATGTAGCCACATTGCCATTCAGACCAGCTCTGATGTTCTTGTGTCCTTGGAGGTGAACCTAAAGAACGGAATCTGTTCCGCTCTCCACGTTCCCCTGAGGTCCCCCTCTCCTATTTCCGCTTGTAGTCCAGTTTGTGAAGCTCCTCCCATCCACAGGGTGTGGGGTCAGAGGGTTGGGTGCGAAAGTCAAGAGATCGGGGGGGGGCTCTATAGCGGCACGGTGAATGTGGGTGCCACCCGCCTGTGCCATCTGTCTATGTGCGCAATCTAGCAGCCTCACGCTGTGCAGGCAGGCTGTCCTGCACGATTACGCGCTCACGGCTTTCCACGGCACCGACCTTGCCGCCCTAACCCTCCATGAATGCCCCTGCTGACTGCTAACATCTGGGTGCATGTGCTTCGATAGACGTTGCATTCCTGGAGGTTCTCAAGGCATGCATGGAGAGCTGGGTGAAGCCCATGCCTGGTTAACCTAGGCTCCCTTATGGGTTATCCTGAGTTTGTTGGCTGGGGATGCTAAAATGAACCTCCTCCCCAACAGCTTTAGAGCCTCATAAAGGAGATATCTTGGGTAAACTACTTACCAGTAACACTTGACCTCACAGTCTAAAACATATGGAAATTGCCATAGTCTCATTAATAGGGGCTTAGACATGCAGTAAATGAGCACTGTGGTGTTGCAGGCAGAGATGTGCAGCAGAAAGTAGTTTGTTTTACATGGTCTGGCATTTCCGGGGGGAAAAAAATGCATCGAATAGGGGCTGTAAGTGCATGAGGTGTTCTGGTTCAATCTGGTTCATACTTGACACATCTGCTTTTGTTTCAGGAACACATACAGTGCAGGTTGGTCTCCTCATGCACACTGCAGCGGGTGCCTCATAATGCCTTGTGCATTATATAAGCAGTGTGATGTTTCATGACTTTGAAGTGTCCAGACCTCGTCCGCTGTGGTTATCAGAACCATTAGAAATGGCTTTAGCCTGAGAAGTTCCTCATAAGGATTCTCATGAGCAGTCTTTAAGGTATTTTATCTGTTTTTCGGCTGTAATAAATTAACATTATCAAGTGCTGTTAAAAATTCATTTGAAATATGAGTCCAATTTTAGTCCGGAATAGAGACGTTTGAAACGTGCTGCCAGCATTAATCGACCCGCCTCTTGTCATTTCATAACTTCGCTAACTTTGTAAGTTTGTTAATCGAACAAAAGCTTAACGTTTCCCAGCGATTACGTTTAGCATGAATTATATTAACCCTCATGCAGGTCTGACATATTGACAGGGCAAATGCAAGGCTGCTGTTCTGAAGTCAGTTTATCCCGAAGCTCCGTTTGGTTTGAAATCAGATGGGGGGTGGGGGGTCTATAGTTACACTAGCTGAGCCGAAACATGAGTTTGTTTGTGCGATCGTCAGATTGGTTGTAATCAGTAACTGTTTCCTTAAATAGCGCATGGCAGTATGATGCTCTTACATGGGTGAGGACTATTGAACCTGATGAAGCCTTTTTTTGCTTCACATCTTTCAGCTACATTTTGTTCTTTTGCCTTCTTTTGCATATCTGCCTTCTGCTCTTTCTGCTCCACTTGCTCCTCTCCTTCCTCCCCATGCACTCCTCTGGTACTCATCTTCCTCCCCTCCTGCCTATCGCTCTCCCTCCTTCTCATTTTTCTCCCTTTTTCTTATCCATTCCCTTTCTGTTTTTCCACACTCCTCTGCTCTCTTTCATCCCCTCCATGTTGCCCCCTCCCAGACTCTCGGGGGTCTGTCTGAAGCGTATCTCTGCAGCCCATGCACCCCCCCCAAATGCCCCTGTCGTAGCTCTTCGTTCACAGAATAGCTCTTATAGGTGTGTCAGTCATGCTGCATTGGCCTGTTGCCCCCCCAGCCAGTTCTGCATCCCTTTGGCTCACAGGGACTGAAGCTGTACAGTGTGGTGGGCGGTGGCTGGAGAGCCTGCTGTCTGGGTGACGAGGTGGCTCTGCTCCCACGCTGCCTTGGTGTGCACGGCTGTTTTGGTTCATTCACACCGACCAGCGTGCTCTTCTCCCCGCCATCAGCCAGTTCCGTGTTTATTGCTTCAGAATATTCGCCCTTCAGTTCTTTTCCAAACCTCTGAGACTCTCCATCGTTCCTGCTTGGCCCCCACGCCGCAGTCCGCAAGGGCAGCATGCACCAGGACACCGACTGAGTAAGCATTATGCCCCCCCCCCCCCCCAAAGTGCAGTGTCATTGTGTGTGGATGGTGACTTTTTGGGGGTGGTTGTTGGAATCTGGGGGGAACCGCTAGAGGGCGCTGTTTAAAAGCAGGTGAATGTACAGGGCGATTTTCTGAATGTGTATCTTAAGGCATTAATATCAGCTTGGCAGACTGTCAGATCGTGTCTGGCTTGTGTGTGTGTCAGATGTGTGCGAGCGACAGGTACAGTCAGTACACACTTAGACACACAGGGTGCCTGGGTGTGGGGTGGTTTCTCCGCACCGCAGAATCAGTGCAGGAGGGGAATACAGAGAAAATGAAATGGGGAGAGACTCTCAGAGAGAGAGAGAGAGAGAGAGAGAGAGAGAGCGAAGGAGCGAGAGTGTGACGAATGAGACAGTGGGGCAACCCCCCTCTCTAGACTAGGGATTCCTCTGCTGCAGCGATCAGCAGTTTCTCTCTCTCTCTTTTGCCTCCCCCCCCCCCCCCCCCAACACAGAACTGGGTGGGATCCAGAGCCCTCATGTACCCAACTGCTCACGATGTGATGTCTCCTTCACACACACACACACACACACACACACGTACACACACCCCTTTTGACAGCTGATAATAGTGTTAGTGGCTAAAGTGTGGAATCTCTGACTGGTTTTCATCCCTCCTCCCTGGCCCTCATTCTGTTCTCCATCACTCCACCACCCCCCCCCCCCCCCCCCCCCCCC
>JAODJU010000062.1:13206956-13233393 GCA_026776725.1 Gnathonemus echidnorhynchus | reverse complement strand
AGGTTGCTGTGCTTTCTGCTGGTTCCCTGTTTAATATTTCAGGGGGCGATTCAGTGACTACCCGCAACCCTGACCAGGATAAGCACTTACATAGAATATTATTGGATGTATTGAGTGACTGTATGCTTTGGGGGCGCCGTATCTTGGATACACAGATGCACACTGTGTCGTACTCACGCATTGCACGTTGCATACACACATTATGCAGACAGACACACGGGTGTGTCCCATGCGGGCGTGTGCGTGAAATCTGGTCTCACACGGGTTCATTCATCATGCTGTTGCATGTGCAGACAAGGAGTCCGTGTTGAGGGTGTAATTTATGCAGGAGCCGGGTAGCCGGCTGCGTAACTGCAGGGAGAGAGACGTGCACATGCGCACACGCTCCGAAACGCAGCTGTGTGGACAGAGTGGCTCTGAGCCGGCCGCTTTGGGCTCGCCAAGCCCGTACGTATAATTTCCATCAAGGCAGTAATTTTTCTCTTCCAATATGGCCGCGCCGCCTGCCGCTTCCACACTGAGGGTAAACGGCCAGCGGACGCCTGGTGCTTTAGCACATACCTGTTTACCGTAAAGAAGCTTTGCCTCCCTTTCTGACATGCTCTGGTAAACTACTTGTGATGTTGTTGCCAGGTCTCGTGAATTTTTATTTTTTAAAAGTGTTCCCTTCTCTCCTTAAATCTGGCAGTACTGTCTTTCAGGGGGCCACTCACCCACGGGGTTGTGTGTTCGAATCCCACCCCTTGCTCTGCTCTGTGTGGTTCGCATGCTCTCCACATGTAGCTTTTCTCTGGGTTCTAAGCATCTCTGAGCAAACCGTGGTGTCTGACTGTGGACATGTGTTTCTCCTGTGATGGACTGGACTAGCAACATGTTCTTGCCTGGTACCCCCATCGCAGGTACGCGTGTATAGAAAAAGGCTATTCCAGCCCCCAGGGACTTTTCCGGTTCCGTGAATCATCGGTTCAGTCGGACCCGTTATGGAACATTCTGAAGACCTGCCTGCGATTTGCCCTGAAGCGCCACGGTTCTGCCCACCGTGTCCTGCAGGCTTCGCTCCCTCGCTCACACGTCGGGATGGCCTGACAGCGCCGTGGAAGCTGCTGTGAGGATGTTCAGGGGGGGCGCATTAAATACTGCACAGCTATATGATCCTGTGCATCCCTAGAAACTCTTTTCTTTTGTCTAGAAGGTGATTAATGCGCTTGATTAGCCTTTCCAGTCGCATAGTAATTACAGCAATGGCGAAATGCCGTCCCAAGCAGAAATTGATCTTCGCCGTAATCGACCCTTTGTTATCGTTAAACACCATAACAATGATAGATAATCCTGAGCAGTTCATTGGGTGACCCCCATGTGTTCTTGTGGGGGAGTGGAGCATTGCTAAGCATCTTTCTTCACTGGGAGGGTGGGGCACACAGACACACACATACACGCACGCAACCTGCACCTGAAATGCGCCGTGAGGGAGCAGTTTGCATGGCTGACCAGGGCGCATTCTTGTAACCTGAAGGTTGCCCATTCACTGTGCTGATTTTGCAGGAGACTGCGGATTAACTGTAGGTGTGTCTGTGTGTGTCCATCCTCAGCGTTGCGGTCACCATTATTCAGTCAGACTGTACCTGCTGCTCGTGGTGTAGGGCTTGTGTGTTTGGGTGTTTTTATGGATGAGTTGCATTAGGTCGTTCTAGGCGTGCGCTCCTTTGGTAAGCCAGTGTTTCTCAATCCGGTCCTCAGGGACCCACAGACAGTGCATATTTTTGCTCCCTCCCAGAGCATGGTAAATGTGGACTGTCTGGCAGGGAGCTGGGAGGGAGCAAAAACGTGGATTGTCTGTGGGTCTCCCTGGACCGGATTGGGAAAACACTGGTGGAAGCTATTAAAGCATGACATCAGTCCTGGAGTGTCCGTTCTTCCCTCCCTCTCCCAATCTATCCCATTCCAGTCGAGCACAGAGCTTGCAGGCACCTTATCCACATACTAATTTACTGCCCTATATTATCTCAACCCCTTCCTCTAGTGAAATTCATGTAGGTTTATCTGATTAAGAGTGACCCACACAAGTTCAGCATGCCGATTACTCTGCACTACTTCATTATAGCTGTTGAGATTTATTTGTCAATGCAAAAGAGTGGGTTGTCCCCCAAAGGACATGTGCAGCATCTAATGCAGCGTATTCATTTATGAAGATCTGGATAATGTAGTTTTGCTAATGTCCACAGCTGCCTCACGATTAAATTCTCGTCCTTTATGTTGTTACGCTGCCTTTCCTTTTTCATCACAAGGGCCAGTAGATGGCGAGTTTTAGCAGTTTGACCGTAGCAGAAATTTGTAGAAAGGCCAAATCAAGCAGCTTTGACAAATTCAGTTCTGGTGACCGCTGGCCTTGTTGGAAGGAGTCTGGAGGCTGCTTGGCGTTCGCTGGCAGCTATGGGGAAGCCCGGTAATAATGACCCTGTGTCCCAGTCATGGAGTCACATCACATGAGTCTTTCCCAGCAACGGTGACTGGAGGCTTGTTGCTCATCCTGATGCTGCAGTTTAGAATCTAACGGCTGTTTTTTTTTTTTGCCTTGTTTATGGAGGAGAAAAAACATTTAGACTGATTGCAAATTGATTGCTACCTCTGAAAGGAGGATGCTGGACTATGAGGAAAAAAATCAATCCACAATGTAGCTGTCTGATTCACCAGTCACTGCAGGACTCAGAACCCCCCAGCCCCCCCCAAACCGGCTTTTACACCACTGAAGAATGCCCGGTTTGCAGTTGTCCATGTTCTCCCTGTGCCATGCTTGTTTCCTGGTTTCCTCCCTAGTCAAAAAATGGATCCTTGGGTGCACTGACTTCCCTGAGTCACCCATAGAGTGTGTGTGTGGGACCTCTGATGGTCCGGAATGTCACCTGCAGTGTCCCCTGCAGTGTCCCCTGCCCTGTGCTTTTTGGGACAGGCTCCTATAACCTTATACTGGATGAGTGGTTGGAAGATGGATGCAGTGCTGGAATTTGACATTTTAAATGTGGTTCTGTAGTTTATTTAGTTTGAAGGGTACAGGGTGTCACTCGGATGCTGGATCAGGCTGTTGCTCTGACTTTTCAATCGCGCTGGTTACTTTCTGCGTTTGCACCAGTGCCAGTGACATCCAAGTCCAGCTGACGGTGGCTTTCATGCTGCCAGAAGTGCAGGTGAAAGTGACACCGTTTATCTCTGTGGCCGTCCGCAACCAAAACACGAAGCTTTTAGCTGAAGCCGCCACGACGCACCGGTGCTGGAAATCGGCCAGGCAAGCGAGAGCCCTTTTCAGAACGTGAAGTGTGTGCAGAAACCACAGCAGGAAAAATTAGAAGTTTTTATTATTTTTTTTATTTCTTATTCAACTTCCATGTTTCAGAATTATTGCAGTTGTCAGGTGTATTTTTACAGTCATGGAATTACATAATTTAATCTTCGTTCATTTAACCCAAATATGGGTTCACCATAACCCAAAAAGAACAAAATTACTATCAGAATTTATCTGAAAAATTCTAATAATTACTGGAGTGTAAAGATGGAAGTAAAGTTTCAATAATTCACATGTTCATTAGGGTCAGTTAAATCTTTTGCAAAGGGAACTAAATCATAATTTAAAGTGAGTGCTATTTTGTGGGTATTATGGTGTGCTGATTAAGGAGTGTCATCGCATATATGTATGGGGGGGTTGTGTTGGTGGGCTTGGGCCTATGAGGGTCATGTTAGGGGCTTTGAAAACAGAGTGTGGTTTTAAAATGTATGAACACAAAATACTCAGCAGATTATTTTGTCTTATATTCAATGTATTTGAATTTGCAGCAAATTTAAGTTTCCTCCCTGTGCCTGTGGAGATGTGTGAGAGAGAGTGAGTGTTGCATGATGTAATATGCAGGTAAATCTTTTAGCCAGTATGGAGCCATCGTTTCAGTGTGAAGAAAGGGTTCAATTACTTTTACCCACTGCTAAAGAAGAAAAGGAAAACGTAAAAGGGGAGCTATACATCCTCAATGACCTTTTTCTTTGAGGCTAACATCTGAGCTTGACTGGACTGAAGGAAACCACTGATGATGTGGGAAGCCTTGTGCTGGCGAGTGATAGGCCAGTGTCTGACTGACAGTTAAGAAAAGGAGCCTGATTCGCCAGTCCCAGGCACTGCTAGGCGGGGGCTCATCCCTGATTGGCTAGAGGCCATATTGATTCCATTTGCTTGGCTAGCAGTTTGCATTCCTCAGGACCATTCTACCACAAAAGATGAAGGTTTTCGTTACAGCTGAAAAATCAACCATCAGGTTTAAAACATCTTATTAAACCAGTACACACACCAGCCCTTTGCGGATAAGATTGTCCACCCCTGAGTTAAGCATTTCGGGTAAAAGTAGAACAACAATCAGAATGTATGAATGGGGTGTCTTGGGTGGCAGAGGTTTGCTTTGTAGCACCTTGGTCTGGGAGCTGGTTCTCTAGGGGCTTGGCTGGCTCGGGGACGTGGACCAGCTGCGTGGGGAAATGTGGTCCGTCAGAGGACCTCAGGCCAGCATGGGTGATCTGGTTTGTCAGAAGGATTGGATCTTATTGCTGTCAACCTTGGAACTTTATCTGTCAGACCTCCTTACCTTCAGCTTCTGTACTTGAGTTGATTGGCGCAGGATGTGTGAGAGATTTCACTTTGCTCAAGTGGTCTAGGTGACCTCACTGTGTGGCAGGTGTGAGGGGGTACGATCAGCGCTGTCTGGGTCAGGGCACAGTGAGGTTTATAAAGAGGCCCGTATGGAAGAGCGGAAGGAGCAAATGTATCTGCTGGTTGTGGCTGGTGGGAAATCCAGCCAGCTGAGCGACTGGCCTGAATTTATCTGCGTTGACCTGCATGCTGTACATTCTCATACTATTTCTTTTGGTCACATCTGACACCTCAGCAGGCTGACGGGAAGTACTAGACCCTTCCTCAGTGAACACACTTCCTGTTGGCGTCCTGTAACCCCACGCCCCCAAGTAGCCGCCTTCCCAGCATCCCGTGGGGCAGCCTGTGGGCGGAGCTCTCTGGCTGCTTCACAAGAGCACGATCCGAGCGAGCTAAAAATCTGAGGGGTCCCTCTCCTGGCTCCGCGAGCGGCTTCCGCCCGCTGCTTATGCGGAGAGCAGTGCTGGCCAGTGAAAAGAGGAGCTATGTAGGGGGCTGCCGGATTTTAATATTTCATCTGTTTATGGCAGTGGAGGCTGTGCTGTGCCCTGGTGCGGCGAGTCGGTCGTTAATCCTGCTGCCCGGAAGGCGGGCATGTCGACATTCCGGACAGTTAGCCTTTGGTCATTCGTATTTCATTGCGTGATGTGGTTATGATTGGGTGTTCCACAGCTGTGTGTGTCTGTTTGTGTGTCTGTGTTTGTGTGTGTGTTTGTCTGTCTGTCTGTCTGTCTGTCTGGTCTGTCTGTCTGTCTCTGTGTATGTGTGTCTGTGTCTGTGTGCACGCATTGCGTTTTTCCTTAAAAGTCCAGGCGAGCAGCACATGTGCAGGGTGTGGCCATGGCTATGTGAACAAGACAGTACACGCCACCCTGCTATTGGAGTTTCTGTGAAAGAGAGACTGTGTGTGTGTGTGTGTGTGTGTGTGTTTGAGTGTCTGAGTGTCTCGTTGTCAAGGAGTGTTTTTGTTTTCTTTCCTCCCAAACATTGCTGATGTAATTCTCTCTCTCTCTCTCTCTCTCTCTCTCTCTCTCTCTCTCTCTCTCCTTCCTTCCTTCCCACTCCAGGGCTGGAAAAGTATCCCTACATGGCAGGCCCAGAGACTGCTGTGCTCTTCTGTTGCAACGCCACCTGAAGGTGAGTCATTGTACTGCACCACCCTGAGAACATAAAGGAAAAAGAGCATTCAGATGAACACAAACTTGATGCCCCAAATACCAATCATGAGTATCATCATGAAAGCCATATGACCTCAGACATCTCGACAGTTCTGCTTCCCATTGGTGCTTTGTCCAGCTGGTTTGCCTGTGATGTCATGCTCGTGACTGGTCATGTGCACACTGGTCATGCGAGGTAGCGTTTCGGCTCCAAATTAATGCCATTTTCCCACTGTCCTCCAAAGGGAGGGTAAGCCTAAGCAAAGTGCTGACTTTCTTGCTAGTTGGCCTGATTTTGTTAGTGTGGACTTAAGAACACCCTTATGGTGGCTTTGTTAAGCCAGAGTGAGCTCTTACATGGGGGGCCTGGACTCTGTCCCACCGTCCCCTTGCCTGGAGGAGGGAGGTAGATCTCCTCTCTGACTGGATGCTGATGAGAGTTCTGTTCCAGTCTAATTGGTTGGATCGTTTCATGGGAGTTCCCTGACAGCCATTCATTCATGGGTGTTTGAAGGCGAGGCCCCCGCACTGGTGGGCCGGGGGGAGTGTATGGCCGAGAGCCTGTTCACTATGGGGGGGGGGGGTACGTCTTCCTGCAGCGTGAAGTGCAATCAGAGCTCAATGGCGATTCATTAATTGGGAGCGACAGTTCACTGCTCCAGAAATAAGCATCTGTCACTCCTCGTGTTGTGCAGTGCTTTTGCGCTTAGAATGAATCGCTGAGCCTTTCTTGACGTTATCCAGCAGAAGAATCTCAATGTGCCGCCTGTCAACACTCATGTGTCACACAAAAACCCGTTACAGGTAACCCCTTGGTTAAGAACATCCAACTTACGGACAAGTCTTACTAACGAACAGACTAGCATAAAGCCTATTATATTAAACATTCAGGATAAATACAATATTTCATAATGATGAGCGCACACACTACTTTGTGACACTCGTGAAAATATTGCGCAGCTTCAGAGTTTCATTGGCTCAAGGTTCAATGCAGCATCGTACGTAGTTACTTGTATTATTACTGTACAAAAAAGCACTGATTTATATCGGCCAACTAACAGTATCAGCTGATACAGTAACAATCGGCCATCGGCCGACGATTAAAAATGAGCCGATATTTACTGCCGATAATCCCCTTTAAAATGGTGACCCATATTGCTTTGCACACCTATGAACTAAAGTTAGATAAAATGTCTGCTATGCGGAATTATTTTAACGTTTTTCGAAAAAGCAATTTGGAAACATTACTCTGCTAAAGGCGAGAACCTACTAATCAACATTTCAGCACAACAAATTTGATTGCTCACCTTAAGGCAGGACAGTGACGGGTATGAAGAGTTTCTGAAAAACAAATCCGTTCCAGTGAAGAAGGCTGCAGTGCTGCCGAGTAACACTAGTCTGTCCATAACGCAAGTGTTTGGTAGCAAAAGAATTTCGGTGCAGACAGTGTGAAATCAAGACATTATTACTAAGGAAAGTTACGGAGTTTATTTCACTTGATGATCAGCCCTTCACTGTTATAAATGCTATAGATATATAAGATGTATACAGTTATAAAATACAGTGCTTTGAGACTTGCAAGCCAGAGTTGTATATTTTTTGGTAAAAAAAAAAATATATATATTTGCATGTCCCTTTAAATTTATTAAAGCATAATCTCCCAAACAATCGGTATCTCAGTTTTTGAAATAACCTATTGGTATCAGCCAGGAATTTCCTTATCGGTGCATCACTACTGTATAATAATAATAATAATAATAATTATTATTATGATTATTATTATTATTATGATTATTATTGTTATGTACTGTATTATTTTTTCAGACGTAATTGCAAATTCGACTTGGGTCTGTTTCATAACCTGTCTATTTTTGTTAGGCTTGGTGCTGAAGTGCAGCTTGCTGTATCAAAGGCTTTTTAGTTGGGAGTTGAGCCCCTTCGATCGAGTGTGTTTGGTTTATGGACAGACTGTGTGTGGTACAGGTGAATAGAGAGAGAGCAGGGTGAGCTGTCTGCAGCATCGAGGCTGTCGGCCCTGTGATTGGTCAGCCGGTCCTGCCGCCCAGGAGCTTGGCGAGGCTGCTACTGCGATGCTGGCAGTAAGGTGGCACTGCCATTGTAGCTAATTACGCCTGATCAGCGATCCTGTCACAGACACATGGGTTTGGGAGAAACCTTAGCCAAAGCAATCGGAACGCAGAATAAACCCAGTGGTGCTGGGGGGGGGTGTGCCGGGGGCGGGGGGTAGGGATTTCCAGATCTCTCAATGACACAAGCGTCCTCTTTGTTGTGTTGCCTACTTGAAACGAAGAGCAGTGTGACACAACTGCTTATTTTTACTGTTTCGTAGTTCATACCACCCACCACTCATAGCTGTTTGGCAGATGGAGGGAAGTGAGCGTGAGCCAGAATCACTCGCCGGCGTTACTGTGCAGTCCGAGCAGTTCGTATCTAGGGAGACGTCAGCCAATCTGGCAACCCCCCGGCGAATGGTATTTTTGTTTTGACGGGTTGAGATGATTCTGCTGGACCTGGTGACAAGGTGTACTCGGTGTTCTGCTTTTTTTCTGCACCGTGTCCTCTTCCAAGTGCCGACTGTACTGCGTCGGTCTAATCACCCAGGGAAGGGATGGTAGACCCCGCAGATTTTTTCATTTGATGACCCAGTTTGATTTAAAGAATTGAGGTACAGCAACAGGATGAGTGGATTAAGACGTAGGTTTGTTGGGTGTAGGGGATGACACAGAGCTATGGGGCATGGGGTAGTCTTTGATTACACGTACAAAGCCCGTCCTCCTCAAGGGTCCTAGTGTACAACTGTTGCAGCACCATCTGCTGGTCATACTTGGTATTGCTCTGTGATATTCTGGCCCATTTATATCTCTCTTTAACTTCCTTTTTCTCTATCCCTCCTCCTCCTTCGTCAGAGGTGACTGTAATGTATCAGAACGGGCTCCCTGTGATATCGGTCTGCCTGCCTTCTCGGCGGGAACGTTGCCAGTTCACCCTGAAGCCGCTCAGCGACTCCGTGGGCGTATTCCTGCAGCAGCTGCAGGCTGAGGACCGAGGCATCGACCGCGTCGCCATCTACTCCATGGGTAACCCCGTCTGCCTGAGTGCTTGCTGAAGCACATTCACTCTAGCGCAGCTGGCAAAATGCCCCCCGTTTGCCGCTCCTTATGAAAGGGCCTTTTCAGTATTAATTATATCTATTAGCAGCTGTTCTCTGCAAGTTTAGCTACTCTCTACCATAGCTGTGAACTTCCAACCAACAGCCTGTCCTGCCGCCCCCTTTTTCAGAGGGTGTGAGAGTAGCCGCCTCCACGGGGATCGACATCCTGCTGCTGGACGACTTCAAGCTGCTCATCAACGACACCACGCATGTGGTGCGACCCCCCCGGAGAGGTGAGCTGTACTGGTGCCTAAGCGGCCTTCCAGGCATATTTTTTTGCACAAATTCACTAATAATTTTGAAACACGCTGTATGTCACGCTGTATGAGCACTATTTACTAGCAGTCTCAAATATCTCCCTTTGTTCTGTGTCCGTGCATGTGTGAAATTCATGCGTGTATCTCAGAGCTCCTAGCGCATGAAGAGGCGGAGAGGTTGAACGACGTGAAGTTCTTAGTCCAGCAACTCTACACTACCCTTCGCATTGAGGAACATCAGCTGACTAAAGAGCGAGAGCTGATTGGACGACTGGAAGACTTGAATTCGCAACTCCGCCCCCTGGAAAAGGTGCCACTTTTAGACTCCTTAGAATAATTTGCAGAAACGCTGTGGAAACGAGGCATCGGGTTGATGTCATTTATGGAAGAGACTGTAGGGACATAAACCTGATTTTTGCAGTTGGTGGAGGGTGACTCGATTTTGAGTTCACTGTCAGTCAGAGTGAATGTGCGTCGTTGTGATTGGACGACAGATAAGGGAGGAGCTGAGCCGGAAGGCGGAGCGCCGGACCACCTGGGTGCTGTGGGGGGGTATGGCGTACATGGCCACACAGTTCGGCATCCTGGCACGCCTCACCTGGTGGGAGTACTCCTGGGACATCATGGAGCCCGTCACCTACTTCATCACTTATGGCACTGCCATGGCAATGTACGCCTACTTCGTGCTCACGCGTCAGGTGAGCGGCTGTAGCTTTACATGCGCCGCCGCATGTCTGTAGCGACTTTACTCTGTCCTACGCTCCGACATGCCAGCGCCCTGATCTCTGTTCTGCTCTACCAGGAATACATCTATCCTGACGCCAGAGACCGGCAGTACCTGCTCTTCTTCCACAAGGGAGTAAAGAGGACCCGCTTCGATATCGAGAAGTACAACAAGTTAAAGGACGCCATCGCTGAGGTATTCCGAAGACGACGCCCCCAGCCCCCTCTCCCCGTAGCTGTAGCATGGTGGCTAACAGAGCAGAATCATCGCTCAGTCTCGGAGCTGGAGAGCATCGGGTCGGCCTATGAGTGCGAGGTTTATACATTCTGCCCACATTCTCCCTGGATCTCCCCCACAGTCTAAAGTACTGCCCTTTAGATCATGTGTGGAATATGTCTCTCAAGATCTGGATTCATCCGTTTTATACCGCATGTCCTGGGGAGGCTCATAACATAATTCTGGGTAAATCACAGCATGCTAAGATGCACTGTACCAGTAATTCAGGTTGGGTAAAACGATAAGAAAAGGGACCAATGGGTTAGTCTAGAGACACTTGAAATTCTGCTTTTATGATGCGTATCAGCAGAAATTGGCTGCAGGAGGTGCTTTTCTGGTGTGGCACGCTGTTATAGGAGAGCAGCTCTTCAGAAATACTGTGATGCAGATTGAAACACTTCTCATTGAGGTTTTTTTCCGTGTGTGTGTGTGTGTGTGTGTGTGTGTGTGTGTGTGTGTTTAGGCATTAAGTGGTAGGTGTCATGGAGAGTTAACAGCCTGGAAATGAAGCAGTGGCGTGTCCCTAGCTGACCCTAACCCCCCAGGCTGGGCCTCCGCAGGCAGTGATGGGAAGGCGCCCGGCCCTAAGCGCCCACTTGCTGCAGGGCTTCTCCTTCTCCTGTTCGATTGCCTCTCAGCTGTTCACTTTTTCTGACTCTTTGGGCAGGAGGGGATGTTCTCAACCCTTTTCACATCCAGAGCCACACACACAACACAACCCAGTTTTATATTCATAAATTCTATGGACCCCTGGACATTCTCCAAATCCTAATAAGAGACAAGAATATTCTTTCTGTCATAGGTTGGCCTATCAAATGTTCATGGATTTCCCCCCCCCCTCCATATCTAAAGGCTCCCCGCTCTCTCTCAGTGAAATGATGTCGCTTATGAGGGGGGGATTTTAGCTCTGCATAATAGTACAGAGTTAGTCTCCCCGAGCTTTGGCTTTTGCGGTTATCTGACAGGTTCCTGTTACTTTATTTCCTTCCATTGCTCTTCCTGGCTTTTTCCTGGGATGAATCCGCAGTGGATTTTATTTTCTTTGAAATCCTCGGCCCGATTGGACCTGTCCTATTGGGTATGTCTAAAGATTTGTTCAGGCAGCAATTTGTACAACTGATCCAGGGATTTGGTACCGCTGACAGGCATCCGTCTCCGTCATTTTGAAACACATGGACTTCTTTCTGTGTTGCCCATTCTTCTCCATCACCTGAACTCCATGTGGCCCTTTCTCTGGCTACATAGCAAATATTTCAAATGGGCAATTTATTCTGTATTAAAGCGGTTTGGATTTAATGGTAAAAGTAAATGAGATTTTCTGCTGTGTGTGTGTGTCAGTGAGTATGTATGTATGTATGTATGTATGTAGGTATGTATGTATGTATGTATGTATGCAAGCTGGCCCACGTTTGCACCTCTTCTTAGTCTTTGCAATTAGCCCCTCTCAGCTGTGTCTGATGCTTTCATTTAGATGAATTAGGACACGGCCAGTCAATTACAAGCTGTCGTTTCATGCCGCTTACTCACTCCTACCAGCCGCCTGCTCTGCTCTCTCATGCTCTGTACATTGTGGAAACACAGAATGAGCCCCCAAAAGAGTGAATGCTTTCCTGTCAATGTACCAGGCCTGCCACATTCATTCATATACTTACATCAGGGGTGTCAAACTGCAGTCCTGGGGGGCCGCGGCCCTGCACATTTTTGGGTTTCCCCTTATTTTACACACCTGATTTAACTCCTTGTGCTAATTACCACACAGCTTTTGAGCTGAATCATTTGTGGTGGAACAGGGAAAGAACTAAGCTACACAGGGCTCCGGCCCCCCAGGACTGGAGTTCCACACCCCTGACTCGCATCCCTAAAGTCATTCTGTGGCACCTGAGTGGTTTAGATCCCTTACCAGTGAGCCACATTTTACCCTGTGCAGGTGTGACGTGTATATTGCAACCCCATTGGCTATTTCCACATTTAAAAATGTAGTTTATAAACCAGACATGTATTAATCAGTCACACTCACTTTTCAGTGGTAAATTCAACTGAAGATGTGAAGAAAGTGACCATTTTTTTGGAAATGTTGTCCTAATGTAAGTTATGTACCAAGTTAATTCTCCATTGGTCAGACGTGTTCAGATGGTTTCACATTTTTTTTTTTAATGGTCATCTGACTTGAAATCCCATACACTATCTCTTTTGGCTCCTTGAATATACTCCCTTATAAAATGTGTAATCTGTTATTTGTAGCATGTTAAAGGGAAGCTAATTGTGAGCTCTTTGTGCCTGTAATGGAGACTCCTCTGTATCAATACAGGCCAGTGTAAGAGACTGGATGTCATTTTCAGTTGAGTGTTGTTCAGCATTAACTTGTCAACCCTTCATTCTCCTGTACTATGGTCATCCTTATTCATTTTAAGGTTTTTCACAGGGTTCAGTTTGACAGAGTTCTTCCCAGATCTCGTCCTGCCATAAATTGATAAGACTTTGGAAGTCCTTCTTGGTACAGCTTTACTGCCTTAATTGCTCCCTCCATTTCTTTGCTGACATCTGGGTAAGGAGCCAATGAATAGCCAGGGCAGTCTTTTACCATGTTGCTGGAGATGAAACGGTGTCATTGTGAGAGAAAGGGAGGAGCTGTGATTTCCAGAAATTGAGTGGTATGGCCTGTAGGATAGTGGTATAATATGGCCTGTAGCATAGTGGTATAGTATGGCCTGTGGTATAGTATGGCATGTCATGTAGTTGTATAGTATGGCTCGTCGTATAGTACGGCTTGTCCTATAGTGCTATAGTATGGCCTGTCATATAGTGCTATAGTATAGGCCTGTAGTGTACTGAGCAGTTACGCTTCACTGACTGTTGAGAAAGGCTGTCAGTAAATATGGAGTGAGTCACTTTATTGCTTCTAATCTTTCTGTATTATTCTACTCTTCTTCCTCCCTTCTCTTCTTTCTCTCATTCCCCTCTTGTCGTTCTGCTGCTTGACACTCTCCTCCATCTTCTCTCACCTCTGCCCCTTTCTACCTTTCTCACATCCATCTCCCGTATCTTTTCTCTTCCATCATCCCTCTCTCACCTCCTCCTCTGTCTCCTCCCTCCTATCTTGCCTCTCTTCCTTCACCCGCTCATTTCCCCGCTCCTTCACCTCGTCCCCTTTCTCTCTTCTGTCCATCCTCATCCCATCCCTCTCTTTCCCTTCCTCTCTCTCCTCCCTCACTTTCCTCGTACAGGCGGAGTTGGACCTGAAACGCTTGCGTGACCCCCTCCAGCTACAGCTTCCCATTCAGCAGATCGTGGCCAGCAAGGATTGATGGGAAGGGACCCCTCCCTCCTCTCCCGTATCATTTTTTTTTTTCTTTCTTTCCCTCTTTTGTTCTTTCTCACTCTCCCACTTCCCACCTCTGACATTATTTCAGAATCTAGGGAATTTTTTTCTTTTTCTTTTTTGAATTCTACTTTTCAATCTTTTGACTGAAAACAGAATAAAATAAACAACACAGGAAGAGGGGAGGTACCAAAAACATAAACTGGTCATTTTGTCAGAAGAGGAACACGATACTGATTCACCAAGGAGCTGAAGAGATGGTGTAACTGTTCACGATGTGGCAGAAGACTACAGGAACAGCGTAGCAGCGAGCAGGAGGTCTTGGATCGGCGTGGGATGTGATCCATTTGGGCGTAGGAGAATGGCACAGAGGCGTGTGCCTCTATTTTCGCCCCCCCCTCCCTACAGCTGCACATGTGATCATATCGCGGGTGTTAAGGGTCCACAATGGCTTCACACTTGGGGGCTGAAAGTGTGGAATGAAGTAGGTGGCTGAACTAACAACTGTCACCCTTGCCACCCGACATGCTCATACACCCCTGGGTGGGGTTGAGGATGAATATGTTATGCCCCTGGCTCTCTGCGCCACCGGGGCGGCGCTCTCGACCGCTGCAACACTGACTTCCTTTCTCTGACTTCCTGTACGGACCCTCTCTCAAGTGCATCCTGAGAGTACTGCCGGTTAAACATCACTGTGTGTTTGATTATTCCAAAAAAAAAATTTTTGGCACTTTTTATTTTAAAAGCCATAATAACTTTGTTAAGAGAATATATATATCAGAGTAACGAAACACTCATTTTATCCTGGTCGTCTTTTGTTTCTCATTCAGACACGCACATGTACAGTGTTTCACAGGCTCACCCCTGCATCACCGTCAGCATGGCCTTATTCATAAGGAACCGCCCTGCAATAGACTTTTTCAGCGCACATTTTATTATATTAAAAGTTAAATTTGCCTATCCTGTCTGCTTCAGTGTGGGCAGTGTTAAGCTTTTTGTTTTCAGGGATGCTGTTAAAATTTCCACCACTCCAAGTTTCATCCAATACCAACAAGTGCTGCTGTCACAGGCTGTTTTGACAATTGCTACTTTAGCTATATTTCCCATAGTGCCTCGCTGCCACCAAATCTGAGGGCGCAGTGTGACAGGCATGTGAAGATGTCACACGCACGCATCAGTGCCATTAGGAATAATAATTTGAGCTGTCAGATTATTGGAAGGGGTGGGGGGAGGAAGGGGGTGTGTACATTTCACCCTTAATTTTACCAGTAAAGGGGCAGCGATGCCTCTGGTCTCTGCCAGCCTTACCTGCAAGCTCAACCAGCGCGTTTAATTGGAAGAGAGGAACTAGGGGGTGGAGCTCAGCCGTGTTTTCTGCATGTTTGTCGCTAACTGGGATGTGATATCGAGAACGCAGTGTTTCAGATATCAGGGGTCTCTGATGAAATGGAAACCCCCCCTCCACCTCCACCCCCACCCCCCTGTTGTAAAAGTAAAGTTAAATCAACATCAAATTAGACTGCATTAGATTAATCAGAAGGCTTTTGCAAACATTAAAGCCCTGACTTTTCTGATATTCAGGCGAATTTCGCTAAAAGGAGATGAAGTTATGCATTCATATGCTAAATAGATTTATGAATTTTTAGATTAAATAGGTTTGGGGGGTTTTTTTTATTTAAAATGCACAGAGGAATTTCTGTACTGGCATAATGAGGAATCTGTGATGAGAATTCTGAGTGGCCTTGCTGTTGGTCTTCTATAAGGGAAGCAGTTCAGCATTCCCTCCTAAACTTTCAGTGCCGGAGTGAGATCTGCGCTGAACGGGGTGTGCTTGCTGGCAGGTGTCTGCAATGTTGCAAGTTTGGTCCTTGTCTTCATTGTCCCAGTGACACGTTCGCAGGACCCCCCGGCAGCTAGAGGGCGCTCCATATTCATTCTGCTTGTCCACGTTTCTGTGCATGTCACCAAAGCTCTGTTTTCGCCCTGAGGAAGGCTGTCAAATCGGCTTGGCACTGCTTTCCGGAATATGGAAGCTCCGCCCTCTCTCCCACATCCCAGCTGTGTGGCCTTTAAACACACAGCAACAAACTCAGCTGGTTTGTCAGAGCCTTTTGTTTCCGCTTGGAAGGAGGTATAAACATGAGGCAGTTTGGGAAATATGAGATTGGTCTCTGCGATTATGCGTGGTGGGAGGGAGTTCAGGTGCATGTTGAGGGTGTGATGAAGTGTGTGGCCCTTTGTCCTCTTGCTCCTAATGCATTCTGAAATGAACCCCTTTTTACCCCAAACAGCTGTCAGTTGGCCCCAGCCTGCTGGGGAGGGCCATTCACCAGTTCCCATTGGTCAGAGGGAGAACGTTCTCCTGCCTCATTGACATTTCCATCACACATTCATGTTTTCATTCATTTTTCCTTTTTTCTTCCTTTTTCTAAATGAGAATATATCAAAATATAGGGATTTATTCTAAAGCGGGTGTTGCATGAATGTATGTTTACATGGGAAAAAATTATTTAGAAAAACCTAATAGAGTTACCAAATGTTGATTTTAGGAGCATTTCTCTGCAGAAAGATGGACTCGTGTGTGGGGCATCGACTGGGGCTGCTTCACGATACACTGGCACAGTGTCCCAGCCAGAGCTGGCTGCGTCTTAGCAGACACCCTCCACTCTGCATAGCACTTGTTGGGGTAAAGTGGGGCCAGCCTGTCCAGTTCTGTCCTCCCTTCCTTGTCCATCTGTCCGTCTGTCTGTGGGCATGGACGCCACTGAGTCCCGGGATTCAGACGCGAAGCTCCTTCAGAGAGCATGCAGTACAAACCAAGGTGTGCACGTCCCCCCCGTTTCTTTTACCATCCTTTTATCATCCTCTTAAAGCCCCTTTTAGTTGAGGTTTCTTGTTTTAAGCTTTGGTGTGTGCATCGTTTTAAAGTTGAATCCTGTTTACGTGCACAAAGATGATAAAACGAAAACGCGAACGAAACAGGATGTAGGGTTTTGATCGTTTGCTTTTCGTTGGGATCCCCCTTCCATTTCTTCTGTTGGCATTGGATGCTGTAATGTTTATTGAGATGAAAAACAAAATTTAAACGATGTAAAATCCTGTATCATTTATGAAATATGTATAAAAGAGAAATGTAATTCAGTTATCAATAAAATACTTATCCAGTTTTTGGAATACTTTGTTCTGTGGTATTTTGTTCTTGGCACGATCCCTTTAAATTAGAAGTAAGTGATCAGTGGTTATTGTTGACACACCACAGTGAAATATGCTCTCTAGACTTAACCCATATGTGACATAGCAGGAGCAGCTAATTCAGCACCCAGGGAGCCGTACCTTGCTCAAGTTATCACAGTGGTGCCTTGCTGGTCTGGGATTCAAACCTGTAATCTTTCAATTACAAGTGCACTTCCCTAACCATTAAGCCACCACTGCCCACACCTTGCTGATCATTTGAGATACCTAACCAAGTATCCCGGTCACACAGAGAGGGTTCCTAGAGCCTGTGCCAGGTGATACAGGGCCTGGGGTGAGAATACACCCTGGAGAGGATGCCAGTCCATCACCACAGGGTGGGGATTATTTACGGCCTCTCCATGCCTTCTGCTCTGGCACGGTTTTGTATGATTGACGTTTACCTTAATGGTGTTCCAGGGCTCCTGTGTTTACACGAGAGAGCTCCTGGTTTGGACACTGCCGCCTTGACCTGCTTCTCCAGTCATCCTTGGCCTCCGCTGCTTCCTGTATCTGACCAACATCCTCCCAAGATAGGACCTGTCTGTAGTCCCAGAAAGCCAACTGCCACAGTCCATCTTTAGCCCTTCATCGCTCATATGTTTATCTTCAGGCAGCCTCACTTTCCTTAACGCCACCTCCTCTGTGGTTCTGGTCCCTCACACTGTTACTTATTGTACTAAGGTCTGCTTATCGACATGGTCGGCGCTGACATCTATTATTTTAGTGGCTCGTGGGAGCTTGACAGACACACGTGCTTCAGGGACGTGCCACTGCACCCCTGCACTGCCTTGACAGATAATCTGTCCTGAAATGCCAGGAAAGGTTGTATCCTTTCAGTGCGTTATGTGCCTATTTAAAGCAGGGAAGTTGTTGATAAGCAGCCTCGCTTCCGAGCCGAACCCACGACCTTTCTCTGTAATGCTTTGTCTTGCTAATTGTTCCTTCCTCCACCTTGGCGGCTGATGTGTCAGTTCGTTCCAGTGTCCCCACCGCCATGCCCAGCCCCCAGGTTTGTGTAGGACCCGCCTTTCCTCTACACCCATTGTAAGGAGATGTCGCTAAGCAGTCATGTGAAAAGTTAGGCCCATTCCGCATTGTTTCATTTAATGTCCTTTATTGGCTAAGGTAATTAATTTAAATTAAAGTGAAGCTAAATTGGCTGGCAGTTTGTTATGGCCATCGAAAATTTAAGCCGCAGGGCTTATTAAAATTTTCTTTATAATAATGAACAAACTTGTTTAAGGAATGTTCATGCCTGACTTGTCCCCCACTGCAGTGTTGAATTCTCCCTGGGGCATCCATAATAGGGCTGTCGTGCTCTGGTTGACCTCCGCTGTGGACAGGCTGTGCTCAGCTGGATCTGCTCTCCATTAGGCGCCCATATCCTAGATGTTCTGCAGCCAGAGAGTGGTAAGTCAAGAAAGGGGGCATTGTGGGGCAAGCGGAGGTCTTGAGATTGAGGGATCAGCATCTTAGAGCTGAGAATTTGGCCGTTTTGGTTGAGGCTTGGGGGACACTGATAGGATTGAGAAAGAATATTAAATCATTGTGGTCATCTCTCATTGCCATAGAGAGAAAGTCTGGTTGCAGTATCTGGGAATGGTGGCGGAAGTGTCTACATGGGATATGTCACCAGCAAACAATGGAAGGATGGTCCTGTCATTGGGTGATGGAGGCGTCCGCATAAATTGGTGCAAGGTGGGGGTTGAAAGTCAAGGCGAGAAATGTCTGTAGCCAGACGCCGAACCAAATTAAACATAGTTCCTTCCCCATCCTCTTTTTTCCTCACTATCCCAGTTGTGCTTTCCTGCCGAGAGATAAGTCTCCCATTAAAATCCAACCCTCTTCCCTGAAGTGACCCAGAGTCTTCACAGTAAGTTAAGATATTCCAGCAGGATCTCTTCAGGATCTTAAACGCAAAAGCTCACTGAAGGTAGACGCTGCCCAAGGTCCGTCTCGCTCAGAACATGCTGCTTCTATTCCTCTCTCTGCTCCTATGGGACACGCCTCAGGCAGAGGCTGCAGGTGAGTGACTACATTCCACCTCAGAATGCTGGTGAGGAACTGTGGTTTACCTCAAAAAGAAGGGATTAAATCGCTTCAAGAATTTCCCAGTGTTCACCACAGCTATAAGACAGATGGAGGCACTGAAGTAAGATTTATTAAAGAGTTATGCATTTGTCATATGTTTTGAAAATGTATTGGCTATATTTGAGTGGCAGAATTAGTTTTTGTAACATAATAAGTAATAACAGATTAATGTAAGGGAGGGAACAGGTTCACCATATAATTACTAACTTATAAGTCCAGTTTTATGTTATACTAACATAATTGTTGATGGTCCAGTAATTGTACTAGCTTGGGAGCCATGAGAACGCGATGACACGCAGTCACAGCAGTCAGCAGCCTGTGCTCACCAAAAGGGCTGCGACACCCCAGCACATACTGTAGCGTCACACCTGTGTCTCCATATCAAGGCAGCGCAAAAGATGGTCGTTCAAGATTCCGTATGAACAACAGAAGGCTCCAGTCATGAACATTGGGGCCTTGACCTGAACCTCCGGTTGTCCTTCGCCTCCAATTCTTCCTGCATGTCCCTGGAATCCTTCTGAGATAGGATGTCTTCAGACAGGCTCTATATAAACTTTGTGTCATGAATTTTGTTAGATAAAATGTTTCCTGTGTTTTCTGTGGCCCACAACTGTCTGTTTAAGGAAAGAGTGAACACTAGAGTGCTAATCAGTCGCTCTGTCTCTCACTCTCTCTCTTACTTGCTACGCCAGATTGATTGATGGCTCTCGGGCTCAGCTGCCTGTCAGAGACATCCTGGCATTGTCACCTCTTTTCAGCCGAAGGGCTCGTGTCTCTCCTGGCCGTGCCACTGACAGTGCGTGATTAACTCTTCCATCCATCTTCTAGCTGCTTATCTTGGACGGGGTCGTGGGGGACCCGCAAGCCTGTGGCCAGTGGCACAGATCGCACGGCTGGGGTTCACCCTGCGTGGAACGGTAGTTCATCACAGGGCTGATTAACTTTTGCTCGTTCCCATTTTCAGATTGTCCCTCATCCCTGCTAATGCGCCTCTGTGTACTAATAGTGGCTTAATTCTGCCACTTAGACTGGAGATTGAGGAGGGGCTGGTCGTTGGGGGCTGTAGATTGTTGTCTGCTGTCTGATGCAGTTTGTTTAATCCTCTTGATACTGGGCTGCCTTTTGCTCTCCCTTTCACTGAATGAGTCCCCATTTTCAGACATGAGGTTTGTAGATACTTTGGGCATAGGAGACAATTTCATCATATTTAACATCCAGCTTCACAGGACGAAAAACCAAATTTTGGAAAGTAATGAAAGACATTAGACTGAAGAAACCAGCACTCACTCATTCCCGTTGACCATCACAGGACATCTTTAATATCCATTTAAGAATGTAATCATTATTTAAGCCGGCAGGTGGGTCCAGCATCCCTCTAATGAAGCACCATGAGCAGAATGATGTACGACCTTTGGTTCTTTGCAGCCGTGGACCCGTGTTCCGCTTACATCAGCCTGAACGAGCCGTGGAGGAACACGGACCACCACGTGAACAGCTCCTTGGGCGTGCCTCTGTGCGACAACCACATGAACGGGGAGTGGTATCGCTTCACGGGCATGGCGGGAGACGCCATGCCCACCTTCTGCATCACGGAGAACCACTGTGGCACCCACGCGCCCATCTGGCTCAACGGCAGCCACCCACTGCCCGGCAGTGACATCGTCACACTGCCCACCTGCGCCAGCTTCAACGACAACTGCTGCCAATGGAATGCCAGCGTGGATGTCAAGGCCTGCGCCGGCGGTTACTACGTGTATCGCCTGCCACGCCCCACTGTCTGTTTCCATGTCTACTGTGGCCGTGAGTCCCCACCTACCCGCCCTTCTGCCCGCCTCTCTGGATCCATCCATCCATCTCCTAAGCCAGTGTCCCATACAGGGGGGGGTCCGAAAATGAAAAATGAAAAAATGGGATCTTTTGCTTTGGTTTTATTGTCATTTTTTTAACTGCTGCAGTATAGATGCATAGATGAACTAAGATATTTTGTCAGGTGATAACAGAGGCTGAAAGACAATGTTGTTGGTTATACATCAGTTTTGATAAAATACGTAGTTTTGGTGTTTTTTGCATTTTACCTTTGTATGGCAGCATAAACAATGAATGACAAAATTATTAGGGGGGGGGCAATTAAACATTAAGCACACAATTCTTCTCTGGATTCTTCCCCTGCTTACCTGTCATATAGGCCAGTGTTTCCCAATCTAGTCCTCGGTGACCATCAGATGGTCCACATCTTTGCAAACTCCCACCTCGCAGGGAATTGAGAGAGCGCAAAAATGTAGACTGTCGGGGTTCCCGAGGGCCGGTCTGTGAAACACCACACTAGGCAGTCCTCTTTTTCTATAAAAGTCATTTCACATTACGTTTTCCACTTTGAATGCATTGAAATATGTAATGATTATCTATAATGTGTCAGTATATTAATATCAACCTTATTTTTTCCCTCACTCTCAGCAAAAAACTGATACAATCACATTAGATTGTAATTTATGAATTTCCCTGAAATGAATGTTTTTCTATGCCTGATTCTCCCTCTGTTGCTATATTATTAGATTATAGGCTTTTCCTGCTGATAGAAACCGTAAAAAAGCAGAGCAGTTCAGTTTGTGTGTGTATGTCTTCCTGTTTACTGCTCCATCTTTCTCTGTTACATGCTGTTCAGCAGTCTGGTCTCAGAGGTCCAGTAATGAGTCGTCGTCTGTCTGTCTACCTTTCCGCCAGATTTCTACGATATCTGTGACGAGGTTGACTGCCAGGGTCCAAACTGTACGCCGGCTGAGTGTCAGTGTCCTAGTGGTACCGTCCTGGGGCTTGACGGTCAGACCTGCCTGGGTGAGCGAGGGCAATAGAGAGTCTGGGTAACAATGAGGGAGGGGGGGGGCAAAATAACAGAAAATTGGAAGGGATTTGAAGATATATACTAGTATAAGATCGAGTTTTTGCACATAATTAAATGTAGTTGCTAAATTTAATTGACACATTAAATGACACATTGCATGGATAAAGCTTATCCAAAGAATACATCTGTGGAAAAAATTAAAAGACCACTCTACATTTTTTAAAAATCTGCATTTTTAAATCTTGGTTTAATCTTGGTTCTGCTAACAGAAGACTACACTCTGATGCAGGCTGCTTCCAGGCTCAAAGTTTCTTAGACAGCAGGACACAAGAACAAGGTGAAGCAGGAGACACTGGCAGTGTCCAAAAACCAGCCAGGTTGAGGGCAGAAGCAACTTACTAATGCCAGAGATGACAGTCAACTTATCCAACAGTGACTCATAAATCGGAGGATGACCTCAAGTGACCTTCAAAAAGAATGGGAAACGTTAAATGGTGTAAAGACCCATAAAGGAAGGCAGAAGAAGAAGCCCTTCATCAATGAGAAGCAGGGAAGAGCCAGGCTGGAGTTTGCAAAAAAATAAAAAAATGTGTATTTTACACAGGCGCATACCCATAAATTGAGAAATCGTGAAACTGAAAATTTTGCTGTGGTCTCTTATTTTTTCCAGAGCTGTATATTATCTGGTGATACACAAGACCATTCCTGAGATTTGGACTCACATCCCTCCCATTATGACACTCTGTGCTAAATTAACTACAGTGCATGCTGCATGATTTATTGAGAATGAACTGCATGATGGGAGACGGTCCTGATTCGGGACATTTCCCCCTCCTGGCCAGACGTGAACGAGTGTGAGAGGAACAATGGCGACTGTGCAGAGGTGTGTGTGAACACCAAGGGCTCCCACCGCTGCGAATGCGGCCCGGGGAAGGTGCTGGGGGACGACGGCTGGAGCTGCAGAGGTGAGGCCCCCCCGCCTGGCCTTCCTCCCAAGGTGGAATCCTGGATCATTAATCCTCCCTCCCCCTCAGAGATCGAGGGCTGCCACAACAGCAATGGTGGGTGTAGCCATGGCTGCTCTGTGCTGCAGGACTCCTACGTCTGCCAGTGCCCTCGTGGCCTGGCGCTCGGGGAAGACCAGCGCACCTGCCAGGGTAAGGCAGCAGGGGGCGGGGGTGCGTGTGTGTGTGTGCGTGTGTGTGTGTGTGTGTGTGTGTGTGTGTGTGTGTGTGTGTGCACGCCTCTGTGCTGGCTTGTATTTGTCTTTGGTTTGTAAAACCTGTTACTTCTTAGTTGTTGGGACATTTTTCAGGTCTTCACAATGTAAACCTCAGTTTTATAAAAAAAAAAAATCTGTGAATGCACTCAAAAAACTAAAACAGCCAAATCTTTGGTGTGTTTGGTTAGTTATGGTTAAGCTTAGGGCTGGATAGGAGTTAGGGTTATCATAGTTAGGATTAGGGTTATACCCATAGAAATGAATGGAGAGTCCCCACAAGAATAGGAATATATGAGCAGCACGTCTCTGTCTAGCTATCTGTCAATATGTGCTATTATGTGTGTGTCTGTGCCAGTTTGTGTCTGTGTGTGTTTGTATGTGTCTGTCTGTATGCCTGTCTGTCTGTCTGTCTATATGAATGTATGCCTATATGAATGAATGCCTGTTTGTATGTGTCTGTCTGTATGCCTGTATGTCTGTAGGTATGCGTTTGCCTGTCTGTCTGTCTGTCTGTCTGTCTGTCTGTCTGGCTGTATGAATGTATGCCTGTATGTATGTATGCCAGTTTGTATGTCTGTCTGTATGCCTGTATGTCTGTAGGTATGCGTTTGTCTGTCTGTCTGTCTGTCTGTATGAATGTATGCCTGTATGAATGTATGCCGGTTTGTATGTGTCTGTGTGCCCGCACTCATACCCGCGACACCGTGCCATTTCAGTGCCAGTGCAGTGCCACCCCAGCTCCATACAGGTGTCCGTGCCGAAGAGCCTGGCGGGGGGGCTGGACCTCTTCCTGTCCAACTCGTCCTGTCGCGGCGTCTCTAACGGGACCCACATCACCCTGAGCTTCAGCCTGAAGACCTGTGGGACTGTGGTGGAGGTCAGGACCCGGCCGGCCGCGGCGCTCACAACGTCACTAAACCACCCCCCTACCCCCCCTTGGCTACGATAATATAATAATGATGATTGACAGTAGCCATAACACCTGCACCACAGGTGGTAAATGACAAGATCGTGGGCAGCAACCTGGTGACGGGTCTTCCGCGGTCCAGTCCCAGCAGCAGCGGCGACGTCATCGTCCGCACCAGCAAGCTGCTGCTGCCCGTCACCTGCGAGTTTCCGCGCCACTATGAGGTGTCGGACGGCTACCAGGCCAGCCTGCACAGCGCCGCCCTGGAGCTGGCCGGCCGCAGCCGCGGCATCTTCCCCTTCAGCCTGGAGCTCTTCAAGAGCGCCGATTTCTCCGAGCCGTACAGCTCTCCGCCCCGCCTGCACCTGCGAGACGCGCTCTTCTTCGGCGTGGAGCCGCAGGAGCGTGTCGCCGGCCTGGCCGCGCTGGTGGAGAGCTGCTTTGCCACGCCAGGCCCTACGGCCGACCAGGCCCTCAAGTACTACCTCATCAAAGACGGGTGAGCCGTGCCGGGCCGGGCTCTTCATGCTGGACTGTGGAACGAGTCCTTGTGACTGATGGGAGTCGTAGTCCAGCGTGTTCTGATAATAAGCTTTTGTTTTTAAACAGGTTTTTTTTTTTTTTTTTTTACATGTTACAAAACAGCATCTCTAAATTTCCTGTAGTCTGCAAAATTTTGCCTAGGGTGCCAGAACACTCAGGGCAGGCCCGGCGATTGGCAGAAAATGTCTATAACCAAAACATGCAAAATAACCCATTTTAACCATGACTGCAACCGGTCAATTGCGCTGAGTCTACCGGGGGCCCCCCAGTCAGCAAAATATACAGTCAGGACTCAGAAGCTCACACCTTAATAAAGGTTGGCGGGTACTAATATAGCCCGAGTGGGGATCACGAGTCTCTTATTTTGAGGTCATGGGCTGAGAAATTTGGGAGCTCATCTCCTAGCAAATGGGAGCCTTCATTTTGCGTGGAATGAACCCAGAAAGCAGCTGAGTGTGAGGCGTCTTTATGGTGTCGTCGTGTAAGATGGACAGTTCACCGTCACTGACAGGATTCTGCCGTTTGACTTCTTGAAAGTTATGTTGACTTTCATCTCGGGTTTATTTTGGCTTTGATCTCAAAATGTTTTCTATCTTTTTTTTTCCTTTTGAGGTGGCCCTAATACTTTTCCATAGATAATTGCTGTCTGACGGTTTTATGTTTTTACCATCTCAGGTTATTTATCGGTTTGTTTTTTAATGATTATAAGCTTTTTAACCCTGGTTGTGCCATCGGTATAGCTCTAGTTGCTGGCGCGACATGTGAACTGGGCCAGCTTACATGTGCTGTGAGCTGATTGGTTGAGGTGACCCTGGTTTTAATCTGCCAGGTGGTCAAAAACCCTCCTTGTGCTCTCACACAACAAAGGATTAGTCTCTGCCTCAGGCCCTAGTGACGTTCTTACTGACAGAAACTTGTGTCTGTGTTTCTTAACTCTTGAAAGCTTAAAATAACGATTGACCTGTTAGTAAGCAGGACAGACAGTAAGGATTAATTGTGCGATACTCCAGCGTCTCTTCTGGGGTGATTATACCACATATCGTCCCGGAGGTTATTAAGCAGAGGTGGCTGGCAGGGCAGCATTTCCTAAGCTGACAGCAAAGATCAATGCTATGTGGCACATACTTGCAAAGTGCTGCCAATTCATACCTCAGACACTTAAATCTAATCTGATCTGAGTCTCGTACTCAAAAGGACCTGCAAGTCATCCAGCAATGCCATGGCGATCTACGCACCTCGCAGTGCTCTGGAGTCCGCTGAGTGCCAGTCTCATGACAAAATGTTGGTTCTAAGGCCAGTGGGCTCAGCGATGAAGGTGACCCCTGTTCTCCTTTTCACTTTCTCGCCTACTCTCTCTTGCTTTCTTGCAGCTGTATTTCAGATGAGTCAGTGAAGCAGTACTCATCTAAAGACCAGCTTTCCAAGCACTTTCAGGTGCCAGTCTTCAAGTTCGTGGGCAAGGACAATGAGGTGAGTGAGAGAGTTTCTTTCGAACGTCCATAATTCCTTTGTCTGCCTGTATGGCTGTTCCCTCTGTCCGTATGTCTGTCAGAATGTCTGTCCATCTGTCTGTCAGCTTGCCTGTCTGTATGTCAGACCATCCGTCTGTCTGTCTGCCTGCCTGCATGTTTATCTTCCTGTCTGCTTGATGGTCTGTATGACAATTAGCACGGTTCCTTTACAACCCACATTCTGTTTATTTTATATTTACTGTCTGTATATACATCTTTATTATTTTAATTCCCTTCTTTTAACTTACTTATATTTCCCTTTATTTTTTGTGCTGTGCTCTAAGGCCTTTATGTTGATGTGTTGAATGAGTGTGTTGATGTGTAGAAATAACATTAAACCATTGAATATTCAATGTATATCTGTCTGCCTATCTGCCTGTCTGTGTGCATGTATGCCTGTATATCTGCCTGCCTATCTGCGTGTATGTATGCCTGTATATCTGCCTGCCTATCTGCCTGTCTGTGTGCATGTATGCCTGTATATCTGCCTGCCTATCTGCC
>JAODJU010000062.1:13160572-13171046 GCA_026776725.1 Gnathonemus echidnorhynchus | reverse complement strand
AACTTCCACCATTGCTTACTATGTACTTTTATAATGTTTCTGCAAGTGTTCCAAACTGCATTCTGCAATGTCTATACTTTGATGTCAAATTACAAACTTCACATAAATCTGACATATTTACAAAGTACACTAAGATTAAGGTGAGTTTAATGCCAAAACAAAAATATAAGAAATAAACTTCATTCACGGCAAATAAATTATGATATTGAATGAAATGTGTGACAATGCCCCAGTCAGTGAAAGTGTCTTCTATACCCCTAGACCTAGAGGGTTAAAAGTCAAACCAACCAGTTCGGAAAAAAATGACCTAGAACTCGATCTGAATCTCAGAAATTGAACCGTGAACGCCGACGTAAGATAACAAATGCATGGGGAAATGAGTCACGCGGCACGTCTCAGCAGAAACAAAAGGTAACACTTCAGTCTCAGCCTCACATTCGCTGTGATAGCCTCGTTTGTTGGTGATAGAGCTTTTTTATTGAAGATATCAGGTAATACACTGTACTTTATATCATTTTGGTAGCCATTGCTCACCAAAAAGTTACGCAATAGTTGTACAAATGTTACAACCTAAAAGTTTGCGATTTACGAACAAATTAACGAATACAGAGTAATAATAAAAATAAACAATGGACCGCATGGCATAGTCTAGTGTTGGCGCATGGCTTGGGGTAGTGTTTGGGTACATTCTTGGCGCATGGCTTGGGGTAGTCTTGGGTACATCGTTTTGGAAGCCATTAAAGAAAAAAATGTTACACACGGCGTAGTGTTGGCGCACAGTGTTTTTAACTTTACACATTGTTTGGATACATTTATTTTCTTACTTTTACTGTTTTACTTAATGTTTTGATAAATGTGCTTAGATGTGTTTAGTACAGTATATGCTCTTCTTGTTTTATCCTATTCATTTTGTGTTTAAATGCAAAAAAAAAAGGTGTAATAGGTGTAATTTTTTGGGGCCGGGAACCAATTAATTGGTTTTTCATTATTTCTTATGGGGAAAATTCGATCAAAACTCGAACTTTTTAGGATTCAAAACCGAGTTCTGAACGGATTAAGAACGAGTTCTGAGGTACCACTGTAAATGGAAAGACGTGACTGGGAAACCCTAAGGAATGTGGAGGAGTAAATAATGGGGTTATTGGAGGCTGTGTGGGATCTAAGAGGGTTTGCTGGGGTTGTCGGGTGTGGTGAGATCTCTACCTGCAGGATGGACACCGTCTGGGAGAAGTGATGCTGCTCCATGGTGGAGGTGGAGTACAGGGCCGCCAGGGGGTGGTCGAACTTCTGCAGGTAGCTGTTGCTGTATCCACGGTGATCGAGGTCGTGACACAAGCAGGCAACTAGGAGACCCTTCCGCTACGAGGGAGAGATCACAGCAACTGCAATGAGCTGGTCTGTTGGATAAAAATATCTTCATATTTTTGTGTCATTGCTTCCTGGCTGCAAGGTTAGCTGAAGACTCAGCTAATAAATTACGGCTCCTGAGCAGACAATAAATGTAACTAATACCAGAGACTTGATTACTGTGCAGGCTGGCTTTGGCAAGGGTCTGATTTCCTTGCTATATAAATGAAACTGAGTCCCTCTGGAGAAACATTTCCAACCTTCTGGTATCACTGTGCTGATGGTGAGAAAACAATCCCAAATTTAACGTTAGCTAAAATGAATCACTGGATGGGATAAACCTTTGATCCTACAATGTACAGTGACTGCTTTGCTGTTAACATTAATGTATTATTAAGAATCAGTGCAGTTATTTAACTATCCATTAATTTATTCACTTTCAATCCATCTTCCACTTCCTTAGACTCTCTTCCTTTCAGCAGTAACTGTCCAGCATCCCATGGGCCCCCGCTCTAGCAGATTAAATTGATTAAACTGATTATGAACAGATCCCCTTTCAATCAGTTCTCACTGAACGTTGACCCCTGGTGTTATTGTTTCGGCCACTGCCCAAAAAAATGTGCACACGCCCCCCCCCCCCCCCCGCATCTGACACAGGAATGCACAAAGACAGATGGCTAGCTTGGCCCATCCCCAAGGCCTGACCTCCAGCTCAGTGAAGATTCCGGAGTTCTTCTGCAGTATGCCGTACATGCAGTGTGCCACCGTCACTGCATGCTTCCAGTTGTGGTAGGGGACGCGCCGGTAATTCTTTCGCACAGACATGGTGAAACGGCAGAGTTTCTCCAGCTCAAAACTAAAGTCGGAGAGACAGATGTCATTTGTTAAACAATCGTGCAGGGTATATTCTCAGCCAGCGATTACGGACTGAACATAGTTCAGAAAAAAAGGATTTCACTTTCTCAGTGATCGCTTTGCCTAATTCCAGGATTAAAAATGTAAAACACAGTTCATCCTCGAAACAGACTACATGGGGGGGTGCAGTGTCGATCGCTCCAAAAATCCATTGTTCTTGACGTTCCGTATTTTTCATATATTTACACGTAGACGTACTCTCAGTGGCCTGTTTATTAGGCGCACATGCATATTAACGCAAACAGCCTGTTCCACCAAACAGCAAATCATGGGGCTGCAAATGAATACACACAGCATGCAGACAGGATCAAGAGGTTCGTGTACTGTTTGGCTAAGCATGAGAACAGCTAGGATGGGTGATCCGAGTGATTCGGAACGCGATATTATTGTTGGTGCCATACGTGGCGATTCCAGCATCTCAGAAAGAGGCACCTACCCGGGATTTTCCGCACACTACGGCTCACAGAGAATGCTCTGCTGAACAAAAAACATCCGGTCATCGGCATATCTGTGGCCAAAACCCCTTAATAATGAGAGAGGTCAGAGGTGAATGGCCTAAATTGTTAAAGCTGACAGGAAGTGCAAGAACAGCTTGGTATATCAGAAATGTGCAGAAAAGCCTTCTCCAAACACACCTGCTTAACTTGGAGATGTTCTGGAGGCAAAAATTGGTCCTAGTAAACTGGCCACTGAGTTTGTGTTTGTGTGTGTGTGTGTGCATTTTTCTAATACATACTGTAGTTCTGTTTAATTTCTTAATTGTACATTTCTTGTATTTTTTTCATGTGTTCATTAGTTTTTCTTTTCATTTCCAAAATCCATCATTCGGCGGATGGACCGCATTTGTAAAAAACGGATGGGTTTCCATGCCAACCTCTGAGGATTGCGTTGTACCTGTTCTTCCCACAGGAGCTGTGCACCATGTACACGAAGACGGCTGGCCAGAGCTCTTCAAAGGGACTGATGTCGAAGTGGAAGCTAAGTGGGACAGGAGATATAACAGGACAAACGGTCCGTTTATCGCTGCTCGAGTGCATCAGGCTATGAAGGAATAGGGCTAAATGATTTAATGCAGTGTTTCCCAATCCAGTTCTCAGGAACCCACAGTTGGTCCATGTTTTTGCTCCCTCTGAGCTCCCTACCAAGCAGTCCACATTTACCGGGAGCTGGGAGAAAGTAAAAACATGGACTGTCTGTGGGTCCCTGAGGACTGAACTGGGAAACTCTGATTTACTTAAATAAGTGATTCGCCTGCGGTCAGTATAAGACTCTCATGAACCCCAACCCCCCAACTACTTATAGTTTTTAGATACCTAATTCACTAAAATTTGAAACATCTTAAAAAGCATTAAGTCACATTTCACATGCATGTAAACATGGACTAAACCAGGGATGGGGAACCTGTTCCATGGAGGGCCGGTGTGGGTGTGGGTTCTTGGGATGGCCTCTCAATCAACCAATAATAAAGCAGTAGTTCTCAACTCCAGTCCTGGGGACCCACTGTTATTGGCTGACTGAGAGGCCGTCCCAAAAACCCACACCCACACCGGCCCTCCATGGAACAGGTTCCCCATCCCTGGACTAAACAGATATGCAAGTGAGTGTTGAAGTCATGTAGCTGCCATGCTGTGTGTAGGGCCTGGTCAGGTTAGTATGCCCCTGTAGGAGACTGAGCTAGGATCAGTACCGGCACTCAGCTCCGTGTTGGAGAAGGTAAGCACGCTGGTCACAAATCAGCTACTCACAGCTCGATCTCTTTGTACATGGGCGTGGGCAGCGACAGCTGTGTGAGGGTCTTCCACTCCTCCGAGGTGCAAATGCTATGGTAGGACAGCTTCTCCATGGTCACTCTGTAGATGCACTCGGAATGCCTGATTCGATGGTACATCTGCAGATGGAAAGACAGGCAGGCTGAGGAGACCAAGGAGGATCCAAGGTAGAAGGTCAACCACAAAATTACAGATGATGCGAACTGTCTTTATACTTCTGTGAAAACGCTGTGAGCCGCAAGGCCTGGATGATTGATCTGAATGACTAAATTCTGTGTGGGATAATGTGCCTAACAATGAAGCCTAATTCATCTATTTAACCTGACACATCCAGCTGTATACACTGGATAAATAGTGGAAAAAGCTCATTTCGCTAGTAATAACTCAAACCAAAAAAGCGATTGTGGAGGGGGAAAAAAAAAGATGACTTTCCAGTCGCTTAAGTTCTCTAAACCAAGAGAAATAATAAACTTAACAGAAGCAAGTGTGTTTATCTAGATCAACTGAAAAAAAAATCTATTAATTCATCCAGTGGAGATATCTCAAGGAGCGTGACACTCCAGGCGTGACCCAGTGCTTATCGGGCTGGGGGCAGAACTAGTTGAGATATGGACCAACGGGATCAAGGAGCAGTTTTGTCCCTGCTGGCGCCTCGGTGGGGGGGTCTTTTGGACTGAGAGGAGCTGTTAACAGATACATCAGTGCCAAACATTATACAGATTAAACACTGTTCTGTTACACATTCAAATAAGTACAAGAGAAAGAGCATTTGAAACACCCTAATGGTAGGAGCAGGAACAAGTTCGGAGTGAGCTAAAATTAAGTTTAATAGACAAATACATAATCAGATATTTATCAGGGTAGCATCATCAAAATTTCCACTTTTGATAGGTTGAACCACATGACATGTCCAACTGTAATGGCTGAGTTGTGTCTAAATATAATTTCTATACCTGCAAGGCTGTAGTTCATGGTCTTAAAGTAACGTGCCAGGTGCCTTTATGGTAGTTGGACCACAAAAATATGTCACAACACAGTCAGATAACGCTTCTGTAGTTCAATAAGTAGAACATTGCACTAACAATACCAAAGTTGTGGTAAAAGCATCAGATAAATAAGTAAATGTAATGTTAGACTCAAAGCAGGAGGCCCCAACTGGCTTGTGATAGTTTTACTGTTCTGAAGGCAGAATGAAAAGTGATTGCTTCAGAGAGATAACCAAGGCTGGACCAATACATCTGATTGGTTGGTCCAGCTTCCTCTAGTTGCTGGGACCCCCCTCCTCTATATGATGCTTTTGGTTGACACTATATCCACCAAGCCGCTCTTCAAATGGCATAAGAAGGCTCCATGCCTTCAAGGTTCATTATACAACTACAACTCATGGCTGGTGTCACAGTCAAAGCTCTCAGTTACATCACACACCAAAGCAAAGACTAGTTTGAAGCACCTTGCATTTACTCAGTCTTAGCTGTCAACATATAACCTGACTGTCACAGATATTGGGCTTAGTCAGTGTCATGGGCGGTTTCCTCTGACCAAAATAAAGCTACTCTAGGTTGTTGTGTTAGAGGGTTTCATAATCAGACACTGGGGTTCGGGGCTCAAAGACCCCCGAATACACACATATTAATTGGATTTTTGGGGGGAGACTTTTCATGCAGTAAAGCCGCACTCACATTTGCACAGTGTAAGGCCAGGGCACAAAAGACGGCGAACATCTTAAAGTTGTTCTCGTCGGTTTTCGTGAAGGCACTTCCGCTCAGCTTGTTCACCATCTGCACGACGCCTATTACCATCCCCCGACTGACGATAGGCATGCATAAGATGTTCCGTGTGGTGTAGCCAGTGTACAGGTCAACTTCTCTGTGTGGGTCAGAACGAACAGGCACAACGTTACATAATGAACAAAACTTCAGGGGCGAGCTAAAACGGCCACTTCGTCCGCTTCCGGCAGCCAGTGGAAACATGATCCCTGCTCAGAGGCACAACAGCAGTTTGAACTCTGAACCCTAAGGCGTGCGTTTACCACCTGCAACTCTAGATAGGGGTGCAGGCTTTCGTCTCTCACCGCCACGTCCCAGTAACGTCGACTCGCGTGTAGGAGACAAAACAAGAGTCCTTATCCGATTGACGCAAGCATCCCGGCTGCACAGTGTGTCACACTGTCAGGCCGTTATTCCCATGAGCGTATCCCATTTTCCTGCTGCTGTACCCCTGAGACGAGAACTTCAGCTGCCCCAGAAGAACAGCTTTATAATAGTTAAACTGCGTATTTTAATAACTACATGCTGCTTGTCGTTAAATGAACAGCAGTGGTTTTATTCATTATTTTGGAATCTAGATGAAGTCAAGTGGTTTTTCACTGGCTTGTATTAAAAGTCACCTGCTGAGTGGTGAGGTCACAAACTCATAAAAAAATAATAATTCAGGCAGCGTCGTGTGGCATGACATCATCCCGAAAACTGTACGTTTTCGCAAGCGATGCAGGACTCAAAACGTAAACAGGAAAATGGCTGGATCTCACACTGCTGCCACGGCTGGAACATACCATGTTTTCTGCTCAGGCGCTTGTGTGAAATGGCATCGGGACAAAGCCATTACGCTAAGGCGAGTCCAGAAACTATGAAAGCTGTGAGCAATTACTTATAATTGTCTGTTATTCGTATGTAACAGGACGAGGAGGCAGAGTGTGGTTTACCTGTTGAAACGCGGGTCTGCATAGGCGTCAGGGATGTTCAGGACCTCTCCTGTTCTTGCTACCTGACCCGCTATTCCTTTCTCTATTGAAAACCTGCCAAAGGACGAGCAGAGTTTATGACCATCTGTACGTGTTAACACACTTGTCCAGACCTGTAAAAACATACAGAGTGCACTTTGTCTCTGCTTAGTACAAAGCATGGCTGGCAATTCCAAAGGAATAAACTAAAACTCAAGATGGATGAGATGGGCGAAGCTTATGTTCGTAGGCGGTTGAAGGCTAATAATAGGGTGAGCTACTTTTATTCAAGATTTCGAGGAACAGGCTACGCAAAAAGGACCTTCCATATCCATAACAACTCAAGCATCCCAATGCTCTCTTAGCCTTGAACGGATCTTCTGGATATTCCGGAGAAGCCTAAACGTGCTAATCTCCTAGACAGGACACTGAAATACAAGGCTGTGAAGCTCAGCATGACAGAACGCTAATGAAGGTCAGCCCGTGGATATTTACCCACCCCCCCCACCCCCCCACCCAACATGGCATGAATGAGTAATGGCCCAGCTTTTGCTAAAAGGGGCCAAACCCCATCTGCAGCAGGTCTGCTCCTCTTTGTTGAGGCTAAAGGGCCCTTGTGCAGGTCTTCATCACTGGGGGAGGAGGTCTGTCACATTCAGCATGCATGTGGCCTTGGCGTCATATACCCGGCGACTTGGCTGCAGCTGTAGGTGACAGTTTGCGCTACCAGGACACGGAAATGCCACCACAGCACGACAAACGGGCTCCGCGCTGCCGCCTGGGAGGAGGCGAAGTGTCCCGCTCCGCAGCTAATAAAATAAAGACCCAGTACTATCTATGGCTGCTGGCTCTGTACACAAATATTCAGAAATAACATAGGAAAATTGCATCTAATTCTGTTATTTATGGCTCAGTGGGTAGCACTGCAGGCTTGTACCTCCAGGCAGTGGATAGTTCAGGTCCAGAAAGTAAAAATCCAGACTAAGATTTTGCTGCAACCAACCAGTTGAGTACTCTGTGACAAACACTTTATACTCAACTGAAATAAATGTAGCTGATTGTGAGAAAGACCTTGGTGTGTATGTTGATGCTTCCATGTCCCACTCTCACCAGTGTGGGGAAGCAATAAAAAAGGCCAGTAGGATGTTGGGTTACATCTCTAGGTGTGTGGAGTTTAAATCAAGGGAGGTGATGCTAAGGTTATATAATTCCTTGGTGAGACCCCACCTAGAATATTGTGTACGGTTTTGGTCACTGTACTTTAAAAAGGTCATTGCTGCTTTGGAAAGGGTGCAAGGTGGAGATACAAGAATGATTCCTGGTCTTAGAGGAATGTCTTATGTGGAGAGGTTAGCTGAGCTGAATCTGTTTAGCCTCGAGCAAAGGAGACTAAGGGGGGACATGATCCAGGTCTATAAGATTCTAACAGGTCTGGATGCTGTTCAGCCAAATAGCTACTTCAGTATTAGTTTAAAATAATAGAACTCGTAGCCATAGTTGGAAATTAGCGGGAGAACATTTTAAAATGGATTTAAGAAAGCACTTCTTTACACAGCGTGTAGTTAGAGTAAGGAATAGTGTCCCTGTTAGTGTAGTGCAAGCTAAAGCCTTGAGTTCCTTTAAATCAGAGCTAGATAAGATTAAAAATTCTGAGCTATTGAAGTTCTCCCCAAACGAGCTTGATGGGCCGAATGGCCTCCTCTTGTTTGTAAATTTCTTATGTTCTTATGTTAACTGGTCGGTTGATACAAAATCTTGGCCTGGATTCTCTAGGGTTAAGGGATCAACTCCCCTAGTTCCGCGTTTGGAGGTTTGCCTGTTTTCCCTCTAGTCCCCCCCCCTCAGTACAGGAAACGTTCTGTCCATAGTGCTCGACTACATGTATGTGTGTCCCAACCCCCCCCAGGACTCAGACCAGTGTGGACCAGGCAGGAGCTGCACACACACTCACCTGATTTCTTTGGTCTTCCTAAAGACGGGCTTCCCTTCATTCTCCTCGCCGATGTCAAACAGGTCCGAATACAGCTCTTTATTATTGTGGTCCACCTGGAAGAGGGCGCAGCGGTCTGCGTTCACCAGGTTCTTTGCATATATCTGCAACGCAAACCCAAGAGATGCATCAAACGAGCATGAAACATGCAGTCATAGTGCACTTGTGGCAACCAACCAGACTTCTTCCGGCAGCCCGCATACGACGGCACGAAGAGTCATGGAGCAACAAAAGCTCGTCCTTCCCAGCACCTTCATGTCAGACACTGCAGTGATATTGCTGGAGTCCTTCAGAGCAGCAAGATTCAGTGTCCATCAAGATAAGTTGCCAACAAGAACTCTGAGGACCCATTTCTAAAACAAACCAAGTGCAGGATTTGTACTCCTACAACTTTGTAGGAAGAAATTCCACTTGGCAGCAATACTCGAGAGAGAGAGAGAGACATAGCCCATCCCGCTGGATTTGGGTATTGAGTATTTCTTTAAATAAACTGGTTTAAAATGGGACTAGAAGCAACAGAATTACAGCCAGCCCACCGTATCCGTTGGTTCTGCATCCAGAGATTCAACCAACCTCAGATCTAAAATATTCAAGAAAAAAAAAAAACATCCAGAAAGTTCCAAAAAGCGAAACTTGAATTTTCCGCATGCCAAGCACTACGCTGAACCCACGTGAATGAAGACAGAGAATGAATTAATATTTTTGCTATTTATACAAACAAGTGCAGATTTTCTGTCTTCTTGTTATTCCCTGAATAATACCGTATAACATCGTATTAGGCGCTATAAGTAAGCTAGAGAAGATATTAAATATACGAGAGGATGTGTGTAGGTTATATGTAAAATATTACAAGTTCCTTTTATAAAATAGTGTATCTGTAAATTTTGATATTCACAGGGGGGTCCTGGAACCGATCCCCCATGGATACTGAGGGACGACTGTACTTGAAATTTTTGATAAGATGATCTTTGTGAATCGTACTTGCAAGTCAGACATTGTAATCGTGTTATAAGTTTAAACATTGTATCTGAAGATATTAATTTAATACAAACGACAGTTTATATGCAGTCTATGGAGACGGTCTTTAGAAACTGCGTGGTCCACGACTCCAGCAGGAGCCTCCGCGGTCCAGCGGTGACTCATTACCCAGCCCTCATTACCGCATGCTAACACAGGTGTTGCACCTGTGTAGCAGCTCAGATGCTAATGGTCCGTCATAAACCGTCACAGTGTCAAGCTTACGAAGGTGGCAGTTTCCCCCAGGACAGGCTAACGTGGAAATAACTCGCGAAAGACAAGCAAGGACGTCCGTATGCGTACATCTGCTCTTTCTTCTTAATGGAGACTCCCTCATCTGTTCTCCCCCTCCCCCCCAGAAACAGGAGAACACAAAAGAATATAGGTGTGGGGCCGATGTAATGGTTGATGTTCCCGGGAGACCAGATTACTGGAACATAGTGTACAACATGTGTCTGATACATACTAGAGCCCGACCGATAAAGGATTTTGAAGGCCGATACCGATACAAATATTTGTTGGTTTTAAAATCCGATATTCTGATATATCGGCCGATATATATATATATATATATATATATTTTTTTTAATTTCAGAAACGCGCAACAAAACATTAACAGATTTCCCTAACATTAGTTATCTGTAGTTATTTATGAGTTTTAACTAACATAATATGATAATGCATTTTAAAAAGAAACTTGTTTCTTTTATTGTCACA